>OX243830.2:32424200-33152856 GCA_945859575.2 Herminia tarsipennalis
CACCTATCTTTCCCTCCATCTCATGCCGCTTTTCTGCCTGCCTTTTTGTTCAAGAATAAGTCCCAAAAATAATTTAATACATCTATCAAACATTAATGTGGTTAATATTTGATACAAGTAGAAGAAAACAAAATACATCATCGAAAACCGATTCACAAAACTAAACGCAACATTGTTTCGAGCAGAATACATTTCGTCGAGTATTGCTTGAAAACCAGACACCACTGAAACCAAGAGCTCCTCGCATGCAAGTTGCCACTAATACATTATTTTGTTTTCTGAAACTTCACCACAGTAAATGTACGGATAAATCTTTGTGATTCTGTCTGCTTCAATTGTATTTTAGTTCGATATATGGATTTACTAGATCTCACCCGCGGTTCCATTCGCGTTATAGTATTTTTTAACACGCTTTTATTGGCTTCATGCGTTTGTTAGTATGTATGTTTACTAACATACATTTTTTCGTTACATACTTGTAACGGAATCTTTGAACGTGTTTTTCAGCCACTTCAAAACGTTGGATTTATTGAATCTTCGCACACTTATGAAGATAAAATCCGATAAAAAGGAATTTTCGAAAATTCATTCCTTACTTAAACTACGCCAGTTTTGAAGTTATATGTGTGGAATTTTGTATTTGGCTTATTGGTTTTAAATAAAATACGGTTTTTCATAAAAAAGCGTGGGCTGCTTGTGACGATACTGATTTATAATCACCCCACGTTTTTTTTATGATAAACCGATTTTATTTTTAGTAACCTCTATTTAACCCCCTTGGGGTTGATTTTTCAAAAACGTCGTAACATGTTTTCTTTATTTGAAACCAATACGCCAAATACGAAATTCCACACATCCATGTTGTAAAGACTACACAAGCCCGGCACCGCGGGAGAATATACACGTAGACTCGGAATAATAATTTGTGGATCACTTAAAGTGGTTACCTGTGTGGGAGTCGAACCCACTGAATCTTGCGCGGCTCGCGTGCACGCTCCTTCTGCGCCACCAAGGCATTGGTAATTACTTATTATTTTCAGCACATCAACTTACTTAGCATGATAGCTTTTATTCCCAAGTCGAATAATGTATAACTTTAACTTATACCAAACGTTAACAATAAAGTAAAGAGTAGCAGAAATAATAAATGTAAAACATTTTCCTTTCACATTTATGAGTATAATACTGAATATTATGATGCAAATAGACTTAAACTTTCTGGAACAAGGTATGAAAAAAGAAAAACCTAGGTATAACTAATGGAACTCCGTAAATTTTTCAAGTATTTGTTAAATCCTTTCTTATTCTTTATTTTAGGAAAAACCTAAGTACTTTTTTTCTTACGGGTGTTATAACAAGTTTTATTATAAGATAGGTAACATAAATATATAAAAATAACAATATTCATTTAAATATGGGATGGTTGGAACAAGATATTTTCGCCTTCTTAAGATTAATTGAAAATAGACGACAATCGGTAAAATATTATCGCTTAGTTCGTTTTATTTGAGAAACTAATAGTTTTATAGCGTATAATGTTGTAATCAAATGTAATTTATACTAATATTATAAAACTGAACAGTTTGTTTGTTTATACGCGATATTCTCAGGAACGACTAGTTTCAATTTGACAAGTATTTTACTGTTGGATAGCCCATTTATCGAGGAAGGCAACGATTCACACTATAATCAATAAGAGCGAAGCAGCAATAAAAAATGTTGCAAAAACGGGGGAAATTTACGCAGAAAAAGTTGTAAATTAATCTACAAAAATGACTAATATTAAAACGCATTGGAAATATTGTTATATTGGACGTTAGGACCTTTGTATGGTTTGTCCTAACCATCTGACAATTGTGAAATTCTCTATAGCTGTAACTTCGTAATTAAAAAAAAAGCAACTGCACTACAGACAGCTTCATGACGACGCCAAAGAACATTATCGTTCCATTTCTGCCCAAACAGTAAGGACGTGGACGCTTAATCAAGTGTCAGTATTTGTGATGAATGCATTGCATTTCACGTCCAACTGCTGACAAAGGTCAGACTTCCAACCGTTATCTACCTCTGTCAGTGTAAATACATTCAGGAAACCTTTCTTATATGACATAACATTGCGGAAGTGTCTACCCTTATCTGATTCTATCGTTCTTGTTTTTTTAATATAAAACAACATTAACTGGCCAAAATATTTTTCTCCGCGGCTCCACTCACTTTAATAATTTTAGTTTCGGTCTTAAATTTACTATATATATTTGCAGAATACATAAATGCGTGGGCTGTGATGTCTTATGGGCCGGACTCCACCAAAGCGGAGATGTGTGGAGATATCCAAAGCGGAGACGAGAAGAGCTGTTTTTCAGCTAGGGTTTATCCGCCGAAACTGTGCGGAGATGCGAACTGGTTAGACTGTAGTGTAGATGTGCGCTGACTAGAGCGGAACTGAGCTGCTTACGGCGAGCGTTGGATGTGAACGCACAGTTTAGTGCGATCTGACACGAAAGATAGCCGTCTCAATCATATCGTTATTACAAAAACAGTATCTTCTTTTTTAATACAATAATTGCATTTTTGAAAGATATACATTTTTTAAGTCCAGACCAGGCTACGGTATTCGGGACCGGAATCGAACCACCTATCTGGACTATGATACTAGACCTCAATTTTTTTTATCCTTCCCTGCACGCGAAAAAGAAGTTTTACTTGAAAAAGAAGAACGAGAGTCTTGAGAAGTAGAAATGCACTCACTGCACGACGCACAAATCTTGTCTCCGCTGCGCACCATCGTCAGCTTGCGAGGCAAAACTTACATCTCCGCCATGTACCGCGACCCAACTCAATCTACGCGAGGCTACCAGCTCACATCTCCGCATCCATCGCGCTGTACAAAAATGATACATCTCCACTCAGTGGTATACACTGAAGCAGAGTGGGAACGAGATAAGTGAATAATGAATTGGTTGTTTAAAACACATCTCGGCTCCACACATCTCGTCTCCGCATTGGCGGAGTCCGGGCCTTACGATTGATTGTATTGAGGGATTTAAAAAAAAATATTTACACGACTACGGCGAAGTCGAAACGGACACGTAAGGTTTTTAACGTAACGCCATAATTATATGTCTTCCGTTTCCGCTTCTGTGGATTTTATATAGGTATCTCCATGGACTGGATTTAATAAATTTTGCTTGCTCTGAATTTTACCAGCTTACTTACTAAATTTACGAACGAAAAACTAATTTCGATCGAAACTTCGTTATTAGAGTAGACCGCCCGAACTATCTCAACAATATTTTAAGACTAATTCTATTCAATATTTCCTCATTTTACTTTCATGAAATTCAAATTGTTCGAACACAATGAGCCTTGGTCACGTTGGTCAAATGTTTGTCTATCAAATTGGATCTGTTATGATCCGTTTTATGGTCACAGCCCTTCGTTATAGAAAAAGCAATCTTTGTTACGTCACAATCCGGATTTCCAAAAAGGGTAAAACTAAGTAAACTTGTTCACGTCGTATCTAACGAGTTTGTATTTTGTGTGAAGGTTTTCATGTAAATTGAAAATTACCTTTTAGTTTGGAAAGGGAAAGTGACCGAAAGTTTAGATAGAGAATTCTGGATGGTTACCAAGGCAATTTTGGTACTTTGAATTTATGTAATATTATGGACGGACAACGCTTACAAAAGATAAACTTTTATGAATGTACTCTTCCAAAGTTGAATTCAGTGAAATGTTTTTAGTAGGTAGCAAAAAACTATCAACGTGTGGCACGTAGGCACGAGTTAATATTTTTGGAAGTAATCGCACCGAAAGTTGCATAAATTGCGTCCCCCCCCCCCTTAACTTTTGAACTGTGTGACCAAAAAGTATGAAGGTAGCACTTAATAAGTTCTTTAAACTAAAATTATTTTGGACATGATCGGAGATACCATCATTGAGTTATTTCTGAAAAACTGCGTTTCGCAACAAAGGGGCGTAAGGGAACCCTACACTGAGCATGGTCTGACATGCTCTTGCCGGTTTTTAATCTAGTCTGTTTACTACTGTGATGAGCACCATGGTTAATTCTGTGTCTGGGTGTCATTTATCTTTGATATGTATTTACTTAAAAATATATGTATTTTTTCAGTTGTCTGGTTGCCATAGTACAAGTTCTGCTTACTTTGGCGTTGTGTGAGTTGTCCCAAGATATTATATTATTATTATTATATAGTACTGTTGCAAAAAGTTATAACTGTCAACTACTTTGAATTTCTTGACAACTTCTTGGTAAATTCTTCTGCGCATTAGAAGGTTATTTTTTAAACAGCTACCTATTTAGGTAGCTGTTCATTTTGACAAAATATTGAATTAAAACTTAAATTTGAGTTTGAACATATATTTGAAGAATTGTGATTTTAAGAAATATTCCCCTGAGAATCCCTGAGAAAACAAATCAATTACGTAGAAAAGAACTGGGTTTACTAACAGAGTTCTGCTATCTACCACCTGTCCCTATCATAAGATCAGTTGTATTATATTTATCTTGGGGCCAAAATTATGCTTACTCTAATTTGGATTTGTTTTTTTTTACAAGATGTTGAATTCGATAGAACCTTCGATCCATCCATCACTATTGTCCCATAGTAAAGTCTAGCTTCTGTGAGTTTATAAAAAAACCAAGTTGACAAAAAAATATATTCTTTACAGTCTACAGTAAAGAATATCGTTTGCATAACAATTATTTGCAAAATATATTTAAAAATATTTACAAAACAAAGACTAGGTATTTAAAGGGAATTTTATTTTAATTCGTCTATTAATGATAACGTGACATAAAATAACAGTTATTGTCTGGTCTGCTCTCATAAGTGCCATGTGTCTCCCATTACAAAGTATTACTGTCATCACGGTCTTAAAATTGCAACATTTATCGTCACTGCAGCTGGCGACATCTGGTTTTTGTATTGCAACATTAAACGCACGTTTTCACGTTTAACACCAGCAATGAACCACTTTATAGTTGGTAGTTTATTGTTAAGGAGTTCTTTCTTACTTTTGAAATTACCGTGTGTAGCAGTGCCGGACCTAGGGGAGGGAGAGGGTGGCAAGGCATGTTTAAGTGGTGCAAAATACTATGATGAAGGGGGTGCTGAATGGTATTCAAAGGGCGCTAAATTGATTTGCACCCCCACACTCGGGGTACTCACATTGACAGTGACAGGTGAATTTAATCGCACGGGTTGAAAAATGTCAGGTCAGGTCAAATATCAGGTGAAAAAATGCTAATAATTATTACCATTTTTGGGTTACGTACCTCAAAAAGAAAAAATAGAACCTTATAGAATCACTTTGTTGTCCGTCCGTCTGCCTCTCCCTTTATCTCGGGAACGCGTGGAGGCATCGAGTTGAAATTAAAACCATAAACTCACCATATACCATATACTAGGTCTATTTTCCCTTAAAGATGTAAAAAAACTAAACTTCTAAATTAACATTAATGTCCGTGTCTCAGAGAGCACGTTAAGCCATCGGTCCTGCGCCTAATCTCTCTCCGGTCGTGTCAGATTTCCGTCCTATCTCATGAGAGTAAGAGAATAGAGAGTACATTTGTGTCTGCTCTTACACTTGTGCACTATAATATCTTCTGCGTAATTACCATTACTTAAGTATATGATTTATATAATTTACTCACTGTCTTGCTAAACGCTTATTCCTGTTTTTAAATGCTGTAATTTAGTAAAGTTTACTTACAGGATAGTATACTTTATCGAGCCGTAGGCAGAAACTTGTGGAAAATCTTTTTATAGAAACCAGGTAGTTAAGCAACATTGATTTGTTGACACAAACGATAAAACAGTAGTTACACTTCATCACATGACCTTAAAGTCACACGCGATCTGCACCTTTAGCCCCTACTATTGGAAGTATAAGAGAGAGTAAACTTTATGTCGGTCCACCTTATTCGCACAAATACGCGAACATACAAGTGTAGAACGGCATATTCAAATATATTTCCAAAGCAATGTTAATTTTTTTTGACACATATCAACAATTAGCTCTCAGAAAGCGTCACCTTAAAATCTATACAATTGACTTAGTTTTTAAAAGTCAGTGTCGCATCGCCAGCGTTAACAAATGAAAGCTACGGGTCAGGGGGGACTTAGTGCCCCCGCAAAGACGAGACAGTGAAAGCGCAGGGCACTTCCTACCTTTTCTCAAAGCATTTCGTCGTATTTTTGTACCCCTATAGATTTAGCTTAATTAATACTAGAAATTTCAAATTTTCAGAATATGATATTAATATAGTACCTATTAGACATGCCAAGTTTCAAAAGTATAGCTAGCATACTTTTTAAATTAGTAATATCAAAATTACGCAGATTTCGTCCCTGACTCACTGACTGTTAATAAACAAAGCCGTTAGGGTACTTCCAGAAGTCATAGATAACCTAAATTTGGTGTGAAAGCTAGGATTAGCACACACATAACATAATAATTAAGAAATTTGTACACATCCCCCCACTATCTCTTAAAATAGGCGGATGAATGTTTGTATGGAAAGGACCTTGAGCGGATACGTCTCACCCTCTAAAAGAAAAGCTTATACAATAGCTGTATTAAATAATTCTGAATTTGTACTGAAAACACAATTATTATCAAATGCACCGTTATTATTTATGTATTTAAAAGATAGTTTAATACTCTGTAATTCCTGAAACAATTCAATAATGTCATATAAACGTTTTAGTTTTACTGAATAAATATTCTAATATATATTTAGTAACATATATTTATAAATCATAGTGATTATTAGAAGAATGTGTTTACTGTATCATTTTAATTCGTAATATCTTCATGTACCTATACGAGTATTTTGTATCAAAAAAATATTAGCAACGAAACGCATTTCTTGATTTAACTTATGATAAACCTCTATTTTAAGGAAGTTTTTGGCCATGAAAAATTATCTATGTCAGTTGCAAGAAAGTTCAATAAATAAAAATGGCGGCATTAAAAATGTAATGAAAATCAATAATTAAAATCCTTTTTCTATTGTTGTTCTACTATAGGCTATATACCTAACATCAAGTTTTGACCAATAGGAGCGGAGCTGAAATGATAAATGTTTTAAAAACCGGGAAAATTGACGCAGACGAAGTTGCGTGGGTCAGCTAGTATTGTTATAATTTTTATTTTTATCTTACTTCCAAACCTTGTTTCTTTAGAAGACAAGTCTTTGTTTTAAGCCAGCCAGCAGCCAGTAAAACATTACGTTAACAACAGCTCAGTCGAGCATTACAAACGTACTTTGCGGTGTAGTAAACATTCGAAAGCACGAAACCACAAGGGCTTTCGCAAGGTTTATAGTTAGAACACATAAAAGTAAATGTTGTACCCAACGTTAAAGTGAAGTGAAACAGTGATAGCTTCTGTACATTCAACTGAGTAGAATGTTGATGAGTGACATACTCGTGCATTTATGAGGAGCAAAATGTTTATTGCTGCCGTGGAGGCAGACCGAGGCAATTCTGACGTGATGATTTGGATAGTTTTGGGCAAAGAAGAAGTAAGATAAAACAATGTACAACAGATATTTCACTAAATTAAATGGCTTGAAATTCTCGCTTCAAAATGTTAAATGGATACAGAACGATACAATCATTATTATTAAGGCAGTGCCCGCGGCTTCGGAGTCGTGTATGCCGATTATTGCGATAATTTTACTTTAGCAAACGTTTACGTAAGTAAACAAAAATGTAGAGATTAAAAAAACCCGCCTGCAAAGAGACGGAAACGACTTACCCTTCACGTTTAATATCATGCAGTCGGAGGCATTAATGAATCCTGCTAAACTTAAAAATGGTCTATTATTTTTTCATTTTTTAGCTTTCAAAATCCTTTATTTTCATACTCCACTCGATTTGTTATTTGATGATTTTTTAAAATTTTAAAGTACCCAGTATCACGCTCACAACTGAGACGAATCAAAAAAACAAAGGCTTTAGGGCTTGCCAAAGAAATATACATACAAACACTCGAAAATCTTATCTGTTCTTCACTCTCTAACTTCTCGCGCAGTCGGGTAAATATCACTCTTAAAACTGCAAAAGTTTTGCGTCGAAACCGAACTCACAAACAATTATAAAACAAATGAATGTCGAGCAACGCACAATGTAGGGTTCCGTAGCTGCCCCTCACAATAATGCGATGCGACAAGAAGTGGGTTTTCTGTTGCTTATGTTTCAGACTACTAACGACGTTATACTTATAATAATTTTCAATGGAAATTGTACAAAAAATATTGTTACTTCTCATTTGGTCGGCTATTCTATACTCGTAAACTTGTAAAGACTTAGCGGTGATAGTTTCCCTATTAACTTCGTTATATTTACTACGTTGATTTTTTTCACATTTCCAAAAACAACCGTCAAGCTGGCACGGAACCTTAGAGCAGATACAAAAGCCCTTTTTTACTTTAATCTGCGTCAGTTATTTTTCTTCAAATATGTTTATTGTATAGACACAGCTGCATTACAACATTAGCGAAAAAAATATGGAAAATATCGCCATCATTGAAAGAACCAGTAACACCCGACACATGCACAAAGCTAAACCCGCGGCTACACATATTCATATTACTTTATGTCCTTTTGATATTATAATCTCTTTGTCCACAACAGAGTATTGTCACAAAGGTAACAAAAAAAATATTGACGAAAATATTCATGAGCCAATTTTAAATGTAAAAACATACAGGAATTAATCCAGCATTTTGTCTGTTTTCAAAATGGCGGGCTTTAAAATAGGACATTCAGTAGTGGCCACATGTGTGTGGTTTTTACTGTATGATGAAACATGCATATGCAATTTTATGAAATTGGTTACTTGATACAGTGCTGTTGATGAAGTGGGTGCCGACTCCGCTGGTTTATTATTTTTATGCACGTTAGCTGGTTTGTGAGTGTTGCTGCTGAATATAATGTTTCGGGAATAATATTGAATCTTTTAGCTTTTTGAAATTGCTATATCTACATTTTTGTGAGTAAAGGTCTTATTACAGCTGTCTGTAAAAACACGGGAATTGACCTACGAGTAAAGAGTGCGGTAGATCCTCACAACATCACATTAGGAAATGTAATGTGTTTCTTCGTAGCTTGTATACTGTTTCTTAAATATAAACAAATTGTCCTACTTAATAAAATGAGAAGTTTTTGAATTAAAACCAAAATAGTAGGTACATATTTAAACAATTCTTAGAAACCTAAAACAGTGTACAATTACTATGAACTCAGAACTGGAACTGAAACATGAACTCATCAAATGTTCTTCAAAGAGTATTTGTATTAATATTTACTCTAAACAGTATGTTCACTTAAACACGGAGAATTAAGTCCACTGTTGCATAAATAAATGTATTTTCGGACTTTATCTCCTCTAGAGTAATTTAATAGGATTTGTTACCTAAGCCGTCCCTCTGATTTAATTATATTCAGTCGTACATTGTATCTAAGATAACATTAGAATATGTCAACATTGTTTCGTTGCCTCGAGTGAATTATCACTTGTTTCACCAAAAGTGTCAGAGACAATGATTAATTAAAAGCAAAATTGGTTAATTATAAAATTTTAGTACACAATTTTACTCGCCTCAGGTTTGGGGATAAATGTTCTTATACTTTCTCGATTTATTCGTATTATAGTATTTTATATAATACAATAATTGCATTTTTGAAAGATAGAAAAATTTGAATCCCAGACCCAGGAATCGAACCCGAGATTTCCGTGTGCCAAACCGGGGCCGGAATCGAACCATTTAACTGTCCTCTTGGACTTAGCCATGATGTGGTTCTATTGGTCCACCTGTCTTCTACAAGACGGGCATTATTTTAGTCGTCCACCGGGACTATGTTACTAAACCTCAAATTCTTCTATCCTTCCTGCGCACCAGTCAGGCCCTCGCTTGCGCCATCTAGCCGAGAGTTAGAGAACTTTTACGGCCTTTGTTCTTGCTTCGTTTTTAACAAAGAGAGTATTTTTAACAAATTGTGAGATCGAATATTTTAGTAATTTTTATAGGCATCAAACTACTGTATTAATACTGTAAAAATTTGAAATATTGACTCAAGTAAAACCTATTTTAAATTGTCGAAGTCGATATAATACGAAGTATACAATAATTGTATTTTTGAAAGGTAGAAAAAATTGAAATTCAGAAGTCTCGGGTTCGATTCCAGGGTCTAGACTTAAAATGTTTCTAGCTTTCTAAAATGCAATTATTGTATTCTTCGTATTATACCGACTTCGGCAATTTAATAGGTTTTACTTAAGTCAATATTTCAACTTTTTTTTACGTAATAAAGTCTTATAAATCGATGACCTGTTGTGCACGCACGAAAAAATGACACTTTTACGGTCCGTCATGTTCCGCCTGCTGATAGGTTGAAGTAATGCGCCCGGGTCCACTCAAGCTGTCATAGGCATGGTTGCTAAGCAACAGCGAATTGATGATTTTAATTCAATCGACAAACTTTAAGGGGTAAACCCGCGTTCAGGCAAGATATTTTTTTTTGCGCAGGTTTTTTTAATTTTGATTCTTACACCTCTTGCAAACGAGCTTAAATGGATGATTTGATTTATTATTTGATTTGTTTAGGTATTATAGGCTTGACGAAAGTAATAAAATGTTGATATTTTCCATTTTTTTGTTAAATTTAACCTCCTCAATGCCTTTGTTTATATTTTTATCGATAGGCCATGAAATTAGTTTCATTGTTTTAACAATTTAAATTGGCAATATTTTAATGTTAACGATTGTATTACAGGTACTAAATCTCCCTTATCAATTTGTCGACAGATTTCAAAGTCATCCAGTATATTTTTTGAGAACCGACAGTTTCTAACTTAGTAAAATGGTTGGGAGTTTGTGGAAAGGAACGACTAAAAAGGTTGTTCAACCTAAAACTAGGTGAAAAAATTTACTAATATTACAGTGAATAAAGTCATCGAATGACAAGTAGGATGTATAAGTATTGCAAAAAAAATCTCGTTGCAAGAAATGTAAAACGACAAAATTGTGAAAACTTGTAGTAACGAAGCAGGTAGGGTTATCCATTAGCAATATTAAAGGGTAAACCTTGGCCTTTGGAACAATAGGTGCAGGGGATCAAAACAAGGTGACGAAACAGCGCAAGATACTTCGAATGACGTCGTTACACGTGACTTCGAATGACGTAGATAGCAATCACCATGATGGCAGGTTTGACGTATTGACGTATCACTTTGTCGTATGTCGGCATTAGATGTAATACCATAGAGCTATTATAATAACGAATGTGACCGAACTCAATTTTATAAAATGTTAATATGTTAACTGTCTTATCCATGCCTCGAAGAGGTGTTGTTTTTTTTTTTCATTTTATGTTTTCAAGCCAGTCCCGTACGGAGACACGGGGCGTTGTGCGTCGTGTTTGGCGTGGGGTCTCGCGTTGCGTTGGACGTTTTTTCTTAGAATTAATTAATTAGAATTGATTACATAATGAATTATTAGAAAAATATAACATGGTTCCAAAACTACCCCTTTGGATTGTGTTACTGATTCTGAGTAAACCACTTTCTGGTTTACACTATACCAAGAATAACGTTGTATTGGCATAATGTTTGTGTCTATCTGCGATGACAAGTGCCGCTTCACGCACCGCCTCTCAAATATCATACGCATACGCGACGCGCACCGCCCCGCGTCTCCGTAAACAAGGCCTAATCGATTTCGCTCATAGCGGTCAACGTCAACGGAGACGAGACGAGAGAAAGAAGAGATAATAAAGTGTGCATGTATGTACGAAAACGCAAGCATACTCTCTATTTGCACAACACGACGCACAACGCCCCGTCTCTCCGTAAATGAGCCCCAAGGAGAAAATATTTTGAACCTATTATTGAATTTTACTAATCTTTTATTTATATGAATGGCTAAACTATATACATTATACATTCCTATAAATAGGTATCTCATATAGTTAAGTATTAATCAAACTTACGTTTGTAAGTAATTTATTCACGTCAAAAACTGTTACTAAGTAAAAGTCTTAAATAGTAAATGATTTCATTCAAAGTCTGAAAGTTTCAGTTTTTTATCTAACTGTCCCAGCTCTTTAGGGAGCCCGAGTTCTTAAAGTTTTAGTCTATGTTTTATGTTGCAAAGATTGACAGACGGACGGCCGTAAAAACAGTATCTTTTACGATATGAATTACCCGCGGGAATTCAAGTCAACACGGTACATCTAGGGAAAACTTCTTTCGGTTTCACACAAGGCTTTGAAAATCTCGCCTGCCAAGTAAGATGTTACCTACTGTAATAAATGTAATAATAATGGCTCATAAAGTATTAGATTCACTAAGTTTTTATCATTCGACTTCAAATTTTTAAACTCAGTTTAATGAACACTCAAATATACAATGTAATTAGAAATTTTCATTTACATGAAATTTAATAATTGTTTTGTTTATCTATTACTAACACCTACAGGGTGATTTTACATGACATCAAAAAACTTTATAATATATTTAAAAAAAAATACAAGTTAACTCTTCACCTACTTTAGTCACACAACCACTTACCACACATCTCAGAGACCCCGGAGTAAAATTGTAGGTTTTTTTTCAGGTTTATGGGCTAAAACTTAATAATAAACTACGATTCATTCAAACAAATAAAATTCAGGCATCCAATGATGAGATAGTTCAGTCTATGTCGTTTATTAATAACCAATATGAAGAAATAAAGATGGGCATGGAAAATATACAGAAAGAGCGATCTGAACAACGCAAATGCATTGAAAACCTTGAAAAGAAAATACTAGACCTGCAACTTAAGTCAAGATCGTCATGTATTGAAATAAGGAACATACCGCTCATCGAAAGAGAGACTAGTGTTGACCTTACAAACACTATCCGTACGATTGGAAAGGTGGTTGGCTCACCGTTCTCCTCAGCAGATCTCCGGGACATTTACCGAATCCCTGGCAAGCCAGGACAGACACGGCCTATCGTCGTAGAGTTTCAATCAGTCCAAATGAAACATAAAACCATATCTGCAGTACGTGACTACAACAATAGCAAGAAAGCAGTTGAAGATAAGCTGAATACAGAACACATAAATATCGTCGGTAAAAAGCAACCTATCTTCATTGCTGACCACCTCCCTGCAAGCTCAAAAAAACTATTCTACCTTTCCCGAGAATTCGCCAAGCAACAAGGTAATCAATACTGCTGGACCTCCAACGGCAATATTTTCATCCGAAAAGCTCAGGGTGAAAAGCAAATCCTCATATCATCAGAACAAACTCTGCAGGATTTAAAGCCAAAAATGTGACTAATTTTTTGTTCCTTGCTCGCTTTACATAGTTTCTATAATACTGTTATAATTTTATTTAGATTTTATTTTACCAAGTACACAATCTATTACACTTTAAAACATATAGCCACTCTATCTACACACTCACTATTTGTTCTTTCACTCTTTGTACAAAAGCTCACACAGTCTCTTGCATACTTGTACACTGCTCACTTTCATATTTTTCATATCATACGCACTGTCAGACTATACTTACAATTGTATTTAAAAATATCGGTATGTAGGCCACACAGTTTTGCAAACGTTGTGTCTAACATAAATAATATTAATACTATTAATATAATAATATTAATACCTATTAACAAAAAATTATACTAGTTTTCCGGCTCTGATAAACACCAAGAAGTACAAAACCTCTAAAAAATATATTTATCTATTTAACTTAAGTAACATAAGTATAAATGTAAGCTCTGGGCACCAACTCCGCGTATCAGTTTGTGAGGCAAACATTCATTTTGGTATGACTATACTAGAACGATATGCGCAGCACACTATTTGTAACTTTCTGACCTACCTTGTTACATGCACTAGAATATATAAGGCTTACTAATGGCTATTATACACACTATTAATTGTGAACTAGATTCACTTGAAGTAACGAACGTGTTAGAAGCTTGTAGGGAACGTAGAGGTTGTAGAAGGTGTAAGATGATAATTATAAGAAAAGCTTTGATAGAATTGCTACGAGTATGTCGTAGCAATTGTATGTATGTAAAGCTTGTATAGATTTAGAACTACAATATACTATCTCACGTCAGGAATATTGACTACATGTGTGTCATTTGAGAATGTAGCATAATGAGTTGTAACCAAAACTTACTGAGGGATAATGGTTCTACAGAACAGTATCTTAATTAGAAGACTATTTTCTGTTTAAGAAATGTCAGGATGTAATTTGTGTGTCTGTATATTGTTTAAGGTTCCTATCACAGTTCAGTGTTGTCGGGGTATCTATTCAGGGTAGTATAGAATAATACAAAGTAACAAATGGCAATCAGCATTATATTGTCAAAATACTATTCACTCTGGTTATATCAAGGAATTGGAGTAGGGAGGTATGCTAGTGTCACTTCCAAGAGGACCTATTGCCTAGGAAAAGAAGTGATAAGAAAACTAGGCCGTCTCCTAATAAAACATTTGCCATATACATTTGCTAATATGATATTTACATAAGCAATCTGCAATGTATCTAATTGACTGAGACTTAGATATACCATTGCAATGTCTTACTATATTACTACAAGGCAGATGATTCACAACTTACAGGACAATAGATAATTAGACACATTGCAATATCTTTTCATCAGTCAATCAGCTAGTATACACAAACATTATACATAGTATAGAAAAACACTATTTATACAATACAATAGAAACAATATAAAGTAACTTTGAATAAGGATCGTACCTTCGCCGTCGAATGACACCAGAGAAAAGAGACTAGGTCAGAATGTTACACTGCTTATAAAGGCTTCTCTCGTATTTTTATCATGTGGGTAGAATCCCACAGTTATAACTATTTAGGTACATTATTGATATTAGCAGTGTTTTCTAACATAATTCAACATTTAGATCGTTATACAACAATTTATATAAAACAGATAGACACTAGATTACATTATCCAATTAATACAAATATTAACTGTATTAACAATATTGTTTCATCAAATACCTACATATGTGGGTAGGATCCCACATTAGAGTTTGTTTAATAAGTACATCTGTGGTAAAAGAGTCTAGTCTAATTCGTTATTGATATTATCAGTTGCAATTACATTTAGTACATTCATTCCAACATCTGCAATGCATTCTCATATCTAATATCATAAGCATCATAAACAACTGACACAGTATTAATCACAATACAAACATCATCCTAAAATATCTGTGGGTACATCTATAATATAAATAATTGGTTTATTAGATCTTTGAATTGTTCTGTGCCACAAGAAGTTATTTCATACAGTATAATATAACTACCAAACATAGTTTTGCAGACACGGATGATCTTATAATCATCGCTATAATAACCAGTCAATACATTGTGATGGTTACACCGTCATCAGACTCCAGACCACCTCTCAAACTTATAAAACAGTTCCATCAAACCTTCGTTCGGTTTTATACAACATCACATAAACTGGAACAATCAATATTCCAAAACACATCTACATAGTAGATATCAAAATCCAACACATGGATTGATTATATATATGGCTATTTACATAGCCATATAACACCATATCTAACACGGCCATACTGACAAGTGCTGCGTCTCGAAGCACTATAGGTTTAGGATTAGAATAATACTTAGGTAGGTAGGCACCTTAATCGACCTAACTCAATGATTTCCTAATCACCTACCTATCTAATGACTAGCCTGAGTTCTAATTCTGTAATATCTACCTAAATGGCCACCTACCCACAAACTAACTAGCATCTAAACTCATGTTCAGAGTACGATTGATCCGGACCTCAGATGGATTGCTCTCCGTAAGCCCTACATTATGAAACCTCGTCACCGCCGCTTGTGATTGGCTCATAACTAGACATTACGTTGCTTAGCGAAATTTTGAATTTTGTCTACCGTGTGAATGTCGTCCGTTCTCACCCGCTGCTAGTGAGAGCACTAACCATCATAATGCTCTATCCGAGCTATAAACACAACTCAAATGCTCCATTATTTTTTGAGCTAACAAAACTCAATTGCTCCATTATTTTTTGAGCTATATTTTTTTTGAGTTTTCAAGTGCTCCATTATTTTTTGAGCTATCAACCCTTGAGTTTCCCATATGCTCCATTATTTTTTGAGCTACGTCACAACGGTCACCCAGCGGTTTTTTTTTGTTTCGAGCGAGTTGCATCAAAGTGTTTCCATCCGCCCGCTGCAAGTGGATAAAGTCAACAACAAGCAACCGTCGACAGCGATTTTACCAGGTTTGCCAAAGGGAAATGCGAACAAGCCAACCATCCAGCATCAATTACCTCCTTAACATTGTATCATCGTAGTAATGTACTACCACAATCAGTCTTCAGGTCAAGTGTCAAGTCTCAAACACAAGTCTTTCGTCAAAGTTCGATCTTAGGTCAATTGGAATAGTACAATCACAACAACAACAGTCCCTACTACCTACGTAACTATCTATACTACACTAACATCTATATATATAATTAGTATCCACCACTATACTACTATATTTCTCACTTGCCACATAGTTTACTTGGTATAGGGGTGTTCGTTATATTACGTATCCGAATAAACTACTTACTCGTTATTTATACCTAGTTCTCTTCGCATTAGTTATTTAAATCATAAAGCAGCTATTTACGTGTCAATGCTATTTATCAATTTCCTATAAATTACTGTGATAAAGAATTAATAAAAGCGCCATTAATGGCATTACTCTGATACTGCCTAAAACTCGGCAAATCGATATCACACGTAATAACTTTGCAACTTCCTAAGTGTTGCTTGCTACCAAAATGATAACAGGGTAACGAAAAACAATGACACGACAGCGCAAATAATAATAACGATTAACAATAACTAAAATAGAATATTTATCTAAAATCAAATAATTAACTTATTAAGTTAGCGACATAACTTTTTTTTTGTGATACGTTTAATTAATCAAAAAAAAATGCTTTGAAAATTGTCAATGAGGCCAAAAATCATCCGCACCTAGCTCTCGATTGTACACGCAAATAACTCCCGACCCCATCAAAAATTGTCTACATAACCTACCTATGTGTACCTGCTGTGGCCAACAGCCATATTTTTTTTTTTTTTTTTATTATTTAAATAAGCCGACTCCCGCGTTAGGGTCCAAGCCCTGTGTCGCGGGGGACTTTTGCATACATACAAGTCACGGACACAAAGTACACCCAGACTCGAAACAACAATTTGTGGATCATACAAAGTGGTGTCCCGTGTGGGAATCGAACCCACGACCTCTGGCGTAGCAGTCGGACATACTCCCATCGCGCCACAGAGGCGTATACAGTTAACGCGTAACATTAACGTCCTATGTAACAAAACGCATTTTGGTTATCGCTAATGAAGTGCGATGCTCCTCGTGAGGTGTTGTTATTAATTACCTAGGTACTAATAACGATAGTTCTAAAAATACGGTTTAACAATTAGCGTAATAACGTTATCTAATTGGCATCATACGTGTATTTCCGTAATATAATAAAAAAAACATTGTAAATCATTCACAAGTGCAAAATAACCACAAATAAATAAGCACTATCTAGGTACCCAAAGTAAAAAGGGCATAACAGTATTTTGCAATTAACTGTTTTTTGAAGCTGCTAAATTACCTACCTAATCATTAGATACAGAAGAACTATTATTACCTATACAAGTGCCTACTATCTAACTAAACACAAAAAAACAGCATTTTAAAACCAAACGGCATCGCAAAAATAATATTGTAGGTACCTAATTAATAACGTACAGTACTATCATAATAATCATTACCTACATGAGAACTAGCTACAAAATGCTACTTACCTAAACTTATCAAAAAAAAATTATGACAATGACTATGTAGCTACTAAAATAATCGTAATTTCACGAGATCCATGAGTATATTACACAATTACTACTCGTACCTACCTAAACTGAACAGGGAAAAAGAAGTAGTTTTAAAAATCAGTTGTTCAAACATAATATTTTAGATAGATCATGTCTATCATTATAATTTAAACAAGCTATACTTGAAGGTAGGCACCTACTTCTAATATCAATTTATTCCTGTCAGACTATTCTGTGATACAACCCTTGATTGTTCACGTTACTTAGGGCAAAAGTACCTATAAATTATGTCCATGTCGCCATAACTCTTACGGTCATATTGACAACTATCTGCTTCGCTCTCAAAGAAGGTAGGTACAATTTGTTTTGCCAAATATCAAATCCAGCTACCCGCTCTGCCCTGAGAGATAAGTACCAAGTAAACGATTGACTAGCGACTTCTTATTATTTTTCAGTTTCAAAAACATAATTTGTAAAGTTTGAGCTTTAGATTATAGTTTGATCTTTAGATTTTTATTACGATACGGTCTATGTTATTTCATTTTCAAGGCAGTTTATACACGATAGCTAATAGTGCTAACACAACTAATTATGATTTATTACCTAATATTTATTAAAGAGAAATAATTAGTTACTGTAAGAATTACCGTAGGTACAACAAAACTATGTCAATATGTCTATCTATGTCAGTATATCACGAAGAATAACGTATTATTCGCAAACAAAGTCAAAATAAAAGGAATCAGTAACCACATTTGTTTTGTAGTATTTATATGGTTTAAGTAAGAGTAACATACCACGGTTACTATGAATTTCATCAGCTAACGTATTAAATAAAATTAACGGCAGTATTGTAATAAGTACTGTAGTAGTATATATTTATTCATCTTATTTGTCATAATGGAAACAAGTAGGTAGGTAGGTACCTACTTAAATTTTCGTAGGCAATTTGAATATTCACATACCATTACTAAAAAGGAAATTTAAACATAGCAACGAAGATAGTATTTTGAAATTAACTTCCAAACCCAACAAATTCATCGTTACTTATTTGAATTATAACTCAGTTACCTACCTACTGCAAACGTAAAACAAACCTCGTATTATTTGATCTGCCAAGGGTAGTTTTATTGCACAAACAGGTACCTACCACCAAATCGAAGTCAAATGTAAGTCAATAAAGATATTTTGTTAAATAACGTAGGTATTTACCTACGTACGTATCAATGTCGATTTTGTAATTTATTCGTATTTCTATAGTTATTCGAATTCACAATCACGGTAGCCCAATAAACAATTCAACTTCAAACTATGTAATATCGTTATTAAACCTCAAAAACAGTTAACGAATTATTTATTTCCTAGTATTTTAATCTATGGCCCATGGCTCAGTTACTGTTCAAAAGTTAGCACTCGGATGAGCTGGGAACAGAACGTATAAAAAAAATAAAAATTGGTAGTTTCGAAAATTATAAAGAAAAATATTTTACTTTAAGTTAAATTTGAAAATGCAATAAAAAAGCTAATTTATAGAAAATCAAACTGAATTATATTAAACGAAGACAATCCAATCCAAAGACAATGACTTTAGTCTATGGCATCGGAACTGTCAAAGTCAAAATATGTTTACAAATTTCTAATGAAACAAAGCCACATTTTTATGTTATTTTAGTTATTAAATATGGTTTTTAGCTTGAAATAAGCACATTTAAACAATGAAAATGGAAATGTCTTTTTACAAAAATGTTATATCGTTGGGTTTATCGACAGGTTTTGAAAACTAATGACTTTGCAACTATCGATCGGTTTAAAGGTTTGTGCCTACTTCTATACAATCGCAGACCCAACAGCCAATATTATGTGGCTCCCATAAAACCGCTTGGCCAATCTGACCACTACCTACCCGCTTGTATTATACCAAGTGATCGTAATATTATTTGTACTTTTCTACATTGCCTGTAGTGATAGCATTATCACAGTACCGACAAAAGTACGATGTGTATTCAGGTATTTGTTATCACTTCTCATTAAAAGGTAAAACATTTAGGATTACCCAAATATGCCCACAAGTAAGAGTTTATAAATGTTTTGTCAACCTCCAATCAATGTAAATTGCAAAATGTTAAGTTACTAAGCTTAAGTAAAACTTGCTTCTAAATTCATGGCACAGAAACTATCAAAATCTTAGAGCGAAAAAGATTGAATGTTCATGATATGCATAGAAGTACCCAGATTCTATATATAATATAACAGTACACATCATAAGACTAACACACATAGCATAGATAAAACAAAAGTTGATTTAATATAATTTGTTCAGAGTACCTGACAAACAATTTCATAAAATGTTTAGGATCTTTGTTGTCCTTTCTGCTTATCACTGAGAATTTCCTTGAGTGGGTTGTAGGGTAGGCAGCCGGAACAAAAACAGCCAGTATTGTAGATCATCTTACGAACCAAAGCATATGCAAATTGTATCTTAACGGCATGCTTTGTAGATCATTCTCTGCAGCCTTCCATTGTTTGGTTTGCCAGGTGACAGGAACAAACAGCCAAATTGTTAATCGCTCTGAGAGCGACCCATAGCAGGAAGTCATTCTGAAACTTGTAACAATTGTATTAGCAATGTGATCAGACACAAATCCTAAGTGGAACGGGGTTTTTTCCTTCACTTCCGATGTTAGAAGCTTGTAGGGAACGTAGAGGTTGTAGAAGGTGTAAGATGATAATTATAAGAAAAGCTTTGATAGAATTGCTACGAGTATGTCGTAGCAATTGTATGTATGTAAAGCTTGTATAGATTTAGAACTACAATATACTATCTCACGTCAGGAATATTGACTACATGTGTGTCATTTGAGAATGTAGCATAATGAGTTGTAACCAAAACTTACTGAGGGATAATGGTTCTACAGAACAGTATCTTAATTAGAAGACTATTTTCTGTTTAAGAAATGTCAGGATGTAATTTGTGTGTCTGTATATTGTTTAAGGTTCCTATCACAGTTCAGTGTTGTCGGGGTATCTATTCAGGGTAGTATAGAATAATACAAAGTAACAAATGGCAATCAGCATTATATTGTCAAAATACTATTCACTCTGGTTATATCAAGGAATTGGAGTAGGGAGGTATGCTAGTGTCACTTCCAAGAGGACCTATTGCCTAGGAAAAGAAGTGATAAGAAAACTAGGCCGTCTCCTAATAAAACATTTGCCATATACATTTGCTAATATGATATTTACATAAGCAATCTGCAATGTATCTAATTGACTGAGACTTAGATATACCATTGCAATGTCTTACTATATTACTACAAGGCAGATGATTCACAACTTACAGGACAATAGATAATTAGACACATTGCAATATCTTTTCATCAGTCAATCAGCTAGTATACACAAACATTATACATAGTATAGAAAAACACTATTTATACAATACAATAGAAACAATATAAAGTAACTTTGAATAAGGATCGTACCTTCGCCGTCGAATGACACCAGAGAAAAGAGACTAGGTCAGAATGTTACACTGCTTATAAAGGCTTCTCTCGTATTTTTATCATGTGGGTAGAATCCCACAGTTATAACTATTTAGGTACATTATTGATATTAGCAGTGTTTTCTAACATAATTCAACATTTAGATCGTTATACAACAATTTATATAAAACAGATAGACACTAGATTACATTATCCAATTAATACAAATATTAACTGTATTAACAATATTGTTTCATCAAATACCTACATATGTGGGTAGGATCCCACATTAGAGTTTGTTTAATAAGTACATCTGTGGTAAAAGAGTCTAGTCTAATTCGTTATTGATATTATCAGTTGCAATTACATTTAGTACATTCATTCCAACATCTGCAATGCATTCTCATATCTAATATCATAAGCATCATAAACAACTGACACAGTATTAATCACAATACAAACATCATCCTAAAATATCTGTGGGTACATCTATAATATAAATACTTAATTGGTTTATTAGATCTTTGAATTGTTCTGTGCCACAAGAAGTTATTTCATACAGTATAATATAACTACCAAACATAGTTTTGCAGACACGGATGATCTTATAATCATCGCTATAATAACCAGTCAATACATTGTGATGGTTACACCGTCATCAGACTCCAGACCACCTCTCAAACTTATAAAACAGTTCCATCAAACCTTCGTTCGGTTTTATACAACATCACATAAACTGGAACAATCAATATTCCAAAACACATCTACATAGTAGATATCAAAATCCAACACATGGATTGATTATATATATGGCTATTTACATAGCCATATAACACCATAGCTAACAAACGTGTTAGATTTTACATAGGGGTCGTAGCAATTTGTAATAAAATACTAAAGCTTTTATTGTAGAACTACGTAGAAGTCCTACGACTCATCGTAGTAGTACTACGACTCATTGTAGACCACTACGACTCATCGTAGAACTACACTTACTACTGTGTCAGGATATTTGGATCATATACCCAATCAGTTGCAATCTAACCTCATCAATCAGTATAGTATCAATAGGAAATAGAATAAATTAGGGAGGTAAATAATACAAAGGAATAAATGACAAGTATCATATATTTTCAACCTTGTTTGGTCTAGTTGTATCAAAGGTTTCATAATAGCCAGTCTCCTAATAAACATTTGCCATACTACATTTCATACATCCTAAATACAATATACCACAGATACTTTCTAACATAACCAATTCACAACATTATTGCAATGTACGACCATATCGCTGTAGAACAGCTGATAAGTATCACACCAGGCAATAATCATCAAATCATATCACATTGCAATATATTGTTATTAGTCAATATCTATACATAATACACAATAATAGGATATCAGCACAAAAGAACCAGCAATAAGTATAATCTGAATCGGATCGTACCTGTATCCACAAATGTTGCAATCAGACTGAGCCTCGATCACAATCTGTCAGTCCTTTTATAGAACAAATACACTGAATATTAAAGAACATGTGGGTACTTCGCAAATATTCCTAATTATTATACTTTAACCCATGAAATAATTTAATACACAGAATTATGTTATTTAAATAAAGGAATAATAATAAAACTATTACACAGATAAAACACACATAAAAGAAGTGAAATATCACAACAACAATATTTGACGTTTCAAGCAGTACCTACATTTGTGACCAGTGGATATTTATTGTTATAATTAATTTATAATACTGTGTGGTGCTTTTATAATGTGTTATAATCATCTTAAGTAATTTACATGTTAATTACAACATAAACTGTAAGTACTTGTACTTTGTCATAACCTATTCCGTGATACAAATTATTGTTCAGGTTACTAAAAATACAATTGACATAAAGACATGGCTACTTGCATATCCATGGCTATTGTTATAATATAAACAACCTGTAGCTACTTCTATAATGTCAATTTACTCTGCCATAACGTATTCTGTTATTCTAATGTACAAATACTGTCACATATTCTACAGTTAACAACATTACAGTGATATTTAGGATTCCTTATTAAAGTGGTCATTATGTCTACGATTTATTGACAGGCTAAACAAATTCATCAAATATATTCATCCCTTAGTACACAGGTATAATATTTACCTGAATTTATTTATTACGATTGATATTTATCTATGTAAATAGCCATTAATATATCCCTTATCTATCAAACGCATATCGCTGCAAGCCAGAAGATTGTCAATCCGTCCTTCACACAAATCTAGCTATTAACATACTTCATATGAACATTCGCAGTATACACAAAAATTTTGACCAACTCCGCATGTTAATAGCAATGACTAAAACAAGATTAGAGGTCATAGTATTGACTGAGTGTTGGCTCAGGGGTACAAGTACTCTACCCAAATTAGATGGATATTCTGCTCACCACACCAGTATCACGCGAAATCAAAACGACGGCATCGTTATATACATATTCTAATCTGACATACAAAATACGTGAACCGGTATTTAATGATGCTAGCTGTCTTTGTTGTCACTTAGAAAACGATATCTATATTGTGGCAGTATATCGCTCACCTTCACTGAAAACTAGACTAAATTTCAGTAATTTCATAAGTAGTCTAAATAATACGTTCAATGCAGCACCTACAAAAAATATTATCCTAATTGGCGATATAAACATAGATATCTGTTCAAATAGTACAGACAGCTTATGCGAAGAATATTTGACATTTAATGCAACCCACGGATTATTTCCCACCACACACTTTACCCACAAGAAACAATAAAACATGCCTGGACCACATTTTGACAAAATCTACTCTTCCACAAACCACACTTGTATTAGAATCAAGTATAACTGACCACCAGCCATTACTCCTACACATAAATACCAAAATTCCTATCCAAAAAACCGGCCAAACAATATCTCGCACGAATTGTAACAAAGTAAAGTCAGACTTAGAGAGCACAGATTTTTCAAAAATCTTATCGATGTATGATGCAAATCTGGCAATAAATCTCTTCATAAAATTAGTATCGGATACCATTGCAAAAAATTCAAAACAGATAACAGTTACCAAAAGAGAAAGAATTCTGAAGCCATGGATGTCCCCAGGACTATTACGCTGTATAAAAAATCGCGATAGGCTACACACAAAAACTAAAGAATCACCTAATAACATGACAGCAACATTAGTATACACGCGATATCGTAATTTATGCAATGGTCTAATACGCAAATTGAAAGTAAGTTACCAATCAAAACAAATAGAACAATCAGGTAATGATCCAAAAGCCCTGTGGAAAGCCATAAAAAACATAACAGGTACGCAAAACACTAAAAATAGCCACACAGAATTACTGAAAACATCACCTAATCCTATTGCATCCGTAAATAATGTATGTAAGTTTTTCACGAACATTGGCAAAAATTTAGCTGACAAAATCTCTCCAATAGACACTCCTATCAGTAACGACTCTTCCTCTCAATCACTCACCCCAGTCAACTCACTTGGCGTCCTTGATGTCACGGAATCAGATATCGAAAGCATTGTATTACAACTCCGTAGCGACTGTGCTATTGGCTGGGACGGCATCTCATCTCAAATAATAATAATAATATAATAATATCTTGGGACAACTCACACAACGCTATCTGATCCCAAACTAAGCAGAGCTTGTACTATGGAAACCAGACAACTGATAAACATACTTATATATTTCTAAATACATACATATTATAGACAAATTACACCCAGACACAGAATAAACCATCGTGCTCATCACACAAAGTTTTATCCTGGGTAGGGATCGAACCCACGACCTCTTGCGTAGCAGTCGGATACACTCCCACTGCGCCACAGAGGCAGTCAAAACAATGTCGGCACATATTGATTCCTCCGATAACACTTATTTGCAATCTGGCGATAAATTCAGGAGTGTTCCCCAAAGCCCTAAAAAAATCGCTAGTACACCCGATTTACAAGAATGGAGACAGAGACTGTGTCGACAATTACCGATTTATATCAGTTCTACCAACATTATCAAAAATTCTAGAAAAAATTCTTAATAACACATTAAAAAAAAATCTTGCTAAAAATAAAATATTAGCTCCGAACCAATATGGTTTCCGTACGGGTTACTCAACGGAAGATGCCGTACTGGACCTTACCAATTTCTATAGTGAGAAATCTAGACGAGAGGAAACGGTGTTTATGCATATTCTTGGACCTCTCCAAAGCATTTGACACAGTCTCTGTTTCAACTCTTCTTAATAAATTAGAAAAACAGGGTGTACGTGGTTCTGTTCACGCAATTTTTAAAGACTACCTAACTGACCGAACACAACGCGTCAAGATTGGTGATTATCTTAGTGAAGAATAGACAATCTCCTACGGTGTCCCGCAAGGGAGCGTACTGGACCCTACCCTCTTCCAGGTTTACATAAACGACTTCTGCCAAATCTCGCTGCCATATACATCAATTTTCACGTACGCTGATGATACGGCTATTCTTGTCTCTGGTTCTGACTGGATGGTGGTTAAGGAGAGAGCAGAGTACTCCCTTCGCATAATAAAGGAGTGGCTCGCACGTAACCTATTGACAGTCAATCTGTTAAAAACCCAGTACATAGCTTTCTCAATTAATAAAACTACTGCTCCTCCACCAGATTACACTATTATCGCGCATAATAATTGTAATTCTCTGACTACTTGTGCGTGCAGGTCTATAACGCGCACGGATTGCGTTAAATACTTGGGATAATATAAAAAAATAATACTTTAAGAAGGAATTTTAGAACCGCAACATGCACAAAGGTAAAAAAATATAGGTCTTTACAAGAAATGATTTTAGGCTGGCCTGTTGGTCTAGTGGTTAGTGACCCTGACTGCTATGCCGGAGGTCGTGGGTTCGATTCCCACCAAGGATAAAACTTTGTGTGATGAGCACGATGGTCTATTCTGTGACTGGGTTAAATTTAATCTATCTGGTTCCCATCGTACAGACTCTGCCTAGTTTGGG
The DNA here is from genome assembly GCA_945859575.2 of Herminia tarsipennalis. NCBI lineage: Eukaryota > Metazoa > Arthropoda > Insecta > Lepidoptera > Erebidae > Herminia > Herminia tarsipennalis. The sequence continues at coordinate 32,450,667 of OX243830.2, forward strand.
ATCAGGTGGCGTTGTGTGAGTTAAATCACGACATGAGCGAAATCATCCTTATTTACACTATAAATATTATTAATATTATAAAGAAGAAACATTTGTATTTTAATATTTATGTATGTAATAAAGTAACTTAAAAACTACTGGACCTAAAATTCACCATCAAAAAGCTAGACTATCGGGAAATAACAAAGGCTATGTTTTATAGTCAAAAAAATTAGAGATTCCTACGAAAACTGCAATAATGTTATAATACATGGTATAAAATTTATCTATAATATGTATGTATTTAGAAATATATAAGTATGTTTATCAGTTGTCTGGTTGCCATAGTACAAGCTCTGCTTAGTTTGGGATCAGATAGCGTTGTGTGAGTTGTCCCAAGGTATTATTATTATTATTATTATTATAAAAAAACAGTATATGACACTCGTGCAAAGCCGGCGCTGGCAGCTAGTTATACATAATTCAACATTGGAGTAAACGCGATCATGCTAAGTATTTACTTAATAGATTGCCTGACCGTGGTAACTAGCTGACCACGGTTGGCCAACCCGGTTCAAACGTGAAGCAATCTATATGGTAAATACTTACCTAACATGAACTCGTTTATTCCCGTGTCGAATCATACAGATATATCTTCGATTTATTCGATCAGGGTCATCTAGCATGGAAAATATATTAGGAATATTTTCCTTGCTAGATGACCATATTGTAGTGTTAGTAGGTGTTTTCTTTTAGGTGCCAGCCTGAGCTGCTCGTGTGGTAAAATATAGACAGTGTTCTGTGTGCCCGACCACCTGCATCTGGCAATGCAGTTACGTTCTGGGCTTTAAGCATTAGATTGTAATAAACAATTAGATTGTATTAAAGCCCAGAACGTGACCACAACGTCTACGACATTATTTGATGTCAAAACGATAAGAAGAGGAATAATGATTCCAAAGTGATGTTTTACAACTCTTGAATCTTTAAAAATATATACACTGACGGACTTATAAACTGCATCAAAGTAATAGACGACTTTGAAATAAATATTTTAACCAAGTATGCAAACTTTCTATACAGATTTAAATTGAAACCTCTAGATTGGTTCGTGAACTTTAAAACAGCGTAGGATCATATCTTTAAGTTTAAGTTTATGTACTGGAAAGGACCTTAAGACCTTTTTTGAAGAAAAAACAGAAGTTTAAGGAAAAATTGTTTAATTAAAAAATTGGTTTTAACAATAGACACAAACTTTATGCAAGGGTTTATTTGTGTTTTAATAAGGTGTATTACCCCCACGTGCCCTTATTACGGATTCTAATCGGTTCCGCATAGATTTTATAAGGGTTTTTAAAAGATCTTGCGGAATATTGTCCCATTCTTCTGAAAGTGCTGTTCTTAGTGCTGCCACTGTCGTAGGCGAAGGGTTTCTCGCATATACAGCTCTTTTTAAATTGTCCCAAACATGCTCGATGGGATTAAGATCCGGGCTGCGTGCTGGCCAATTCATTGTACGTATCCCAACCTCTTCGCAATAATGTTGAACTTGTGCAGCTGCATGCGGCCGGGCATTATCCTGCATTAAAGTAAAATTTTCGCCTATGAATCCCATGTAAGGCACCACGTGATCTTCTAATATCTCTGTTATGTAGCGATGTGCTGTCAAACCCCCTCTATTACCGTTTTGACGGACCATGTCTATGAACACAAGTTCTGTTCGCCCGTTCATCGATATGCCACCCCAGACCATACATGAACCGCCTCCAAAAGGAACACGCTCCTCAATGCAACTTTGAGCATATCGCTCCCCACGTCGACGATAGACTCTTCTGCGACCATCTGCACCATATAAACATGTCCTACACTCGTCCGTGAACAATACAGAGGCCCACTGCTCTTGTGTCCAATTCAGGTGATGACGCGCAAATCTTAAGCGAGCTTGTCTGTGAGCTGCAGACAACTTTGGACCATTTGCTGGTCTAAAAGGGGTGATAGCCGCTTCCTTTAACCTTCTTCTTATTGTTCGTGCACACACGTTTTTTCCACGCACTTCATTAAGCTCGGTTTTGATGTTAACTGACGTGAGGAAACGATTTCGCAGGGAAGTTGTAACAATAAATCGGTCATCACGACCTGTGGTTGCTCGAGTTCTGCCTGTACCACGTCTCCTCCTGTAAGAACCTGTCTCTACAAACCTTCTGTATATTCTACAAACCGTAGACTGGTTTAAATTTAAATTTCTACCAATCGTTCGTTGATCCAAGCCCTCCCGCACCAATGCTACAATTTATGCCGCTTGTTCGGACGAAGTATCCATATTATGGTTCAAAAACTCTCGATGTGTTAAAAAACTAACCCAACAATTATGCTGGTAACAATAATTCAATTGACCAAACAAAAAAAATCAATGAGAATTAATTTAAAACTTTGCTATAAATAACACGCAAATCTGATACTACGAGTAAATTTTCTTTTCCCGGCTATATTCATTTGTTTTACCGCAGTTCTATTTTTAAATTTAATTTTTTTTTAAGATTAAGAGCCAGTCTTTCCATATTTATATAATTTAATCTAAAAAGTTTGCATACTTATTATAAAAAAATCCTTTTAGAGTAAACCTGAACTTTGATGCAGTTTATGAGTCCGTCAGTGTATAATGTCAAGTGTTATTAAACCTACTACTAACATACGTCTACATAATACGAATATGTACCCGACTGCAAGGAAGGGATAATAATTATAAAAAAACGACCCCCTCATTAGGGTACAAGCCCTGTGTCGCGGGGGACTTTACAAACATACAAATCACGGACACAAAGTACACCCAGACTCGAAACAACAATTTGTGGATCACATAAAGTGGTGCCCCGTGTGGGAATCGAACCAACGACCTCTTGCGTAGCAGTTTTTCGCGCGTATCTTGCATGTATGTATGTATGTAATATTCTTTATTAACTCATATATTTCTAACCACTGAACGGTTTTATACAATTAGGACGTCGTTAAATTTGTCTTGACCGCCTGAGTGTTCTTACATGGCGACTGTGAAATTAAATAAAGAAGTGTGAAAAAAAGGTATTACGATACCCATTAAATACCCTGCGGGTATCAAATTAAAGGGCTCATTATAAGCATTTCAAAAAGGTAGAACATGATTATATCTCTAATTTTACAAAAGTTAGTTAGCAACTATTATTTTTAAATTTTCGTTGCTAGGAAATAGCTGTGATCTAAGTTAGTTGTTACATCCTATGACCACTCAAAAGTATTAAATAAAAAAAATATTTAAAAATAAAAAACCCCACCTGTACAAAAAGATGGCAACAAGATTCTCTACAAATAAAATATCATGCAGTCGGAGGCTTAATTTACTAAATTCATCGAGATTCATTAATGCCTCCGACTGCATGATATTATAATATATTATATAGTAGGATCTTGTTTCCATCTTTTTGTGCATGCGATTTTTATTATTTTAAATTTATTTAACAAAGTTTGTAGCTGTAAAGTGTATTAACTTTTAGTAATGGCATTCAGTACAAACAAACACTGTTTACTCAACATACAACATCGTCAGTTTAGCTCATTATGTGACTGTGATTGTCTGTGTGTTTATGTAATGTGTTGCCTTAATGCTGGGTTGGGGCTTCGTTCTGAGAGGATTGATGTAGCCAACACATGCAACAAAGCCATCTTCTATGTTTAAGTTGTATTTGTCGCTGAGCTCATGGTTAATTTTAAAATGAATTCATTGTATCCGCAGCTAGGTATTCGCTAAATAACAAAAAAAAAATAGTCAACCCTTATTTTGCCCCTAGGGGGTTAATATTTCATATTTAGAACCGTACATAATTAGGTCCATCTTGATGACGCGGGCGACAGTGGGTACAAAAAAACCTTAAAAAATCAAAATGGCGGATTTAAGTTAATATACAGGTTTACAGGTTGTTTTTTTTTCTTAGACGCTCGAGTGGTGTAATAAATCAATGTGCTTTAAAAGGTTAGTACGAAAGTATATTTAATCTACATGTTTAAAAAATGTTTCAATTGGCAAATCATAGAAATAGACTAAAAACAACTTGCAAAACATGAAAATTAGTAATAAAGCTCCTATTAATATGAGCGATAGCTCATTCGAGTCAGAATGAGCTATAGAAAAATGTATATGAAGGATTTTACAGGAGATAAAAAATTGCAACTGTTATTAAAAATAAGTTGAGGAATAATAAAGTATTTAGTTTTGTGACAATAACCTTATAACTATACATTTTTAAGGATCGAAATATTCTTATAGAGGAGGACATTTCGTCTAAAAAGTTCTGACTCCCCAGCTGTACCTTTATTATTTATAGTTTTAATTTAAGTCTGAAAATATGTTCCGCGCGCCTGTTTTACCTCCGACACGGCGACATGCGGCGACAGCGTCTACCAAAAATATTTTTTTTATTGTAGTAAAAGCCAATTTAACAATTTAAAAAAGTATATGATCTAATCAAAACACTATAAAGAATGTGCTACTATTATATACTTATTATTTAAATACTACCCCGCGGTGTTACCCGCGTTTTATTAGCCTACGTGTTAATCTAGGGTGTCAGCTAACTCCATACTAAATTTTATTAAAATCGCTCCAGCCGTTTAGACGTTTAAACTTTCGCTTTTATAATATTAGTGTGATATATTACTAAAATTATTTTTTTCATTGTTTTTATAATTCGTTCGGGCATGTGTTTGTAACCTGACTCCTCCTAAATCGCTGGGTGGGTGGATGGGTTTCTAGGTGGTTAAAAAAATAAAATTGAATCTGATTCACGAAAAAAACTATGAGGCAGTTCGAAGTTCACCGGGACACCGTTTAATAATACTGGTGTGCGACTCAATTGTCAATTAGATTGTAGAATCTTTGATAGGCATTCTAGTGTAGGGTATTGTCTTTTAAACAAAAGAGGAGGTTATAATAAGAGGTACATTAAACCGACGATTCCTGCAAAAAGTAAGTCCATGTGTGCTCAATCATTAGGGAAAAGTTATACTAAGAAAGAGTACAAGTAACTACTACGTATATTATTATACTATCACGTAGAATATTGCCAAATCATGATCCATGAACAAACACATTGTACCTATTTTTCCTAATGGAAAAGCGTTAATTATGAAAGGGCTGTTTTTCCGCTAGTTTCATTCACGTTAATATCATTAATCATTCTTGTTTTCATCCAATTAGGAAGATTTGGTGCTCTAGACGTTATAATTTAGTTAGAGTTTGGCATACTCTGCAATTTATTGTTTGTTTCTATAAATTAGTAAATACGGATGTTTTAATCAAGATTTATGAGCTAGGTTCTAGGGCGGCCTTGTAAATTTTATCACTGGCGTTCAATGTCACAGAAACTTTTGAATAATTTCTGTAGAGAGATTTTGAGATTATGTTTTACTTATTCAAAGAGGCAGACCGAATTGAGCTTCACGATTACACAAACCAGACTAAACCAGATTTTTAAAGACGAGATACATTACATGATCATATTTTCTACGTGCCTCCTTAGGTACAATTCACTAGGCAGACCTAGTGTGGAATGGTGATAACTCGGTCTGTCGGATTTCCGTCAAATCGGACTATGAGAGTAAAGGAATAGAGTGTGCACTTGTATCTGCGAATACACTTGTGCACTATAATATTTCCTGCGTAGTCTGTATTGAGATTGACGGCCGTAACCGACATCGGTGAGGAGATTATTTAGGTATGTGTGCTGCAAAACGATGAAAAATTAAAATTTATCATTATCATGTTTTTTTATAATAAACAGCTAGACAGTTACACCTAGAGAGATGCAGATAACAATCTAAAGCTTGAAAATCACAAATGTAATCCCTCACATCCTCAACAATTTTAATAATAATTCAAGTTGCCACATCGAACCGCAATGCAATCAAAGTAGCCATTTTGTCCAATCGCAAGTGGTCGCATTGTATTGGAGGTCCTATAGACCGGCCGAAATGGCCCCCTTTCTCAACGACCTAAAGCCGACGGTTTATCACGAAACACGATTGGCCCGAATCCTTGAACTTATTTCAGTAAATCGACTTCGTTTGTTCATGTCGTCTTGGTGTGCTAAGAACATAGATCTTGGGTGTAAAAATTCTCGTCGCTCGCTAGCGAATTTATTCGTGCATACATAGTGCAGATTGAGGGTTGAATCTCACTTTTTATTTAATTTCCTTTGTTGAAATTCTCTTGGGTTTATATGAAAATTAATCAAGTCATATTACCTATCATAGCTCTGCTCACCTTACCAATAAATTGATTAAATAAAATAGTTTCATCTCTTTTTATGACATGTTCAAATTAAAGTTTTCAGATTGAAAGAAGTTGAGAAAAAAGGTAAACTATGGTAAAATGCCATTTCTAAAAATTAAAATATTGAAATGCTGAAATACTGAAACCTAACAATTATGCAAACTTTGACAAGTTTGTTATGTGAATAATGGTTGGTAAAATAGTTTTTATATTGTTTTTTTTTAAATATATCAATAATCGAGATAGGATATTTATATAGATAAAGCGGCGGTAATCTAATGGCTATGGCATCGGTATCGCAATCGTGAGATTGCGGGTTCGAATCCTACCCATTATACTACCGACGTGAACCCCCTCGTAACACAAGACTTTGAGCTTAGTTGGAGGGGTTAACAAGATTGCTAGTAATGTGGGACTCAATCCCACATTGCTAGATATCTTTTATAAAAAAAATTGCTTTTAATTTTAATTGGAAAAGCTAAACCCTTTGATTAAGCAAGCGACCCATTCCATTAGTTCGATAGTTTTTTTAGAATGGCTGCATTGGACTTGTGTTTTATCTAGCGGAAAAGTGCTTTAAGCCTCTTGACCCATCGTAAAATATGCAGTCAGGGTAGGGTTGGCGCGGTGTAAAAATGTCCAGCCATTTGTCGTTGAAGCGTCGAGCCGGCGAGAACTGTTTCTATAGCTTCTGAGAATAGTACTTTTTACGGTGGCATTCTGTTCTTTAGGTAGGGTTGTCAAAATGCGCGTTATATTTATTTAAAACATGATATACAATATCAGTGGGGCGTGACCACTGCATAATTATGTATATATATAAATTGATTGTCCAGGCAATGCAATATTATTCGATTTTGTTGCTTAACAGCACTCATTGTAGACTTACTGTACTTTGGTACAGCAAGTATGAGTACAGTAATATATAATACTTTCACCGCGCGCTCCAGTCAGATTTGTTCAACAGACAACTTGTGTTATGATTTTATCGGATACATTTTATTAGATTGCGGCGATGAAAGGGTTAACCAAATAAAACCCTATCATTGCCGCATCGTATCATACGTTAAATAGAATAACACAATTTTGGCGAGTGAAAGTCTTATATTTCATAATAGCAACCCATGTGATGTCCCACGGCTGGGCACGTGTCTTCCCAGTAGAACCTACTTATTAAAGATCCTGGGGGTAATTGACATAATCGCCACGCATGGCGTCCGGTTGGCGATCTCACTAAGGCTTTAAAGTACGCAGAGGACGCTGCTGCCCGTCTTCCGGTGTGAAATCACTTAGTCGCTTTTACGACATCCACGGGTAGAAATGGGCGTGGCACTATTCTCAAATTGCCGGGTGGGCCATTTTATATTTCATACTATTTTTAAAATACACACAGCAAAAGTGTCTAGGGATCAACATATATTTTTGCAATAACTTTTCTCCTGATTGATTTTTTTTTTTTATTTCTTTAAGGATTCATCAAATAAAGTGTTTTCGTTTGTCACAGTAACGATAAACCAAGTCACCTTTGCAATAATAAAGAAATTTGCCATTTTCCTAATAAAGGGATTTTTGACATTTGAACCACTAACATTAAAGTTCGAAAAAAAGACTGAAATAACAGTTTTCTTTAAAATTTTATTGGGTAACTTAAACAATTAATAATCCGTGTTTCTACCGCGAACACTAACAACACAAGAACATCGGTTTGGCATACTCAAAATGAGTTCATCCAAATCACGCTGTGGAATGGCCGCCCATGTTCGTTGCAACAACAAAAAAAGGTCTTCTTGCGACTGGATACCCTCCATATTCGGCAGAGCTCTTCTCTGTAGCATATCCCATGCATGCTCAATCGGGTTCAAGTCTGGCGACTGAGCAGGCCAGGGCAGGACATTGATGTTAGCTGCGGCGAGAGTCTGTCTTACAACTCTTGCGGTGTGCGGTCGTGCATTATCATGCATTAACTGAAATAAGGGACCGATTTGCACTTGTAGAGGAACGATGACGTCTGATACAATCGTCTCAGCATAAATTTGAGCGTTGAGGTTGCCTCTGATCCAAATCAACTCAGTTCTTCCGCCGATCCAAATACCCGCCCATACCATGATGGTTCCACCACTATAAGGATGGACTTCCTGGCAGGATTTTAATCGCTGTTGGCGTCCAGGGGTTCTCCAGTGTCGTATACGTCTTGTATCCGGTCTCATACCAAAACGAGACTCATCAGAAAAGCACACGAAACGCCATTGTTCTTCTGCCCAATTTCTGTGTTCAAGAGCCCATTGATATCGAATCCTACGATTGTGCATTGCTATAGGTGGTACCCGTAGCGGTCTTCGGGAATGAAGGTTCACTTCATGCAAGCGGTTTCTGACTGTTTGGTCGCTAATTAAGTTCCCTGAAGAGTGATGAAGCCTCACGGCTAACATCATGGCGGTTATTGTTGGACCTCTTCGAGTTAAGATTTGAATGTATCGGTCTTGTCTCCGTGTGGTGCAGCGATACCGTCCTCCATGGCGCTCAGCCACGGTACCAGTGCTTCGGTAACGTGTCCAAAGTCGACTGATAACACTCTGACTTGTATTCAGAGCTAAAGTCACAGTACGTTGCCGGGAACCAGCTTCTATCATTCCCACGGCTCTGAGCATTTCTTCCCTGCTTAAATGACGTCGCCGCTCCATAATAACGTTGGTTTTAATCAGTAGTAGGGAAACAGTAGCACTAATAATGTCTTCAATGCGTTGTATGTTTTTATAGGGAAAATATTGACAGCTGATTTTCATCTTTTACTCGAATTTGATTCACAGTTCTTGATTCAAATTATGAAATGCACCAAAAAGGATCCATATAAATTTATAAAATCATAAATTTATTACAAAGCCACATCTCAATCTCAAGAAATCCGCATAAAAATGCTTGATCCCTAGACACTTTTGATGTGTGTAGAATAGAAGAATAGAAGTCAAAATACTGTCATTCACGTAGGTATCTGTACTAATATAAAGCTGAAGAATTTGCTTGTTTATTTCTTTGTTTGTTTAAGCGCAATAATCTCAGAAACCATGGGTTCGAATTGAAAAAATATATTACTGTTGGATAGCCCGCAGTAAAATATTGTAATTGTCGAGAAAGGCTATAGGAGCGGAACATCAATTGACACAGACGAAGTTGCGCGGGTCAGCTAGTCATGAATAAAGGGTAAAATAAAATTATAATTGTTTACAATTTTTATTGTAATTCTCTGTTGAATATTCTACACAAATACAAACAATTTTACTGAGAGCCTTTCTACTTTTTGAAGTAGCTAAAAAACAGCTTCGTTTCATTTAAGTTCAGAATGCCAATATAAGTCACCACGCAATTTGGTACACAAGTCAATAATGAACGTCAGGGCATGGTCGGCACGCAAAATATTTACATATCGTGGTACCGAGGGCAAAACTTCCTAAAGTGAGGCACGCACTGAATTATTATTAATGTGCTGCTTACTAATAATGGTTTTCAAGGTTCCTCGACAAAATTATTGTAAGAAAATGATATAATTAAAAAACTGGTCTAAATCGAGTGAATATTTTAAGGTAAATACCTATTTTATTGCCTGACGTTGCGACCATATTGCAACGGCCATGGTCACGGGTACAATGTCTACTCGTGACCACGGCCGTTGCAATACGGTCGCAACGACGGATAATTTAGTTTATTAAAAATTATTGTTGTTAGATACCAAGTATTGAAACTACCTTTAGCTCGCGATTTAGACCGTGTTACGCGACTAACGCAACTAAGTCGCAAGCTAAGACTACGGTGAAAGTAGTAAAGATACCGCTAAACCAACAACAGTGATAAAATCATATTGACATTATTAAAATTAAAACTATATATTTTGGGTAAATTATAGCTAATATACAATAAAACAGTAGTTTTTATGTATAATATAATTTTATATTTTAAAATACCTTCCCAATCCTTTTGGATGGAACAGAGTTTTCTTCACACATGATTATAGGTAAATAGAATAAATAAATAGGCGGGCGTTGTAAATTTCATTTCAGAATGCAGGCATCCCTACGAAAGAAACAAAACTAAATGAAGTGTGATAACGAAGCGATACATGTGGATGTGACCGACTTTCAAGTGATGTCGATATTCTGTTTATTACAAAATCTAGATAAAACTATCTTTATCTAGATTTTGTAATAAACAGAATATCTATAATATTTAATACCTATGTATTAAAATTGTAACACAATAAAAAAGAGAAGTTTGAATGTGTAATGAATACAAATATGTCTAGGTTTGCCAGGGTAGCTGCATGGAGTATTAACTGCTAAGTATTTGAATTTAGACTAACATTGTGATAATCGATCACAATGTAGTATGCGGATACCTCGCGCAAGGTTATTTCGATTACACAAATGCAACACTCGCACTTTAACAGCGTTAACACTTTGCACAGCCAACTATATAAATAGCGACACGTCTATCGGAAGACGTGTTGTCGCTTTGACCGCTCGATTAAGATTGACTGCATTGATATTTCGAAACGTAAATGTCAAACGAATGTAACGCCATCCAACGGCGGTTATCTTCAAATGAGTCAATTTACTAGCAATTTAATCAAAAGAGATGTTAGGTTAACGGAAATCAATAAGTGATTTATGAATTTTCCGACATATGTAAAGCTTAGAGATAAATTAATAAAAATATAAGTCATGTCAAAATGGCTAAGGCATTGGACTTACAATCAAAAGGTCGCGGTTTCGAATCCCACCCATTATACTACCTACCGACGTGAACCCACTCATAACACAAGTCATTGAGCTTAACTGCACATGTTAACAGGATTGCTAGTAATGTCCCAGCCAAGCTCTCTCAATTTTTGCTGAGTGCCTATAGATGAGTGCGGTCTGGGGTTGTCATGATGGATCACCACGCCTTTTCTGTTCACCAACTCCGGCCGGTTTTTCTCAATGGCTTCTTTTAACCTCATCAGTTGCTGACAGTAGATGTCAGAATCGATAGTTTTACCCGGCGGCAATAGCTCATAGTGGACGATTCCTTTCCAATCCCACCATACACACTTTGTTCCGAGACAGGCTGGGCTTTGCCACGGTCTGTGGGGCTTGTCCGTGCTTCGAATATGATCTTTTTCGGACATTCTGTAATCAAACGTTTAAGAAATGAGTCGAATTGTTACGTTTAAAGAAACAAAGAATCGGAAATGGAATCACGTTGCATTAAGTTTTTCTCAGTGAGATCATGTGGTAACCATATCATATTTTTTTCTTGTACTCAGACTTTAGTAAATGATGTATAATTGTTTTGTGATCAACATCCACTTCTTCAGCAATATCGTAACTACTAATATGTCAGCCTTGCTCCGAGAGCGAGCCTCATCCTTCACACTAAAGTTTCCAGACTTGAAACATACTTGTACGTGTAAGCCGCACAAAATTTATTCGCAGCGTTCGTCGCATTTTAACCTTTTTTGTAATAAATATTAATCTTTAAAATGTACCGAATTTCTTTGTCACATACGTTCAATTACTTACTTGAAAAATTAAGGAAACTAGTTTTTTTTATTTATTGCATTTTTAAATGTCAACATTTAATGGTATTAAAATCAGCCGGTTGCATTCAGTACAACCAAAGAGGTTTTATTACTAACAATACATTCAAAATACGAAAATATTTTTGCCCCTACCTATTATTATCACCATTCGTACCAACTTTCAGCTTTATGCGAATTTATGTAAAATAAAAAACCAGACAAGAGCATGTCCGACCATGCTTAGTCTAGGGTTCCGCAGCCTGAAATAATTGCGTCAGCAGAAGAGTGTATATTCATGGCACTTACACCCTTTTGTTGAGTAAAGCAGTTTTTCTGCTATAACTCAATGACGGTATATATGATCATGTCCAAAATGATTTTTATTTAAAGTAGTTATTATGCGCTACCTTTGTGATTTTTTCATCTTTTTAGGTCACATGGTTCAAAAGATAAGAGGGGGGGGACAATTTATGCCAATTTCGGAGTGATATTTCCAAAAATATTCACTTAATCAAAAAAGGTCATAATAAACCTTAAAATATTGTTGAAAGACCTGTCGAATGATGTGCCACATGTTGATGTTTGTGGCGTGCCCCCCTAAAAATAATTATTTGTATTATTTAGCTATCAAACTAAGTAGCTGTTACTACAATGTAGGTAGGATTATTAGTCCCACATTACTATTTATATTAAAAGGAAATATTTATATACCTTTATTAGGGTTCCGTAGCCAAAATCGTAAAACGGACGTCTGTCTGTCAGTTTGTCTGTCTGTCCGTCCGTATGTCACAGGCAATTTACTCAAAGATACTCACTGATTATTGATGAAATTCGGTGAAAAGTTGTCTTGTAGTAACAGCTACTTAGTTTGATAGCTAAATAATACAAATAATTATTTTTAGGGGGGCACGCCACAAACATCAACATGTGGCACATCATTCGACAGGTCTTTCAACAATATTTTAAGGTTTATTATGACCTTTTTTGATTAAGTGAATATTTTTGGAAATATCACTCCGAAATTGGCATAAATTGTCCCCCCCCTCTTATCTTTTGAACCATGTGACCTAAAAAGATGAAAAAATCACAAAGGTAGCGCATAATAACTACTTTAAATAAAAATCATTTTGGACATGATCATATATACCGTCATTGAGTTATAGCAGAAAAACTGCTTTACTCAACAAAAGGGTGTAAGTGCCATGAATATACACTCTTCTGCTGACGCAATTATTTCAGGCTGCGGAACCCTAGACTAAGCATGGTCGGACATGCTCTTGTCTGGTTTTTTATTTTACATAAATTCGCATAAAGCTGAAAGTTGGTACGAATGGTGATAATAATAGGTAGGGGCAAAAATATTTTCGTATTTTGAATGTATTGTTAGTAATAAAACCTCTTTGGTTGTACTGAATGCAACCGGCTGATTTTAATACCATTAAATGTTGACATTTAAAAATGCAATAAATAAAAAAAACTAGTTTCCTTAATTTTTCAAGTAAGTAATTGAACGTATGTGACAAAGAAATTCGGTACATTTTAAAGATTAATATTTATTACAAAAAAGGTTAAAATGCGACGAACGCCGCGAATAAATTTTGTGCGGCTTACGTACCTAATGCGGTATCAATAAGAGTAACACAAGTGTGTTTCAAGTCTGGAAATTTTAGTGTGAAGGATGAGGCTCGCTCTCGGAGTAAGGCTGACATATTAGTAGTTACGATATTGCTGAAGAAGTGGATGTTGGAACAGTTTTACGTCATTTACTAAAGTCTGGGTACAAGAAAAAAAATGATATGGTTACTACATGATCTCACTGAGAGAAACTTAATGCAACGTGTTTGCATTTGCGATTCTTTGTTTTCTTGAACGTAACAATTTCGACCCATTTCTTAAACGTTTGATTACAGGTGATGAAAAATGGATTACTTACAATAAGAATGTCCAAAAAAGATTATAGTCTAAACAGGGACAAGCCCCACAGACCGTGGCAAAGCCCAGCCTGTCTCGAACAAAGTGTGTATGGTGGGATTGGAAAGGAATCGTCCACTATGAGCTATTGCCGCCGGGTAAAACTATCGATTCTGACATCTACTGTCAGCCACTGATGAGGTCAAAAGAAGCCATTGAGAAAAACTGGCCGGAGTTGGTGAACAGAAAGAGCGTGGTGTTCCATCATGACAACGCCAGACCGCACTCATATATAGCCACTCAGCAAAAATTGAGAGAGCTTTGCTGGGACGTGATATAGCCCGGATCTTGCTCCATCAGATTTCCACCCGTTTCGGTCACTTCAGTACTCTTTAGAAACCATGAAGTTAACCTCAAAAGAACACTGTGAAAACTACCTGACAGATTTTTTTTAATCAAAAATCTCTTTCTCTATTTTTACAGCAATGGGATGTTTACAGCAACATATCATCGATCAAATTGGCACATACATATTATAAACAAATAAAAAATGATATCTAAAATGTTTTGTTTTCTTCGTCTGAAAAGTACGAAAATACTTTTGCCCGGACCTTATATTATTATAAATAATATGTGTGCCATAACTTTGGGGGAACGTAAACTGTTTATTCTTATTACAGACTTTAAAGATTAATTAGGAGAACAGTATGGCACATTGTGGTTATTTTATTAATGTATAATCACAATTAAAATATACTACAGTGACTAAAATAAATAAATATATGTATTTAAAAGTGAATGTGGATTGAACCTATTACGAACAGAAACTAGACAACAACGCAAAAAATGTTATCGAATGTGTAACAAATACTAATAATATTTAGTATTTATTTATGATATTATAGTACACAAATGTGAAAATGGTCACCCATTTAGTTATAGACTGACGTCACAGTGACTATAGAACTATTGAACTTTGCTAACTTCGCCGATCTCTCGACTCGAGTTGCCATTAAGTCACAACATTGATATACTTACTAAAAAAAAGTATATCAAAGAGTTAAATATAAAAAAATCATTCAAGGAGTCACATATGCATACATATCTATGAGTTATGACAATACGTGATCATTGAATACTCAATATTAAACTGGATGCGAAGCAATATCACCAAATTGATTCGTATCGGAATTCCGGGAACGACTCGAAAGCTTTCAAAACAATTACATTAAAAATGCTTCTGCTGATAATATTCAGAGACTTTTTCGAACATTTAAGACGATTTACTGAAACAAATGTAATACTGGAAAGCGACAATCATGTTTTAAAAGATTTTTTTTTAAAGCCAATATAATGGGTAAGCTCTAAGATAGTAAAAACACTGCGTAGAT
The DNA here is from genome assembly GCA_945859575.2 of Herminia tarsipennalis. NCBI lineage: Eukaryota > Metazoa > Arthropoda > Insecta > Lepidoptera > Erebidae > Herminia > Herminia tarsipennalis. The sequence continues at coordinate 32,465,800 of OX243830.2, forward strand.
ATATAAAATGTATTCCATTAGATGGTAATATCTTCATGAAATCATCTAAATAGATGGTGTACTTACAAAATACATTTTCAAAAATTGAAGCTTTTGATGTACTATCTAAACATTATGCCGTCTTTTCCTTTTTTTTAAATAAGCTTTTTTTTTTTTAATTTACGATATTGTGAATTATCTTCCATGAGTGTTCTTTAAATTCTCGGCGCTATAGGCTGTAATTTAAAAAGATAATTATGGATGAAGTCTTATCTGTATATGTAATTGTAATTGTGATCTGTAATAGTTAACTGACAACCTAACATCTACCGCCAGTAAGCCCCTTAAAAAACTAATTTCATAAAAATGTTACGTTAATAATAAAAAATGAACAGAGATATTAATTAAGATACGTCATCTTATGAGCTGGAAGCCTTTGTGATATTGCGCCAGCCCCTGGCTCCGCTCCATACAATCAGGCGAAGTTCACACTTGACCTACTGCATATCACTGATATGATCTTGTATGAGGATATATTGGACTGCTTTTATTAAAGCCATCCTAGAAAATATACGGTATTTCTTCTTTCAAATGCGCCGGATGCATTTTATTAAAATCTTCATAGAATTTAAATGCTGTATGTGATGTCATTTTTCTCCCTTGTATGTCATTGTGATCCTGTGTCATGTCTTAGTAGTCGAATATTCAAATCTAAATTTAAAATCTCGTTGTCAATCATGTCCAGAGGAAAAAAGTATCGTTCTGGCCTAATTTAAAGGTAGCTTTGACTACTACTTTATCAAACAACCAACATACACGTGTAAGCTAGTTAATTATAATCTTTTATGCTTATAATGGTAAATACAGGTTTTCAAAACTGACAAGCAACATTAGATACATTTCGGGACTTAATCGCGTGAAATTATTTAAAGGTACGAACCTTTTATTTACCCGACGTTTCGATCGAATTGCACCGATCGTGGTCACGGGTCGACTGGAACAAAAGGTTCGTACCATTAAATAATTTCACGCGATTAAGTCCCGAAATGTATCTAATATGTATAAAAATCGCGAAAATTTAAAAACAATGACAAGCAACATATCTGTCAAATCTGAAAAATCTTTTCTAGTAAATAAGTAAATATACTTAGGAAGATGCTAATAAATTATTAAAGTGTCGACTTGCTCACAATACGATGTGCACTTCCACATTTGACGCTAGCTATAAGTTGGGAGCAAACAACAAGTTCTCAAACTCCAACTGTTGCAAGTTTACTAACTGCAAACTTAAATGTGTTTAGAAGTAGATTTCTTATAGCTTTTCATTTTACACATTATGTTTTGAACTATAGCTGGGCAAAATAAAAGTCTTTAGAAAGAATATATAAAAATAAAATTATATGTACTGCGGGTCTTAGTCGTGTGAATAATTTATGGTAAAATACCTTGTTTATTGCCTGACGTTTCGACCGTATTGCAACGGCCGTGGGCACGGGTAGACTCACTCATCTAGCCGTGACCACGGCCTATAGTACCTATATATAATTTTATAATGTGTACAAATCGCGAAAATTTATCAACATTTATATAAAATATATATTTATCTCTCTTCCCACATATAATTCATCATATCGGTTAAGAATAGGATAAATACTTGACGTTTTGATAGGTGCAATTTTAAAAGAAGTAAATATAAAATAATTCCAAACACTAAAAATCGAATCGACTCCAATAAAAAAAAGTAAACATTCATACAGGCGAAAAGAAAAGCTTCCTTGGGCTTCAAAGTAGTCGGGTAAAAAGATTTTCTGATATTTTAAAACCAACAGTATATGCTTTGAAATTGTAATACTTAGCTGAAACTCTTATAAATCTATACTACAAAAATAACCTCTTATAGATGTAAAATATCTTACACAATTAAGAAGAGAGTCTTAATTCCTTTTGCTAAGAAGTACGTGCAACTGCTACGAAGTTTTAATGTCTGCTGAGTACTTTGTGCTACCATTTAATGAAAGTGCATTTGAAGTTAAAATTTATAAGTGTAAGAACACTTTAATATTATCTTTGCGTACTTACCTAATTTAAGACTTTTATGTTTGGTTTTTAATAAAATTGTTTTTTTTATTAATCTGATGCATCTACCTACTATCACCATAAAGTTTGATGAAAATTTGTTTATATTAAAAAAATATAAAACATCCATCCAAACATGAATGTAGATACGATGTATAACATGTTTAAAACTTGTGTGAAACGTAATCTTTCTAGCTAATTTAGAGGCGTATAATACAAGTTTACAATAACATCAGTTATTATCGAAATAACATTACAATGTAAAAATGGTGACTAAACTAAGATAACTAAGGTGTCATTAATTTCACAGCACCATTTAACGTATGTAAATACATTAGCTAAAAACCATAATTATCTTGTATAGTTAAAGTGTTTATTTAATAATTGATACAATACCAGAACATGTGAACACAATCAAATTATAAAAAAATAACTTAGTAATAAAAACTTATGATGCGTTTTAAACATTATATGTGACATAATCTGATATCCACCCAAGCAAAACTAGGTACGCGTCCATAAGCTAGTACAGTACTCCCAAATTAATAATGCACATGCAGATCTTCGCTAATTGTCGTATTCCCGGAAACACTCGAATCATGGAATCGTAAGAGCCCTAAACAAGGCATTTGCATTTTGCACCTTGTTTAAAAGAGATAGGAGTCAATATCATGTGTGCACAATCGAAAACAAATCGGGCGTTCGGCAGCTGTCGCCGGTCAGCGAAATGTCTGTCAGTCGTCTTTATATATTGGTAGTGACTGCACGTGTTCTCTATTTGTGGAAATATATAGAGCTGCTATTACACACCCTTCTTGGTAAATATAATTTCAACATTAATTAGCTTATTCAGATTTAAATAGTATATTTTGAAAAAAGGAAAATAAATAACATATTTCACGTTTTTTTAATATTAAAAAAATAAAATACCTACATTAAATACATATTAAGTACTAGAAAAACATTTAAAAAATGAGATTTATTTAAATTAAATAAATAGATAAACATGCATAAAAAATATATACCTAACTCTGCCCATGCCATTTTCTTTCAGACGAATTCTTCCAAAATGGATAAATTTAAACGTGGAAAACCGCTTAATTCACAAGCACGGCAAATGGTATTTAATGTGTACCTTTATTTCTTAAATGAAGCCAATGTTTTCAACAGAGACCATGATGGTTATTTTAAAAAAATTCAAGACCGTGTTACAAAAGCTACAGGAATTTCGCGACGAACTTTGAGTAATATCTTAAACGAAAAAAAACATAATCAATCAAAGAAATTTTCTACACCGAAAAAAGGAAGACCTAAAAGTAGATTTCGGCTGGTACTTGATGATTTCGACTACTGTGTTATTCGTAATATGATATACAATTTTCAATTGACGCTGAAAGAACTCCCAACTGTAAATAATTTAAGAATAAAGTTGATCGAAGCTATTAATTTCAAAGGCTGTGCCGAGACTTTAAGGTTGATCTTGAAAGACATGGGGTTTAGGTTTCTGAAAACTGATAATAACAGACAATTACTTATGGAAAAACATGATATACGCCTAAAAAGGATCAAATATCTCAGAGAAATACAACAGCTGAGGAGTTCTGGTAGAAACATAGTATTTATGGACGAGTCGTATGTGCACACATCACATACTAAGGGTAAAACTTGGCAAGATAGCAACAAAAAAGGTATCAAACAACCCATTTCCAAAGGAGAGCGAATAATTATTGTACACGCAGGCAATGAAAAAGGCTTCGTCCCAGGGGCTCTAATGTTACATAAATGTGTCGACTCAGAAGGTGACTATCATAAAGAAATAAACGCGGAACGTTATCAAACTTGGCTACGCAATCAATTGATTCCCAACTTGCCTCCTAATAGTGTGTTGGTAATAGACAACGCCCCATATCATAATAAGCTGTCTGTGAAACCACCAAACTCAAACACATCTAAACCACAAATGACAGCTTGGTTACAACAACACAACATTCCGCATGACCCAAAGAAACTGAAACCCGATTTGTATAAAATTATACAAAGATACAAAGAAAATTACACAGAATTTGCCATTGACCGTATAATGGAGGAACATGGGCATAAAATTATACGATTGCCACCATATCATCCCGATTTTAACCCTATTGAAAATATTTGGTCCCAAATAAAGCAACACGTGGCCAAGAGAAATATTGCAATGACTGTGACGTCAGTTAAAGATGCTATATTAGAAAAAATCAATAAAATAGGACCAGAAGAATGGAAAAAAGTTTCTGATCATGCGGTTCAATGCGAAGATGAATATAGAAAATTTGAGCCAAGAATCGATAGTTATTCCGATAAACTGATTATTTACACAGGTGATAGCAGTGAGGAAAGTGTAAATGAACAAGAGCATAATGAAACTTCTGATGAATCTGCGATGTCGGGAATAGAGGTCTTCCTCGATTCTGATTAATTTTTTTATAATTGTATTATTTTTCTGGAATGATTAGTGCTGTAAACAAATTTGAACTGAGATTTTGATTATATTTTATGTAAACCTCTATTTGAAAACGTTTTTTTCTCCTTCTAATAAAACCTTATGTTATTTAAACCTTTTCCTCCATAATTACACCAACTTCGGTAAGACACTTGAAAACTAATCACTCCAACAATGATTGTAGCGTTTTCGCTATTTACTTACATGGAATTATCGAATCAAATTTCGTTACAGGTAAATCAAATCTGTTTTAGCACAAAACACATAATATATAAAATTAGGCATAGAGAAATTGCTCTTAACCACTCTATATAAATATCGTCTTTCGACGCTCGGGTAATACGACCGTTGCCGAACAATGACGAAGATTTCCGAAGATTTCTATGCGCATTATTACTTTTGGAGTACTGTACCTCAAAACGTATTGTTCACAATACAAACTTTGAAGGCAGACATCAAAGTGAAAAGTTACGATACTGAGCTATCGTTTCGCAGTGAATGTCGTCAAATAATAAGCAATACCATTACCTCATCCTTCGTAACTTCGGTTCGGATTATGAGGGTTCCTGTTACATCGAACCGTAAGATAACATTTTGAGGCAAAATTTTGTTCCATTTTGTTACCAATTTTGCTATTTTTAACGTAAATATTCCCCTTATCTGTTTCGTTTAGATTGTGATATTACTTTAGGCCTAAGCTGAAAAGGCTATTTATAATATTATTTCCATTACATAAGTAGATACCTACTTACTTAATGGTTACTTGGCTCCAGCCTACTACCAACTTATGTTAAAATTTCATTGTATTTCAATGAATCACGTTCTAGGGGCTGAATAGATTTAGATGAAATTTGGCATATACGCAGTGATACCGCGTGGAAAACACGACGTGTTCGAACAACGCCCTATTTATGATCCCCTGTATGCATTGGTTGAACGAGGTAAATATAAAGATTACTCTAATTATTTTGTGCTTTTAAGCTATAAAAACATCTCTTAGATCTTTTAAAGTATATATTTTTCGGATATTACGTTACGGTGTAACGAAGGACAAGCACATTAAGCTGAGAAGCGACGTGAGCGGCGTGTGGAAAGTGCTAAATGTTTTCCGATAACTATTGGGACATAACTTCAACTCGCACGAAACAGGTCAACCGTGCGATAACTAGGCAACTTGTATGCGATATGTGACTAAGTTTGAACGGAGGATGTTCAATTCTACACTAATGACCATTGGACTCACGGATAGGACAGTGTAAGTGATTTTGAACAACCTATTTGTAAATGGAAAGGCTAATACGACGGAAGGCTCACATATTAGTTCCTTAGAGGTACTATAGGATATTTAGTCAAATTATCACTTAAGAAACGTCACAAACAACACGCTTCTCACAAGTTTGTATGAAATGCAAGCTTGTTACCTCATTTTTACTTAAATAAAATAATTTACTTATAAAAAAAAATCTTAAAAATGAAGAAACATATTTTTCAGAAAATATATATTTTTAGCAATGAAACAATATGTTAAAGAGTTTTGATTTATTGTTTTATTACACTATTATTATAAAGGCGAAAGTTTGTGAGTGTGTGAGTGTGTATGTTTGTTACTTCTTCACGGCTAAACGGCTGGAGCGATTTTAATGAAATTTGGTGTGGAGTTAGCTGACACCCTGGATTAACACATAGGCTTATAAACCGCGGGTAACACCGCGGGGCACAGCTAGTTATTAATAATCGTTGAATGTTTAACATGCATACCTAACAACCTTAAAATGTTGTGCATTCAAATATGTTTCATATATTATACTCTACTGTCAGTAATAATATAACAAATACTGGTAGTCCAAATAAATAAAAAGTATTAGGTATCGCAACTAATAAAAAATAAATAATAAACAAAACAAAAAAAAAAGATAAATCTCACGACGAACGCATACTTTGTAATAGGAAAAGTATAAAATAACATTCTAGACCCCCTGACCAATAAGGGGTAGGTAAGTAGTACGAAGAAAATTCATCGGCGGCTGCCATTTCACACAAACACTGAAATATTTTAGTTAATTGCAGATCAGCAGCAGCTCCCGATAAATTTTCTTTTTACCGTCTAAAATTTTATTTTATACTTTTCCTATTACAAAGTATGCGTTCGTTGTGGGTTGGTTGTGAGTCAAAGAAATAACACGAATGAAAGCTCCATAACCTCACGAGTTAACTTGTATGAGCACCGATATTTTTTGCTTTTATAATTTGTATTAAATACCTACTAGCTGATCCTCGCTACTTCATCTAGGTCAAATTTGCCCGTTTTTGCAATTCATACAAAACTACTAAAATTGCAATAAAAAAAATACTTTACGACCAAATTTCCAAAAACGCTGAAACAACTGTTTCTTTTTTTTTGTCAAAAAGCCGAAAACGAACACAGATCTAACTTAAAACTAACCACACAAACAAACTCTTAAACCATACAAACTTGTGACTCCTATTTTACCCTCTTAGGGGTTTATTTTTCTAAAACGCTAATGTTTTTTTTTGTATTGGGCTTAATTACAGAATACAATAATAACTGCTTTTCCTTAATGAAAATGAGTGCTCTGGCTCTTATTCGTTCTATCACTCATCTTTACTCATATATAGGTATAAAAATCTCGAGTCACGGTGTTTGTGGTCGAACTCCTCCGAAATGGCTCGACTGATTTTAATTTTTTTTTTGTATTTTTGGTAGGTATATATTAGCTGTCGCCCGCGGATTCTTCTCAAAACTGACGAAGTTCTATATAAAGGACATGTACCAAATACGGCCCACGGCGGACAGAAAGTTGTGAAACGTTAAAATTAAACAAATATTTTTTGAAATCTGTATGTGGTTTTCTTTTTTTGATAAAACTTGGGGGAAAGATTTTAGTTTTAAAGATTAATATAATTTGATTCTTAGGTTACGGTAATGGCGGATAATTGTTTTATGTTGCCAGCTTTAAAAAGTCAAGCTTCAAACGTCGTTTTATCGATGTTTGATAAGAAGAAATTGTTAGTAAAGATAAAATATCTTTATTACTTTAATATAAAACAATGTTTTTTAATTATTTTGGAAATGTATTCGGTAAAAAAGTAATTTAATATAATTGGTCGCAATCGATTTTTGTTTATAAATCGATGGTATAAATAATTTTTCAAAGCATTTGCCACACTTTTTTCATCTGTCATGTCATTCGTGTTGTTATTCATTTCATTCGTTGATTTTATTATTTGATGTTGTTAAAATGGCGGCAAACTGGCCTACCATTAGTTTTACAGTTCCGAGTTTAACGAGTATAACTTGTATAAAATGAATTGAATATGTTATAATTGGGTAAGAACGAGACTTTGTGCAACTAACACAAGCCATTGAGCTTAGCTAGAGAGGTTAACGGGATTGCTAGTAATGTTTTTTGGTATGAAATCATTTCCATTTTAAATATCTCGTATATCAATTCCACCAAGTTTTATGGGAAAAAGAATAATACAGGGTAATAGAGTAGTCATTTATCTTCAAAACAAACATCGTTTAGTGTGAGTCCTTTCTGGGCCTAAAATGTATGGACAAATGGACCACTCCTTTGCAACCCCTATTACAGCCCCTTATGAGTTGATTTTCCAAAGACGGGGAAGATTACTTTCAACAACGTGTAACAAGAAAAAAAAAATGAAATTGAACAATATTTATATTTAATCAGTAAGTATGCATCAATCGTATGTAATTTACATAAAATATAATATACCTAAATAAATACATACAATACATATATACATACCAGATATTACATACACTTATATATTAATACTAGCTGACCCGCGCAACTTCGTCTGCGTAAATTTTCCCCATTTTTGCAACATTTTTCCATGCTGCTCTGCTCCCATTAGTTGTAGCGCGATGTTTCTGAGATTATCGCGTTCAAACAAACAAACAAACAAACTCTTCTCTCTCTTCTATAGTATAGTATAGTTATAAATGTTAGGGGTGGACAACCCTTATCAATTAGGAGCATGAATAATAGACAGTAATTTTCCCTTTTTTCTTTTTTCTTCCTTTTTTTTTACAACATTTTTCATTGCTGCTGCGCTCCTATTGGTCGTAGCGTGATGTTATAACCTATAGCCTTCCTCGATAAATGGGCTATCCAACAATAAAATATTTTTCTCAGCAGGCTCAGTAGTTCCTGAGATTATCGCGTTCAAACAAACAAACAAACTCTTAGGGGTATGAAAAATAGATGTTGGCCGATTCTCATAGATACCGGATAAGCACAAAAAATTTCATCAAAATCGGTCAAGCCGTTTCGGAGGAGTATGGCAACGAAAACTGTGACACGAGAATTTTATATATTAGAAGATTACTTAAATCACTTGGCTTTATGCCTTTTTGGCATAAATGTTTTTATTGTATATAAATGTGTTTAGACAGCCATGGAGCAGGTAAGTTTCTAACTTTTACTAGTCTTTTTGGTGCATGCTTGTCGTAAATGGCCGTTATGGTGTTAGTAAAAATACGCACCTTGTCATCAAGGTTTTTGCAGTTATAGATAGGAGACAAGTCAATGTTATTCACATCAGCCATCAAACGTCCCAGATCCAAGCTGTTAAATCTGCAAAGCAGGAGAAATTTACTCTTGCGCTTGGGAGGACGGATCTTATACAAGAAGAGATCTTATATAATAAGGTCATGATAAGAAAAACAAGTGGAAAACTGTTCATATAATGGTTAGAAATAATAAGATCTAAAAGTGAAGGAGTACAGTGAGGAGCTCTATACGGAAGAGACAAGAGAACAGAGCTTGCGACTAAGTATCATCATCCTTCAAAAGAAATGTGTCTCTGAGGATAATAAAGTGATTCGAATTCGGTTTCTAGTGTAGAAAAGTAATCTATGTGGCAGTTAGGGCTGTAGAACACACCTAGCAACACCTTTGAATGTTTAAAGTCGACCTCAATAAACAGATGAGTATTCACTCAGTGACTGATCAACATATTTATGTCACGTCGTAGGTAGATGGTAACCCCCCCCCCCCCCTGCCTGTTCTGTCAATACACATTAGTTTATATCCCGGCAGAGAATATTGAGTTAAATGAAGGACAGGTTTAAGAAACGTTTCAGAGACAAGGACAACATGGACTAACTCGGAGTCAAAAAACTACCTTAATATTATAATGTACACGATGCCTGTAATAGAATGCGCTTTATAAATTGGACAAAATATAAAACAAGCAAACATTAATCCAGAATTAAAAATATTCCCTTTCCAACAAACGATAAAAGAAAATTCAACACAAACACAATTTAAATTCCAAGAAAACGTTGGTAACTAAAGCAGCTTTTTGTACAAAGTTCAAATTAACGATACTATCAACTTTTCTTACAAGCGTGCTATTCCATTCTTTCACCTTTTGATAAAAAGTTCTAGATAAGGCAAAGGCTCTGTCTCAGCTGAAATATTTTAAAACTTGAAATGGCTACTCTAAGAATTTATTAGTCCTATAAAGTTGACTTAAGTAACTCCAAGATAAGATCTCATTTTATTGCTTCTAGAATAACTTAAACAAGTCTTCTGTAATAACGATATTACTGTCAATATATGCTTCTGTTTTCATTGCTCTTTCATTCATTTCATGTTTGTTTTACTGCTACATAAGCTCAGGGGATTAGGCTTTGACTGGTAAGTCTTCAAAATTTAAATTTAGGGAGGAAAAATTCGTCTCAGGCGGGACTTGAACCCACGACCTTAGGGGTACCGGCCCTAAGCCGTTACCAACTCCGTCAGCGACAAATATACGCCAAGTCGAATTAGCTTCCAAATGATACGACTTTATGGTATAGTCTTACTAACAAAATATAATATTAATCTACTACTAATATTATAGCTGAAGAGTTTGTTTGTCTGAACGCGGTTAGCTCAAAAAATTACTGATCCGAATTGAAAAATTCTTTGACTGTTGGATAGCCCATTTATCGAGGAAGGCTATAGGCTATATAACATCACGCTACAGCTAATAGGAGCGGAGCAGCAATGAGAAATGTTGCAAAAACAGGGAAAATTTACGCAGAAGAAGATGCGCGGGACAGCTAGTGATTGTATACACGAGGATTAACACATACTATTAACCTTTAAATTGCTTACCATTTCGATCAGGTTGCTATAACAGTCCCCTTGTGATCACGGTGCAACCTAGTCAAACCGTCAAGAAACGTAAAAATACATAAAACGCGTTAATTGTTATTGACGTGATAACGTCTTAAAAATCGATGACCGGCTGCATTCACGAAAAAGTGTCACGTTATTGATTGGATGCTAAACAACGCGAATGGCCTAACCTAGTGACTCAGGTAGCGGACTCGCAATAGTGATGTCGCGAATCCTGCCCATTATACTACCGACATGAACCCACTCCTAACACAAGCCTTTAAGCTTAGCTGGAGGGGTTAACAGGATAGCTAGTAATGTGGGACCAACAATCCCGTATTACTAATTATTTAAACAAAAACTAGTAATGCGGTAAATAATTATCACGTAATCTTGTTGTCCGTAAACCGACTTTACAGGCAACCATTTTTTTTATTTGAGTTTTCACTCTTCTTGGTTTTAGTCTTCACTTGACCTTTTCACAAAGTGTATTAAAATCACTGAATAGTCAACTTTTACGCAGCATCTTAGGGAAGTAAGTAAATTTTACTTGGGGGCAGAAAAATATCCTATTTGGTTCGAATTTATACGAGTCAGACTACTTTTTGTACCTACTAACTAGAAAAATGTATTTAGTAAATAATAAAGAAGAAGTTTAACATATTTTTATTTATTACAACGTTTAACAGTTTAACACTATATAGCATAAGTATTGCATTATTTTAAAGAACTTCAACGAGTTAAAAAAAAAAAAAAATTTAAGATACATAACCAGATTCTAATAAAATTAGGTTTTTTTTTGTGACAACCCACACATTGCTATCTGATCACAAACTAAGCAGAGCTTGTACTATGGAAACCAGACAACTGATAAACATACTTGTTTATTTCTAAATACCTACATACATATTATAGATAAATAACACCCAGACACAGAATAAACGATCGTACTCATCACACAAAGTTTTACTCTGTGGGGGATCGAACCCACGACCTCTTGCATAGCAGTCGGATACACTCCCACCGCGCCACAGAGGCAGCATGTAACAACCCTTGAATTTGACCACACCTTTCTGTTACAAGTTCAATAAGCACTGACGAGACCGTAGCGGTAATAATTACAAGCAATATTCCACTGGTCATAAAAGGTTGATATTATCGTTACAACAAAGCTTTGTCAGAAAATCTCACCCCTAAATTATTATGAACAAAAGTTCAATTACAATTATCCTTCCATTTCCCTGAACAGCCGAAATCATGATCAAAGCAAATATCAGCCCTTCCGACGAGTAAGTATACAAACCTAATTTGGCTTCAGCTTAAGGCGTTGCGCAAATGTAAACACTTTTTAGCAGACAACGGATTCCTTCATGATCATACGAAAACATAACATACAATTATTGCGGTCTTCTATGCTTGAGATCGTTTACTTCCTCAATTTTTATCAGCCTTATAATTTCCTTCTTCTCTTTCTCCTTTTTCAATCAATTTGATAGCGTGTACCTACGGGCCGTAAACCACCACGCGAATCCATATCATATTTATTCTATTTCACCATATTAATCGTCATATTTCTCCACCTAAATTTAATTTTGTAAAATTATTTATGTTAATAATCATCGTCAATTTGACTGCCTCTGCGGCGCGGTCGTGGGTTCCATTCCCACACGAGACACCACTTTGTGTGCTCCAAAGATTTTTTTTTAGCAGGGAAATCGGAAAATAATTCAGCTAGAAATCTAGTCCTGCAGAGCACCGTTGCAATCTTAAATGCAATAACCGACGCCTGCCTCTAAACTGCACCGTTATACTTGGACACCCTGCAAACATATAAAATCTGCATCTAAAGGGCAACTGCATCTGAAGTGCAAGGACATCGACGCCTGCTTGTAAGCTGTACCGCTGCACCTGGACGATGCCCTGCATATTGCATTGTGCATACGTACGCCGAAGAGCGCTAACGCTTATAGATTTTACGCTTAGACGACGACGTCTGTCTCTGAAGTGCATAGCGACGCTTGGATTTGTAGTGCATAGTGCTTATTTAAGTAAAGGACAACATAAATAAGGACAGAAAAGAATTAATGATCCAACATCTCTTTTTATTTGCATTATCAATATTGTAATTACTTTTAGAGAGCCTTAAGCTCTTACCTCTCTCATCTGCTCTGTATACTTATTGATTGTAATACTAAATAATTTTATTGCATCTTTATTATTTATTTATTTTTTACATCTTACTTAATATTTTATTACATTACCCAAGTCACATTTGCTTGCGGGCTGAGAGGTTAAACGAATAAAAGTGTAACATTTTGACGTTGCAATCTAAAGTGCAATAACCGACGCCTGCCTCTAAACTGCACCGTTATACTTGGACACCCTGCAATCTGCATCTAAAGGGCAACTGCATTTGTAGTGCAACGAAATCGACGCCTGCTTGTAAGCTGTACCGCTGCACCTGAAAGACGCCCCACACATTGCATTGCACCGCTGGCAGGAGCTGGATGCGAGAAGCCGAAGAAAGAACAAAGTGACTTGCAATTGGAGAGCCTACGTCCCCAGCAGTGGACTTATATAGGCCGATGACGATGATTTAGACATTACACAAAAAAATACGTTTTCTTTAATTTCAAATATGACATTTTTAGGGTTCCGTAGCCAAAATGGCAAAAACAGAACCCTTATAGTTTCGTCATGTCCGTCTGTCTGTCTGTCCGTCCGTATGTCACAGGCATTTTACTCAAAGACTACTCAATTAATCTTGATGAAATTAGGGTTAGTGTCTTGTAGTAACCGCTACTTAGTTTGATAGCTAAATATTTTAGGGGGGGCACTCCATACATGTAACAGAAGTTGTTTTTTTTTTTTCAGCAAATATCAATGTGTGGCACATAATTTAGATAGGTCTTTTAAAATCTAGTAATAATAAGTAAACATAGTAATATTAAGTTTTTTAAAAAGTTGTTATGTATATTTTATCTTTGTCAAACTGGCCGTGTGTAATATATGTACTTATGAAAAATCATAATTTGCCAACACAAAAAGATATAAGCAAAAGGAATACCTTAATAATACAATAATTGAATTTTTATTCCGGCCTACGGCATACGGTAATTCAAATTTAAAGTCCAGACCCAGGAATTGAATCCGACATCGATACTGGATTTCAAATTTTTATATCTTTCAAAAATGCAATGATTGTATTAATAACGTTATTGGCAAGAAATGTCTATAAATATAACTATAATATTCGGCTGGCGGGATCATAATTTGTTAAAATGCTTCTGTAACGAAGCAATAACAAAAGCCGTGATAGTTGTTAAGCTAGCGGCTAGATGTCGCAAGCAAGGGCCCAACTCGCGTGCAGGATAGTAACATTGGTCTAGTAACATTACTAGACCTCAAATTTTTCTATCCTTTCTATGTAGTCCCGATAGATGTTGTGATATTGTATGTTTGGCATACGGAAATCTCGGATTCGATTCCTGGGTCTCGACTTCAAATTTGTCTATCTCTCAAAAATGCTATTATTGTATTAATAAGAAAAGCCTATAACAAAAATATAAAAGGAACACTTTCCAACCGGGTGTCCATAAGATACCTCTTTTTAGAACCGTCCGTCCGTCCGTCTGTCCGTCCATCCGTCCGCACCTTTGTGTCCCCCTCTCCTGCCAGCTAAACGTAACTAATGTTTGATGTTGGGTATGGAAAAAATCACGGTAGTAGTTTTTATAGTGAAATTAAAAGGAAAACTATCACAGCTAAGTAGGAGAAAACCCACTTCTTAAGCCACATTATTCGGATTGTAATTGCAAAGCAGCTATAAAATGCAATACTTAGATACTTACTTTAAATAAGTATCTAACATTATTAAGAGGTTATTATGGTTCTGTAGTTATAGTCATAGGCTTCTAATTTACAAAGCAAATGCTAGCTCTAATAAGAAATGAAATTGCAAATAAAGAAAACAACTTTCCTTATCAAAATAAATTGGTATTCATCAGTGCTTCAGCGCCTGGCACTTTATCGATAGCACTTATCGATACTCTTTCAACTATAAATCGATTCGCAATTAACCGTAAAATACCTACAAATTTTTAAAATGCCTGTCTATAAAGGCAGATTACAGACATTTATTTAAAAGATTGATTAAAACGTTCACTTTAGGTATAAAGTTTTCTCATTAATGAAGAAAAGTGGCTGAATATGAAACAGGGTGATGAAAAATAAGAGCGTAAAATTTTAGAACCCTATTTACTTATTTGACTAGCTGAAATTTTCAAAATGACATCGTAATTATTTTTTAAATGAGATGAACAGGCCGAATATTTATACAAAAAATCTACCGGTGCTGATGGTATGAAACGCAATACGTAGTCCAATTAGTTGAAAATCAACTACCTCTATAGGGTAAAACACGGGTGTGCTACCTTTTCTGTCCAATTTAATTAGAGATAGTATTCTAATTAAATTGGTCCGAATAAAAGCACGCCTGTGTCAGAGCGGGTCTGTTAATAAGAGAGTTTTACTTTCCTTTAATTTCACGTTACGGCAAACTACCTGACTACTAGGACTTGATGAGTAAATTAAGGGTATACGAAGGATATACAAACGCCTTATATTTTCGTTTTTCCGTCAATATTCTGACATCCTCAATGTACCTACCTGACTCTTATTTTATTTCAAACGAACTTGTGGTAGCCCTTGGAAACAAATGTCTGTGGAATTATTAACGATGATTCAAAATATGTATAGAATTTTAATTATTATTATATTTATTACCCACGACTATGCTCGCGATAGATTCATTTATCCACTTAGAGTTTGGATTTATTTCCATTCTCATCCCTGGTTTACGCGACTAAAGAAAATTTTAACTTTCTAGGTACAATGGTTTGAATGGGCGGTGATGAGTAAATGTATGAAACCGAACTTTTATTTTCATTTAAAAAAATAGTGACGGTATATTACTAATATCCATCAGAACAACGAATATTCATTTCAACAAATTTGTTCCACTCATGACGAAGTAGATTGTTAATGGTTTTCCACTTGTTAGAAAAACAATAATAAAGCTCTGAAATTCAGTAAGAAATTCACTAAGTTATAATCGATCAGCAGATTAGGAACTTCGAAAAGATTAGAAACTTGATCCATTAATCATATTCTTTTAAAATAAGTTTGAAGATACAATAATTTCATTTTTGGAAGATAGAAAAAAGAACCACCTATCTGTATATCATAGTTAGTATATCACTATATCTAACTATGTTACTAGGAGGTCTAGTAACATAGTCCAGATAGGTGGTTCGCTTCTGGCCCCGGTTTGGCTACGGAAGTCTCAGGTTCGATTCCTGGGTCTGGACTTCAAATTTTTCTATCTTTAAAAAAAATGCAATTATTGTATTTGTAAAGTAATTGGCGAAATGACCTATAAAAAATACTTCAAAGTTTAAAGAAGTTCTCGGAAACTGTAAAAACTGTGAGCTATTGGAAATTGTAAGAAGTTAGTTGTAAGAACTGCTGTGTTTTTTGAAAATGTTTATATTTACTTATTTTAGAGTTACTTATAATATTATCATTTAGATAATCTCGCATTATAAACGTTTACATTCACCAAACACACCGGTTCGTTCTATAAAATTATACCTGTAAAGTAAAACTTGATGATTCTAAAAGAGTGACCCATGAGTTTCTTATCAGCTTCTTCTCATTAGCCTTAGCTCTTGGAACTGCCACCTAACTTCATTTTGTTTTCTTTTACAAACATTTTTTTTTTTATTTAAAAAAGACGACTCCCGCAGTAGGGTATAAGCCCTGTGTCGCGGGGGACTTTACATACTTACAAGTCACGGACACAAATTACACCCAGACTCGGAACAACAGTTTGTGGACCACACAAAGTGGTGTCCCGTGTGGGAATCGAACCCACGACCTCTTGCGTAACAGTCGGACACACTCCCACCGCGCTACAGAGACAGTCAAACATAACATAATTGTATTGTTCTTGTAGTGTGTATTAATTTGACGTTTTCAAATAATCAATAATTTAGTTTTAGGCAATAAAGATATTTGCGTTTTCCTTAAACAGGAAGGCGGCAAAAAATAAATTAAGGATGTAAGTATAACCGAATGGCTTCAATACAATTGGACATTGATAAATTTACTATGTTTTATAAAAAGTTTCACCTGTTCTATGTCGGTATACGAGTAACCCGACATGGAACGGGTGAAACAATCCTAATGTCATTATGAACTCACTAAAAGTGTTTGGGTAGGAAGGTAAAACATAACTTTTGACCCATAAAACTGTCAGACTATAAAATAAATACGACGCACTCTAACCTATATAAATCATCTCATTAAATGTGTAGCAAGAACATTAAAATAACACTTAAAGTGCTCTCAATTTAAAGGTTTGTGTGTCAATGATAAAATCGTGTACGGTGTTATGTTATAGGATGGACTTATGAGCCCGTTCATATTGAGTTAGACCGACAGTTTTACTCGGACGACAAATAATTGGATGCATTTTGCCCAAAAACAAGTGAGTAACCCGATAATTCTGTCGGCACCGATACGTTTACGTTAAGACACAATTTTGGTTATGTTAGATAATTGGTATAAATATAGCTTGGTATAGCCCGTTCACAATAGTGTGAACATCCATCTGAATCCACTATAACTGACTTAAAGTTGTTTTTTTTTAACTAGAAAAAAAATGATTGTCTGTAAAGGTGGTTTACGGACGATAATTTTACGTGATAACATCATAAGAAAACATTGATGAGATATCGCCATTCGCTGTTGCTTAGTAACCAATCAATAACGTGATTGCTAAGCAGCCAATAAATGACGTGATACATTTAGTGCGTGCAGCCGGTCATCGATTTATAGGACGTTATCACGTCAAAAAACGCAATTGATTGTTTCGAAATATCTCTTATAGGTACAAAAAATTGTAGGAGATGTTTGTTTTTAGAAAACCTAGGGTCCAATAGTTTGTACCTTTTTTTTTCGTTTGAATACGATTTTTCAAAATTCACGAGGCTTAGATATCGTTCGAAAGAAGTCGCAAGCAATAGCTAGTATAAAGAATAAATACATGTATTCCTAATGACGTTTCTAAGCTATAAAAATAAAAATAAATCTAAAAACTAGATAATACGACCTCAAACACATTAAAACCTATGTCAAACCTTCGGAGAGAGAAAGGCGAGAGTTTTACGACACGTATTGAATATAAAACAAAGGAATAATAAAATGTAGCCTGCTTTGTAGTGAAGCATGAAATATCTCATACATTTTCCGGGATTTACGGGAAGTGCTTATGTTTGGTGAATTCGATTTCGTTGATATTAATACCTACAGTCGCCTCGAAAGTTACTGAACATTACAAAAACAAGCTTCAGTGTAATATGAATTCAAAACGTTTAAAATTATGTATGTAGATTCTCATATCTAATTTGTTAAAAGAATTGCGTAAATTCCTATTAAAGATATCGTTAGAAATATTGTGTATAATGCTAGTTGACCCTGTGAACTTCGTAACAAGTTGCTCGTTAAAAATGATTAATTATAATCACAAATTTGCTTTATTTTTTTTCAATTTGTTAGCTATTTTTTTTTAACGACAAATAGGTTATGATGTTTTTAAGTATCAGGGAAAGCAATTGATTAACATATAAAAAGTACAAAATAAAAAGTATTTTAAAGGACATTACCTAATCACCTACACTGAATAGAAAAATATTAAATTAATATAATTGAAAGCATGAGCTATACTCTTCAAGAGGTTATTTCAATTTCATCAGCAAAAAAACAGATCTGCGAATTTTTAAATCTCTTCAGCATTGAAATATTTTATTAGTGGCTTAAGTACTAGAATAAGACAGATTATAAAAATATTGTTGTAAATTTATTTGAAAGAGTTAACTCATGAGATAATCCTATTTAACATCCAGTTGGTTTGCTCTATTTCCAGTTTTTATTTATCTTACAATGTTTGTGTATGGTGAACTACATGTACACTAAATTTAAGCCTAATCGAATACTTCTTTGGTGTCAATAAAATAATATGATACCATGGAGCTGTACTGATGCTGGAGCTGTAAGACGGCCACAGGAACTTCTTAACAAAATAAGATAACTCATCGAGTTTTGGCTGATTTGTTTTGTCTTAGTGAGTACTGTATTGCTGCATGATATCTGGGGGTCTGATGATGGAGTCGGAAGGTGGCCGTAAGAACTTCTGTATTAAACAAGATAAATAAATCTAGTTTGGGCTCGATTTGTTCGTCTTGATGAGTAATTTTTTTAACACCAAATCTTCACTTACTAGCTTGTTTTTAAAATATTGTTTTACAATTAACTTATTCAATATAATAATAATATCCCACCAATACGCTCCCTATATTAAATTTAAGTGTCTCTTTACAATATTAAAAATAAAGTTTTATTTATATTCCTTTTTATTTTTACATAATATTAAAACGACTTTTTTGTGTACGAAGCTTTTGATAGGACTTTCAGGGGCAGGTATTTTTTTTTACTAAATTCCATGGGCTGAATTCGTAGATTACAGTTACATATACAACTAGCTTTCCCATGCCCACTTCGTTTGCCCTATGACACTAACAAAGAACGTGACTTTCAATAAAAAATATCTTACCAATAGGTAAAAGAATTTCAAAATCGGTTTCGATTTCGATTTCAAAACTCGCAAACTTTATCTCTTTAAAATATGAATAAAGTAAATAATAGATGTGTAAATAAATTCCCGTATGACCCGAATGGAGCATGTAGGCGCTCTAATATAAATGCAAAAAATATAATATTATCTATCAAAACTATATATTTTTAAGTGTTTTTTTTCTACCACCCAATGTTTTGCGATGTACTTCTGCCAATAACAAATTATTTAAGGTTCTGTTGGGGAACTTTACAGACACAAAGTACCAATATCCAGACTCGAAACGAGCATTTAAGTATCTCACACATCGAACCTACAACCTCTTGAATACCACTATCTCTGCGCCATGGAGGCAGTGATATTATTTTTATTTCATCTAAAAAAAATCTTTGTTTGACAAAGATCTGACTGTCACCGCACAGGCCACATTTGAGACATTAGTTCGTAAATCTCATTTGTCCAGTAATTAATTACTACAGAGCCTTTTAACCGAAACACAGTGATGTGTTAACATTACTATTTCACTGAAGAATAACTGACACTATTGTGGCACCCACCAAGACGGGCCATGGCTTAGACCTACCATTCGTAAAGTACATTGGCTTGTATTCAATTTTATTGTTCTTTTTTTTTTATATAAATAATATATTTCTTCATTTACCTTGGGATATTGAAACATATTCCCCTTGTAAAATAATATCGCAAAACCACATCGCACATCTAAAATATTTATTGGCCGACATAATCCCAAATACACGGCCCTTCTTGTAATGCGTATTCTCATAAATTCTCACATATTGATATAGAACCGTGCCCTAACATTGGATACCCTCGTATCTTTTGTTGAATGTGTCCAGAAGTATAACGAAAAATACCTAAGATGCCTTCCCAACATTCAATATTGGGACTAAGGGTTACTTCAAGTATTGTGTACGAGAATAATAGCTAATAATACTGATAAGCCTGTTGATCGTTGTATTTAATGTCTTAGATTAGATGACTCAGATAATAATAATATAATAGTAAAAGCGGCGGTAACCTAAATGGCTAAGGCATCGGTCTCGCAATCGTGAGGTCGCGGGTTTGAATCCTACCCATTATACTACCGACGTGAACCCACTCCTAACACAAGCCTTCGAGCTTAGCTGGAGGGGTTAACAAGATTGTTAGTAATGTGGGACTCAATCCCACATTGCTAGTTATGTTTTAAAAAAAAATATATATATATAAAATAATATGTCAAACATATACCTCTAGTAGCCAAATCCATCGATAGTTAGATTATTGAGACCGGCCATTAGTCGGTTTTACTTAAAAGAGCAAGTAAAATCCATCTGCACACTGTTTTACTTAATAGGATGATACTGTCTAATGTACAGTATAATCAAATAATCTATAAGTCTATAAGTCTCGCAATCGTGAGGTCGCGGGTTCGAATCCTACCCATTATACTACCGACGCTAACCCACTCCTAACACAAGCCTTCGAGCTTAGCTGGAGGGGTTAACAAGATTGTTAGTAATGTGGGACTCAATCCCACATTGCTAGTTATGTTTTTAAAAAATATATATATATAAAAATAATATGTCAAACATATACCTCTAGTAGCCAAATCCATCGATAGTTAGATTATTGAGACCGGCCATTAGTCGGTTTTACTTAAAAGAGCAAGTAAAATCCATCTGCACACTTTTACTTAATAGGATGATACTGTCTAATGTACAGTATAATCAAATAAACAGGCAAAGTTATCTTCGAATATAGACAGTTTAAAAAAATATATAGACAGTGCCATATTCGAAAATAACTCTGCCTGTTTGTTTGATTTTGACCATTAAGTTTCAGGGGCGATTTCAATAAAATGTTGTACGGAGGAAACTTAGGCCACGTTTTTGTTGAGACACTGACATCATCGACAAAAATTAAATAATGGAACTAAATAGGTCAACGAGGTTAAGTAGCATTGGTGCCGTCAAATCACATGACATCTTAATTCACTCGCTACAGAAACTTTAAAAGTATTGATAACAATTTTCTGCAAAATAAACACGACAAGTAACGCTTCCCTAAACCTGATTTAGTTTTGACGAGCGATATAATCCAACATATTTGGTTTATATGACCCAACCTCTATTAAATTTGGATATAATAATATTATCCTTGATCTACATGTAACTTTCTGGAGTAGGTTTTTACCCTATTACATATGTATAAGATATACAATTTTACCTAAACCAATTTGGCTACTATTGTAGAAAATTGATGTTAGGAGTAGATAATAAAAACATAGAATACTAAAAGTAGATTACCTTATCTACTTTTAGTATTCTATGTTTTTAATAACTACTCCTAACATCAATTTCTTCAAACAACGCGCGCTCGTATTTTCGTTAAAAAAAAGCTTTCAATATGAGAATAAAATTGTAATGGACGAAATAAATGTATGAGTATGAAATTAAAAAAAAAATGGTTGTCTGTAAAGTCGGTATACGGACGACAATTTTCCGTGATATTGCAATAAGAAAATTCAACAATAAAAAAATATTCGCGTTAGTTCCAATTTTATCGCATGTCAAGTCGCTGCAATCACCATTCGCTATTGCTTAGCAATCAAACAATAACGTGACTTTTTTAGACATTTTTTCGTACGTGCGGTTATCGATTTATAAGACGTTATCACGTCAAAAAGCATATCAAAATGTCGGTAATATTATTAAACGCCTGTTGATTTACATTAGCAATTCAGACGAACTTAGATTAGCTTTTTATTCTATCGTAGGCACTAAAACAATCTGTATTTCTTTATTAAAATTGCCTAAATTAGGCAACTATATATGTTTCTTGACATAAAAAAGAGATCAACAGAAGTTAGTGGGTAAGTTAACAAGAGTTGATATTTCCTAATGAAGAATGATGATTCTAAAACCTAAGAAATTGCGAACGAACATTTACATTTTCATTACTCGCACCTCGGTTATAGTACTAAAGTAAATTATTCGCCATAAAAAATAATTTATGTTGTTGCCATATTTTCAGAATAGGTCCTTTCTTTCTACGTGTTTATTTCGTTCTATATTTGTAGACTTGCCTCTAATTGTAAAATATGTTTGTGTCTTTGGTAAAAAATATATTTAGATAATTTGATTAATTGGCATTACATAATGCGATGCCATCACTCACCAATGGTTAAAATTAAAACCCGGCAAGTGCATGTCGGGTCACGCATAATGTCAGGGTTCCGTAGTCCCCCCCTCTCCCCCATCCTAATAATTCGACTTAAGAAGTGGGTTTTCTGTTGTCTTTGTTTTATACTTAGGTACAACGTTATACCTACTTAATAAAATTTTCAATGAAATTTGTACGAACATTTTGTTACTTCTCATTTGATCGGGGTCCTAGGTATTCACTTAAACTAAAATGAAAACTATCACAGCTAAGTAGGCTTTATAAGTTTTTGAGTAATAGCTGGGTCCTTATTCACTTATCTTTATTTCATTGTTATGACAAGCCCGGGTAAGCTGGTGCATGCGCGGTGCACTCAAATATATCCAACGCGCAATATTGGGTCAATTTGCGTTAACGTTCCATCCAACATACAAAAACAAATACTCTCAGAAGTCCAGCTTCAGTCTAGATCACGGAAGGTATCCAGAAAGGAAAAAGACATGCTCACCGATATTTATTTGTTTTGACCTATGTTCATTCACTTTGTTTTTTATCTATGGAAATTGTGCGGGATAGATAATACCCATTAGTTTTTATTTATGTTTAGTATAATCGATACGAAAATAATAGTTTTAATTTAGTTCTTTAACTTGCAACATTGATTCCCTAACTTGTAACATTGTCCGTCTCATGTCACTAGATAGAACGAACAAAGAACGAAATAATATCCAAAGAGAATTTCTAACTTCGATATAGAATTGTCTTTCACCATAGAGATTACAACGCAAATAGTATCTTTAACTTTCAATTAGTGAAATTGATTTATATAGTTTAATAATAGTTATGAATAGTGAAATGTAAAATAACAAAGTGATTTATGAGACATTTTCACTTATCTTTCGTGCCTTAGATACTAAGTTTGTATAATTCTAAATTCATTGTCGTAATTAGTTCAGCAACTCGACACTAAAATCTTGTCTCTGAGATCGCGATGTTTTTTGATATTGCCTAGTCTGGCCATAAATACTGTTACAATTAAAAATAAGAAAGATATTACATTTGAATTTGGAATCTGTCATTTTTATACGATTGTTCATTGTATTTTCTAATTTTGGCGCCAATACATTGTACAATATTTTGCTATATTAAAATGGAGTGGGGTGATAAAGAAAACCGAATCGCTGTGATTGCATTACACAAAGTTGGTATGGAGCCGAATGTAATTTTTAAAACTCTCCATACGCTTGGTATTAGTCAAATGTTTGTGTACCGGGCTATTAATAGGTACAATGAGACCTTCTCTGTTTGTGACAGAAAAAGATCTGGCCGTCCACGTAGTGTTCGTACGAAAATGGTGGTCAAAGCAGTAAGGGAAAGAATTCGAAGAAATCCTGTCCGAAAGCAAAAGATTTTATCTTGGGAGATGAAGATAGCACCCAGAACCATGTCACTCATTTTAAAAGATGACTTAGGACTTGCAGCCTATAAGAGACGCACTGGTCATTTTTTAACTGATAATTTAAAAAAGAATAGGGTGGTAAAATCGAAGCAACTACTGAAGCGGTACGCAAAGGGAGGTCACAGAAAAATTTTGTTTACGGATGAGAAAATCTTTACAGTTGAGCAACATTTTAACAAACAAAATGACCGTATTTATGCTCAAAGCTCTAAGGAAGCTTCCCAATTAGTCGACAGAGTGCAACGTGGGCATTATCCGACTTCAGTGATGGTTTGGTGGGGTGTTAGCTATGAAGGAGTGACTGAGCCATATTTTTGTGAAAAAGGTATCAAAACATCGGCACAAGTGTATCAAGATACCATTCTTGAGAAGGTAGTTAAACCCCTTAACAACACCATGTTCAATAACCAAGTATGGTCCTTCCAACAAGACTCAGCGCCGGGTCATAAAGCTCGGTCCACGCAGTCTTGGTTGGAAGTGAACGTTTCGGACTTCATCAGAGCTGAAGACTGGACGTCGTCTAGTCCCGATCTTAATCCGCTGGATTATGATTTATGGTCAGTTTTAGAGAGTATGGCTTGCTCTAAACGCCATGATAATTTGGAGTCCCTAAAACAATCCATACGATTGGCAGTGAAGAATTTTCCCATGGAAAGAGTGCGTGCTTCTATTGATAACTGGCCTCAACGTTTAAAGGACTGTGTTGCACCCCAATGGAGACCACTTCGAATAAGCTTTTTATATTTTGAATTGTTTTTTATTTATGTATTAAACTAACACACTGTAAAAGTAATAAATATTATTTGCAATAAAAAAAAATGTTTTTTCTTCGTAACAATATTTATGGCTAGACTAGGTATTTCCAATAATTGTTAAAAGTACGTGTAAATAGTATTGTTAATACACTTCTATATGGTTATACAATATCTCTAGCATAATAGCTCTTAGTAATATTGCATTGTTTAGCCGTAATTTGTAATTGAAATCTGATAGGCACGGTATGTACTCACCTTAGAACATTCCTATTGGTCAGAATTGTATATAATGTAATAGCACTGTTGCCAATTTAGTGGATTTACCCCAAAATTTAGGGAGAAATAAGTGGGGAAGCGGTATTTACCCGACTTCGCAAGAAGGAGGGTTATGTGTTTTAAAGACTTTTTTTGGGGAAAACCAGAGTAGTCTATATCAGTCAAAGTCCATAGCAACGGCACGCGAGCGAATCAATGTTGACCGCTCGCGCATGATTGGTTTTCATTCAGGAATGTTAAAATTAGTGATAATCAATTTATGGGTTTTTTATAATAATTTAGGGAATTTATAAATATAGGGTTGACAACATTACTAAAATAAAATTAACCAATAGCGACAGGTTATTTCGATTTAGATGGTGTATCCGGACTATACTATAGGAATTAACGGATTTTCGACGGGTATAAATACAGCTGTAACCGTGTACTGAGCGGATTCGATCAAGATACTTGAGCCTAGCTCGTACTGATGGATCTCTCTCAGTAATTGAATGTACCCATGTTCTTACTGAAATATATACACTAGTCAGTCACTGATATAGTTTTATTACTATTCCTCAAACTGCGTTACCCTCCGACCTACCACAGGCAGGTACCAGGCTTCAGGGCAAGCCGGCGCACGAATGTGCAGAGTATCTCTGTACAGAAATAATAAAATAATGATGTACAGTACGATCAACGTAACTAGGCCGGACTGAAGTAGGCGACAAGTGGTTGCGCAGATGCATTTTTTGGAAGTAAATGGTGACAGGAAGCGGGGGTCGGGGGCGGACTAAACCAAGAGAATTAGAGATGCGATTACGCATTACATTGTCATAATTAGTATTACTAACTCATGTTTTTTGTGATTATTTTCGTAAAGAAATTGTTTTTCAAAGTTTCTTTAGTATTTACTGTAACTGTTCTAAATTTAAACTTTTATGAACTCATATAAATAGTGTTTTTATATTTTTGAATTAAAATGTTGTTAGTATTTTTTATCGATTAAACATAATTAATCGTTTTCGTTAGTAATTTTAGGGTCGCATCTCTATGACATGCGCGAAAGTGTTAAAAACCTAACTTCAATCCGGTCAAGTTACGTTGATCGTATTGTACCTAGTAATGAAACAGGAGATTTTTTTACCCATGGAATGACCAATGAGTGTCACAAAAACAACATAAGTCAGCACCGAGACACGAGCGGAACAAACGGTAACGTTACCGGTTACCGTTTGTTCCGCTCGTGTACGACCATATTATTTTTTCTCTGTCTATTTTACAAACAGGTACTCTTTAGTAAACAAAACCATTTTAGGTAAATCTAATCAACCGTAGATAGACATCGTTTCAGCGCTCCCTATTCTACGAACCACAACAAAACAGCCATTGACACCCGATCTCATCAAACAACCGCACCTTTTCCAAACTTCGATTCTTTGAAATGAACGAAACTTTATCCAGATTGATTACTTTTACCAAACTGGGCCGTTTCATTTAGCAACACGAATCGGTACTACGTTCACGGATAAACAACTGAATAAAACTATTCATGTATTTTACTCGTAAAATATGTAAAATAATATTCTACTATTAATAACTACTCACTAACAACCTGGCTGACTTATAGACTGACGAATCGACTGACTGACTAGTTCACTGACTGCCTGACTGACTTATTAAGTCGGCAAGTTCTATTTTATTTAGCACAATAAACATTTAGTATTCGCAATAGCAATACAGTCTTTTTCAATATTTAGAAGATTTTTGTTTTGGCAAAGACAACTCTAAAAGGTTCAATCTGTACAATACGATTAAATTAAGTAGCTCCTAAAATACTCAAGAAAATATGGAACATTTTAATAAAATCGTTATTTAATATACAGCCGCCACTGCGGGCTGCGAGCGTTCTTAAAATGACAGTCATGCTTATAGGAAAAAATATAAACGTATTATTTTTCAGAATTTTCTTTTCTTTTTGTGTATGGTAAATGTTTATCTTCCGTTTTAATGGAAAGAAGCATAAATAGGGATCAGCTGAGGTTTAACTTAAGCATTCGATAAAGGAAGAGAAATTTGCACGTATTTTTATTTGTTATATTTCTACAACGTGTGACGGGGAAGTTTGGCCACAACCACGTGTGAAACTATAACAGCGGATGGTAGGACTCTCAAGGTGCCATATTCAATTCTGATGGTCCTTTTTTCTTCTGAAGCGCTACTAACCGGATATATAAAGGGTGCCGATTTAGTCAGTCAAATCCTTGCAAGGGTTTATCAGACCATGATTACGAACCAATAGTTTTGAAAAATATAGTAAGTACCTCCATTATTTTAGGGTTCCGTAGCCGAAATGGCAAAACGGAACCCTTATAGTTTCGTCATGTCTGTCTGTCTGTCTGTCCGTCGTATGTCACAGGCATTTTACTCAAAGACTCCTCAGTTAATATTTATGAAATTTAATGAAAAGGTGTCTTGTAGTAGCCGCTACTTAGTTTGATAGCTAAAAATAAAAAAAAAACTAATTAAACATTTTGAAGTTGGTGCCGAATAAAACTTATGGACTACTATTTCATTATATTTTGTTATTCTAGGTATGTTATTTTTTGCTTTTTAGTTGCCTTGTATTTATTTTTGAAGTCGGTAATATTTTTTGGAAAAAAGTTTTTAATTCTGACTTTCTAGTAGGTTGGGGACATGCCAACCTACTTAAAAGTGAGAATTAAAAACTTTCACTTAAGTTACAATAGGCTTTTGTCAACTGCTCAAATCCTTTTACAAAATATTGCTTGACCCGATGCAGGGCCGTTAATTGTTGAGAAGTTCACTATCAGCTCTATTACATTGTGTAATTGTTGTATAATGAGAATAAAGTGCTGCTCATTACCACATTAAAGTAACTGAATTGCAAATTGTGAAATATTGAATAGGTCTGCTCGTCATTTGTGGTCTTCATCATCAGTTCCACTTCAACAATTGGTGTTTTTTAAGAGTAAATGCACGAATCACTGTGAAATATACCTAAATCACTGTAGGTGTGCCTTTGATATTTTAAGAGTTCCCTCGATTTCTCCAGGATCCCATCATCGGATCGTGATCGGATGACAATGGCACCAACTTGAAAGTATAATCCTTTCAAACACAAAAATATTTTTTCAAATCGGTCCAGCCGTCTTTGTTCTTTGTTTTTTTTTTGTAACAAACAACCAAAAAAAAACATACAGACGAATTGAGAACCTCCTCCTTTTTGAAGTCGGTTGAAAATAAATATTTTTAGAGGGGCACACCATACATGAAGCTGTTTTTTTTTTCAACAAACTCAAAGTGTGGTACATCATTCGACAAATCTTTTAAATACATTTTAAGGTTTTTAATTAACTCTTTTGATTGAGTGAATATTTTTGAAAATAATCGCTCCGAAAGTTGCATAATTGTGCCCCCCCCTTGACTTTTGAACCGCGTGACCAAAAATTATGAAAAAAAAATCACAAAGGTAGCGCTTAATAAGTACTTTAAACTAAAATTATTTTGGACATGATCGATGTACCGGCATTGAGTTATTGTCAAAAAAAGCTTTTTTTTAACAAAAGGGCATAACTGCCATGAACATACGCTCTTCTGCTGATGCGATTATTCAAGGCTGCGGAACCCTACACTGAGCATGGTCTGACATGCTCTTGCCCGGTTTTTTCATAATAATGTTGATCGAAATTCGAATCCGAAGACAACGTTTCAACCCGCGGCTACAGTTGCCGCACTAGCTAATGGTCGTACTTATTCGTTAATAAGGTCATATGTTGAATCGGAACTCTGTATAGTTACCTACTGTGTTATCAGCTGTTATCCATTAAACATACAAATTGTTAGGCAACAATAATATGCTCGACAAGGTGGACCAAACCAATGCCCTGTGGAATGCAAGTTAGCGAAGTATTTCAAAAGCGTATTAATGCTACTTGTTGATAAACAAATCTTATTTCATTAACTTTAAAAATTGTTTAAAATGATTCTATCATACATTCATTTACTGCATTTCACTGTGCATGTAGC
This sequence comes from Herminia tarsipennalis, assembly GCA_945859575.2. Lineage (NCBI taxonomy): Eukaryota > Metazoa > Arthropoda > Insecta > Lepidoptera > Erebidae > Herminia > Herminia tarsipennalis. The sequence goes on from OX243830.2 coordinate 32,494,868, forward strand.
ATGTAGCACTATGAAGCAACAGGTATGATAAAAAGTCGAATAGATAAAAATTCAAATAGTTCATATAAATTCTATTGGTCTACTTGCAAAAGTTTAAGGTTAAGACGAACTAGAAACCCTCCCTGGGTTTCTAGTTTGTAGTTATATTGTAGTAGCTGGAGGGGCAGCTAAGCTAAATTGGTTTTGTTCGGAGTGGGTTCACTTCGGTAGTATAATGAGTAGTATTCGAATCCGCGACCTCACGATTGCAAGTCCGATGCCCTGACCGTTAGACTACCGTCGCTTCAAATTTTCATTAGGCCGATTTGTTCCAATACTAACACAAAAGTAGATAATATTTATTTTCTTTTTTTGCGGGTTTTATTCCCGGTTCTGGTAACAAACTTTAAAAAAATCTTTGATAGCAGTTATTTCTATAAATAAAATAATGTTTCCTTTGAGTAAAATTTCTAACTGAAATATTTTTAGGGTACTCTACCTCCAGGGGGCAGTTTAGTTTGGTTCATACTGTATATTCGTTCGCGTTATTAGATCTATTCAGCCATTCAAATAATAGTAGTTAGTTATCCATTTTTTTTTAATGGATAACTAACTAATATTACAAATGCGACAGTTTGGATTGCTGAATAGATTAATGACATTTTTATGTGCGAATTAAAAGTTTAAGGCACTATGCCTTACTGATGTATGGCATAGAGGCTACTTTTTATCATGAGAACGAAGTCGCCGTTAACAGGTTAGTTCATAATTACACAAATGATTTAAAAAAACGCAAAAAGTAGTAAGTTTTGTGCTCAGAACTATGTGTACACAAGATATTAAAACCGAAATTTAAATTTGAAAATGAAAATCTTTTATTTCAGCGTTTAACAAATACCACAATTAAAATAAGAAGTATATATATATAATATCTGCCAAGCGCTGGAAGACTTAACTATGTAGGTATATAATTCTGTGGTCTTCACACTAGGCAAGCCTGTATCGTGAATTCAAACTAATAAATCGAGATCTAAGTTATGGTCACAAAGAATTGGATTTTTAATGGAAAAGTCGTTCAATCATATAATTTGAACACTCATTTTTGCTACACGTTATAAAAATACATGCGCCGCATTAATAAAACTCAATGTTCTCTCTGTTTGTTTACCTACACGATTGCGATCTTTTCACAGATTTTTTTTCTTGTAATCTGATTAGCGGAATCAGATTACAAGGGATATTTTAATTTTAAACTTGGTAGCTATATACTTAACTAATAAAATCTATCTAATATATATAACCTTTAAATTAATTAATTACGAGCAATTCTTGTATAAATGTTTCTAAATAATTTGAATCTCGGAAACGGCTACAGCGATTTTCATGTAATTTAGTATGTGGGGCGATAAATCGATCTAGCTAGGTTTTATTTTTAGAAAACGTCATTTGAAAAAAAATACCGAGCTACGCTCGATCATCCAGGTAGTTACTGGGTAATTAGGTACTGTTAAATAAACGATCATAATCTTCAGTCTTCTGCCTCAAGGTGAGAGAAATTACCCAGGTAGACAGATCTTATCTAGGTAATAGCGACTAATATGGCGAATCACGTCATGAAATCGGAAATTTGAAACATTTAACCAATCATATCGACGCTTGCGACACAAGCGACCAATAGGTAGTTTATTATAAATGTGATATTTTCGGAACCTTCTTTAGTAATTTTATACTTACTTATACATACGTACTTATGATGCCCCACTGCTGGGCACGGATCTACCCAGTATAATCTACTTATTATAGATCCTGTGGGTATTTTCCATAATCGCCACAATTGGCGAGCGGGTTAGCGATCGCAATAGGCTTTAAAGTACGCCGAGGACGCTGCTGCCCGTCCTCCGGTGTAAAGTCCCTTAGTCGTTAGTTAGTTGAATAAATAACTAGACTACAGAACACAGATAGAGTGAAAGGTGACTTCTGTATAAACTATGCGTGTAGATACAACCCACATAAAATGGAACCCAATCGGAGCTATTATTACTGGGCCACTACTGTTCACCTTAAAAAAAACCTTCATGTATTTGTATACAGCCTTATTCCGGCCTTATTCACACCTAGTATTTTAACCTCCTGTTTTATTTGGAAATGAAATAATAAAAAATGTGTGGCACTCAGAGACTGCCGCAGTAAAGTTATTGCTAATACCATATGTATATATACGATAAGCGAACGCTCGGCTGAACTACATGGTAGGCGGAGTGGGGGTTGTTAGGTTTTATTTCCGTTACGGAATTTCTTGATTCGGTCGCCGCGCTCAAAACCTGCAAGTATTGAAAATTGAGAAAAGAATGATTGCTAACTATTTTTTTCAGTATTACAGTCATAATCAGGTTATATCTTTTTGAAATGCTTAAGTTGAGCCCTTTAGTGTGATACCCACATTGCAGTAATCAAAACAAGTTGTTTTTTTCCCACCTCTTTATTTTGACATCTCACAGCCCCCATGTTTGTTTTTATCAAACGTCACATATCTAAGAACACATGGGTGATCAAGACGAATCTAACGACGTCTTAATTGTATAAATCCGTTCAGTGGATTGTGAGATATCAGGTAATAAAGAATATTACATACATACAAGATACGCGCGAAAAACATAACCCTTCCTTTCAGTCGGGTAAAAAACAAAGGCAAAACATTCGCTTCTTAAAATACTGTTATCAACAATTATAATTAAGGGAGATAATGTATATTCTCAGTTCTCAGACTAATCACCATTTGAAATTTTAGTTCAAAGTTCATATTCTAAATCATCTGCAAGATAAAAGAAAGAATATCAGAATAACATTGACACGTTTTGCTTTTTACCATTTAATAAGGCGGTATAGTCATGTAATATTTATTGACTTCATTTAGATTCGACACGTCTCCGCTAGCACGCATCGTACATTTTTATATCTATTTTACATTTCGTAACAAGTCACAGGTTTTGTAAAGATGTTCTGTTTCTGAATATGAGTAAAGTTGCCAAAACTCATGGAGGAGTTACTGTGCTAATTAAAATTTTAACCCAACTTTGCCAGAACACAAGACTTGACTGTTTATAAAATCTTAACAGAAAATTTACATAACCAATGAAACTTCCAGAATTCTTCTAATACTCACATGGTGCAATCCGTTAAACCGTTTGGGCTGTAGATTGCGCCCAAGATATAGACATACCACAGACAGAAAACCGAGAGTATAGAAGGCGACCTGTACATACTTCACTCGAGTGACGCACACAACGACATAGACATCATTCACGGATATTAATTAAATACCACATTAGTGCACTTTGTTCGAAAGGCGTGCGTCAGAAGCGATTTCTATGTAGGTAGTCTACTGTACTCTCGGTATTCTGTGTACATACCTTCAAAAAACATAAACCTCCTTCCGGCACAATCGGATAAAAAGTATTGTCCTAACTCAATCAACCGACTAAAATCATATCTTTCCAGTACACATACGTATACAATTAAGAGGTATAACTACCACCACAAAGACGGGCAAGTCCTATCAAAGTAATTACATAAGTATAAAGTTAGTGTATTCTGTCGGTACTCTGTCCGACAAACTTAAGTGCTCGAAAGCCCGATAATAGTAGGAGAGTGTTCATTTTAGTACACCTACGCTAGGTTTGCTAGTAAATAAGGGTATTTATTGAAGTGGGGGACTTGAAGTATATGTGCTTGGTTGTAGAGAAGAATAATGGACTTTAAAATTGAGTTAGGGTGATAAGCACACGCGTCTTAACCAGTGTCAGTTATTTTTATGGACAGAATGGAGCATACTATATATAGTAGGTATACCTACCAAATGTCACACAAAAAGTCGGTGCGCCTAAAACATATCGGAACAACATCTTTCTAACAAATACTAACTATGACTGCCTCTGTGGCGCAGTGGGAGTGTGTCCGGCTGCAACGCAAGAGGTCGTGGGTTCGATTCCCACACGGGACACCATTTTGTGTGATCCACAAATTGTTGACCCGAGTCTGGGTGTACTTTGTGTTCGTGACTTGTACGTTTGTAAAGTCCCCTGCGACACAGGGCTTGTACCCTACTGCGGGAATCGTTTTTAAAAAAAAAAGTAAGCCATCGAAATGTATTTTTTTAATCATTATAAACTTGGCGCTTTATTAAGAACTGGAATTTTGACTGTTGTTGAATTAAAGGTAGATTTTTTAGTTATCATATGATGTCAAGGATGATCTGAAGATACTTGATACGTTGTATACGTAATTAGCTCGTTTCTATTTGTCTTTATAAATACTTTAACTTTATATGATATCCAGGGTCTAATGACGGAGCTCAAAGTTAGACATTGTTACCAAGTGGTCATGTACTGTGGCACAGCAGTATCAATACTGCCGACCATTGGCATTAAGTAAAATCTAATCTCTAGAAGAATTTGACCTCGATCTCGCAACAAGCGACATGTAATGTACAGAGCTAATCATTAGTTAATTTTTACTATACGTGTCAAGTTTTGTTTTCTTTACTAAAGACTACCAGAAACATAATTATGTCACAATAACTTTGCTAAGTAATCTCTCTATCTACTACATGACAAGCCTCAATATAAAAATAGTAAACGAACATCCGTATCTACTTTTTATCCTTAATCATCAGTCATTGCTGCTTTATTTGCTTTTGTGTGTTATAATAATCTGAAGGTACTCACACAACATAGTTTATTTATGTATTTACGTCCAAATTTCAATAAACCCCACAATCCAACGACAATCATAACAATTTATCAAATTATTAATAATTGTAGTAATGGTCGCACGTAGTATTGACTTCTAAAGTTCAACAGCGATAAGATCTCTCGTTAGTACTGCGACAGCTCTTGAACAGGCAGGAATAATGTGTTGTTTACAAAAAATATGTGTTATTATTTTAATTTTAGCTAGTGCTTTAGCTGAATCTAGTGTTATTATAAATCGGTACGATGATGACGAATGTGTGTTGGATAAGAACTTGGTAGAAGAAATTGCCTCTTATAAAAATGTGACTGAAAGTATTATGAAAGCAATTAAAACTGGAGGTTTGGGTGAAAAGATGTATCAAGAGTAAGTATAACAACAGCCAACTCTTTACTTATTTTATTAACTTTTCCCAGCGGCTTCACCCGCTTTATATTTGATTTGTGTAGCCAATATACTATTTTGAAAATAAACTACTACCTACAGTAAAATTTCATTAAAATCCGTCCAGTAGTTTTTGCGTGGAAGAGCAACAAATATCCATCCTCATAAACTTTCGAATTTCCTTATTTTGTAATAATATTAATCCTATCAATGACAGTATTAGATAATAAATTGTAGTAAGAAGTAATGTTCTCGATATAATCCCTATCCCATAGCAGATACAAACCCACAAAGGATCTCCGAATCCGAGTGAGAATATTTGTTTAGTAAAAACTAATATACTAAACAAATATTCCACATCATTGATTCCATGAATTTAACGAAATAAATATTAGAGTTGTGTTAAAATAAATAGTTTCACGTTGTTATGATACGGTCAATTTATTGAGGTTTACTTCCTACTTAAGGAACAGAGAACACTGGGTTGAAATTGAATTCTTTAACTACAAAACTAACGAGATACAAAAAATTCGCTCAGATAGTAATATAATAAATGCTTCAATACCTCAAGGCAGTGTTATTGGATGCCTGCTATTCCTCCTCTATATAAATGACTTGCCGAAAAACATAAATGGACCTTGTGTTCTCTATGCAGATGATATTTCATTACTAATCTCATCTAAATGTGCTACGAACTTGAACGAAAATCTCAATAATTTACTCAAACAAACTACAACATGGTTAGAAAAAAATAATCTTGAAGTAAACTTTTCAAAAACAAAAATAATATCTCTTCACCCACATCAAAAACCACCTCTTCAAATAAACTTTAGTTTTAATGACACAAAAATAGAAACTGTGAATAAGTTCTCACTGTTAGGACTAGTTGTTGACACACATATAAATTGGAAATCACATGTCCAAAAAATTTAATCAAAGCTTTCTAAATTTTCCTACGCTCTACGTGAAGTGAAAATGACCACTGACATCAAAACTGAGCTCGTCACCTATTACGCTTATGCATACGCGTGGCTGAGCTATGGCATTATCTTGTGGGGAAACAGTACTGATGCAACAGATTTATTTATTACACAAAAAAGGCTTATAAGAATATTGGCTAACATACAACAAACGGATAGCTGCATGCCCCATTTTGTCAAATTTAATATACTTACTCTCCCTTGTATATACCTATATATTTTAGAAACGTGTAAATTTGTACGTAACCACAAAGAATTTTTCAATACAAGAGAAGATAAACAAACAAAATACACACTAAGGCACAAAACCAGATTAAACTTACCAACTTCACATTTAAGCATGCACTCAAACCCTTACGAATATCCATCATCATCATCCTCCATAAAAATATACAATAAATTACCCGAGAAAATTAGAAACGAATCTAAATTAAATAGCAATATAAATAAAATAAAAACCCTTTTACTACAAAAATGCTATTACACCGTAAATGATTATCTAAATGACAAACAATTATCTAATTATACTACACACATCAAAAGTGTCTAGGGATCAACATATATTTTTGCAATAACTTTTCTCCTGATTGATTTTTTTTTTTTTATTTCTTTAAGGATTCATCAAATAAAGTGTTTTCGTTTGTCACAGTAACGATAAACCAAGTCACCTTTGCATTAATAAAGAAATTTGCCATTTTCCTAATAAAGGGATTTTTGACATTTGAACCACTAACATTAAAGTTCGAAAAAAAGACTGAAATAACAGTTTTCTTTAAAATTTTATTGGGTAACTTAAACAATTAATAATCCGTGTTTCTACCGCGAACACTAACAACACAAGAACATCGGTTTGGCATACTCAAAATGAGTTCATCCAAATCACGCTGTGGAATGGCCGCCCATGTTCGTTGCAACAACAAAAAAAGGTCTTCTTGCGACTGGATACCCTCCATATTCGGCAGAGCTCTTCTCTGTAGCATATCCCATGCATGCTCAATCGGGTTCAAGTCTGGCGACTGAGCAGGCCAGGGCAGGACATTGATGTTAGCTGCGGCGAGAGTCTGTCTTACAACTCTTGCGGTGTGCGGTCGTGCATTATCATGCATTAACTGAAATAAGGGACCGATTTGCACTTGTAGAGGAACGATGACGTCGGATACAATCGTCTCAGCATAAATTTGAGCGTTGAGGTTGCCTCTGATCCAAATCAACTCAGTTCTTCCGCCGATCCAAATACCCGCCCATACCATGATGGTTCCACCACTATAAGGATGGACTTCCTGGCAGGATTTTAATCGCTGTTGGCGTCCAGGGGTTCTCCAGTGTAGTATACGTCTTGTATCCGGTCTCATACCAAAACGAGACTCATCAGAAAAGCACACGAAACGCCATTGTTCTTCTGCCCAATTTCTGTGTTCAAGAGCCCATTGATATCGAATCCTACGATTGTGCATTGCTATAGGTGGTACCCGTAGCGGTCTTCGGGAATGAAGGTTCACTTCATGCAAGCGGTTTCTGACTGTTTGGTCGCTAATTAAGTTCCCTGAAGAGTGATGAAGCCTCACGGCTAACATCATGGCGGTTATTGTTGGACCTCTTCGAGTTAAGATTTGAATGTATCGGTCTTGTCTCCGTGTGGTGCAGCGATACCGTCCTCCATGGCGCTCAGCCACGGTACCAGTGCTTCGGTAACGTGTCCAAAGTCGACTGATAACACTCTGACTTGTATTCAGAGCTAAAGCCACAGTAAGTTTAAAGCCACAGACTTAATTTATCTTTCTTATAAACTTCGTCCACCTAAAGTAAGTCCAAAAATTCTTAGACAGCGTAATTTTAGTGGTATTAATATTGATTTACTTCGTGAAGATGCATGTAACATTGACTGGAATTCTTTGTACACGTCCACGTGTGTCGATGATAAAGTTGAGGTTTTCAATTCTAACTTGATCAAGCTATACGATAAGCATGCTCCGATCCGTGAAATTAAAATGAAACATTTACCGGCGCCATGGCTTACTAACGAAATTAAAATATTAATGGCTAAGAAAGCTGCAGCAAAATCCAGATATAAATGCAGACCTACTTCTAATAATCGAGAGAGGTATGTCGCTATAAGAAATCACTGCAATGTGGTGTGTAGAAATGCACAACGCCAACATATTCATACCTCTGTTAATAACGGGGATCCAGGTAAAATATGGAAGTTTCTTAGAACATTGGGTGTTGGAAAACAAAGACAAGACACAATTCTTAAACCAATAGATCTCAACGCACTTAATATGCATTTCTCCTCTTCATCTGATTTTAATAGTTCTATTAAAACGAATACATTAAATTATCTTTCATCTCTTGCATCACCCAACTATTCTTCTTTTCTCTTGAATCAATTTACTGATTGTGATGTTAGAAAGAGCATAGTATCAATCACATCTAATGCAGTGGGTACTGACTGTATCAGCCGTAATATGATCCTTCCAATTATTGATCAAATCCTTCATGTTATAACTTATATTCTGAATTTCTCCATTACTAGCGGTTCCTTTCCACGAATATGGAAAGAAGCCCAAATTATTCCTCTTCCTAAAAAATCAAATCCTTCGTCCTTCTCCGACTATCGGCCTATATCTATTCTACCTTTCCTTTCTAAAGTATTTGAACGACTTGTCCATTCTCAACTCAGTGTATTTCTATCACAAAACTGTCTTCTAAACCCCTTCCAGTCTGGTTTCCGTCCTGCCCACAGTACTGTTACTGCTCTCGTAAATGTTACAGATGACATTAGACTAGGCATGGAGGAAGGAAATCTGACCGTACTTACTTTACTAGACTTCAGTAATGCATTTAACACTGTAGATTTTCATATTCTGCTTGCCATACTACGCTCTATCAACATATCTCCAACGGTGATTGATTGGTTTCATAGTTACCTGTCTGGTCGCCGACAACGTGTACGCATTGAAGAATCCTTTTCTTCCTGGTGTGATATTACGGTTGGTGTACCGCAGGGTGGCGTTCTATCTCCACTACTCTTCGCAATATTTATAAACTCTATATCTAACCAACTAGTTTCATCCTACCACCTTTATGCAGATGATCTTCAAATTTACACACAAGCTCCACTGGGTCAGCTGCCACTAGCGCTTTCGATTATTAACTCGGATTTGGATCGAATATGTCAATGGAGTAACAACCACGGTCTAAAGGTTAATCCGTCTAAGACCCAGGCAATTGTTGTTGGAAGCCCAAGGATGATTTCACGTATAGATTGGAACCAATTGCCTCAAATTATCTTTAATGGTACACATATAACGTTAAGGAACAGTGTAAAAAATTTGGGTATTTATATAGATCGAACGTTGTCATGGGGTCCCCAGCTGCAGGAAGTTAGTCGCAAATTATTTGCATCTGCAGGGTCCTTACGTAGACTCCGAAACTTTTTGCCGATTACCACTAAAATTGCGCTGGCGCAGTCTCTTCTTCTACCTGTACTTGACTATGCTGACGCTAGCTATCTCGACCTCACCGAGGAGCAACCTACTAAACTTGAGCGCCTTCAAAATTTCTGTATTAGATTTATATTTGGTTTGCGTAAATATGATCATGTTTCCGAATTCCGCAAAGTGCTCAAGTGGCTCCCAATACGCCTTCGTCGGAATACTCACATTCTCTCATTACTGTATAGTATACTCTTTAATCCTTTTACTCCCTTGTATCTTAAAGAACGTTTCAAGTTCCTTCATGACACACATTCGAGATTCCTTAGGTCATCGGAGGATTTGAGGTTAGAAATTCCAGCACATTCCACAAAATTCTACGATAGCTCGTTTACTGTCGAAGCAGCAAGACTATGGAATGCACTGCCTCTAACTATAAGACGAGCCCAATCGTTGGCATCGTTTAAAAAAATGTTGAAGGACCACTATCTTACTGAGTAAACTTAAAATTTTTATTAACTACCTATATTTTCTCTTCGTTGTATATTTTCTTGTCGTTGTAGTTCTTGATAACTATAAATTAATATCACGCTGTACACTACCCCTACCTAATTCGTGTATTTATGTCTCTGTCCATCCAAAGGTTGCCTGGAAGAGATCGCTCTTAGCGATAAGGCCGCCCATTGTACATTTTTATTATACAATGTATACTTAGTTTTTTTATATTGGTGTACAATAAAGCATATATTATTATTATATTATTATTATTACGTTGCCGGGAACCAGCTTCTATCATTCCCACGGCTCTGAGCATTTCTTCCCTGCTTAAATGACGTCGCCGCTCCATAATAACGTTGGTTTTAATCAGTAGTAGGGAAACAGTAGCACTAATAATGTCTTCAATGCGTTGTATGTTTTTATAGGGAAAATATTGACAGCTGATTTTCATCTTTTACTCGAATTTGATTCACAGTTCCTGATTCAAATTATGAAATGCACCAAAAAGGATCCATATAAATTTACAAAATCATAAATTTATTACAAAGCCACATCTCAATCTCAAGAAATCCGCATAAAAATGCTTGATCCCTAGACACTTTTGATGTGTGTACATAGATAATATCCTCCTCTCTCCTAATTAGATTTAAATATAAATGAATTATAATAATGTATAATTACCTATTTATGTTATTTTGTTGTGCCCAACGGGGTCCACGATGGTCTAATTTTAAGCCTACCACCTAAGTATACATTGTGGAATGCAAATAAACGATTGAATTGAATTGAATTGAATTGAGGACATTAAACAATTAAACCATTCTGATATACCAAACGAGATTACCCTAATATTCCCTAGTGTAACGAAGATACTTCTATAATATTAGCTTTAGAAAGTTTATCCATATTTAGTGCTAGACTATTTAGAATAGAAACTAATACTGAACCACTAATTAATATACATAGGCTACATAGCACTTCAAACAATGAAACTCAGTTTATCAAGATGGCAGGAATAGCCATGTGTAAATTTGAAGTACTTTTATTTTCAGGTATACAAAGTTTATCGATAAATTTGGAGCTAGACCGTCAGGGACTGAAAATCTAGAGAGGGCTATAGATTATATGGTTAATCTTACGAGACAAAATGGCGTGAACGATGTCACTACTGAAGAACTTGAGGTATTTTTTGCTGTATATATTTATAAAGGCAATGTTCTGAATTAGCAAGAGAGAGGGTTTTATTTTGCGAACATCTCTTTACGAGAAATCTATTGGAGTTGAATCAACTTGAAGAAGAAAGAAAAGGCAAAGTATATATAGACAATTTACTAGGGTGTGGTCTAGAGATGTAAATTAGACTATAGTTCATTATTTTTATAAATTACAACTTTATTGGTTGTATATTCTTCTTCTATTTTTTTTTCAAAACCAATCTCCATTTCGGTTAGGTCATTTTCACGCTTTCCGGTTTTAATCCGACGCCGGATTCAAACTGGGTATTCGGCGGCGAATGTATGGCGACATAATTTATGCTACCGTAAGTCACCCTACACTTCGTGCTGGGTACCCGGCGCCGCCGAAACCGGAACGTGTGAAAATAATCTTAATATGTGTAATGGTTACTTTATGAATATTATTCCAATATATTTACTGCACTCCTTCTTCATAATATAAACTATTACTATGCTAAATTTAATACAAGGAGTATTAAATTTCACACTTCAACTTCTTCTTTCACTTTTCTTTTTTTTGAAAGTAATGTTTACTGTACCAAGATACTTGACTATTACTATTTACCTAAGTTACTATAATAATAATAATAATATCTTGGGACAACTCACACAACGCTATCTGATCGCAAACTAAGCAGAGCTTGTACTATGGAAACCAGACAACTGATAAACATACTTTTATATTTCTAAATACATACATATTATAGATAAATAACACCCAGACACAGAATAAACCATCGTGCTCATCACACAAAGTTTTATCCTGGGTGGGGATCGAACCTACGACCTCTTGCGTAGCAGTCGGGTACACTCCCACCGCGCCACAGAGGCAGTCAAATGTACTATAAATTTACCTAAAATTTTAATGTTTTCAAAAGTTTTAAGTGACTCAAAGAGACCGCTTTCCTTTTCAGGTGCCACATTGGGTTCGTTTACATGAATCTGCTACGATGCTGCAACCGCGAAGTAAAAATATTGCCATTTTGGGATTTGGTACAAGTGTCAGCACACCACCAGAAGGTATCACTGCTGAAGCAATAGTTATAAATAGTTTTGATGTGCTTAATAACACAGATCGAAAAGACATTGAAGGTAAAATAGTAATATTTGATGCACATTTTGTTTCTTACGGTCAAACAGTGACCTATAGAAGTCATGGTGCTGCAAAAGCGGCCCAAAAAGGTGCTGTAGCTACTCTTGTTAGAAGTATAACTCCATTTTCAATTTATTCCCTGCACACGGGTGCTCAAGATTATGCAGATAATGTCACAAAAATACCATCAGCTGCAATCACTTTGGAAGACGCTGATTTGATGAGAAGATTTCAAGATGCAGGAGAAAAAATTATATTAAATGTAAAGATGCAAAATACATTCGATACAAAAACATCTCGTAATACTCTTGTTGACCTGAAAGGTTCACAAAATCCGGAGAAAACTGTTATCGTATCAGGTCATATTGATAGTTGGGATGTTGGACAAGGAGCCATGGATGACGGTGGCGGTATGATGATTAGTTGGTTTGTTCCAATTGTGCTTAATCATCAAAGCCTAAAACCGAAAAGAACAGTGAGGGCCATTCTATGGACTTCTGAAGAACCTGGTCTTGTTGGGGCACAGGCTTACTTGAATAAACATGCTAATGATTTATCTAATATTAATTTTATAATGGAATCTGATGAAGGAACATTTAAACCATTAGGATTAGATGTAGCAGGGTCAACAAAAGCACGTTGTATCGTAAAAGAAGTTTTAAAACTTTTTGCACCGGTCAATAAAATGGAGAACAGTGGTTATCCTGGTTCAGATATTATATTGTTTATACAAAAAGGAGTACCTGGAGCATCTCTGCTTAATCAAAATGAAAAATACTTTTGGTTTCATCACAGTGAAGGCGACACATTGAATGTGCAGATTAAGAGTGACGTAATTGATTGTGCAGCACTTTGGGCGGCATTTACTTATGTCATTGCAGATATATCTGTTGATATACCTCGTATTTAAAGTAAAATCATCATTTACTAGCAAAATAAAAACAAACTATACATCTGTATTAGAAATTTTAGCAAAAGTACATTTACAATCACTTCATCTCAGAATACATTTTGATTTGTTTTCTTTGGTTGAGTTAGAAGGTTTCACAATTTCACAAAACAAAATCAAATCAGCTCAGCAAGTCTTTCCTTTTATGTCGCGCAATCAATACGAAAAAGCCTCCGGCGTTTCTATGTGTACATCGTATCGCGATAAATTGTGCTGTCATGACAATCTTTTGAAATTCAACAAATTGTTACTACCACAACAAAAATATGTATGCATTATACAAGTTCCAAAAATACAAGTTTAATTTTTTTTTGACATTTATTCATATTGACGCACCTAAAATTATATTGATGGTAAATAAATAATTATAGGACTGCGACAAAATACGATATAAAAAATATCAAAAAAAAAAATACCTCGAAAATTTAAGAACACACCAGATCTCCGTCTACGTCAAAGAACCTTTTGTTTTAAGAAATTGTTTGATGTGAGTTGAATACGAGTCTTTACTTCAAAAGTGGCATAACGAAGTCGTATTTTGTTTATCGCAAAATAATACTTCCATTGTATTATTCTAAATAGCTGTAACCATACTTAGCGTAATTCTTTCTGAATTCTTGTTGGTGTATTTGGGAAACCGTGAAAAACATTTTCTGAGTAAGCCTTTTTCGTTGTCGGGACATGTTGGGTGGGAACCGGCAGTGACGGCTAGAGTGTTACGTAATGTGCTTATGTCAGTGACAAGTCTGGCAAAGACATGATGTGAAATATTCTATACACTTTAGTTTTCTGTTCAATTCTTGACCTTTTGATATAGGGTTTCACATCAATTATGTTTATTAGCTTTGGTAGGTTTTGTATTGTTATGTAAAAATGGTACCGTTTATAATTCGTATAATATTTAAGCAGAGAACAACTAATGTTAAGTTCAAATAAATGAAAAGCCATTTTATTTACTGCCTCTGTGGCGCGGTGGGAGTGTGTCCGACTGCTACGGAAGAGATCGTGGGTTGGATTCCCACACGGGACACCACTTTTCGTTATCCACAAATTGTTGTTACGAGTCTGAGTGTTTGTCTCCGTGATTTGTATGTTTGTAAAGTCCCCCGCGATACAGAGCTTGTACTCTAATGAAGGAGTCGTCTTTAAAAAAAAATATTAGTGGTTTAAGACGGGTAGGCTTTAAATTTGGTTCATAGATAGTTATTATGATGTAGGCATATACCTAATAACAACGTGTTTTGGAAAATTCTATCTATAAAGGTGTGAAACATAGCAAAATTTAACGCAGGCGAAGTCACGGGCGAAAGCTAACAACAACTAATATTACTAAGTCTCTTACGTTTTCAGGCTCAAACCGTTGAACCCGGTTGGATGAAATTTGGGATAACCGACATACACGCGGGCGGAGTCGCAAAACATAAACAATAAACCGTATATACTCGTAGCTTAATATATTCTTGCGATTAAAACCCGTTTAATATATAATTTTATAACATGAACGAAATCCATACGACTTATGTTTTATAGCAAAACAGCTGAACGTCGAAACGGTTCTCTTCGAAGATAGCAAATAAAATAAATGCTTAGGTTCATAAAATGTAATAGGCCTACGAATTTTATCACTGCAAGTAATTTGGTTTATTTTTTTATCTTCTTTATTTTGATTTAAAAAGTTAAAAAATATGGGTGTATTTAAAATCCATGCTGTTGGGTGTATTTATTTACATTGGTTTTAAAACTCGATCAATTGCCGGTACGATCAAATGACAAGACGTGACGGTGCGGGATACGGGTACAGCTGTATTTACTAGCAATGTTTAAGTTAAGCAGTGTGAAGGAAAGGATGTAAACCCTTAAAAACCTGTAAACCAACTACACTAGACTGCACGGCTTGATGAAAGAAATAAAGGAAAACGTTTATTTCGGCTTGGGGCCTACAAAAGCAACACAATTTATGGCTTAGTTGTGAAAACTGAGCCGCAGTCATTAAAAAATAGTTTTTAAGTCGAAAAGACCACATAGGATTAATATTTTAGTCAAGTTAAAGTTTACAATATACTCTGGCCACAAAAATAATTTGGATTTTGTTTAGATTACCATCAATTAAAAACGAGACGGTGGAGTTTATTCCCAATCACTAGACGGACCCCACCAGACGGCGAATATGCTCCCTGCCTGCCGGATTTGATTCATAAACAACAATTTAGACTCCAAATCCTACTAACTTAAATTCTGCATTTAAACCGTATGTTTACGGCATAGGATCTAATTTTGAATGAACAACTCATACGCACTGCGCATGCCGTTAACTAGAAGAAGTAGTTCCGTTTGACTACAACTAGGCACTGGTGACTTCATGGGGTAAAATGGATAATGGCAAGTCTACCAGACTGCAGACAAAAGATCATGACGTCACTAACTTGTATCTTATACAATTAACAACCAAACATGTCGTAGCGTATCCTTTTTTGTTTGTTTGATATACTTTCAGATTGGTCCCATTGTTATCAAAGTTCGAATTTGATGATGAGATCTCGGAGAAAGCGAGAAATATTTGGGTATATTTGGTTGTAATTCGTGCATTTACTCTTAAAAAGCACCATTAAGTGAAATGGAACTGTGACGTGTGAATGTGATGTGACCACAGATGATCAGTGGAACTATTCAATAATAAATACTGCGGGTTGCGACCTGAGTACCGTGTTCGATACCTGATACTTCACCTCCATCAAATCATGTAATGGAACTAATAGTCTAGTAGGTATCAGGTGAACTCCTGAAAAATCAACGGCCTTGTATCGCAAATCGCAAGATTTAGTAAAAAGAAATAAGCAGTTTGGCTTATTCTTATAATAGAACTACAAACCAATATACTAAAAAGTGAGAAATAAAAACTATTTTTCAAATATATTTCTAAAATAGTTTTTATCTTCACCGCCTTAAGGCCCAGGCCGCACTGCGTCTTTTACCCGCGCGCGGTTAACCACCGTAACCGCAAACACGCCCACATACTAGTAAAACGCAAGAAAACGCATACAAACGGCCTCGTTGTGGGTTTTTCCCGCGACTGATTTTTACTAGGCCTAACGCGCAAGTTTCTAGAAATTCTTTCTTATCCCTGAGCTCTTAGGCAAGTGGCATAAACGCTAATCGAATGACGTCGTTGCGCGTGCAAAACCGTGAATATTATAATAAAAATAATGTGAGATTCGCAGTTTTGCGCGCACGAAGACATCATTCCGACGTAATTCTATTCAAATAGAGTTTATGCCACATATCTTGAGGGAATGGCCTACATCACAAACGAAACCTTCTCTCGACGAAATCGAGTCTTCAAAATTTGAGAAAATCGCGAACATACATACATACATATATATACGATTCAAACAGAGAACCACCTTTTTTGAAGGCGGTTAAAAATGTTTGGCTTTTTAAGCTTTTTGCAAGCAATATTATATTTTTTTGTGGGAAATGAGCAAAGTAGTTAGGCAACGAAGATCCGCCAGTCAAAAAAAAACTGTAATACTATAAAATGTTTGTTTTTTGACCTTGGACAATAAGATATAATCAATGTTTAAATGAAGAGTTATTTATTATTGACTACCTCTGTGGCGCGGTGGGAGTGTATCCGACTGCTACGCAAGAGGTCGTGGGTTCGATCCCCACCCAGGATAAAACTTTGTGTGATGAGCGCGATGGTTTATTCTGTGTCTGGGTGTTATTTATCTTTAATATGTATGTATTTAGAAATATATAAGTATGTTTATCAGTTGTCTGGTTTCCATAGTACAAGCTCTGCTTAGTTTGGGATCAGATAGCGTTGTGTGTGTTGTCCCAAGATATTATTATAGATATTATTTACTGAAATAGTCCGTCCCTCGCTTAAATGTCCTTTCTTACTTACTAGTGGCATAGGACTTTTTAGAAAAGAGGTATTAAGGTCTTCTCCTTCTCTCTTTCTACTTCAATGGTTATACTTAACTTTTGAAGTAGTGAGACTTTAATTCCGCTTCATTTCCACTCGTCTCTCTCTCTAATCGTAGATAATTTAGCTGCGCAGTAAAGTGTAAAGACAGTGAAATTTTGTTGGACTACTTCTTCCCAATAGATAATCAACGTAAAATCGTTAATTCCGAGAGACAAAGAAACGAGTTTTCTGATAAGTGCAGATAGTGACAGAAGTTTCTTGTGCTCTGTGTTTCTTAAATCATTGAAATGGATGGGCTGGTTCTGAATTAAATCAATGGTCTGGAAACACATACTTGCGACACTCTAACTTAACAACATGGCTACAAAGAACTACATTAATAAGAAACATCATCGATTGCTTCTTATCTACATAATATATTCTCAAGATTTGCGCTTTATAACATTGACTTTATTTTTAGATGTGCGTGACTTATGTGGTTTATTGTTTAACAATGATAACAAAAGCAGCAAGCGCCTTTTCCAAAATTAGTATAATATATTTAACATGACCAAACCCTGACTCTAACTTTAATTAAGTGAATATACAATTAACCTAAGTTGGGCATCAACATTTAGGTACGAAGGAAGGTAACGTTTCGCATTTGTTTGCTCTAATTAAAATTCAAATTAAGGCTGACTTTGGGACCTTGATCAAATCTTTGACAATCTTCTTTGCTTACATATTCTTACTGAATACGAATGTAATTGAAATTAACAAAGTAGTCAAATTGTTTTTAAAAGCTTTAGATGTTGCTATAAAAGCTTTATGTAACTTGTCACCTAAATTTGGGACATTTGCAAACCATTTTTTGACGTGATAACGTCTTGTAAATCGATGACCGAGTGCACGTACGAAAAAGTGTCTAAAAAAGTCACGTTATTGATTGGTTTTTAAGCAACAGCGAATGGCGATTGCAGCGACATGACATGCGATACAATTGGAACTAACGTTATTGATTGGTTACTAAACAACGCAAATGGCGATATGTTATCAACGTTTTCTTATGACGTTATCAAGTAAAATTATCGTCCGTAAACCAACTTTACAGCCACACATTTCTTTTAGTAAAAATTAGCTCGCTCTGACTTTACATGGGTGTACTCAAAAAAAAAAGAAAATATTGATTTATTTTTTGCTGTTCCTGTAGTTATTTGTTTTTCAAGTCGGCATTACTTTTTTAAAAGTTTTGTTTAAATTATGTACTGTACTGACTAGCGCTCCAAACCTGCATGAATTACATCCAAGTGTGCTATTTGAGTCCTAATGACAAATTGAACGTCACATTTATTATAACGATATCTACAATATATTTTGATATATAGTTAACTCGAATTCAACATTTATAGATCTCACAAAGATCCCATATTTAAACATAACTCCCGCAGTATCAATCGCATTCAATTCACGAACACAATGTCCACACAAACTCGGGACAACAATTTATAGATCACACAAAGCAGTGTGTGCATGGGAATCGAACCCACAACCGCTTGCAGCCCGATGGGACGGAAATCCAACACGACCGGAGAGAAATGGCAAGACCTACGGATTAACGTACTCTCTGAGGCACGGAAGGGTGTGACGTGTTTCGAAAACGGTCATTCATCTATGCACCGATACCAAAGCGTTGCTTAGCCTCACAGATATCTCGATCTGGCTCCTTATTCACGATCTTTATTTCGTGTCCGTGACAAGCCCGTGCGAACTGGCGCATGCGCGGTGTGGTTTATGCATTTCTAGCCGCAGCTCTCTATTTACCATTATGACAAGATTTTGACATTTCGCACGGGCTTGTCACGGACATGAAATAAAGATCGTGAATAAGGACCCTGCTCGGTCGCCACTGAGTCACGAACCCCTCTTGTCCGTTGTATTATAAATATCTGATATGTAGGTATGACAACATTTTGATACACGTTTGTTACCATTTTCCAATAATTGAATGTACCGGTTGCCAAGTTTGGTATCTACGAAACAGCAATATACGTACCAAGACATAATTGAATAGGTTTTCACTCGGTTTCGCGAATGTACGCCTGGAGTCTTCGATATTTTAGAATTTCTACAATATTGCAATAAGAAAATTGTTGTGTACCTACTTGTTTATAGGATAATTAAAAAAACCAAATTTATTCACTTAGGATCAGGGGCATATTTACTTTATAGGGTAACTAGCGAATGCCTCGCGCTTTCACCTGCGTAGTTCCTGTTGCCGTGGGAATACAGGGATAAAAATATATAGCCTATGTCACCCGGGGTTAGTGAAGCTTCACAAAGATGAACGATTTTTTCAAATCCGTCCAGTAGTTTCCGTAAGACCATTTTTCGATTTAGGGATCCGTTTGTGAAATTAAATGCCCTAGAATGAAAATTTTTGTTAAAGTCAAGTGGTCATGTTCCCCTGCCAGCTAAATGGTTGTTACTAAGACCATTTTTCGATTTAGGGATCCGTTTGTGAAATTAAATGCCCTAGAATGAACATTTTTGTTAAAGTCAAGCGGTCCCGTTCCCCTAGGCCGGTTCCTAGGTTCCGTAGGCTTTTTATAAGTTTATGAGTAACAGCCGACCAAGTGAGAAATAACCAAATTTTCGTATACCATTCAAAATTCCATTGAAAATTACTTAGGTAAAACGTTGTCAGTAGTATGAAACAAAAACAACAGAAAAACTAACTAACAGAAACACTAGCTACTACTACTACAAACACAAATGTATAAAGCCGGAGAAAAGAACATGGTAATAATAACTCGCGACCACTGTTTTTAAATCGATATGTTTTACAATATTTGAATGTTTATAAAACTTGATATGGCAGTAAGGTACTGCCTCTAATATACTATACACCCTGTTAAAGGGCTAATATATTAATTAAAAATTGGAACATAAGAAAAAACAAAATCTGCCTTAGTGGTTACAACATAGTAGGAGCATCTACTTACAACAAAGGGACTATATTTTTTTAGGTGGAACTGTTATACGACTGTAAGCTAGTGATGACACTATTATTTGTATCAAGCTATAGTAGAACCAACTTGCTAGCTGTTGGATCCTAGCGTCACCTACTGTCAGCACCTATAGTAATTTTTAATACTTTTGTTCAATAGCAGTACATGACAGCTGCGTATTTGAACAGAAGTTCTAACTCGATCACTTTTTGATAAAATCTCGATATGAATTTACTGCGTTTGAACCAGATCGCCATATTGCCAAATAGCGAAATAACCATAGGCTTATTTATTCTAAGCCTTTGAAAAGAAATATATTGTCGTTTGTTTTCTTAAGTACAGTAATGCACGAAATAGGTCTCCCGTCGTTGTCAAGACTTCATTTTTTGATACCATTGAATGCGGGGCTAGTACCACCCAAATCTTTGGCCAAAAAGTTGACAGTGTCTTTTTTCTTGCAATCCCAATCCTATTTACGCAGTATCTTTGTTCAAGGAAAGACGTTAATCATACTCGTAAAACCAAATCCTAATTATGTTGTAAACGCAATAATTGTGAGGCGGGGCGTGTCGCCGCGGGTGTAAACATAATTAATTGCGTCAGGCAGATGCGGCCCGTGATTTATTGCTTGTCCCATCAAGATTACCGTGTACTAATTTCTCGTAAGGATATGGCCTATAATTCTAGCCTAGATTATTCGACGTCTGTCAGATACTTAGGTATATGGATAGATTAGCTTGCGCCCACCTTGATTGAAACTTGGAACTTTACACTTCTTGGAGTTTGACACTTTTAGGGGCGAAGTTTTCAAAAATCCCTCCGTACGATTGTATTTTTGTCAAACATACAATTATGTAGTTTAAGCCGCGTTGATACATCAGTTAGTCATAGTATCATTTTATATGTGATATTGTTCATCATTTAAAATAATATTGCATATCACCTATAAGGCTTTCAAAAGTATATATTCAATATGATTACAAAACTTCGTGTATTATGAACAAGACCACTGAATGACACCACTAGGGTGTCGTTTATATTTTTTGTTTTGGTAACCCCACATTCGTAAGATTACGACATGACATAGCCATAGCACTAGTTGCTGCCTACTAGTGATATGGCTATGTCATGTCGTAATCTTACGAATGACAAATATATCTAATATATAAAATTCTCGTGTCACAGTTTTCGTTGCCATACTCCTCCGAAACGCCTTGACCGATTTTGATGAAATTTTGTGTGCATATTGGGTAGGTCTGAGAATCGGACAACATCTATTTTTCATATCCCTAAGAGTTTGTTTGTTTGTTTGAACGCGATAATCTCAGGAACTACTGGGCTGCACTGAAAAATATTTTACTGTTGGATAGAGCCGATTTATTGAGAAAGGCTATAGGCTATATAACATCACGCTACGACATATAGGAGCTGAGCAGCAATGATAAATGTTGCAAAAACGGGTAAAATTTACGCAGACGAAGTTGCGCGGGTCAGCTAGTTGATATCTATAAATGCCAGTATTGTATTAGAACGGGTGGTGTGGTTACCAAAAAAACGACAATGTAAACGACACCCCAATGGTGTCGTTTAGTGGTGTCCTTAACTACAGCTTTGATATTAACAGAAGATGCTATTGGTGAACAGAAACAGGGGTTTCTACGTTGTTTTGGACGCTACCATAAAGCTTTCATGTGTGCGAATCGTAACCCTAGTCCTTCGGGCGGTCAGCAAACATCCATTAGAATATTACCTAATTACATGGCTTGGCTTCTGCTCACCTATTTGTGAATCAGGTATTTTTTTTAAGGATAACTAGCAATGTGGGAGTGAGCCCACATTACTAGCAATCTTATTAACCCCTCCAGCTAAGCTCAAAGGCTTGTGTTAGGAGTGGATACATGTCGGTAGTATAATGGGTAGAATTCGAACCCGCGCCCTTACGATTGCGAGACCGATGCCTTAGCCATTAGGCTACCGCCAATTTTTGTTTGTCAAATATATATATTTGTTTTCTTTAAAAAGATAACTAGCAATGTGGGATTGAGTCCCACATTACTAGCAATCTTGTTAACCCCTACAGCTAAGCTCAAAAGCTTATGTTAGGAGTAGGTTCATGTCGGTAGTATAATGGGTAGAATTTGAACCCACGGCCTCACGATTGCGATACCGATGCCTTAGCCATTAGGCTACCGCCGCCCGCTTCAATTCATTTTACACTAATCAGAAATGGTCCAAATCAATTAAATGATAGTGAATGAAATAGCATAATTTTATTAATTAAAGAAAGCGTATTTTGTCATTTACTTTTATTGGTAAAAATCATTGTCAAATGCCGACATTTTTGGCCAAAATTTACGGCAGTATTTGCCATTTGAAAATACCTATACATGTACTTTCCTTAAAACGGGATGTAGGAATTCAATCACTACAAAAGAAACAAAGCAGTATATAACATTGGTACATTAACTGTCAATAATAAAAATAAGCCTATTTTTAACATATATTTGATAGTGTAAAAGTATTTCATAACAGGGTAAATTAAGCGCCTGAAAATGCAGACTACATGTGAATGCGAAATGCCTCTTACAGCAAAGAGATAATCTCCCATCAAAATTGTGTAACTACGTTTTGTCTAAGTATGTTGTGTTAATATTCCTTGTGGTTACTTCGTTTATTCCATATAGTGTATGTGTTTACTTTGTACGCGTGCCGTTGCCTTCGCTTAACGTATTAGCGGCGAAGTTATTGCTTCATACCAAGCGAGACTAAGAATCTGTTTCAGAATTCCAAGGGACATTTATTGACGTGAGAGAACTTACTTGTACTTAATACAAATAATAAACTTTAGTAGTACTTGTAGTTACTACTACATCTATTTACAGTAAGTACCTAAGTTTTTTGGTATAAAATGTACTTTCTTACACACCAGTGTTATTGTAAATGATTAGAATGTTCTCAAAAAACTTATTAAGATCAAAAAAAATTTTTTTTTTTTTGTTTGACATTTTTACAATGTGAACCGTTAATCAATTTGACGGAAGTAAATTAGCATTTGAAAAATTTTTTTTTTGCCTACTAGTGATATGGCTATGTCATGTCGTAATCTTACGAATGACAAATATATCTAATATATAAAATTCTCGTGTCACAGTTTTCGTTGCCATACTCCTCCGAAACGGCTTGACCGATTTTGATAAAATTTTGTGTGCATATTGGGTAGGTCTGAGAATCGGACAACATCTATTTTTCATATCCCTAAGAGTTTGTTTGTTTGTTTGAACGCAATAATCTCAGGAACTACTGGGCTGCACTGAAAAAATATTTTACTGTTGAATAGAGCCGATTTATTGAGAAAGGCTATAGGCTATATAACATCACGCTACGACATATAGGAGCTGAGCAGCAATGATAAATGTTGCAAAAACGGGTAAAATTTACGCAGACGAAGTTGCGCGGGTCAGCTAGTTGATATCTATAAATGCCAGTATTGTATTAGAACGGGTGGTGTGGTTACCAAAAAAACGACAATGTAAACGACACCCCAATGGTGTCGTTTAGTGGTGTCCTTAACTACAGCTTTGATATTAACAGAAGATGCTATTGGTGAACAGAAACAGGGGTTTCTACGTTGTTTTGGACGCTACCATAAAGCTTTCATGTGTGCGAATCGTAACCCTAGTCCTTCGGGCGGTCAGCAAACATCCATTAGAATATTACCTAATTACATGGCTTGGCTTCTGCTCACCTATTTGTGAATCAGGTATTTTTTTTAAGGATAACTAGCAATGTGGGAGTGAGCCCACATTACTAGCAATCTTATTAACCCCTCCAGCTAAGCTCAAAGGCTTGTGTTAGGAGTGGATTCATGTCGGTAGTATAATGGGTAGAATTCGAACCCGCGCCCTTACGATTGCGAGACCGATGCCTTAGCCATTAGGCTACCGCCGATTTTTGTTTGTCAAATATATATATATAACTAGCACTGTGGGATTGAGTCCCAGATTACTAGGAATCTTGTTAACCCGGAGGCACATAAGCCTTTGAGCTTAGCTGGAGAGCTAAGCTCAAAGGCTTATGTTAGGAGTAGGTTCATGTCGGTAGTATAATGGGTAGGATTCGAACCCACGGCCTCACGATTGCGATACCGATGCCTTAGCCATTAGGCTACCGCCGCCCGCTTCAATTCATTTTACACTAATCAGAAATGGTCCAAATCAATTAAATGATAGTGAATGAAATAGCATAATTTTATTAATTAAAGAAAGCGTATTTTGTCATTTACTTTTATTGGTAAAAATCATTGTCAAATGCCGACATTTTTGGCCAAAATTTACGGCAGTATTTGCCATTTGAAAATACCTATACATGTACTTTCCTTAAAACGGGATGTAGGAATTCAATCACTACAAAAGAAACAAAGCAGTATATAACATTGGTACATTAACTGTCAATAATAAAAATAAGCCTATTTTTGACATATATTTGATAGTGTAAAAGTATTTCATAACAGGGTAAATTAAGCGCCTGAAAATGCAGACTACATGTGAATGCGAAATGCCTCTTACAGCAAAGAGATAATCTCCCATCAAAATTGTGTAACTACGTTTTGTCTAAGTATGTTGTGTTAATATTCCTTGTGGTTACTTCGTTTATTCCATATAGTGTATGTGTTTACTTTGTACGCGTGCCGTTGCCTTCGCTTAACGTATTAGCGGCGAAGTTATTGCTTCATACCAAGCGAGACTAAGAATCTGTTTCAGAATTCCAAGGGACATTTATTGACGTGAGAGAACTTACTTGTACTTAATACAAATAATAAACTTTAGTAGTACTTGTAGTTACTACTACATCTATTTACAGTAAGTACCTAAGTTTTTTGGTATAAAATGTACTTTCTTACACACCAGTGTTATTGTAAATGATTAGAATGTTCTCAAAAAACTTATTAAGATCAAAAAAAATTTTTTTTTTTTTGTTTGACATTTTTACAATGTGAACCGTTAATCAATTTGACGGAAGTAAATTAGCATTTGAAAAATTTTTTTTCTTGATTTTTTTATTCACTGACCAATGATGTTTTTAGTAAAAAGGCGTTTTATAATAGTGTGAGATTGCAATATAGGTGTGCATTAGTTTACCGATTTTAACGATCGAATGTTGTTTAAGTAACCTATTAACTTTTTTACCTTTTTACTTAAAACATTATTGGCACACACACAGCAAAGTGTTTCAAAAGTTAACGTTTTTGATACTAATGAAAAATGGCCATTGTTGTTATCCATTGACGTACATACCTGAACCGTGCCGTCCCTTTAAATTAAAAAGTAAATTTTGCTTTTTTTTTTTTTTTTATCGTGTGCGAAAATCCCCACGGATTCCACTCCTACGAGGGCAGGGAGGGGGGGGTATGTCGGAGTCGAACCGACTAAAAATCACACGGTGTTCCGGCGCAAAGCCTATGGCCAAAGGTGAGGGTGTCCCTTGCGGAATTGGTGCCTCCACCATTAGCAGGTTTAGTCGTTGGTTACAACGACAATTTTTGCGACAATGTGGGTGGTTTCATTACCACTTCGTGACAGAAGGTGCGCGTGGAACACGTCGCAACACCATCTCGGGCTTACTTCGTTAAGGACGACAAGTTGTCCTTCTTGTCGCCCTCTGGTCAGAGCCTATGGGGGCCGAAGATCATTTAGTGCTCTTCGACGCCCCGTTCTTGTACTACGGGACGGATGTGGGCTGGTTCTCTCCCGTTCTCTCTCCGCCTCCTCCTTGGCGCTCATAACCTGCTGGCTGAAGGTATCGACATATGTCCACTCCCTTTCATTGCGTGTCATCGACGTTACTACATTTTCTAGCGAAAGGCTTTGGACTCCGATGGCCACCGTCCGTCAAGGTGTGCAGTGCCGTATCCTCGCTACAACTCCCACAGTGGTGACATTCGGAAGTTGGTTCCCGGCCTATGCGATGCAGGTACTTTCCAAAGCAACCATGCCCCGTGAGTACCTGCGTCAGCCGGTATGTAAGACAGCCATGTCTTCTGTTTAGCCAATCCTTCATAATGGGTCTTACTGCCGTTATTGTAGCATGCCCTGCGCTTGGGTGCTCAAGCCTTGTTGCCCAATCCGCCAGTAAAGTATCGTAGAGCTGAGATTGTTGTACCTTAGTCTCTCGAAGCGTCGGTCGTATATCGAGTTCCAGTGCCTCCTTACGCCATTGATACAGTGACGCAAGACTTTTCGCTACCAAATCCCAAGGCGGTGTTCCTGCAAGAAGGCTTGTTGCCTCAAAGGAGATAGTGCGGTATCCACGTATAACCCGGATAGCCAACGCTCTCTGCGGCCTTCGCAGAATGGCGATGTTGCGGGCCTTCAGGGTTAGTGCCCAGACTGGGGCTCCATAGAGAGCCATAGACCTCACGACCCCTATATACAGCATTCTGCATTGATTATTGGGCCCTTGTAGATTAGGCAGCAACCTCGATAGTGCAGTCGCTGTACTTATGAGCTTCGGGGCCAAACTACGGAAGTGAGGTCCAAAATCCCATCTGCTATCGAGAACGAGGCCAAGATATTTCATCGTAGATTCGATGCCGATACGAGTGCCTCCCACCATTATGCTGGAGCCTGAGGGTGGCTTGTTTCGAGGGCCGTGAAAACATAGTGCCTCGGACTTGTTGAGAGCCACCTCAAGACCTAGTCGCCGAATCCTACCAATAATTTGTGCCACCCCGGTCGTGACCAATAAACACGCTTGACGGTGTGTCTTTCCTCGAGCCGTAACTAGGGTATCATCCGCATAACACGTAAAGTAAATATTGCCTGCAAAGCGAAAAAGACAGAAAAAGCTCGTGCGGCATTTAACAGGTATTGTTCACAAAGTAGCGTTGTCTCTTTCTATAGAGTGGTCAATTTTATGAGGTTATGGCACAGTCTTGGTCTCTACGTCAATGTTGTTATACAAGTATAGAATTTCGTTTGATATTGTCAAACTACCATCCAAATATCAAAATCAAATGGAAGTTGTTGTTGTCGGTGGTACTATAGAGTTCAGTGAGGCGACCCCTTGTTCATACAGATAGCACTTATAAAAACGTGTTAAAACCTTTTTTCCCAGCAAGAAAACAATACAAAAAACAAAGAGAGGTCAGTACATTCACAAGAAGTAGGACAAAACAAACCTATGGTGATTTATGGAGGCTTTCCTTCCAAATAAATACAAGTACATACATCATTCAACAGTAGGTACGATTTATTGGTTATTTAGAACGTGTTACGAACATAAATTCCTTTTGTTTTCAACTAGATGCATGAAATCTCTAGTGTTATAAAGTGTCCGTTTTTATTACGTATAATAAATAATAATATGGAAGCCGCACGACAAGGTTTACATTCTCATAGTTAAAAATCCAACGTAAATTTGCGTAGTATAAATAAACGGATCAATGGATATTGTAACTCTTTAAAATACTTAAAAATTCCAATGGTTTTCTCTGTTCCGTGAGAACATCGATAATAAAATCGTCCAGAATTATGCACTTTTTATTTAAAAGCTGTTCTACTAATTATGCCAGCCGGTCCATGCATTCATCAAAATGTTTCTTAACTGGACTCATAAAGCAGCAACAGATAAACAAACCCGTCTCTGCATCCTTTGTACAGCATAACTTAAATACTTCTGATTTGTACAGTTCATTAATTGTATCTATATTTACAAAAAGTTTGTCCTTGTTATAATATTAGGCTACCGCCCCCTTTTTTTTATTAGGTGTCACAATATGGGATGCTAAAATATAGTTACTGAATTGAAATACTTTAAAGGAATTAACATTTATGAAGTGCTCTGTAATACATATATAGTCTAGTTTTTTATAAGAAACTTGACATTTACTTTTAATTCATTTTTTTATTACTGATGCTACATGTTCTGAGGGAAAATTTTAAAGATACTAAGCTAGGCTCCTTAGTAACTAGCGGCGAATGTTCCGACTTTACACAATTAGCAACGAAAAAACTCCGTGTCATTTTTATTCATGCCAAATGTGTTAAGATATTGTTGTAGACTTTAACAATGAATTATCACCTGAGTCACATTCACCTTCGTAGATCGTATCGAAGTTTATTTGTGTTGCCATGGTTTATAAGTTGTTTTTTGAGCTTCTAATTTTATTGGTGCACGCGTTCACGTAGTATTGATGCTTTGTTCTATAATTTACATGCAACATTTCTCTGTGTAAAAATTGACATGCATATACTGCGTTCAAGCAATAATTACTCATATTAATTACAATTATCTTAAGTAACGAAAGTTATTAAATTACAAAAGAATTTTAACAAATTATTCAATTTAGTTTTATTTTTATTTAATTATCTTTATTTAGGTAAACAAACAGTCATTTAAAAAAAATGCACAACATTTAGATTTCTAAAAGACTTAAAGTACCATGTAAGTAGTATATTGATTTAATAACACAAGGAATACAATAAAGGTTTAACAGAATAGAGATTTATACACATTTTTTAATCATTGTTTTTTTTTGTTATAAATGTCTACATTCGATTTTTTAATAACAAGTACATTACATTCGATTTTTATATATTTTGTAGCATGCGACGTATGGAAGTCGATATATTCAAAGGATTCTTTCATTCGAACCTGCTATTATCACAATAAAATCAGAGTCTGTAAAATCTTTACACATAGTTAATAATAATAATATAATAATATCATACAACCTGATGTGCATGTTGTTTTATAAATGACATGACTGTGGAAGTGTTTCGAAAATAGTTTTGTTGTAATCTTCGCACTCCGCATGCTGTTTGATCAGCAAATACAGCAACTTTGGGCTTCTCTCGCAAGACGTCTTTACCGGACTCAATAGGTTCTTCATTTTGTATTGTTTTAAAAGTATTGTCATCATTAGTATTACATTTCTAATAGTTCAATTAGGTTATTTTGACTTGTTTGTGATTTTGTGCTCGTGCTAAGTACGTTATCTTGATATTTGTTTGTTTCTGCCGTCAGATTATTCACTGCAGTACTTATGGGTACGTACAACAAACTCCCGTCCGCGTCATTAGTGAAATTTGAAAGAATAGGTTCTTTATTATTTAATATGTGTTTAGTTTGAATACAAGTTTCCACCGCTTGATCCGTAAATTTAACAGTAAAACTCTTGGGTGTACCTATGGTCTTATTCCCAGTTTGTAGACGTCGTCGTTTATACTGTGGTGAAAAAAAAATGTTTGGAGTTGTATGTAGTTTATTTGAACTATCTTGTGTGCTACTACTACCAACTGATTTGAAGAATTTTATTTTATTTTTTCGCAAGTGTGCAGTTTGCTCTTTAATGAGTAGTTTTCTATGTTTAAATTACCTATTTCAGTGTTTGCTATTTATAACTCAATTTTTAGTTGCTTTACCTCCTCTCTAATTGTGAATATATCTTCGGTATAATTTGGCAAGCTTTGGATATTTCATATAAATATCCAAATCTAGCTCACTCTAACATATATTTTTACAGGCTATGTTTGGTTGTCTTAGCGTATCATTTCTACTATAAATCGTTCTCCATATTTTAATTATTTTGTTAACTTGCGCGTAGTATTAATAAAATAATCTTTTATTTTGGTACTTGTTGTTCCATCTATTGGTCCGATCAGGTACTAGAGAGCAGAGCGTTAGTTAAGTTTGCGACGAACAAGAAGGTTTTGAGTACACCCCATAGATCGCGTTGCTTTATTGATCGAAATCGCTAGCAAAATAATTTATGTATTTTTATGTTATGTGCAGTTCTTACTTTCAGAAAAAAAATACTTTCCATCCAATTTCATACGAATGCAATGCAATAATCGTCTTCGTCGGGAATATCAGCTGTAGTTGTAATTATAATCGTCTTATCAAAATATCAGTAGGTTTGTCGATATAGGTTGGCAGACACTTCTAGTTGCCAAGGTCCGACCTATATATGTATTCTTTCTTCTGCGTATGAGTTATAAAAAATATAGAAAAAACAGCTTATAAAAAAAATATTTTGTATGTACACCAACGACTGTGTTTTGTTTTCTGGGTTTATTTTTTTACGTGATTAAATCCCGTAGCTTATAAAATTCTATAATGTGTACAAATCGCGAAAGTTTTCATTGTCATCACCATGAGCACCATTGCAAGCACCCTTACGTGTTTACAAATTCATTTATTTTTTAATTAATATAAGTATGAGACGGCGATACTAAAAATAATCATGTATATTACTATGTTAGTTTCTAATGAAACTGTGATTTATAATATGAGTTTAATTTTAGGGTTGTTCCCATCTCTGACGAAAAAATCTCGCCCGATTGTCTGAGATGAGAAAATAGATATGTACCTAATATTCTATTGCTCAACTCTGACGAATCACTTGTCCCAGTTGGGAAGTATTTTTTTTTCGTATATTGTATTCATCAACTCAGACACCGATTTGAATGTAAGGTATTATTGTACAGAGAAGTACAGAAGTGGTTACTTTTATTATTTTTATATTTTTTTGTGCGTTGGAGGGTCTATAGGTAAAATAAAATAACAGTTTAATGAAAATAATGTATATTAACAACAAATCAACAAAAAAAATAAGTAAAAATCAGCTTAGCCTAATAATAATCAACAATCTGCAGATATCAATCACATTTATAACAATTGTATAACGTAACTATAAGTAACTACCTATCTTACAAAATAAACATTTTCAGAATCACAGATAAAATAAAATCACAGTTTAATTAAATATCAGTTTTAAATAATCACATTATAATCACTTATTATAATAATTATCTACACATTATAATCAAAGTAATGCATCGAACGACTTGTTTTATAATTACATAAATAAAATTATAAAACAAGTTGTTCGATACAGAGATCTATATTTATTTGCCCTAATTCATACTCTCTGATTGTAGATTACAATTTAAAACATTTAAATTTGCCATTAGAGCTTTCACCTTATTTGACTAATATTATTTTATAAACTTTGTTAAGTACTAACATTATATTCAAAGGTAAACACCTAATGATATAAGGCATAATTTTTTTGACATAATTGAGACCTAGGTACCTACATACATATACATATTGAAATATTTACTTATAGTAATTAATACTTGTATACAGTGACACCACAATGGTGTCACTGTATACAAGTATTAATTACTTGATAATTATTTTGACTCTTCACTGCAATGAAAAACAAAGTTGTAAGAAAGAGACAAATCTCTAATCAAAACTTATTGTAAATTAGGCATAGCATAATTGTTATTTATTAGTTGACAATTGTTTCCTAACAATATAATTGTTTCCATGCTAACCTTACTTAAACACTTTCTACCAGATTGTACTTTTTATAATCGTCCGAGATGATGAATGAAAAAATTAAAAAAATATAGTTGTGTTAACTCTGACGCTAGTGTATAAGCAATCGTCAGAGTTGAACAATAGAATAATAGGTATAATTCTATTTTCCCATCTCGGACAAACGGGCGAGATTTCTTCGTCAGAGATGGGAACAACCCTAATTTTAAAAAGCGCTTAGCTGACCACTATTACCCCTATTTGCCCCTATGATATATGTCTGTGAGAAATAAACATTTTCCTCTTTTTTATATGACTGAAATATGTGCCTTTCATATTAAATGAACATCGCATATTGCATACAAAACCTAATCCATTATCCGTTATCTCTACCGGGATGAATTTCATGTTTAATCCATTGACTCGTTTTGATTAAAACAATACAAACAGATTATGTTTTTATCGTCGACGTAGCTGCATTGTTATAATCTTACTATTCGATTCGGAATATAATATTTTCAATCGTTTAAGTATTTAAGGTCATAATTGAATAATGTTCATTTTGCCAAATAAAGTTCCTATTTGAAAGCTTTAAATTGATTTCACGATCAAGTGCGAATGATGATCTTCCAAGCAATTACGACCATATCACTAATTTCATAAAAGATTACACAGCTACGCACTACTTGGTGGCACAGTAGGAATGCCTACGACTGCTGCGCAAGAGGTCGTAGTTTCGATTCGCCCACGGGACACAATTTTGTATGTTCCACAAATTGATTTCCCGTTCCCCAACGGTTTAAGAAGGTTGTAGTTTTATAAAGTTCAAGTTTGGGTTTTAAATTTTGTAATTTTTTCCTTCATCTTGGTCGGTGCCACAACAGTATCAAATATTCTTCCGTGAAATAGTAACGCATCACTCTGGTTGAAGGGCACTGTAGCAAGTGTAATTACTTACTAGGCAAATGAGATCTATATATACTAATATTATAAAGCTGAAGAGTTTGATTCTTTGTTTATTTGAACGCAATAATCTCAGGACATACTATACAAAATTTAAAAAAATATTTTACCGTTGGATATCCCATTTATCGAGGAAGGCAATATGTTGTATAACATCACGCTACGACCAATAAGAGCGGAGCAGCAATGAATGTTGCAAAAACGGGGAAAATTTACGCAGACAAAGTTGCGCGGTTCAGCTAATAAACTAATATTTCAAATGAAGAACGCATTACGGTGAAATTCAGATCTTTGCCAAACAAGTATTTGGATAGACTAGCGTTACGTTAACCATCAGGTGCAGGACCTGCTCGTCTCTTGACTTCGTTGAATAAAAAAAAGTGTATGTACGGTCACGTGAAGGATAAGTAAACCCAAGTCTTAAGCCAATGAACATACTTCACCACATAAGTTTACAAGTAATGTAGGGGCTTGGAAGCCTTTTAAGTCCGTATTTTCTGTGGACGGCAAACGACTCGTAAAATAGGGCCGGAAGTAACCATTTGTTTAATACTTCTGTCTAATTCTGCCCGGACAAAACCGTCATATATCAACCGGAATTGTCCACTCGACATGGCTTCCTCACAACAACAGAATTTGGTAAGCACCCGGAAAATGTTAATCTTATTCACAATTCATGTAATATGTATGCATTTATGTTTTCTTTTTGTGCCACAAATTAGGTACCTTTTTATGAGACATTCAGATAGTATATTAGTTTTTTGGGTTTGTCTAAAATTACGTCCGCTTCAAGCTATCTCCTAACATTTAGTTGTGACCTTATACTTAGTTTCAGACATCATTTGTACGAACGTTTTTTTTTTATACAAAAAACGATATGAGGAGAATAGGAGGTCGTTAGCGGTAAGCGTTATGTTAGCCCATAACAATATCAGTGCTATCCAAATCTTTGTTTGCAAAAGCTCTGATTGACACTGCATCGCGCTCCTCATTAGAAATTAGTTCGTAAATCTAATTTTCCCTACACTTGCCAACATTGTTAACATTACTATTTGACGGAAGAATAACTGACACTATTATGATACTGATCAAGACGGCGTACCTACTGTGTAAACTTACCACTCGTAACTAAGCTACAGGGGCTTAGTTACTTACCAGTTTTTTTTTTTTATAATCATTATTTTTGTTATGATTCTTACTCAAGGCTTATGTTCTCACTATGTTTTATTTTCAATTGTAAAAGAGAATTAATAGAGAGTCAAATTCTGTACCAAACAAAAGCAAAACGCGACTGACTGAAACATCAACGCACAGCTTAAACCACTGAACGGATTACATTGAAATTCAGCGCACACAGATAGTTATTTTGTCGTATCTGCTAAAACCGAAATTGAGCCTCTAATATAAATGAAAATAATTTTAATCTATTGATATAACATGTGCTATATCGGTAAGTTTGGTTCCAAAGTTGGAATCAATTTACCGACATAGCACGCAGGTTCAGCACGCTGAAGTGGCAATGGGCTGGTCATATTTGCCGAAGGACGAAGGAGTAAACGAGTTTTAGAGTGGAGGCAGCGGCACGGTAAATGTAAGGGGGGACCACTCCTAGCCAGATGGACCGACGACCTAAAAATGATCGCTGGAATATATTGGATGCGGACGGCGCAAGACCGAATGTTGTAGCGTATATTACGAGAGGCCTATGTTCAGCAGAGCAGGTCCGAGTCCAGAGAGGCCCAATAAAGGCTGATTGATTGATGGAATTTCATTCATTGTTTTTAAACTTTCGCGATTTTTATACATATTAGTTATATTTCGGGACTTAATCGCGTGAATTATTTAAAGGTACGAACCTTTTATTTACCCGACGTTTCGATCGAATTTCATCAATCAATTTTGATTCAATATCAAACGTAACTAGGGCGAAGTCGACGAAACGCCACTAAACAACACTACGATTTTTTATACGATTTAACTACACTATCATTCAGATAATTCCTTCCGGATACTTTATGTGTTTATTACATTCATATTACGTGTGTATATAATGAAGAAAAGTCCGTACTGGCGGCGAGCCGCTAGTTAGAGATAAAATCGTAATAGTACAACTCGTGGATAATTAGCTACCCAGCTTATTTGAGTTACAGGAAACTGAAACTGACATGAATCTGATTAAATACAACTAGGAACAAGTCCCGAGAGTTTTTGACCGATACGAACATGTTAATTATATATGTCACAACACATTTAGTTTGAATGTTTAGCTTCTTATTTACCTTAGGATGCTCTACGTCGTTAATATTTAGTATAATTTAATGCCCGCGACTGTGCCCTCATTAAGTTACATTTTATAGTAGGTATATGCGTTATTCTAAAGTATAAACTAAATTACTGTAAAGTTTCATCAAAATCCGTTTAGTAGCAATACAACATCCATCCCTCCACCCTCACAATCTTTCGGGACTAGTTACGGCGGCTTTACTCGCTTGTATGTTGGTTATAACTTTAAGTCAATCAGTCTTTAGCTTTAGACATGGCGATACTATAACAAAATCAGCTAGTGGTTTCGAAGTATACCAAACAAACATGCAAAGGAGCACAATGAATAACGATTTTCCTCCCGTCTGTTGTTGGTAAAATTCCAAAAGCTGGTGGTTAAGGATTAATATATTAAATATTTATCAAAACTTATAATGTCAAGATATTTAGAGTAATGTAAAGAATCACGAGCAGGAGGTTATTAGTATATTAAAAATCACCCTGTATGTCCAAGCAATTTTATTTTTCTTTGTCATATTATTTTTCCGACTTAGCACTGACGTAGACAACCTACCTCGCTGGTTCGTTGAGCAATCTCGACGTGACAAGAATACTGAAAAGCAACGGGTTTAAACAATTTTTGTTCAAACAATTTGTGTCAAAGGGCATTCGTAAATCAATAAACTTTATACAGTCAAGCCACATAATACTGTTCATACAATGTGCATTTTAGCAACGCACGCAATGGACATGACTCACAAACAGAAATCTCAGGACGCTCTCGGCACAAAATGGTGCCTAGACAAGTGGCATAAACTCTAATCGAAGAGAATGACAATCGAATAGGACTTGTCATTATCGTCTTATAATTTTTTTTTTTTTTTTGGTTATTCATATTTGTATAATAAGTAGTTTTTCTTATATTATTCGCATCACATGCCTTTCCATTCAGACCATAGGAGGCTAATTCATTTAAAACTTGAATGGTAGGTACTTACTTTACGTAGTATGGTTAATGCTTGTGTGAGTTTTATGGTGTAATGGTTGCAACACCTTACTGGCATACGTATATATTCTATATTGTAAAAAATTAAATTAAAAAAAAACAAACATACCGCCTGCTTAAAAAGAATGAAACAAGATAACCTTAAATCATGCAGTCAGAGGCATTCATGAATCCCAGAGTACTAACTAAAATGCAATATTTTTTAGGCAGCCGTCGCCGGGATTTTTGTTTTTTTTTTTGTATTTAATACTTTTTAGTCCTTAATTGTAAGACGTAACTTAACATAATAACTGTATTAATACAATAATTGCATTTTTGAAAGAAAGAAAATTTGAAGTCCAGACCCAGGAATCGAACCCGAGACTTCCGTATGTCAAACCGGGGCCGGTATCCAACCACCTATCTGGACTATATTTCTATCCTTTTTAATTATCTTTGCACGCGAGTTGGGCTCTCGCTTGCGACATCTAGCCGCTTCGTATTTATATATTGTACTAGCT
Source organism: Herminia tarsipennalis (assembly GCA_945859575.2). NCBI lineage: Eukaryota > Metazoa > Arthropoda > Insecta > Lepidoptera > Erebidae > Herminia > Herminia tarsipennalis. The sequence goes on from OX243830.2 coordinate 32,531,146, forward strand.
GTCCCGCGCAACTTCGTCTGCGTGATTTTTTCCCTTTTTTGCAACATTTCACATTGCTGCTTCGCTCCTATTGGTCCCAGCGTGATGTTATATAGCCTATAGCCTTCTAATGGGCTATCCAACAGTGAAATAATTTTTCAATTTGAACCAGTAGTTCCTGAGATTACCGCGATCAAACAAACAAACGAACTCTCTTCAGCTTTATAATATTAGTATAGATTACCTGTTGTATTCTCTGCATTTCGTGAAAAAGCTGCTATCCCATTCTAATTGTTGTTTAAAACATTGGATTTCGTAAATACAATTATTTTCTATAAAGAGTATTTAATACACTAGGTTCTAAGTAAAAAAGTAAATATACCTATATTTATTTTTTTACACTTGCTATTCTAGTTATTACCCGATAAAAATCTATTTCCTAAGTATTATTTGATTTTATATCTAATAATTTCAGATCAACGCATAGTCGAACTATAAATGGAAATATTTTTATCAAAAAGTAATAGAAAATTTTGAAATTGATTGGGTCGGACCGTCGCCAGTTTACCCTTCACATATCAGGGGTTTGACGGCACGTAACGATTTTAAATGAAGTGGAAGATACCTTTATAAAAATGTAAAATCAAGATCCAATCTTGCCTTGGCCTTGCATAAACTCCAATTCTCAAATTGGATCAGACATATTTTGCTACATTTATGATCGTTTGTACGTACGTAATGTAATGTTATATATTATTAAAATTTCAAAATCCTCATGTATTCTTTTAATTCTAAGTACGATTTTTAGATTGTACTTATTGACCCCCTGCAGAGCGGAGGGGAGATTAGGGAGAGCCCGAATCTTACGTGAGATTTCTTATTTGACCGAACACTGGTTAAGTGTGAGTCGCAAGACGAGGGTGGGATAGCAATGTCAAAAAAATGTTACTACATTTAATCCAGTTTTATTTGGTTTCTTGCGAATCAAAAAATTGTATTGAAGCAGACATCCCATGGCAGACAAAATGAAAACTGAAGTAATTTATAGTTGCAGAAATTTGTAAAAAATCCGCTCTTGCTAACTGTTCCTAAAGAATAATAATATTGTTGAATTGGAGTAACACATTTTTTATATAATCGTATTAATATTTCATAACTCGTTCCCATTTCATTTATTTTATTACAGCAGTTAAATATAAGCCTATAATAATAAAAAAGAGTGATCATTAGTAATAAAACGTAGGTACACCATTTGATGGCAAATACGACAACTAAAAAAATTGTTACTCCTTATTCTGTGTGAATTTAAAGCAGTTATTTTTGACGTCATAACGTCTTATAAATTGATGACGGGTGCATGCACAAAAAGTGTCACGCAGCAACGGTTACGTTATTGATTGGTTGCTAAGCAGTTATGTAGTAACGTCACGTTATTGATTGGTTGCTAGCAGTCACGTTATTGACTAATCACTAAGCAACGCGAAGGCGATTACGCCTGCTGATAGGCTGAAGTATTGTAATTTTTGATAAATTCAACTGTCACTTCGACAGAAATATTTTCTTTGTTACTCTGACAATAGCAGGGGAGTGTCACTCCGCAGTTTAGATATATTTGGGCAGCGCGCCCCTCGAAGGGGCGTTTGGCAGGGGGCTGCCTCTCGGCTCGCGCGACAGTCGCGGTCACGTCGCGCTGGTGCGTACTTGAAAATATTTTTTTTCTTTTTGACACCCACAATGTCTTCTAAGCCTAAACGTCATTATAATCAATTTAAAAGATATTGCTGTGTTTAAGGATGTCTGAATAAAACAAGTAGTGATCTGATTCTCTATACTACTAACATTTTTTACAATTCCACTGCGTCATCGAAGTACGTGTAAAAGCAGCGGCGTCAGCCGGTCGTTCTGTTTTAATTTCTTAGGTCCTTAAGTACTTTTACATCAACCCATATGATGGCCCACTGCTGGGCACGGGTCTCCCCAGTAAAACCTGGAGGTAATTGCCATAATCGCCACGCATGGCGAGCGGGTTGGCGATCGCAGTAAGGCTATAAGTACGCAGACGACGCTGCTGCCCGTCCTCCAGTGTGAAATCCCTTAGTCGCCTTGACAACACCCACGGGAAGAGGTGGGGTGGTACTATTCTTAAGCCGGTACCACACGGCCTTAGGTACTTAGTGATAGTTAAAATAAAAATCCTTAATTAGTTGCCCAGAAATAATATTAGGAACAGGATAGGATAATGTTTACAAAGGAATGTCCACACTCGTGGGAATCGAACACACGACAGTTGGAATTTTTATGTTAATAATGATAAATGTGCGTGTGTAATGCTTAATCTGCTTATTTATCTTAAAACTAATAAATTAACTAGGTACAAAAACTTCTTATTCTTTTAGTGTCAACCCCGTGCGGACTTTGCAGCTCGGTCATAAAACTGTGGCGCGCAATATTCAATTTAGCTTGCAGGCGGGTAGCTCTGGCGAGCCTAGGTATATTTTTATACTTATGCCTGACTTAAGTTAAGAAATGAACCTTCTGTACGTAGTACTATTACCTATTCTATGACAATAGATTAGCAAAGAGGTCTTTGTATTTTTGTAAAAAAGTATATTATATTATTTTACCTATTCTAAACTGACAGTGTGTATGTGTAAGTTGCTTAAGTAAATCCTAAATTTGAGTTAGAATATGTTTTGAAATTTTAAATGCTTCTAGAGAGATTTCTTTGTGAGGAAAAATCGGAAGAAAAGACAGGGAAGCGACAGTTCTATGAGAGTAAACATTAAAAAGTGCATTCCTTCCCAACTCGGTGCTGCATTCTGAAGTACATTCCTGCAACTCAGCACTGCACTCTGAAGTGCATTCCTGCAACTCGGCACTGCACTCTGGAGTGCATTCCTGCAAGTTGGAGCTGCATTCTGAAGTGCATTCCTGCAACTCAGTACAGCACTCTGAAGTGCATTCCTGCAACTCAGTACAGCACTCTGAAGTGCATTCCTGCAACTGGGCGCTGAATTCTGAAATGCATTCCTGCAACTCGGATCTGCACTCTGAGGTTGCATCGATCTATACCTACCTGCATCCTCACTGAATAATTTTTAAAACTCTTCCCTTATCTATTAGCTAATGTAGATTCTCAGGTCTATTGTACTTATTTTTAACTAACTTAAACCCTTACCCCTGTGTACTGTGAATTAGTTGTCTATATATTCGTTATCTATCCTAGCCTTTTAATTTATTATAGCTCTCTAAAACTTATCTATTCTTTTATTTCATTACAAGGCATGGTTGTTTATTACAATGTCATCAATGTTTTCTTATGACATTATCACGTAAAATTATCGTCCATAACCCGACTTTACAGACAACCATTGTTTATTGATAAAGACTGCTACTGCACTAATGTGCAAGCTCTGTGCCAGAGGGACTTTACAAACATACAATTAATAGATTTATATTGTTGTTTTAAAAACAATTTGTGTGGTCTCGACAGCAACAATTTAACCACACAAAGTGCTGGCTGTCCCGTGTGCAAAACAAACTCACGACACATTCCTCACACTCCATTGTGATTACATTTAAAATTAAACAGTTAATGAGTAAATAGTAGCATAGATAAATACATCACAATGATGGTACACATAAACTAGAAAATCACTAAAAAGTCTCAAATCTCCGCTAGTATTGTCATTTTACAGATGAGTGAAAAATAAACGTCTCATTAAAACAACTCGCCCGAGGCGACTCGACAGCTCATTCAGGACTGATTATAATAGAGAGACGGTTTTGTATAATTTAATGCTATAATATTTCACTATAAACATTCTAATACAGTGACAGTAAATTATTTCCCTCATTATTTAGACCCATAAAGCTGATAGGATCATTTCAATTTATCTAAAGTTAAAAAGGATTTCAAGAGTACTAGCGAAACACGATCCACTATAATTTGTTTTGCTAATCCTTTACATTTGCTACACTAAGTGTGCTGTAAATCTGGCTGGTTATCTTGCCATGCTACGTGAAACAATTTCTAAACAATTTTTCTAATATTGGAAAAGTTTGGCTTTAAATTGTATACCTATGTGAAAAGTTCCGTCAAAATATTATACTTTTGAGTGATAAATTTACTAAGTTGAATATTTGCAAGTAAAAGTAGTAGTGTTTACTGTTCTCTTTCTCTTTAATCTCCCAAAAAAAAATGTATATTCTTCAGTGTACCGAAAAAAGATAAAATAATCTATAACGAAATTTTGAAATCAGATTCATCTTATCATAATTTTGTTTGCAAAAATTGCATCACTATAGTCCGGTTTGGTGTCCGGTCATTAAAACCGGTCCATAAATAATGAACTTAAGACACGGCACAATTACAGGAGCACGATCTCAGGATATATCAACTAAACTAAAATTACTTATAACTTGAAGACACTTCTAACTTAGGTACAAAATTTTGGACCGTCAGCGTAGACTTTGAAAAGTTTAGCAATTTCGAGGACCGAAAAGTTTCATAAACAGACTTAAGGAAAATAATTAAATTCAATAAGGTCAAACATACCGTGAATACAAAATTTATTCGTTTAGATAATACCTTTGTTTTCTGAAAACAATCATTCCCTCTTCCCGCATTTTATAATATACATATACTGATAAAAGTAAAAAAAAATGAAAAAAGCCGCGATGCACATACATCTTTTAATGGGAATGGAATCAATTTTTATTTCTAAGTGTATGAATCTTATTTGTACCTATCATCAACTCATTCTTAACCTACAAAGAACAAAAACCGCCTTATCTATATTAATATTATAAGGTTGGAGAGTTTATTTGTTTGAACGCGATAATCTCAGGATTTACTGGTCCAAATTGTCGTTATCGTTTATTGAGGAAGGCTATATAAAATTACGTTACGACCAATAGGATCAATGCAGCAATGAAAAATGTTGCAAAAACGGGGAAAATTTATGCATACGAAATTGCGCTGGTCAGCAAGTTTTATAAAAAAAACTTTATAAAACTTAGTAAAATTATTGTAACCTTAATACGGAGATATTTAAAAAATCGCAAAGATTGTAACATAATCCATTTCTCGTTCATAGACGTCTTGAAGTACAAGACGCTCTCACGTAGCTTTCACTAGGTACTTCCATTACCGACTAAAAGCCCTCCTTTTGTTTCAACCTTCACGTATTAGTGCCTTCTAGTCTGCTGTAGAACATTGACGGCCATTCTAGAAGAAATATGACTGTCTTTGATGTCTTGAGTAAGGCAATAAGCTAGAAACTGTAGAAAAGTGTAAATAGATAAAATGGCGGCTATTGACGAGGCGTCACTCAACCAAAATGGGAGGGGCGGCTTCCAAAAAATGATCGTATATGTTAACAACATTTACCATTTATATGGACTCTCGTTTTAGGTTTTCATATAGATTTAAACTCATGCGCCCACTCCAAATGGACGTCGTCCACAATCGATTGTCAATGAAATATCTGTCTGTCAATGACTGTAAAAAATATTTAAATGCAATAATATATTCACACTGTAAACAAAATACTGTCATCTTTGCTATTCCATTTATTAGTTACATTCCTTCTTTCTTCTGTTCAAGGGTATATTAGAATGTTGTGCGTTTTTTCATTTTCCACACCTGTCTTGTAATAGTTAAAGGTATGATCTTCGTACCTACAAGTAGACTTTTAATTACATTCTGACTTTTTTTTAAATTAAACATTAATAATAAACATTTCAATCAGCCATAATAAGCACAAAAACTCATTTGCCATTAAACCTTACAGCAGCAAAACACTCCATATTTTCCGGCTCAAAATTCTGTTATAACATCGGCTTATTTTTCGGCATTGACCTCGAAACTCGCTAACAACATGACAAAAGTTCAGCTTGTTGCTCTACAAAGTTTCTGATGTTATTACTATGTTGATAATATGATCATTCCACAACGATGTTGTCTGTCTTTAGACCCCTATATGATGCTAATTAAGAAAAAAAACATTTGAGCTTCTACCTAATAATTAATACCATTTTTGTTACCCGACAATGCTTGACATACTTAGAGTCGTTTTTTTAAAAGATAGTGGGCAAACGAACAAGCGGCTTACCAGAAGGTAAGTGATTACCACTGCCCATGGACATCTGCCCCACCAGAGACAGGCATATGAGTAGACTCATAACATACTCTGCTATGCGTAGCCTAAACGGCTCTAGGCCTTTGAAAGAGTAGGCTATTAGTTTTTCGGCTATTCGGTCGTATCATATTATAAAAGTTATTCTATCAGTGTCACAATTGTTCATCTTTATGTGACAGCAAGAGAGTTCATGACATGGCGAGGTCTCAAAACTGAGTGCGTGGTATTTGGTCGTAAATTTTACAATCTTCACCATTTTTCATTTCCATCTGAATAATTTCAAAATTGCGTACCAATGGTAATATTTTTTTTTTTGACTGCCTCTGTGGCGCGGTGGGAGTGTGTCCGACTGCTACGCAAGAGGTCGTGGGTTCGATTCCCACACGGGACACCACTTTGTGTGATCCACAAATTGTTGTCCTGAGTCTGGGTGTACTTTGTGTCCGTGACTTGTATGTTTGTAAAGTCCCCCGCGACACAGGGCTTGTACACTACTGCGGGAGTCGTCTTTTTTAAAACAAAACAAAACAAATATAACAAATTTGGACCTAACGTTATCATGATGCTCCAGGTGAAATACAATACCTATACCATACCTAAGTCGTTCACTACTGAAAATAAACAAAACTAAAACGCTATACTATAAAAGCAAGAAAGAAATACCTATTGGAAAGTATGAATGTGCAAGTGAATGCAAAAGATGGATGGGCTGGGTGCAAGACGACATGGTCAGAAAGGGATCGAGTATAAAGTGAGATGACGTCTGATAGAAATATGTGGATACAAATTGCGCCGATATCAAATCATTGGGAAAAACAGAGCTAAAGATGATGATATGTAATCACCATGGTAGCTGCAACTAATGCCATGTAACGTCTACCAGTAAAAGTAAACCACCATTCCGTTACAGATTGTATAATACGAGTTCATTTTGTCATTTTATTATGAAGAAAATAAATCACACAAGTTATTGTTTGCCGGACACACCAAGATAACCAGAAAAGCAGTATATTACATATGGACATACACCGTTACAAACTACAGCCATTAAAGTCTGGAGCGGTCAGCATTACTTGGAACGATGTTTGTGCGCTAGTGTACCTTGCTTTTAAAGACCCGTTTGCACTTTATTACGGGTACGTGGAAACCGGTACTTTATAGAGTACGTGGATCTACGAGATACTTTAGCTATTTCGTAAGCGTAGGTACTTAGTGTCCAAAGTAATATCTACTGTTAAGGTACCTAGCTAACGGTATGAGTATATTTTATCATTGCTGTTTAGAGTCAGGAAAAGTGCATAAACCTTTTAGTTTCCCTAGTTTCTTTTTCTTTTATAATTGACTTTTAAGAGTAAAATGGTTATGAATTTATTTAGTAACAATGGTTCGTTATATACATTTGAACCTATTTTTTTTCTATTATTATAAGCTAACTGGCTTTCACCTGCGTGGATGTCGATTATCGCGATAGAAATAAAAATAAATCTTATGTCCTTTCCCGGACTCAATCTATCTCCATACTAAATTTAATCTAAATTGATTCAGCGGTTTAAACATGAAAATTTATTTATTTTATCCAACTTATATTAACAGATAATCTCACCATATAAGTTTTAAAATAAGTACATGACATATTATTTAGTATAAATTTTTGAAATTATACAATAATATCAGTATTTTTTTTTTTAACTTTATAAGATACATAGTTACATTTATTCTACTCTAATGGTACTAGGAGTGGCAATAGTCTCCAAGTACTGGCAAGCTGCAGTCAGGAATCTCGGTTCCGTATAAATAAATATATCTACTGTTTCATCACTCAATAGAAGATTGTTGATGTGAGTGAGGGCAAGGTAAAGTGGACTGGTTGAGAGGGTGATAGTAGAATTAGGTACCGAGAATAGCGGGCGCTGTCTGGGACGGAGTGTCTGCCTGATGGGTAGATATATTGTAGCAGTGTTGTTGTTGTAGTTAAGAAACCACGAATTAGACGGAAGAAGTATTTAATAAGAGCTAAGTTTCTTCTAACTTCTAAGCTTTGATATGCGACCATGCCCAACACAAATGATGTGGGATACATGTACGGGTAATAACCATATAATTAACAGACAGTCAAAGCTACTTCGAAAATATTATTATTATGTATGTCGTTTCCATATCACGGGACTATAGAGTCCCGGTCATTTGGGAGGCGTGCGTGAGGCCCGTTAGACACTTTAATGTAAAGGCTATGTGACACAAACCGGCGAATATCGTTGTATAAACTATATAAATGTACCCAACGACATTCCCCGGTTAGTGTAAAAAGTATTGTCAAAAAGTGGTAGCTAAGAAAGTGGGTTATGGAGGTGATGTGTTAGTGGAATGGTTAGCTGGTACTATTGAAGGACTAATATGGCACCTGCCCTGCAAACACACGGTAAAAACACACGGACAAATGGGCAGGCGGTGACTCGCCGCTCACTAGTTGGACCCCCTTCTGGCCGCCACAGGCATACAGCCAAACAGGCGACAGAGAGCAACATGGGTGTGAACAGCGCGGGGTGTCGAGCGGTGCGGCGCCGGTTTCAACATCACGAAGAAGGCCCATGAGCGGGTTTCCCTGTAGTTATGCCCTTGAAAATGACACTTCCACCCCCGAGCATACAAGCTCTGGCGACCTCCCTTTGGCCGGCCGGTTAAGACAAGATACATACAGCCAAACAGGCGACAGAGAGCAACATGGGTGTGAGCAGCGCGGGGTGTCGAGCGGTGCGGCGCCGGTTTCAACATCACGAAGAAGGCCCGTGAGCGGGTTTCCCTGTAGTTATGCCCTTGAAAATGACACTTCCACCCCCGAGCATACGAGCTCTGGCGACCTCCCTCTGGCCGGCCGGTTAAGACAAGACAGAGTTGAGAGTCCTGCGGGCGCTCTTGGTGTTCCACTCCCGCCGGCCAGTGAAGGCAAGCGGGAAACGAGGCCCTGACCGACTCTCTAAGGCATCGGGACCGCAGTGTCGCCACGCACATTCAGCTCGCCACAAAGCTGCCCTGCGGTTTGTGTACTCTTATTTCACCCTCATGAGATAATTTTTATTGGTGTCATATGGATTTCAAGAGCTGCTACTATGCCCTCAGAGTGTTGCGTTTATCTCATACAGGGAGACAACGATTAGCCCCGAGGGGTTAATGTTATTATTATTATTATTATTATTGAAACATATAAAGCCAATAATAATAGAAAAATATAGGTTCAAAATTAAACAACAACGTTTAACATTGCACTTTTAATCAATATTCATTATGTAGTCTTTGACACATATGGACTTTGTTACATATGGACGGACACCACATTTTGGCTAGGGAACCCTAAAAAAGTAAGTACCAAAGTCAAAAACAATGTAATAAGTAAAACACAAAAATAAGAGACCTTAACCACAGGACATTTTCGTAGGCACTCTAAATAACTTATAAGTATAACCCTTAAAATAAAGATTAAAGTAGTAATGCAAAGTAAGTTTTCATCGAAAAATTGAGTTCAGGCTTCATATTTCCCTTGCGACCTCCGTTCCACCGAATCCAACGTTCCATATTTCAGTATGGTAATAAGAAAATCCATTTCTCTACATTTCAAGACCTAGAATATCTAAAATGTAAGTTTGGTTAATACACTTACTCGGAGAACATTGTGGTCTTTATTAAAATTATGCTAATTTCTTCTTCAGATTTTCTTTCGAAATGATTGATGAACTTATTGTGTACACAATCCGCCTTATTCCAATGAAAAGATCAAATCAAGGTTTAAATCAAGACTTTCAAGTCCAGGATTTAGTACAGTGTTAATGGTCTTATTACAAAGCATAAATAATCCGTGGACCAGCTGATACCAAAGGATCTAGCAATCAGCCACAGATTATAATCAATTTAGTTCATTCATTATCTTATCATTCAAAAATAACGTTCCGTTTTATACCAATATAATTTGAAAGTATAGTTTTCATTGAGAATAAAATATTTAGACGTTCTATGTAGCTAAATTATTCGCCAGCACTACGTAATTTTCAAAATATTAACCTGACATAAAAGCCCTCGGCCTGCAATTTACGAAAAATCAAATAAATTCTGTCAGGATCGGAATGTTACATAAGTAGTTGTCATTAGTACTAAAAATGTAAAAAAATGATGATAACCTAAATTTAATTATCTCAGACATTATTAGGGATGTTATAAGTTTAATCTGAGTAATTATAGCGCCCAAACACTTAGAGGAACTTGGATGCGAGTTTTTATTACAAAGCTAGTTTCATTGGAACAGGTCTTAGCATGGAAGGATACTTACTCAATAAGATATTCCATTTTTTATATACTTACTGTTTTCTTTGTTGCACTCGTTGTTCTGAATGTATTGGGGGAAAGTATGCCTAGATTCAACATAGGTACTGAAGCTTCGGCTGAAGCACAACAAACAATTGAAACAAATTTTATGAATATATTTATTATTCAATATCAGTGAGCTTGCTATGAAATGAAATTCTCAAATAACTACATAGAATCATTATTTATTAGATACCATTTAATCTCCCTAAGAACAGAGTTCATTTTCATGAGAATCATAAATATAATTATCTAAACTGTTAGGTAGCACTTAATAGTTATTCCATTTGACAACACAATGGATGTTAACAATTTCAATAACCTGTAACCATTCTGTCCTCCCTGTTCAAACTATGTTTGAAAAGGAATATTGAGTTGATATCCCTTATTTCTATTTAGAAAACTAGCTTTCCCGCACAACTTAGTCTGCATAAATCTTCCCTGTTTTTGCAACATTTCTCAATGCTGCTCCATTCATATTGGTTGTAGTGTGATATTATATAGCCTATAGCCTTCCTCAACAAATGGGCTATCTAACAGTAAAAATTTCAAAAGAATTAGTAGTTCATCAGATTACCCCGTTCAAACAAACTTTTCAGCTTTATAATATTAGTATAGATATTTATATACAATAAATTTTAAATTGTATGCATTTTTGTATAATATATAAACAGTGATCAATAATATATTTATATAATAAAATTGATAATTCTATATTTAGATCCACCTTATAGTTCACTAGTGTATTTTTAATTAGGCATTTTATGTTTAAATATATAAATAGTAATCAATCAATAATTGATCAATGTTTATTTAGATCCACTATATAGTTCACTAGTAAGTTTTAGGTACATTATACATAGAATCATTATTTATTAGATACCATTTATTCTCCATATGAACATAGTTCATTTTCATGAGAATCTTATATATAATTATCTAAACTGTTAAGTAGTGCATAATAGTTATTACATCACAATTTCAATAACCTGTAACTAATCTATCCCTCTGTTTAGTGTTTAAACTATGTTTAAAGGAACATTGTAGCAATGTATTAACTAGCTGAGCTCTTATAAACATAATATTCAGTTCTTGGTACCTACCTATAACCTAAGTTTACATCTGTTTCTAGTGATAGGTATACCCATGGTTACACTTTACCAACTAAATTTTAAATTGATCAATGTTTATTTAGTTCCACTATATGTATAGTTCAGTAGTAAGTTTTAGTTAAGAAATTTTGTCATAATGATGTTTCTATTACTTTGTTTTGTGCATTTTGAATAAATTCAACATTGGTTTTTGCCGCACTACTCCAGACCACCTATCAGACATTCCAAATGTGATTTTCTAACTTCAACATAAATAATGTGACATATTATAAGTGGAATGCATCAGATTGTTTTACATAGAGCACTAGTTAATGATACTATTGTCGAACAAAAATAATCTGTGTTGATCTTCAACTTTACACACTGCGTAGGTACACTTCACGTCGAGTCTGGTTGACCCAAACATTGCACAGACCACTTTAATTTTAGGACATCTCTGAGTTCTGTATATTAAATCTTCTCTCTCAATTCCAAGCTGTGATAAATGTTTTGAAAAAGAATAATAAGCATGTATTATTAAATCTTTGGTCACACATCGCATTTCACTCGATTTTTGCGTTTATTTTGTTGCCACACCATATTTAGTTAGTTAATAATTTAAAATCACTAAACACGCATTATTCGTCATTAATAATTGTAACTAAAATACGCAAAATAGTAAATGGTCTAACTTTCAAATTGTCAAGTTTTTGACATTTTAAGGTTATTACCATAGTTAAACTAGGGTGATCGAAAGACTAATTTATAGACCAAAGAAGATCGTCGATTAAGCGATGAACCTCGTTTTGTGATAAAGATTTTCGTAGATCCATGGTTTAAACTAGGATTTTCGTCAAACCAGGTTTAGTCCAGCTTTTGGAATAAGGCGGAATGAGTTCCTTCGATGACATTGAGCAACTTAATTAGAAAATTATCTTAGCCGCAAAGAAACTCTGTAAATAGCTAAATGCGTTGTTCCTGACACCAAAGAAGCCCCTTTTGATTGTCCAAAACTTCCCACCAAAAATTGTATCACGCAAGCTACTTCTAGTATTTCTCGCATCAATAAGTTACGGATTTTATTCCGGATTCAGCGGATTTGTCGAACTTCACTTACAGTTAAGTCCATTTCTATATTCTGTCACCCTCAATTTGATGCCAACAGTATAATGTTTCTACGTGACAGTGTCGACACATATATATACTCAAGACTCAATCCAATTCACACCTTTTTTGAACACACGTATTTTTTGTGACAGTTTAGTTTTGTCAGTTACTCGCTCGGCGCTAGATAACGAAGCAAGTTGTGTCACGTAAAGGAAGTTTTTAACGAGCCCTTTGGTAACAAATGCCACCGAAATGATGTACCTATTTACACCTTTTTTTCTATCTCTGAGGTTTGGCTCTCAGTTACCACAGAGAACCTCTTCTATGAATCTTGTAAAAGACAACTTATTTAAATAGCAACTCTTTAGTTCTTCTTTGTATTTTACATCTTGGTATTGACATCCTATTTCTCCTCATACTCAAAATTGGTCTGTCAAACTGGATCCCCGCAAAGGCTAGTTTTATATAGTGACGTGCTCCGGACCGTAGTAATGGACTCGCATAATCTTATGCATAAATATGTTTTAAGGAACAGACCATTCATTTGAAGAAAAAAACTTTGATTCCTTTATTTTATTTGTTTATTTCGATCTTCCGATCTGCATGGTTGCTACCGGTACGAACCCCGGAGGCCGACATATACTATCAAACCTTTTCCAATCCAAAACAAACCCAGCATACCATCTGATTTATAGCCTGTTTTTGGTTAAGGAAATTGAGTTTAAAGTTAAAACGGGCGAATTCGTAGGTCTACCCGTGTCAAGCACACTTCGTTAACTAGAAAATTTTATTACACCGAATTTACCCCCATAAATTCGTCTTTGAACAAATTATTCTCATAAGAAATGTTTACGTCTTGAACTGGCACGGCAATAACTCTCGCAGGATTGAAAACATTCAGCTCATGATGAATGTATTTATTACCTTTGAAATCAGGTATTATTTAAAAATTATAAAAAAAAAATAATCTAGAAGGATTGTCCAAAGAGAAATTTGCATTTTCTAGGATATACGCTTCTTATTATCACCGAACCGCTCTCTATAGCCATTTATGTCTTTCTATATTTTTTACATTAACAAGTAGAGATAATATTTTGTGAATAATTATGCTACAAAATCACGCCGTATTTTTTTTTTTTTTATAAAAGATATATTTCGATTGAGATTTTAGATTGAGTCCCACATTACTAGCAATCCTGTTAACCCCTCCAGCTAAGCTCAAAGGCTTATGTTAGGAGTGGGTTCATGTCGGTAGTATAATGGGTAGGATTCGAACCCGCGACCTCACGATTGCGAGACCGATGTCTTAGCCATTAGGCTACCGCCGCTTATCCTATAACATAATAAATGTCGTGTTCCGCAGCCGTTATTACAAATAAATGCACTACATAGTATGAAAAACTATTTGAAGAATAGTACCAGCAGAAAAGCGAATGTCCATGACGAAGAGCATATTTTTGGTTACACGGTTCAAAAGATAAGGGGGGGGGGGTTCAATTAACTATCAAACTAATATTTAACTATCAAACTAAGTAGCGGTTTCTACAAGACACCAAATTTCATAAATATTTATTAGGTAGTCTTTAAGTAAAATGCCTGTAACATGTAACTAAGGCAACATGTAAGGGTTCCATTTTTGCCATTTGGGCTATGGAACCCTAAAAACACTTACATAGTTTCTATTGAAGACAAATTAAACAACGAAAAAACAATTCAATACCTTAATATAAATAAAGTTGAAAATCACAGTAGCATTTGCCAATCATATATCAAGCCTAAAAATAGTCTATGAAGGTCACCAGTGCGCCTAAATCATTTGAGCCGCGGTCGAGATCGGACTATTTGTTAGAGTTGTTAAGATTATTCAATTATATGAACAAATAAAATATTTAGTGACAATTTATGGAAGTGGATATACTTGGTTTTTAACAAAAGTGGTAGTGTAGTTATTCGCAAAAATAAACATATAGTAAAACATAACTTTCTTCAAACCGTGGAATGACTGTATAGTCAGAATGTGTTATCTACCATGACCAAAGGATTGAATGATTTGCAATTTTGGATGTTCTATAAGTCCTTTGTCACTAACCACGCGCCACGTGACATGTTCTGATTAGATGATACTAATAATGATAACACTATCAACACTTTGATATTACGTTAATTCACATTTTGTTTATGTTATTCCGTGAGTGATTTTGTGAACATGCAGACGTCAAAGCTAAAACCGATTTTTAGACTAGCATCTTATAGTAAGTCAATTACAAGGTAAGAATTTATTTATTATTTAGAATACTGATCAAATACAAACTTTAAAATCTACAATTTTACTATTTAATACTACAAAAGTTTAATATTTAAAGAAAATCTATTTTAAAATGCTACTTATGATGACAATATAAATGTGAACAATAGTCATAAACTGCATTTTTATCATATATTACATTTTTATAGAAATATTAAAATTATTGTATTTATATTCAGAGCAATATAAAAAAAAATATTCGAACTATATTTTAAAATCATCTTGCATTTGTTTTTTTTTGTATACCCCAAGGCAGTATCTGGGGTCTTTTACTATTTTTTGCTTTACATCAATTATTTTCTTGGAATTACTATGCTAATTCTTATTAATAAACCTTATTTTTTTATCTTAATGAAATGATTATGTTCCATAAGTTCCTAATTCTTGGTCATTTCATTCGCTGAGCATTAAAGAACGATATTGTAAGTATTATTAAATCTTGAAAACCCCCCTACATACAGTACAGTCAAGTGGGGATGTGATTTTTTTCTCACCTACCCCATCGTGTGGGGTCTCGGATAGATAGGTGTTTTAAAAAAAATGGGGTTGTAAATACCAAATTTTTCGGTTTAGGGGTCAGTTTGTATATTAAGAAAATTTTTATTACGAGCTCCCCCCTGCCACCTAAATGGTTGTTTTTGGAGATATCAAAAATCAAATAAATATATCATGAAATTAATAAACAATTCCATTAAATATCATTAATATACCGTTGTTAGAAGTATGAATCAAAAACAACAGAAAACCTACATCTTATACCGCATTATGATATATTTCTAGAACCATCGCTGTAACCGGTAGTGATGTAAAGACAGAGTCCAATTTGAAGCCATATGAAGAGATACCAGGGCCACCATCCCTGCCCATCATTGGACCATTACATCACTTTCTACCAGGAGGTAACTAGATTACTGAAACATAAAATAACAGAAAAAATAATATGGCGGGTCTCATAAATCGCTATTATTTGGTTACAGGGGAACTTGCAGAATTTCATGATCCCGATGTAATGAGGAAGATTATTGATAAATATGGTTCGATAGTGAAATTTCAAGGTGTTTTGGGTACTGATGACATTATTATTTTAGCAGATCCTGAAGTTTCAGCACATGTAAGTGTCTTACTGTTTTTTGACTGATTACAGCATTTTGTATCATTTATTTCTAGAAACGTTTTACTTGATTTGCTAATACCTTATCTGTAACTAGTCCGGCTATAAATACTGTTACATAAAAACTTTTCTTTTTTTTTTTCAACTTTTTAATTACTTTGAATTTGGAACGCGTTTATTATTTTTCGTGTTCACACCTCAACGCATATTGTAATTTGATAAAAATTACAATATGCATTGAGGTGTTAAATAAAATAGGATTGCGGTGAACGCCTTGCACAAAGTGGGTATGGAGCCGTCGGTCATATTCCAGACACTTCAAAAGCTTGGTATCAGCCGTATGTTCGTATATTGTACTATCAACAGATACAACAACACTTCCTCTGTCGAAGACCTTAAAAGTTCGGGGTGGCCGCGTGCTGTTAGAACTACGAAGGCTAATAATAAACTATAAATAAACTATAAAGGCGTTAATGCTGTTAAAGCCAGAATTCGTCGAAATCTCATTAGGAAGCAAAAAATGTTATCGCGAAAAATAAAGATTCCCGCTAGGACGCGTATTATAAAACAAGACCTAAAGCTCGGTGCTTATCGTCGATATACAGGACATGCCCTAAATCAATCTTTACAATTAAAGAGAGTGGATCGATCAAAATGCCTTCTGTCGCGATACGCAGGTGAAGGGCACCGAAATATCCTCTTTACCGATGAAAAAAAATTCACGATTGAAGAGCACTACAATAAGCAAAATGACAGAGTGTACGCTCACAGTTCTAAAGAAGCTGCTCAAGGTGTCGGAAAGGTACAACGTGGTCATCATCATGCGTCAGTGATGGTTTGGTGGGGCGTGTCTTATCAAGGCGTCACAATGCTACATTTTTGTGAAAAAGGAGTGAAAACTTAGCGCCAAAGTGTATCAAGACACAGTCTTGGATCGTGTTGTGAAACCTCTCAGCAATACACTTTTTAAAAATGAACCGTTGAGTTTCCAGCAGGACTCTGCACCTGGTCACTAGGCACGAACTACCTAAGCCTGACTTGAAACCAACATCCCGGACTTTTTATGGTCAGTTTTAGAGGACATGGCTTGCTCTAAACGATACGGCAACATTGAGACTCTTAAAAAAATCTCTGGAGCAAGCAGTGGCGAAATTTCTCATGGAAACAGTGCGTAAATCCATTGATTCGAGGCCAGACATATAAAAGGCCCGTATAAAAGCCAAAGGTCATTTTGAATAGAATATTGTTTTAATTTTTTGCTGAGACTTTAATAAATATGTACATATAAGTTTTAGTAATATTACATTACTTCATTAAAAAATACAAAAATGCATTTTCATTTGTAACAGAACTTATAGCCGGGCTAGGTACATAGAAAAGGAGAAGCTGACTGACATATCAACGCAGAGCCTAAACTATAAGGGTTAGGAACTTGAAATTTTGCACAGAGATTCCTTTTATAACTCATGGGAGCACTTAGAAAGGATTTTTGAAAATTCACGCCCTAAAACGAGGGTGCAAAGATAGTATGAAACTTTGCCGTTAAAATATTTTAGTAACAATCTGGCATCCACGCGGGCGAAGCCGCGGGCATATTCTAATGTTATATAATAATAACACAGAACATATGAAAACGATGATACCCGTAGTATTACTAAACTGTGTCACAGATACCAACGCCTCCTCCCGAGATTTAAATATTCCAAAGATTACACAATAAATTTAAGTTTAAATGACCCATCCTTACAACTGGTGTGTGAGAATTATGCTACAACAGATAGATCGTGTGTATGTGAGTGGGTGTGTTTGTGTATGTGTCTGTTTGTGTGTGTGTCACCATTGATTTAACAATCATTTCGTCACAAGACCTTCTGAGTCTTCATAATTGCCGTACAACATTTCATACGTCCTAAATACATAATTACAATTAAAATATACCACAGATACTTTTTTACATAACCAATTCACAACATTATTGCAATGTACGACCATATCACCGTAGACCAGCTGAAAAGTATCACACCAGACAATATTCATCAAATCATACCACATAGCAACACATTGTTATTAGTCAATATCTATACACAACAATAAAATACCAGCACAAAAGAACCAGCAATAAGTATAATCTGAATCGGATCATACCTGTCTCCACAGGTGTTGCAGTCAGACAGAGCCTCGATCAGTCCTTTAATAGGACAAATACACTGAAAGAAGTTGTTGGTACTTTGCGATCATTCTTACTTATGGTACTTTAACCCATAAAATAATTTAATACATAAAATCATATTATTTAAATAAATTATTAATATTAAAATTGTCACACATTAAAAACATATTACCTTTTTAATTTAAATTTATGAATTAAAATATCACAACAATATTTGACGTTTCAACCAGTAAAATACATTTGTGGTCAGCGGATACTTATTTGTTGTTTTAGTTCATTCTATGTGGTGTTTTTATAATGTGTTATAATCATCTTAAGTCATTTACATGTTAATTACAACATAAACTGTAAGTACTACTTTGTCATAACCTATTCCGCAATACAAATATTGTTCACATTACATATAACACAATTGATATATAGACATGGCTACTTGCATATCCATGTCTATCATTATAATATAAACAAACTGTACTTACTTCTATAATATCAATGTACTCTGCCATACAGTATTCTGTTTTTGTAATGTACAAATACTGTCACATATTCTACAGTTAACAACATTCAGTGGTATTTAGGATTCCTCATTAAAGTGGTCATTATGTCTACAATTTATTGACAGGCTAAACATATTCATCCCGTATTACACAGATATATATCTATCTGAATTTATTTATTACGATGGCTATTTATCTATGTAAGTAGCCATCAATATACCCCTTATCTATTACACGCATTATTATTATTGTTCATGAAATTTTAAATAATTTATATTATTGGATTGTAGAAGCATTAGGCACAGAGGCGCTGTGGTCGCTGGTGTGACTCCTTTTTGCTACCAGCGAAAATGCTAAGAATCCTGTTATACTGTTTTAATCATCTGATTAAGATAGTATAGGCCAATGATGATGATGAGGTACAGAAAGATAATTTGTAGTCATAACTGAAATTATTCCTTTCAGGTATTGAGAAGCGAAAATTGGCTACCGACGCGCCCTGGATTCCATTCACTTGATCATTATAGACACGACTATAAGAAAAAGAAAGGACACGATGTAGGCTCTACAGGCCTGCTTACTGAGTATGTAAAAGATTACAATTAAATATTATTTTAAATCTGTATCTGGCCATTAAATATTGAATTTGGTTTTTCTCTTCTCATCAACGCCATCTAAGCGCAGTTCATGCGTACTTTTCGGCAAAACGGTTGTTTACGTCAACATTAGATAATGGAATCAATAATTATCTTTTTACCGATGTCGGTAACGGCGGCCAATCTAATCAGTGATTAGCCAACTATGCAGGAGATATTATAGTGCACAAGCGAAGCAGACAAAAGTGCACTCTTTATTCCTTTACTCTCATAGCCCGATGGAACAGAAATCCGACACGACCGAAGAGATTGGGTGCAGGACCGATGGCTTAACGTGCTCTCCGAGGCACTGAGGGGATCTGATCGGTGTTATATACATAGAAAAAATATATATTTATGGTTCATTATTCATAATATCTGTATCAGATAAAGCTAATACAACTTGAACAACATATTTAATTCCGATTTTTTCTTCGAACGAGAAACGAATTTTATTTGTTTATTTTTTATAGACAAGGGAATACATGGAAAGAGTTCAGATCTGCCGTGAACCCAGTGATGTTACAACCGAGGACTATGAAATTGTACAAGACCGCTCTAGACGAAGTGGCTCAAGACATGATAAAGAGGTTGATAAATCAATATTATTTAGTAATTATCTTATTTTAATCAAAATAAAATGTAAGTGACAAAGTATTTCCGTAAAAATATTCTAATAAAACCTCTTTTATGAAAAGCAGTCAAATATTCAGAAGACTTACTTTTTGACTTCTAACAATAATTCCATTCAATTTAAATTTCTAAAAAATATGTTAAAAATAAGAAAAACTAGAAATATTACTTAATGATTTATAATAACTTGATTTATATGTTAAGGATGAAATCAAACAGAGATGAGAAGAACATGATCCCAGGCGAGTTTGACGTTGAAATGAACTTATGGGCTTTGGAATCTATTAGCACTGTAGCGTTAGGCTGTCGTCTAAACTGTTTAGATTCTACTTTACCCGAAGACTCCCCTGAAAAGCAATTAATTAAGTGCATCCATGATTTATTCGTAACATCTGACAAATTGGACTTCAAACCAAGCTTGTGGCGTTACATTACAACTCCTGGATACAAAAAGGCTATGAAACTATACGAACATCACGAAAAGTAAAGTATTTTTTTTTTAAATAAGCGCTACATAGTTTGACTAAACATTTTATCAAACATGTAAGAATATCATATTTAACTATTTCCAGTCTTACAAAGCACTTTCTGAAGAAAGGTATGGAGCAATTAAAAATAAATGCTGGTCAAAAATCTGATAATGAAAAAAGCATTTTGGAGAAATTACTTGAAATTAACGAAGATTATGCATACGTTATGGCTAGTGACATGTTGTTTGCTGGAGTTGATACCGTAAGTAAATAAAGAGTAAATGTACGTACTAAGATTTATTCATTCACCCGAGATGTCTCAAATTTTTTATGAGACTCAAGTTTAATGACTCAAAAAATACTAATTACAATGTTAATTTTAATGTTAAAATCCCCATTTTGTAAGTAAATTGAACAAGGACTAATGTTTAGGCAGCCAACACTATAACTGCCACACTCTATCTTCTGGCGAAAAATCAAGACAAACAGGATAAATTAAGGGAAGAAATATTATCAAACTCAGACAAAAGGCCATACCTCAAAGCGTGCTACAAAGAAGCGCTAAGAATGATGCCAATTGTCTCCGGCAATTTAAGAAGAACTTCGAAGGAATACAAATTAATGGGCTACAGAATACCTAAAGATGTAAGTTGTTGTAGATTTCAAAGCTTCTTTTTAAACCTCATATAGTTTCACAAAAAGGTCATTACATTTTTAAATTTAATTACTTGTATTACAAAATTACACAAACAAAATTAATAAATTTATTTGAAATTCCCACTAATTGATCTACATATGTTCCAACTTTTTTAGACGAACATTGCGTTTGCACACCGAGCAATGTCATTGATGGAAGATCAGTTCCCTCGAGCTGAAGAATACATACCAGAACGATGGACCGCTGACAAAAATGATCCACTATACTATGGAAATGCACACCCGTTCGCTCACAGCCCGTTTGGTTTCGGAACTCGCAGTTGTATCGGTGAGTTGTTTTGTATTCTTCTAAGGATGTTGATTCGTGTTTGGAAAGGGAGGATTAGATCTTCTGCCACAGGTATTGCATACTTATAAGAAGATTTCAACCACACAAATTATATAACATTTTGAACATGAAATAAAGAAAGATTCTTATTCCTAATACTGTGACCAAACTGCGTAAAACATAGTATTCAATCCTAGAATAGAGAAATGATAATGTAGTTGTTTGGAATGATAATGTACTGTTTCATTATGTTCTTAAATTTTCGAAATTTGAACACATTATACAATTTAATAGGATACATGTCTTAATCACGTGTATATTTTAAGGTTAAGAATCTTTGACTTATTCCCCGACGTTTCGGCTGTATTGCACTGGTCGAAAGTTTCGTTATCAATAATCATGGAAGAATAACTAGAAACACTGCTAACAAAAAGTCGACTACTTTCACTCTAAAAGGTCATCTAGAACCTTTTAAAAAGACGATTTACTTTCAAATGATGAACTCGAATATATTTGAATAAACAGCCAAAAAAAATCTATAACCGCAAATTATCGTCATCTCATATTTACTTGCAGGTCGTCGTATAGCTGAGTTGGAGATCGAAATGTTTTTGGCGCGTCTCATAGAGAATTTCAAAGTGGAATGGTTCGGTCCTCCTCCAAAGCAGGTTCAGACCGCGCTCATCTACGTCAAGGGTCCATTCAACTTTATATTTAAAGATGTAAAGTAAATGTAATAGATTTAAGTGTACAATATAAACATAACGTACAATGTAAATAAAATAATAAGACATTAAATAAAATGTATATTAATGACTACTATTTTCCTTGAGCGGTTTCAAATTTAGCATATTTCATACGTTTTACCAAACGCCACACACGATACCTAAGAACGTGGTGTCGTTATAATGGGAACAGCTAGACGACAATCGTCCAACGATAAATTATTTATCATGATATAGTGTGAATGCGCCGCAAGATGGGACTCAACTCCGTAGACACGATCTCTCTTCTCTGGTTTCTTAAAAATCTTCTCACAAGGCGGTATAAAAAGGCAGTAAAGGCAGAGAAGAGAACTTCAACATGTAAACGTTATTACATTATACAGCCCTTGTTTTTCGGAAAGTTATCAAGCATTCACAGATTTTTGCAAGAGGGTAGGTACAATTAACAAGGTACAATAAAATATCGCTTTTGGAGTTCCCGTTGTACACGTGTGACATAAACAACATAAACAAAGAGTAAATTATTGTAGTTCTCTCAATTTCAGAGTGATAATGTCAATCAACTATATCAAGGAGAGTAAAGTGGTTGATAAAAATGATCGAATCGTCAATAATTGTAATACCATTTGTATAAGAAATGTGAAAATCACGAAAGTTTAAAAACCGTGAATGTGTAAGAATAGATATTTACTCAATGCAAAAAACGGTTGTCTGTAAAGTCGGTATACAGATGATAATTTTACGTGATAACGTCTTATGAAAACATTGATGACATAGCAATTCGCGTTGCTTAGCACCCAGTCAATAACGTCAACGTTTTTCGTGAGTGCATCCGATCATCGATTTCTAAGACGTTACCTATCACATAAAAAATAACTGTCACATTTAAACCATCCAGATTTTTATTTGACAGTTATTCTTTCTTTTATATGAATAGCTCTAAATCTCTAGGTAAAGTATGCAGCACTTTTAGTGTACGAGTTTATTAATTATATATTTATAACATAATATAAATAATATAGACAACAGTTATGGGTGGATTATAAAATCCCGGGATTTTGAGATATCCCTGTTGAATGACACTACCTACGCCGATCACTAGTTATAATACAGTTATAGTCAAAATTTTTAACAAAACAAATAACCCGTATGCTGCTTAAAATTAATAACTGAAATATTTTGCCTCTAAAAATCCGCCATTTTATTTGTCTTTTTTTCGCGTTTTTGTCATTTTGACAACCGAGACGAACCAAACAATATTATCGATTGGACTATCGATAGAATCGATATTCTCGATATAATCGATACTATCGATTTCAATTATTTAGCAAGACTATCGATTATAATCGATTATTCGATTATAATTGTCTAAATGCCCAATATAATCGATTATATCGATATCATCGATAACAATTATTATAGCAATATAATCGACTTAAACGCTGTAATCGTTTCATATAACATTGGTTTAGATTGTATCGCATGCCTTTTAGCCATGAATATAATATAGATCAAGTCGATTATATTGCTATAATAATTGTTATTACTACCTATTCTATACTGATTATATCGCGCACTTGGACAATTTTAATCGATTAAAATTGTTAGTAATAGAGAATATCGATACTATCGATATTCTTATCGATAGTACGAGTGATTCTGGGTAAACACAATCGATTTATCGATAGCCGATTATTTTGCTGCACTACCTCGAAGTTTGTTAGCAATTGTACCACTTTCCCCCCAAAATCAATTGCAATTGCACCAGGCCTCGCAACAAATTTTGATACAGGGCCGCTCTAACTACGCCCTTGGTCCTATTGTAATGTATTAATTACTGAAGATTCAATGACTTGTTAGTTTAGATGAGCAACGCCACAAAATATCGAAAGTACATAAAGGTAACCTTCATACGTAGCTCGCTTGAGCTACGTTCACATAGACAACGTTCATGGAAATAGAGACCTCTCAAGACCACTTCGTTCGAAAGGCATCACGATATTCCGTGTGACAATGATTATATGTGCATACCTATTGCTCGTGTTTTATTTTACAATATACCTAAATATTATTTCCCGTGTTTGATCTTACATGGGGGTCATAGCAAGTTGTAATAAAAATATGAAATATTTTATTGTAGAATTACGTAGAAGTCCTACGACTCATCGTAGTGGTACTACGACTCATTGTAGACCACTACGACTCGTCGTAGAACTACACTTACTACTGTGTCAGGATATTTAAATCACCTACTCAATCAGTTGCAATCTAACCTTATTAATCAATATAGTATCAATATAGTAGCAATAGAATAAATCAGGGAGGTAAATAACAGAAAGGAATAAATGGCAAGTATCACATATTCTCAAACTTGTTTGGTCTAGTTGTATCAAGGATTTAGTAATAAGTAGATATTACTAATGGTGGTTCCAAGAGGACCTATTGCCTAGGAAGAGAAACAAGAAAACTAGCCAGTCGCCTTAAAAACATTTTCCGTTAAACATTTCATACGTCCTGAATACATAATTACAATTACAATATACCACATATACTTTCTAACATAACCAATTCATAACATTATTACAATGTACGACCACATCGCCGTAGGACAGCTGATAAGTATCACACCAGACAATATTCATCATATCATATCACATTGTAATATATTGTTAATAATCAATATCCATACACAATAATAAAATACCAGCACAAAAGAACCAACAATAAGTATAATCTGAATCGGATCATACCTGTCTCCACAGATATTGCAGTAAGACTGAGTCCCGATTACAATCTATCAGTCCTTTTATAGGACAAATACTAAAGAACTTGTGGGTACTTCGCGAACATTCTTACTTATTATACTTTAACTCATAAAATAAAATAATACACAGAATCGTGTTATTTAAATAAATGAATATAGTTAACATTAAAACTGTCACACAGATAAAACACACTACCTTTTAATTTTTAATATAAGAAGTAAAATATCAAAACAATAATATTTGACGTTTCAATCAGTACATTAGTGATGAGTGTATACTTATTTGTCGTTTTAGTTTATTTAAAATACTATGTGAAGCTTTTATAATGTTATAATCGTCTTAAGTCATTTATTAATATGTATACACATATATACATAACTGTAAGTACTTTTGCTTTGTTATAACCTATTCCGTGATACAAATATTGTTCACATTACTTAAAACACAATTGACATATAGACATGGCTACTTGCATATCCATGTTTATCGTTATATTATAAACAAGCTGTACCGACTTCTATAATATCAATTTACTCTGCCATAACGTATTATGTTATTCTAATGTATAAATACTGTCTCTACTGTTAACAACATTACAGTGGTATTTATGATTCCTTATTAAAGTGGATTATGATTCATTGACAGTCTAAACATATTTATCCCGTAGTACACAGGTATAATATCTATAACGATGGCTATTATCTATGTAAATAGCCATTAAAATACCCCTTATCTACAGTTGTAAAGTGAGTTTCATGGTGTAGGTAGCTGTAGCACCCTATTTGTTGGCATAACTGTATATAAAGAAATATTGTAAAAAACGAAGAGCGTATGTTCATAGCACTAAAGCCTTATTATTGAGAAACGCAGTTTTTCGGCCATGACTCAATGACGGTATATACGATCATGTACGAAATAATTTTAGTTTAAGTAACGTGTTAAGCGCTACCTTAAGGCGCTGACAACAGCAAAATAGGCTTATCCTAAACATTTTTTTAGCCAAATCTACGTAGTTTGTGACGGCAGAAAAAATATATGTTAATCTTGAACATATTTCTAAGAACCCTGTTGTATTCAAAACACGTATTTGAATTTTTTTCTCGATAAAAAAAAAATACAAACTAACCTCTAAAAATGATCTTCTAACAAAAATATCTGTATTACTTAACAACGTACGTTGGTAAAATTAATAACAATAACGTATCATGTTATAATACAGAATCTGGTTGTTTTTTATTTTCGACTACTCGATTTATTTTAAAGTAATTAATTGTTTTATGGTTTATAATTAGTTACGAGCGCTGCGTGATCGCGCTTCTCTTTCTTTTATAAGCAATCTGACAGTGATCGCAGAGACGCGCAGCTAGACGGACGTATGTCGCTTTGCCTCGCCATCCATTCACTTCATATTTTGTTTGTTGTTTGAAAAATTATAGACATTGGTAAAGAATATAAGTTTAATAAATATACTATTAATTTATACTATCCAAGTTGTTAATTTAAATATATTTAGTTCTAAGTTTAAAAATATTTGTTACTATAATTGGGAAACAAACAAAAATGTCGGAGGCCAGCAAAAAGCGCTTCTATACCAACAAACAAAAACATCTCATGGAAGTAGTAAAGTAAGTATTATATTTTTCATATTGTAATATTGACAAAATATTGCACGAACAGAAGTGAAATCGTAACCGAACCAAAAAGCTACACTAAGCTGTTTTGTACAACGTATAGCGAAAATTCATCTGCAACGGTGAAGCTCGTTTGGTCTAGCGGTATCTGCGTTGGTTCAGAATATCAAGTTTCGAGTTCGAAACCTAGGTTCGCCTGTTCAATTTTTGTATTTATTTTTAATATTTTCTTTTATCTTTTCAGTAAAAAGAGACGTTTGGCGAATAGTTCAGAAGCAGGTGAAACTTCGGAAAGTTTTTCACCAATAAGTTTGTAATAAGTACCTACATACTAATATAGATAATAATTTCATTATTTATATTACATTAAAACAATACACGAAAAGAATCGCCACATGGACAAAGAGGATCCCCTTTACATTTTAGAAAGATAGTTACAAACAAGTATAATGATAAACTATCACATTTGCATAGACCTACGACTATCTTAGAACTGGCCTAATAGGAAAATACTCCTAAAATACTTGTAGCTTTATCCATTGTTTCTTGCCCTTTCCATACAAATAGTTGTGTAGGTTTTAGTATTTTTTACCTATATATGGCGATCTATACATACTGAAGTGTCTGTTCCTAATGTCAAAATAGCAGTTTTTTACTAAATGCTATGAAAGTACGCATAGTACTTAAAACAAAAATACAGTTTTTTTTTTATCTGGCTGTCTGTCTGTGTGTTTGTTTCGACAAATCTCCAAAACGGCTATACGGAGATTGACAGGACTCACTGTCAGACAGCTAATGATGTAGGGAGTAACTTAGGCTACGTCCACAGCTAGTCTACAGCTAGTTAGACATAATAGGTAAGATTAGTGCTGAAGAAAGTTTTTCTAAGTTTAAATGTAATAAATATTTTGTACAGATTAGGAAATGTGGCTGTTGCAGTTACATTAGAAAGTGATGTTATAATTCCTCTAGAAAATGTTACCAGGTAAAGATAATGCCCAAGTGATATGAAACTTCCTCATGATCGTTCTTATACTTCTTATGTTATTGTGAGTCATAGTTTTTTTCCATCACTGGTTTGAAGTATCGGCAAAGGTATCTGAGACAGTTGAATCCACCGATAATATTCCTAAACTTGAGGTAAATATTATTATTTTGAACAGGTTGTCGAAGATAAAATCTGGCAGTTAGTATTTAGTTACTAACGCATAGGTAAGCTTTAAGTATTATTTTTTTTAGACTGCTACAAGTCACCCTGCACAACAAAAAATCCTTATAAATATTATTATTATTACATCGGACGACGAATAAACTTATCGCATTTATTTTTAAATCTTCAGAATATTTCTCGCCCTTACCCCTAAACCCTTGGGTTGTAATTTAAAACACATTAATTTGGTAGGAGAAAACATAAATGGATTCTTGTCGAAGTTCACTCTTTTGTGTAGGATGTGCAATTTAAAATTTATCATTAAAAGGGATTCCAGTGACGAAAATTATTTACCAGTCAATTATTGTGCTGTAGCAGGTATGTTATCAATTTTCGGAGGACATTCAAACTTGGAAGAATTTTCTTCAGCTCTAAATTTACCTTATGTCAAATAAATAATAATATTATTAATAAAAAATAATATATATTATTAACTATCTGTGCAAATAAATAAAATTGAAGAGTCTGTTTGTAATATCAAAATAACAGTTTTATGCATATATATTAATTATTATGGATAACATATATCTATAATAATTACTGATAACAAAAATACAGTTTTTTTTTATTCTGTCTGTCTGTCTGTTTGTTCCGGCAAATATCCGAGAGCAAATAAATTATAATTATGCGAAAATATTTAAAATGTTGCTGATATATTTTCGAGTTTTATTTTTCTTTCTTTTAAATTGTTTTGAAGTTCATAGCAAATAAAGTCTCCTGAAATAATTTAAAATACAAACGTATAAAAAATATTTATTGTTTTTTTTAATCGCCCTGTCTAATTTCTTTCTAGTTCTTCATATAGAACAAAAAATAAAGCGCCATCTATTGGTTTATTGTTTATTATTGACCGCGTCCTTGTGTTGGTATTTCGCTGTATTTACCGTCCTTTATCAATGGCACTAGGACATCGGAGAAATAGTGGGCGTGGCTAAAATAGTGAAACATCGAAGTTCAGTAGCTGTTGTCAGCGTCTTAATGTTGTTTTGTTAATATCTTTTGGTCACACAAAAATATTTACTTAATCCAAAAAGTTTATTGAAAACCTTAAAATATTTTTGAAATACCTGTCGAATGATGTGCCACACGTTGATATTTGCTGAAAAAACTTTTTTCATATCCTGTTACATGTATGGAGTGCCCTCCCCCCCAAAAATATTATTTTTTTTATTATTTATAATCTATACTTATGTTATAAAGCTGAAGAGTTTGTTTGTTTATTTGTTTGTTTGAACGCAGTAATCTCAGGAACTACTGGTCCGAATTGAAAATTGGGTAAAATTGACACATAAGAAGTTCCGCCGGTCAGCCATTATAAATTTTGTCAGATGTTGATAATAGTTGTATTTTGTAAACCTAAGTGAATAAAGTGTTTTGACTTTGACTTGCCTTTGACTACGTTGTGAAGGTTACATTATATACTACCAGTATTTTGTGGTAACGCGACTTGCCCACGTGACGTATTTTGACTACTCATAGTGATAAAAATAGATATAGTGATATCAACAAATTGGCGTTTTGTCGATTAGATATTTTTGTTTATGTTATTCCGTGAGTGATATTGTGAACATGCAGACGTCAAAGCTTAAACCAATTTTGAGATTAGCATCTTATAATAATACTATTATAAGGTAAGGATTTATTTATTTATTAATTTCATAGTATAATCTGTTTTTCAAATAAAAGTGAAATATTTGTATAAATAAATTTTCAAATGAGATACACTTTTTATATCACAGCGATGAATTTTTGATATTTTTAAACAGCTACTTAATAGTTATCTCACTGATGTCTACGACATGACACAAAGTTAGACTATATATTTGCAATGTATTATGTGGTGCAGTCAAAAAACAAAATGCCCAATTTAAGTGATCGCTCTCGCAGTGTCAGGTCTACTTCTTACAAATTGTATCATTATTTCACGTTTAGCTTATAATAGAATATAATTTAAAGTTGAAATAACCAAAAATTCAAACAAAAACCTTTTCTCTTGTGTGCCTCAAGGTTATATGTTAGATCCTCTATGAATTTTACTATTTGTCGACGATTTTTATTATCATTATGCTTGTTTCTGTTTATTCAATCAAAAAATGATGTGTATTAAATGCATTTGTTTCTTAAGTTTTTGTTCCATGTCGTTTATCTTTAAATATGTATATTATCGTAATAGTAAATTTTATTATCGGTGCATTGAACAATGACATTGATTTATTAAGTAGGTATTTTGCTGTCAGTGGAATGGAAAAGTTTTTGTCTTTAAATTTTAAGAACTGTTGCTGCAACCGGTAGTGATGTAAAATCAGAGGCCAATTTGAAGTCATATGAGGAGATACCTGGCCCATCATCTCTGCCAATAATTGGACAATTACATCATTTTCTACCTGGAGGTAATTAAAAAGATCATTCAATTAGGTATATTAAACTAGACTCACTGAATCAGCCGCGTGTCGGTTATAAGAGTCTGTCCCAAGACTTTCACCCTATTTCTATACCCAATTTCAGCTGAATTGGTGTAGTGGTTTGGTCTAGAAAACTTATGATAAACATACAGAGCTACTTTTATGTTTGTATTGACATTGTGGAATTTAGGTTTTGAATAGCAAAATGTTGAAAAAATTTTATGAAAATTTAGAAAGACGGGACTTATTTATCGTACTGTTTGGTTACAGGAGAGCTCTCAAATTTTCAAAATCCTGATGCAATGCGGAAGGTTATTGATGAATATGGTTCTATTTTTAAATTTCGAGGTATTTTGGGTGTAGAGGACATTATCTTCTTATCCGACCCTGAAACTTCAGCACATGTGAGTAGCTTAAACTATGCTTTCAAACAATATATTATAGAAACGTTTTACAGTTTAGAATGTATAATCGTATGTATAATCTATACCTACTAATATATTTTTTTTTTCAAAAAAAAAATGCTAGTAATGTCGGATTGAGTCTCACATTACTAGCAATCTTGTTAACCCCTCCAGCTAAACTCAAAGGCTTGTGTTAGGAGTGGGTTCACGTCGGAGTATAATGGGTAGTATTCGAACCCACGATTGCGAGACCGATGTCTTAGCTACCGCCGCTTCAGATATTATTAAGCAGAAGAGTTTGTTTGTTTTATATGTTCGTAAGCTTTCGCGATTTGTACACATTATCGAATTTTATAAGTTTCATTGCCCGACGTTTTGACCATATTGCAACGGCCGTCTACCCGTGACGGCCGTTGCAAGCTTATAACAGTAGCTTATAAAATTCTATAACTTTGTTTGTTTGTTTGAAATTATATTACTGTTGGATAGCCCATTTAACGAAGAAGAAGGCTATTGGCTATATAACATCACGCTACGACTAATAGGAGCGCAACAGCAATGAAAAACGTTGCAAAAACGGGGAAAATTTACGTCGACTACTTTTTACTCAATAAAATGATATATAATATGAATATCTTAAGTTAATTGCCTTTTTCATCACCCAACGTTTCGACCGTGCTACAACGGCCGTGGTAACGGCCCACGGGTAGACTGGTTCATCTAAGCGTCACCTTCGTGAAGTGCGGGTTTTGGAAACTACCTTCGCTTGGTTTTTATCACTCACTATTACTGAACTGTCGGTACTTCGACATACAACACTAAGGATGTCGGCACGCTGGCGTGTTATGTTTGTCCGGCGTTGTGTACACTAGCTGATCACGATTTCAACGTCGTGAAATCGTGATCAGCTAGTGCTAGATCAAACGATATCCATCGGCTCGGTAGAAATTGACGTGTTTTTTTTTTTAATTTCAACCGCTTTCCGTTACATCCTGGAGTAATAGTGACGGTCAGTGCGTAGGACCTGTGGTTTGTGTAGTTCGATCCAGTGATTGGTACCTGCATCCAGTAAGTGATCCGCCCAGATCCGCCATTGCTGACTTGTTTGTCTGTTGGTTTTCACAGCCGCGATATGTTCCTTAACCTTTTCAGCTATTGTGCACTGGGTTTGTCCGATGTAGGAACTACCGCAGCTTCAATCCACTTCGTAGACGCCTAGTATCTGTAGTGGAATTACATCCTTAGGAGTACGTAGGTGCTTAGCTACCTTGGAGTGCGGACTACATACAGTCTTAATGGAGTATTTGCAGTACGGTTTCAACTTTGTCCGTCATTCCTTTCACGTACGCTTAATATTGAAATGCAATATTTCAGGTATTGAGAAGCGAAAATTGGCTACCTATGCGTCAAAGTTTCGTTTCACTTGAATATTACCGACATGTTTACAAGAGAGAGAAGGGACACAAGGTTCGCTCTACAGGCCTGCTTACTGAGTACGTGATTATTTTTATTGTTAACTACTAAAACTACAATGCTGCTCTATCGCTATAGACGTTAGCGTAATGATAAAATTAAGCTTAAGTTACTGCTTACATCCTCAGTTGTCTAACAGTAAAGTCAGTCTAAAAAGTCCCGTCGAAATTCGTCCAGCCGTTTCGGAGATTAGCCGCAACAAACAGACAGACAAAAAGACAAAAAAACTGTTTTTATTATAAGTCTCACACATATTTTTAGTGTATATTTATGGCGTGGCCTTTTGAGAAGCGCAGTTTTTCGGCCATACCGCAAAGACGGTATATTTTTTTTTAGCTTCTGTTAGGTTAGGTTAGGTTACCTAATTGGCAATAACTCAAAGGACGGTATATCCGATTTTGTTAAAAATAATTTAAGTTAAAAGTTATTATTAAGCGTCCCCTTTGTAGTTTTTTTTTTCATTTTTTTTGGCTTAACGGTTCAAAAGTTGCAAAAATCATTTTTACTTTCGGGGCGAATATTTCTAAAACTATAAACTCAATCAAAAAAGTTTCTTAAAAACCGTAGTGTTTTTGAAAGACCTGTCGGTTTTGTTTTTGTTGTATTGTGTGTCACCCCCCCCCCCCCCTTAGGAATGTTTAATTTTGTTATGTAACTATTGAACTTAGTAGCGGCTTATACAAAACACCAATACTCTAAATTTCTTCGGTATAATAAATACCGAAGAAATTAGTAGTTTTTGAGCAAAATGCCTGTGACATACAAACGGACACGACGAAAGTATAAAGGTAATATTCTATATTAAAACAAAGATATGCTGGAGCTGAATTAACAAAAAACCCTTTTTTAGACATGGAGACAAATGGAAAGAGTTCAGATCTGCCGTGAACCCAGTTATGTTACAGCCAAGGACTATGAAACTTTATAACACTGTTCTTGACGAAGTAGCTCAAGATATGATAAAGAGGTTGGTAAACCATCATTGTATTATCTTACATTAGAGCATGTACATATTATGCGACATTGCGTTCAACGTGCGTTGGCAGCTTACACACAGGGCTCTTAGCTTACGAGCAGGTTTACGAGCGTTAAGCCGGCCGCACTTTAGATACGTTTTTGTATCGTATTGAGCAGACGAATTGTATTCGCACACTTCTAGCGTTTTTCTCGGTTAAAATGCCCGTAGTGACTTTGAGCCGAACCAGTAACTTAACATTGAATTTATTTCTACGAGATAATTTTATACAAAATTTGCGTTTTATTTAAAACTAGCTTGGATGTCGGTTATCTATGTCCTTCCCCGGACCTTAAACTATTTCCATACCAAATTTCATCTAAATCGGTTTAGCTGTTTGAACGTGAAAGCGTAACAGACAAACAGACAGACAAAGTTACTTTCACATTTATAATATTATTAGTATGGATGAGCATTGACGGACATGTAAGTGATATGTTTTATCACTTTGATCCCATAAAAATATGCATCCCTTTAGCATAGGGTGTGTGAGGCACCATAATACCTACTCGGAGAGTCGGTATCGATCGTGCGTTTTCGTATGTGTTCTTATGAGTAGAATTCGTATAAAACGCATCTAAGATGCGGCCAACCTTACCGAGTCAGTTCGCGTGTCTCACACTGCGTCTTGATTGGTCGACGCACGTCTCGCTTGCACACGTGATAACAAGTATGTGTGGGAAAGGACAGGAAGGAGGTCACATTTGACATGTTAGGGTCACATTCAAATATTCAAAAATTGTGCTAATAATGCCGAGCAACGCTCGTTCGAACAACGCCCGCCTGACGAACGCTTAATCAAAAGCGCGCGCTTAAATGTGTGCGCCTCTGACAGACCTCTTTACGTTTAAAACGTGCTTTGCGCAAATTTCAAGACACCTAATGTGTACACGGCAATATATTTTGATTATTAGGTTTTTTTTCATGAAATTCACAGCAGCAGATTGATCTGTTGACGTACCGAACATTACACATCTAACACTGTTTTATGTTTTGAATCTTTGTATTTCTAACCAATGCTCTCTCCATTCGTTTGTTTTATACGGACATGTAGCAAGAAGAAAAGGGATCTGTTATGGAGGTATAAATTAAAGCCAACTAAGTACAATAAACTTAAATATGTCAAATATTCTAAATTATTAAAAAAAAATATAAACAAAACTAAGCTTGCTCAAAACAATCATAGAATACAGACATCAGAAAATAAAAATAAAACTGCATGGCAAATAATTAATAAAACAAGATTGAATGTACCGAATGAGTCCATTTCTAATATCAAAACTGACAATAATACTGTTATAACACAACCTAAAGAGATAGCTGACGCGTTCAATAACTATTTTGTAGATAAAATCATACCTTTACCAGAAGCGGGGAATAATGTAACCAAACTTATTCATGTACAGCGAGATTCTCTATTTATGGCACCATGTTTACCCATTGATGTACAAAGAATTATTAAAAACCTGAAAAACACAAATAGTGTCGGATACGATGGTATCTCCACAAAAATAATAAAATCGGTCAATGATCAAATCTGCATACATTTAAGCTATTTAATAAATTTAAGTATATCAACAGGCGTATTTCCTAAAGATCTGAAACTAACTATTATAAAACCGGTGCATAAAAAGGAAAATAAACAACTAATGCAGAATTACCGGCCTATTGCACTAATTTCGGTATTCTCAAAAGTTTTTGAAAAGTATTTTTACTACCAAATTAATTCATACTTGGAAAAACACAAACTTTTATGCACAGGATTTAGTTAGGATTTAGACAAAATAAAACGATAAACATGGCTGTATATGACTTCATAGATAACGTTCTGACTAATGTTGACAAATCTTTACCTGTATCAGCTATATATTGCGATATGTCGCAGGCTTTCGATTATGTTGATCATTCGATTTTAATTCACAAACTTGATGCTTATGGCATAAGAGGCAATATACAAAAATTAATAAAATCATAATATATCTTGAAAATCGAAAGCAAGTTACGCACATTACGAAATTCAATTATCAGACCAAAAATGAAGAAACTTACACCTCAAGTGATCGGCTTATTAGATATGGTGTCCCACAGAGAAGTGTGCTGGGTCCATTACTATTTATACTATATATAAATGATCTACCTATTGCTACTACTGAACCCGTGACACTCTTTGCTGACGACAGCACTATCACAATTAAATGTAAAGATATAAATAATTATAATAATGATATTAATAACTCTTTGACATCTGTAATAAACTGGCTTAATAACAATAATTTAAACATTAATTTAAAGAAAACAAATATCATGCACTTTAGCCAAAGAACGCAAATCCCTTCAAATGTAAATTTAGTATATAGAGAAAATGTAATTAATATAACAGACACCGCAAAATTCCTTGGACTAAAAATAGACAAACAATTAAACTGGAAATGTCAAATAGATGAATTATGCAGAAAAGTTAGTAGTCTATCATACCTGCTCTTTAAACTAGCCCCAACTATGAACATCGAAGCCGTTCTTACGGCATATCATGGCCTAGTGGAGTCGGTACTTCGATTTGGTATAATTTTCTGGGGACACTCAACTAATAAAGATGAAGCTTTTAAGATGCAAAAACGGTGCATTCGTTCAATGTTCGGGATGCAGCCTACTGACAGCTGTAAACCACTATTTATTAAGTACCGAATTCTAACACTCCCGTCACTATACATTTTTGAAGTAGCTATGTTTGTGAGAAACAATTCTCAACTGTTTCCTAGATTGTCAGATACGATAAACCGAAACAGGCGAGACAATACTAAAGTCCGTGTACATTCCTCAAGGACAACACTAATGAGGAAAAGTATAATTTGTATGGGTCCAACAATATACAATAAAATTCCTAGATTCTGGAGAGAGGAAAACGATGAATCCTTCAAAAAACTGTTAAAACAGTTACTTTTAAGCAAAGCGTATTATAACATTTCATAATTTTTAGATAATAGCATAATATAAATTAAAATTGTTTAGATGACTATGTGATTGTTATTATGTATTTGATTTTGTATAATTTAATATTTAATTTTATCATATCTAATTTAATTTTACCTTATTTAATTTATAACACTCTAATTTAATTTTATACTTATAATCTATAAAAAAATAATTTAATTTTGTACGCCTTTATGGCAAAACATGATGTCACTAAAACATTTACTGTAAACATCTCTATTCATCACTCATGTTTTCTTCTTCTCAGCCGGTACGCTCTTGACAGAGCGGTCGTGATCGCTATGAACTTGTAGTATTATTGGAGGGGGCAGATGTGATGCGCTTCACGATGTTTCGCCATTGCTGCCTACTAGAGGTCATCCTGCTGCACTCGTTCAATGAACCTCCAACGGCTGACTTGATCTGGTCGGTCCATCGCGTGGGTGACCTTCCGCGCGGTCTAGTGCCTTCCACCTTTCCTTGGACGACAAGGCGTTCTATGGATAGGTTGTCACGCCGAGAAACATGTCCGAAGAATGTTAGGATGCGAGATTGTACTGTCGAAAATAGACGCTGCCTGATACCGAGCTCTTGAAGTATCGAGACGTTCGTGCGAAACTCGGTCCATGAAACCCCAAGCATTCTTCTCCAGCACCACATTTCTAAAGCGTCCACTTTCTGTCTTTCCACATCTCGCAAAGTCCACGTTTCAGCCGCGTAAAGAAATATGGGGAATATAAGTGTCCTCACAAGCCTGGTCTTTGTGGCTTTAGTAATTTTTCTATTCCTCCATATTTTCCGCATCCTCTCCATCGCTGTTCTTGTGATGCCCATACGTCGTTTGATTTCATCGATGCATCCGCCATTGTTTGTAATCAGAGCTCCAAGATAGATATAAGACTGGACTACAGTGCAATTCGCGATTTGTGTCACTTCAGGCGAATTATTTCTGGCACGGTCAACAATCATTACCTTGGTCTTGCTACGATTATATTTAACTCCAAACTCACGGCTCACTCGTTCCATCTTTGACAGTAGCTCATCCAAGTGTTGTGAACTGGTTGCAAATAAGGTGGTGTCATCCCCGTAACGCAAGTTTGCAATCTTGTATCCACCAATTGTTACTCCGTCCGTCCAGTGCTCCAAAGTGATGCGCATTATCAGCTCTGTGTAGGCGTTGAATAAGAGCGGGGATATTATGCATCCCTGGCGTACTCCGGCACTAGAATGGAAATCACCTGAAAAGACATCATCTGTGCGCACTGAGGCTGTGCCTTCTTCATATAGGCGTCTTAAAAGGTGAACAAGATGTTTTGGTGTGCCCATATCTAGCAAGGTCTTCCATAATACCGGCCATTTCACCGAATCGAATGCTTTGAAGAAATCAACAAAGCAAATGAATAAGGGCTTATTGAATTCTCTCGACTTCTCGATGATCTGACGTACGATGAGAATTTGTTCCCGAGTGCCTTTCCCCTTCACAAAACCGGCTTGTTCCGGAGCGATCTCCTTAGACAGGTAGGTTTTCAGTCGCTCGTTGAGAATATGCAACATTATTTTGCTAGCGTGTGATATTAGAGCAATGAGGCGGTAATTGTTACATTTCGTTGTCGAACCTTTCTTGTGCAGGGGTGTGAAAACGGTGTGTGTCCATTCAGTAGGCCAAACTCCTGTCTGCCATACCTTGTTGCAAATAAGATGAAACATCTGATCGCCACGATCTCCTAAGGCTTTAATTGTCTCTATCGGAATTGCATCTCTACCAGTTGCTTTTTTGCTTTTCAGGTGTTTTATGGCAGCTCTTACTTCGGACAGTAGAATGTCTGGTTCCAAATTCTCCCGTTCTGGATCTGTACTTGCAAACTGCCGTGACTGCGGGTCTCGGAATAATGATTGACAGTAGTTCTTCCACGTTTCGGAGATTTGCTCGAGCTCTGTTACCACTTCATTTCTGTCGTTCTCAATGGCCCAGGTTCTAGCCGGTAGAGATTTGGTAATAAGACGAATTTTGTGGTATAGATCTCGAGACTCGTGCTTCAGAGCGTGCTTTTCAACCTCTTCACAGATGCTATGAAGGTGGCAGTTGTGGTCTCGCCAGCAGCAGGCTTGGAAGTCAGCAGACATCTTATTCAACTCCTTTATGTCTGTTCCTGCAGCTTTCTTTAGGCGCCTCTCCTCAATTAGAGCAAGAGTACTATCCGTCATCCAATGTTGACGTTTGCGTGTTTCTGATCTTGGATTAGACTCCGCCACTGCACTTTGGATGAGATGTTTAGCTTTATTCCATAGCATGTCTGGTGTAGCTTTATTGTGGTTCGCATCTGTCCATTCCTTCCATTTCCGCTCAAAGGCTGTATTGAGCTTCTCGTTATCTGTTACTTCAATCCGTCTTATTTTCTTAAAGGATCGGGCAGCTTTGAGTTTCAACCGTATCTTTGCGATAACGAGTTCATGGTCGGAACCACGATCGGCCCCAGGAAGCGTGTGAGCGTTGAGAATGGAGGTGCGCCAGCGTGATCTAATTAGTATGTAATCGATCTGGTTCTTGGCCTTACCTCCAGGTGAGGTCCAGGTGAACAGTCTACGTGGATGGTGTTGGAATAGACTGTTTGCCACCACCAAGCTGTTTTCGTCTGCGAACTGCATAAATCTTTCACCTCTTTCATTGCGTACTCCAAGTCCGAAGTTTCCCACACATTTACTATACTGGGCAGAATATGCGCCAATTTTCGAATTAAAATCACCCATGATTATAAGTAGCTCTCTGCTGGGGATTTTGGAAATCGTTGTTTGTAGTTCTTTATAAAAACTCTCCAGGACTGTGGATAAAGCTTCACTGGTGGGAGCATATGCCTGTATCAGGTTCAAATTTACAGGTGACGCTTTAAGCTTCATGGATATGATGCGGTCGATAACTGCCTCATACCCTATCACACTGTTATTTAGATGCTTAGGAATAAGTATTGCTACTCCGTTTTGGCTACTGTCGTCATTGCCGGAAAAGTAGACTGTATTGGCGTCGGTAAGGAAATGCCCGTTGCCTCTCCAGTGGGTTTCAGATAGACCACATATGCATTAATCACATCTGGTGACTTCCCTCTCCACGATGTTAAATTTACCGGGTTTTAACAAGCCGCGAACATTCCACGTGCCTATCTTCTGGATTTTTCGCAACTTGATGGAGTTTCCAGTAGCATTTTTTTTTCCATGCGGAGCCTGGTCTCCTACTCCAACATGGCCGGTAGTCCAATTCTCACCGCACGCCCCGGACGCGGCGCGGCGCCGCTCGCTAGGCGGTTCGCATGGCAATCGTGATCTCTCTGTGTCTACTTTCATAACGATTTTCTCGGGAGATTAGTTGCAGTGGTTTCCCGTTGCCTTCTTCACCAGTTATTTTAGAGGTTATTTGTACCCCAAGGCCCCTGTAGCCTCTTCTGACCTCTGGTCAGGAGTGTGGTTATACCGCCACTGCTCGGTCGCCATTGCCTCGTCTGTTATTTAGCAGGGGGACCGCGATATATAAATACCGCCGCGGATGATGTATGTTGTCCGCGCGTGCAGGTGAGGTTGACAGTTGAGGCCGGAAAGATGTCAAATCCGTTCTCCCCCATTACCCCCCTCATATTACTCATGTTTTAACAAAATAAAAATATCTTTATCTTTATCTTTATCTTTAAAATGGCAATTGTTTTTAGAATGAAAGCGGACAGAGACGAGAAGAACATGATAAAAAGTGATTTTGACGTTGAAATGAACTTATGGGCTTTGGAATCTATCGGCACTGTAGCTCTAGGCTGTCGTTTGAACTGTTTAGATTCTGATTTATCCGAAGATTCGCCAGAAAAGCAGTTAATTAAGTGCGTCCATGACTTGTTCATCACAGCTGATAAGTTGGACTACAGTCCAGGATTTTGGCGTTACTTTCCTACCCCAGGATTTAAAAAAGCTATGAAGCTATATGAACACCATGAAAAGTAAAGTTGTTTTTTAATACTTACGCTAATTGACTAAGAAACTAGAATCGAGGGTATAATTCACATTTCTCTATTTTCAGTCTTACAAAGCACTTTCTGAAGAAAGGTATGGAGCAACTAAAACTTAACGCTGGTCAAAAATCTGACCATGAAAAAGGTGTTTTGGAGAAATTACTTGAAATTAACGAAGAGTATGCTTACATTATGGCCAGTGACATGTTGTTTGCTGGAGTTGATACGGTAACAAAATGATCATATAATAAAAACCGGGCAAGAGCATGTCAAACCATGCTCAATGTAGGGTTACGCAGCTATTTATTAATTGCATCAGCTGAAGAGCGTATGTTCATGACATTTACGCCCTTTTGTTGAGAAACGCAGTTTTTCGGCTATAACTCAATGACGGTATATCCGATCATATCCAAAATTTATTTTTAAATGATTAGTTTAAAGTATTTATGAAGTACGATCTTTGCGATTTTTTTCATATTTTTTGCTTATACGGTTCAAAAGTTTAGGGGGGAACACAATTTAAGCAACTTTCGGAGCGATTATTTTTAAAACTATTTACTCAATCAAAAAGAAAAGACCTGTCGAATGATGTACCACACGTTGATGTTAGATGAAAAAAAAATCAGTTTCTGTTACATGTATGGAGTGCCCCCCCCTCCTTAAAAATAATTATTTTAAATTTTTAGTAGCGGCCACTAGAAGAAAACTTTTCACCAATTTTCATTGAGTAGTCTTTGAGTAAAATACCTGTGACATAGGGATGGACGGACTGACAGACATACATTTTTTGTAACAGTGCTTAACTTCATTGACAATTAAACCTTTTTTACAAAGTTTTAAACAGATATTATTAAAGTGATTAGGTATTATTTAGACTATGGCGGTCTGATTGTTCTATATATACGTAAAATAAATAAAGATTCATCCACAGGCTGCCAACACTATAATTGCCACACTCTATCTTCTGGCAAATAATCAAGACAAACAGGATAAATTAAGGGAAGAAATATTATCGAACTCAGACAAAAGACCTTACCTGAAAGCGTGTTACAAAGAGGCGCTAAGAATGATGCCAGTCGTCTCCGGAAACTTAAGAAAAACTTCGAAGGAATATACTTTATTGGGCTACAAAATACCGAAACATGTAAGCTTTTTATATTGTTTTAACGACAACTGTAATTAAAATGTAATCACATTACGTGTATCCACCATAACGTCCATAAATATTCTGCGTAAAATGCATAAAAAGAAGGAGGTTCTTCGTGCTCCACCTTGTGCTCCATCTCGGTGAAGTACGAGGAATTAATTGTATGTCCTTGTGCTTCAAGTACTGTGAAAAAAGTTATTCTATCTATTGTGCTTCACCTGCGTAGAATATGAATGTCGCATAATAAATGGATGGTAAACGATCAGATATGAAAACTTCGGATGAGAGCTGTCAAAATTGATATTAAAAAAATAAAAAAAACTTTTATTTTTATTTAATAATTATCTTCTTTGAGTGGTCATTGAGAGGTTGAAACGGTCAAAAATGCGCGTTGTCTATAAAGTGTACAACAATATCATCAGTTGGAGCACGAGGATAATTATTTATTTATTATAAAACAACGTTATTTTTGGTATAACGCAAACCTGAAAGTATTTTGCT
Organism: Herminia tarsipennalis; assembly: GCA_945859575.2. NCBI lineage: Eukaryota > Metazoa > Arthropoda > Insecta > Lepidoptera > Erebidae > Herminia > Herminia tarsipennalis. The sequence continues at coordinate 32,572,854 of OX243830.2, forward strand.
CAGAAGCAGTAACACAATTTAATGGGGTAGTTTTCATACCATGTTATATTTTTCAATTAATTAATCACTTATTTTTTAATAATAATTACGTACTATGCAATGAGCACGATAGCGCTAAGAACTTATGACAACTTGAATGGCTCATAACTCAACAAGTTTTCAATATTTTCATTTTCTTTTTTTATATGATTTTCTGAAGTAGACATGTTGTTGGGGTGTCTAAGCTTTGCACTATACCAAAAATAACCTTGTTTAAATATATTTCAAATAATTCCTCGTGCTCGACACAGGTGGAGCACCAGGTGGAAGTACCCGATTAAATGCTTTATTTCTTTTTTGGAACGAAGTTTCTTATCGCGCGTTGTGAAAGGGGGTTAGATGGAAAAAAATCTCACGAAAAGTTGTAACGACACTTTTTGACACACAAAAGTCGTGCGGCGTGCGCGTAAGATATGAACATCTAATTTGACGAAGAAGTCACATGTCGATTTGGTCTAGAGGCATAAATTCGGTACACAGTATTGGTGACAATTGTGTAGTTGTGGGTTCGAGCCTTCGGTATACAATCGTCTTTTTGTAAGTTATTTTCGTTTCGTCTTCTATTTCGCATTGAACAATGTGGTGTTGCGAAGATTATAAAAAAAAAACATTAAGATAAGAACTTCGTTCCATCCGGGTGTCCCTTGACACCTCTCAAGTTTTTTGTTTTGAATATTTTTTCTCTAGGAGTAGCAGCAATGCACTGTGAATTATTTGAGAACTTTAAAGCTTGTGTTTTTAGTACCCGTATAATACTTCCTTTAAAATTTTAAGTCGTGTACTTTCACATATTATATTTATTTATAAATCAATATCTACTAATGTTTCAATTGTTTTTAGACGAACATCGCATTTGGCCACCGAGATATGTCAATGATGGAAGATCAGTTCCCTCGAGCTAAAGAATACATACCAGAAAGATGGACCGCTGCCAAAAATGATCCACTATACTATGGAAATGCACACCCGTTCGCTCACGCCCCGTTTGGTTTTGGAACTCGCAGTTGTATAGGTAAGTTATAAAATTGTATCATAAGTGGTAACTGCATGACCAGTAAACTAAAATCTAAAGATTAAACAACTTTTCAATTGTCATTTCCCTTTTGATTCATAAGAATCTCAGCCCTTTTGGAAGCCCTTCTGTTTCATAGGTAGATTAATAATTAATTATTTTGAGTAGCACTAGGCAATTTATAGAGGAATGAGTGCCGTACACGACACGTTGTTATGCAATATAGTTAAATGAAGACGAAAACACGACGAAGACATTATTTAAAATATTAAAACTATTGCTTGGATACTAAAGGGTCATCCACAGAACAGCAAAATAGAAAGTTAAAGTAAAAGTTACTGACTTCTATACTACTCGCATGACTTCCATTTAGTACGAGATCCGATCTAAGAAATATATTTGATCCTAACAAAGGTTATATGATAGATTAGCTGACCCGTTCAACTTCGTCTGCGTCAATTTCCTTGTTTTTAAACATTTTTTATTGATGCTTCGCTTGTATTGGTCGTAGCGAGCTTATAGCGTTTCTTGATAAATGAGCTATCCAACTCAATTCAATTTCAATTTTTCAATTCGAACCAGTAGTTTCTGAGATTATCGCGTTCAACCAAACAAACAAACTCTTCAGCTTTATATTAATAGTAAAGATATTGTCTAAATTGATAAATCTCAAATAAGTTGCCTATCTAAGTCACGTACCAATAAGGTGAATGAAAACCTAAAGGGGTACTTCCTGCTGAAATAGAATCATGAAATTTTCCAGAAAGCAATAACATAAAACACAAATAAAGAAAAAAATCAGAAAATTCTTAAATTATTGTTAACTTGATAGCGAGCTCGAAGTAGCCGTTGTTTTTTTTTCTTTTTATGATTTTTTTTCTATAGCTGTTGAATTAAAAAAATTGCCTTTAAAAAATGAAAACATAAAAATGACGTGCGTATATTAATAATGTCAGTTTACAACAATTGTCAATCTAGATAATAATAACATTATAATCTTTGTTAGGATCAAATAACAGATGAGCCTTATGGGGTAGTCAGTCCAGCGTACTATAGAGGCCAGTGGTAAAAGTATTTTCAAATGATAACCAAATCTGCTAGATACCTACTATCAAAAGCCAGCCAGGTAAAAACTAAAGTGGCGGTAGCAAAATCGTGAAGTTGCGGATTCGAATCCTATCCATAATACGTGATGACGTAAACCCATTCCCCAAACAGATCGTTGACTTAGCTGGACGGGTTAACAAGATTGCTAGTAATGTGGGACCCAATCCCACATTACTCGTTATCTTTTATACAAAAAAACCTCTTTTTAATTGCAGGACGTCGTATAGCTGAGTTGGAGATCGAAATATTTTTGGCGCGGCTCATAGAGAATTTCAAAGTGGAATGGTTTGGTCCACCTCCGAAACAAGTTATGACGTCAATCATCTATATCAAGGGTCCATTTAACTTTATATTTAAGGATGTCCAATAATTTGTATTTTAAATGTAAAATTATGAAATTAATTAAATTCAGAAGAAATAAAAAATAAATAAAATAAAATATACTAAACTTGTGTAAGTGACATACATTTTACACAATAGCCGGGTCCACACCGGGTTACATGTTTTGGAGCGGCAATCCCACGAGCCGAGTTTCAGGATCACGGATCGCAGTAGGCCGGATCCAGCCTGCTAAAGCTTGCGATGCGCTCCAAGCGCTCCATAGGCGATCCGCTATTGTCACATCAGCGTTGCGTAATATTCATACTGCCGAATCGCGCGATCCATACAACCGTCGAAAACACGGAGGCGCCTTTGAGCCCAACTAAAAAACCAACAACGGCAAGAAGCGAATGTGCGCTTGGATTGCGCGCAGCACGTCCACACAGACCGCGCCTTTAGAGAGCGCTCCTGCCGCACGATCGGAGCGCGCTGGAACGTCTGGTGTTGACCCGGCTAATAACATTGTAAATTAAATGGGTATGGTCAACATTAATGAGATTACAGAATCATTGTTTCCTAATCACTCTCTTATTATATAGAAATTTATTGCTAATAATAAAATCCTTGCGCTTGGATCGCTTGAATTTTACTGTTAGCAATAAGAAATCTGTAAATATCTATATCCGGTAACCTATAGATTTTCTGTACCTAATGTAAGTTGAGATGTATGTATTTATTTGTAAATAATGTTTTATTCTTCAAATTACGGCGGATTTAAGCCATTTAATGATAAAATAAATCATATCGTTTGTAAAAGAGTCCTTAAATGTTTTTCTTTTGAATAACAGCAATATCTACTTAGTTCCCAACTGTAAGCTGCTGGCTAGCCTGATTGATGTTCCTGTCAATCAAGGGGCCACAATTTTCATTGAACATACATAATACGAGTCGTATCTTTTACACTCAGCTATTTTAGTATAATATCAACAAACTTACACACACCACTGACTCCACATATGTCTTGCGTAAATTCAGGTTCTTCATCAATTTATTCAGTTCCATACTTATTAGATAACTACTGTGCCCGCGACTTCATTCCTGTGACGTCATAGTGCTGTTCACTTCCTATATATGTGAGCATGATGATAAAAGCAGCCTTAGTTGCTTCTTAAAACAACAGTTGTCTGCCAGTGAGAGACCCGTCAAAAACGGTATACCCGTTTCAGAAATTAGCCGGAACTAACAGATAGACCGGCAGACAGACAGACAAAACTTTTTTTTGTTTACCTAGTTTTTTATAATATTAAACTTTCGTATGCACTTACTAAAAACTCTTTCTTCCCATATCATTTGGGGTTGGCCCTCTGAATATATTTATATATTGCGCCATTCGGTTCTGACATTAATGTCTGCCGGGATTGAATGTGCTAGTTTGTCAAGGTTTCTCCACCAAGTAGCTACTGGGCGTTCTCGGGGTTGTTTTTCTACGCCAATTTTTAAGAGCTATTGTAACTAGGTGTTCTTCTTCACGGCGCATCACGTGTCCGTACCATCGAAGCTGATTTTTCTGGAGCTTTGACCACATTATTTTGCATGAATACACATATTACTTACGCCGATAAAGTGAAAGAATAAAATCTCGAAAAACATTTTTTTGAGGGTACCTCTCCTATATGTAAAGTGGGGTTGTGATTATCATAAGATAGGTCTTTTAAAAAGTGTTTAGGGTTTGTGAAGACTATTTTTATATTTAAGGATCCATTTGTGAAATAATAAGCTTTATAGTGAAACATTTTGTTAGAGTCAGTGTCACCCTGTCAGCTAAATGGTTGATGTTGACTATGTGAAAAAAATCACGGTAGTAGTATATATAGTAAAATTATAAGGAAAACTATCACAGTTAAGTACTTAGGCGGTTAATGATAAACATCTGATCAAATGAGAAGTAACGAAATTTACGTACTAATTCTATTGAAAATTATTAGGTATTATGTAGGTATAACGTTGTAAGTATAAAACAAAAATAACAGAAAACTCACTTCTTGAGTAAACGAATACCTATAGAGACTGTATTTGGTAGGAACTTAAAGCTTTTCGGTGTTGAAGCCATCAATAGATGAGTATATGACTTTTCTCCGCTGCTGAATCATAACGCGGCTCACCCGACAGGACTGTTTCCAACATATTTACACAGAAGTTATTTCGTAACATAAACTACCTTAATTTAGACCCGACTTTCACGCGAACGAAGTCGCGGGCACAGCTAGTACCCTAACAAATGTTTTCACAAATAAGGAATTATTTGATAATAGCGAACAATTTGATTTCATAGATGGCGCTACATGTTTTTTTACGTATGTAATGTCTTTTTTTTAGCAACGAACACATAAATTCTAGAAAATGTCAAATACTTTTTAATTGTATTGTAATATTGCTTTTCATTTCTACTACGGTTAATTCATTACTCTCAGCAGTGCATGCAATACTTATAAATATCTTACTCTAGATAATATCTGATTGTGGAAATTTTTGTGATAAACCATTATGGTTCAATGAAAAATACATTGCTGCTCGTTCCCCATAGATGTCAGCGTAATGATTCAGTGTAAATAATGACCTATAGTATTTACTATAAAACTGCAACATTTCATAGAGATCCGTCAAGTAGTTACTGTTTTATAACGAAAAATAGCTACAGACCTTATCCATTATTGCATAGCTCCTATGGGAAATAGCGTGATAATTTATATCCTTTAAGTTAATCTAGACTTATTTAAATACACATGCAAAATTTTAACCGCATCCGTCTGGTAGTTTTTGCGTGATGCGTCTTCAAACAAACTAACAGACAGACAGACATTTCTAAAAATGTAGAAATGTGGCACTATGTTCGGTCATGTACGGACACGTGAAATTTTCAATTTTATTATATGTATAGGTAGATAATAAAAAAATATTACCCATTACAATACAAACAATGTTACGTCCGCGTGATTTTAAATTAGTTCCGTTGGTACAAAAATTAAACAAATTTTGTTCAATTGCTGTCAAGTGGTTCGTAGGTACAACAAAGAAAGTTTCAGCACTCTCTCTCTAGCCCTATCATGTGACGCGGACGAAGTTAAAAGGAGTTGAAGTTGTGAGGATCAGCTATCTGCATATGAGGCATAAGAGAAAACTGCGATTGACTGATCTATGAACACATAGCTCACACTCCTGAATGGATTGGCTTGAAATTTGTATATATTATACACCGATATAGGCATCCACTGCAAAGCCTAAAGCAAATCTTTAAAGAGGTGAAATGGTAGTTCAAACTTAACGCGGGCGAAAGCTAGTGTGGAATAAAAGTTAACCTTTTATAAATTAGAAGGAATTTTTATAGGCATTTCTTGCCAATTACTTTAAAAAATGCAATTAACCTTTTATCATAAATAACTCCAAGATCTTGTACGATGTCAACTTCATCAATTATCGTTGCCAATATAGTAATCTAATGCAATTGAACAAGTGATCACACCTCTGAACAAGTGATTAGTTATCGATGCCTATACTTGATTCGGCAAACACTAGTATAGTGGGTGGAGGAGTAAACGATAATTTACCGTCCAGCCACCAGTGGGAAGTCTATTGGGTGGACGGGTCGGATGTGGAGATCGTTTCAACACGACTGTACAATTTCTGCCGTTAAGCAAGTCTGTTTTGGGGCGAATTTGTCCTAAAGCGAATAAGGAGAACATTCAATGACTTGCTGACACAAAATACCGAAAGTACAGAAAGTAACCTTCAAACATAGATAAGTTTATGAACGTTGTCTGAAAGTGGCTAATCTCGTTTAAGCCACTTTCACATACCACATTTTAATAATGACACCATGCACGTAACACCATGCACCATAACATCATGGAATGATAAATCATTGTCCTAATCATATTCAGGGGCGTAGCTACCTGCGAATCAGCCATATCATTGATACGGGGCCCCTAGACTACAGGGGCCCGAAGTTTCTCACTTTCTCACTCTCCCTCAAAGTAACTTGCAATTACACCAGGCCTCGCAACAAATTTTGATACAGGGCCCCTCTAAGGCAAACTACGCAATTGGTCTTATTGTAATGTATTAATGACTGAAGATTCAATGACTTGCTATTTTAGATGTTCAAAGCCACAAAATACCGAGAGTACAGAATACCTTCTGTACTCTCATACGTCCACCTTTATACGTAGCTCGCTTGAACCACGTTCACATGGAAAACGTATATGGAAATAGAGACCAGTCAAGACCACTTCGTCCGGAAGGCGTCGTGAGACTCAGTGACTGTGAACAATGTATATATCTATAATACTCGTAATATTATAATTGCGAAAGATTGGGTGTATGGATGTGTGGATCGATGGATGTTTGTTATTCAATCACTTTCTGAAGATTGTATTTTGTTAACTAAATGATTAAAGTATTTTGACTTTGGCTTTGACTCGACTTTGACTTTCGTTGTATGATATTTTAGATTCTGTACTGTCAGTATTGTTGTGGTAACGCCATTTACCCACGTGACACCTTCAGATTACTCATACTGATAATTATAGCACTATCAACAAATCGGCGTTAACGTTATTCCGTGAGTGATATTGTGAACATGCAGACGTCAAAGCTAAAACCATTTTTTAGATTAGCATCTTATAGTAAATCAAATAAAAGGTAAGAATTTTTTCATTTCCTATTTTATGTTTATGCATTTGCTTTTTAAATAATTAAATGAATTTTCGGTAGTTTTGTCATAATACATTTTGCGTATTATTAAATAGCTATTTAAAGAACATAATCTTGATATTAATTGATCATGATATAAAATTAGACTACAATATTATTTGTTATATTTTATGAGATGCAAATATTTTCCGAGTCAACAATTCAAATCTTATATTATTGTATCCTGGATCAATTGGGCTCCTTCTTTGAAATTACGATCTAATCTTATGACCAATTAGTGATTTATTTCTTAAAAATAGTATAACTATTTTTTACGTTTTAGGGCCCGACTATACGCTCAATCTTATTTTAAAAAAAGTATTTTTTGTAAAAGTAAGCATGTGCAATAAGCCAGCAAAATTGTATACCGCACAAATGGCTTGCACAAAATTACTTATTCGCACAAACTAATTTACACAATTAACCATGTATGTGAAAACAGTACGTAAACGTTTGCACCAAACGGTTTAAGCAAGTAAAATTGTGCGTGGTGCGTGTAGGGGTCCGGCTACGCGCAGCAACTTGCATGCGCAAAAAGTTTTGCACCATTTAATTGCGCATGCAAGTCGTTATCGTGTAGACGCCATGCAGTTATTTACGCAAAATTTTGCACAAACTGTTTGCGTATGTAATTCGTTATCATGTAGACACCATGCAGTTATTTACGCAAATGTTTGCACAAACTGCGGATGCAAGTTGCTGCATTTAGCCAGACCCTAAAGCATGATAAACAAAACGTAATTTAAAGTTTCGATTTTTTTTTCTGGTGTAGCCCAAGGTATACCTACTACCTTGCGTTGCGTTAGAACGTCTATCAATTTTACTATTCGTCTACAATTTTTAATAATGATATTTGTTTCTATTTGTTAAATCACAAAATGATGTGTATAAAAATACGTTTGTTCCTTATGTTTCTAGTTCTTTGTCGTTTATCTTTAAATATATTACCTATATTAAATTTTATTATCGGTGCATTATACAATAACATTGTTAAAAGGTACTAGGTAGGTACTTTTTAAGAATTATGGCTGTTGCTATCAGTGAAATGTTATTTTTTTTATTCATATATTTTAAGAACTGTCGCTGCAACCGGTAGTGATGTAAAATCAGAGGCCAATTTGAAGTCATATGAGGAGATACCTGGCCCATCATCTCTGCCAATAATTGGACCATTACATCACTTTCTACCTGGAGGTAATTAAAAGGATCATTCAACTATATTAAACTAGACTCATGGAATCACCCAAGTGTCGGTTATAAAGGTATATCCCTATGTCTAAGCCTTCACCCTATCTCAGTATCCAATTCCAGCTAAATTGGCTCAGTGGTTAAGTCTAGAAAACTTACGCATACAAAGTAACTTTTGCATTTATAATGTTAGTATTGAGACTGTGAAATTTAGGTTTTGAAGCAGCAAAATGTAGAAAAAAAATAGTATTTAAACTACTGAAAGACGGGACTCATCTGTCATACTATTTGGTTTCAGGAGAGCTTTCAAATTTTGAAAATCCTGATTCAATGCGGAAGATTATTGATAAATATGGTCCGATTTTTAAATTTCGAGGTATTTTGGGTGTAGAAGACGTTGTCTTCTTATCCGACCCTGAAACTTCAGCATATGTAAGTATCTTATACTCTTTAGACCGTTTAAACGCCTTTAGACAATATAATTTAGAAACCTAGTACAATTTAAAATACATAGGTAATCGTATTTATAATACTATTTTAAGACCCGAAATATGAAATAGAGGATGTAGTCGACAAATAAAAAGTTGTCGACTGCATCCTCTATAAACTCGAACTGCGCAACGCAAGAGTAAGGGTAATGGTGTTTTAAAAATGGTAAATTTCACGTGTCTGTACATGGCCGAACACAGTGAAAAATAATGTTGGGAAATGTTCGAAAAGAGCATTTAAACACATTTCTACCTTTTCAGAAATGTCTGTCTGTCTGTCTGTTGGTTTGAACACGCATCATGCAAAAACTACCTAACGGATTCGGTTGAAATTTTGCATGTGGATTCTTATAAGTCTGGATTAACTTAAAGAATATAAATTATTACGCTATTTCCCATAGAAGCTAAGCAATAACGGATAATGTCTGTAGCTATTTATCGTTATAAATCAATAACTACTTGACGGATCTTCATGAAAATTAGCAGTTTTATTGTAAATACTATAGGTCATAACTTACACTATGAATCATTACGCAGTCATCTATCGGGAACAAGCAGCTACGTATTTTTGGTCGAACCATTATGATTTTTCACATTTTTTTCAACTTCACGCTAAAACTATACGGGGCTAAACACAACATTTTCAAGTTTCATAAGATCAGCTATTTTAAAACTCTCTATATCAGTTATCGTGGTCTAAAGGCACAAATAGCGGTACTAAACGAGCGAGGTCGGTTTTTTTTTTTAATTCTATTCTAAATGTGTTACTTTATTATTTATGTATTATTATACTTACAAGCTTTTTTTCGACTATAACATGTTTACTTTTGTTAACAAATTTTCATTTTAATCAATCACTTTCAATAGGCACCTTTATCATTGTTTTGCTTGAATCGTGATTATGCTATAAATGTAGAAATAAAAAATGATATTACAGTAATGTAAAGTAAAGTGTAATTTTTTTTTATGCAACTAACATACATAATTCTAGAAAATATCGAGTACTTTTACATGTACTCGATATTTTTAGTTTTTAGTTGCATAAAAAAATGAAAGATAAAGTCCGTGTTAGGTTTATCAAAATAAAACATGTGGCGCCACAGTGAAATCAAATTATTCACCATCATCAAAAAACTTTATAAAACATTTATTTTAAGTGCATCCGATCACGGATTCGATATCTTCTCAGTGCCAAAATTGTTTACGTTTAATATGCATGATAGTTAGTATATAGTATAATTTAAAAGAAAATTATCAAGTAAGAAGCTTATCTATTTTTCAAAAAATAGATGGTGTTAAAAGATTGGCGTTTTAAATCATTAACCGAAATTCCTAAGTAGATGAATTATGATGATCATAATCTGCGACTGGTTGACATGCTTATTTTTTAATTCACCAATGTAGACAATTTAGATTAAACCTTCTGTGTCCGTTATGCTAGCGTACACCAGAGCTATATCTAGTTGGTTACTATGCCATTAAACTCTGCGTAAATACTGCCTAATTAGTGTAAAAATAAAAAAAACTCTGCCTCTTTAGTTTAGGAAATAAACACCATTTTCACTGGGTACGCTGGCGTCACGATCAAGCTAGCGTACCCATGGCCGTACTCGAAAACGGCTAATTGTTAAGCAACAGAGTTTACATACAAAAACTCTGCTCTAATACTGCCCCCCCTATACTAAATTTCATAACGATTGCTCTTGTAGGAACAGAGATATTGAACAAGACTTTTCAATGACATTCGGAGCTGGCGTTATGGCAGCGTACACATAATAGTTCTTATAGAAAGGGAACTTTTCTTTTAATAAATGCTATATGTAAAAATAGTGCGTGAAATTCTGACTCTAATAGTGTAAATACTTTATGCGAATTCGCAGTGGAATGATTAAAAAGACCCTGTTCGTTTCTATTCACAGTACAAGTGCAGATATGCTCAAAAGTGCTTTGACAAGTTTCATCACGACCCAAGGTACTGTCCAGTTTACGATAGTGTCATGGTCGTGGGTTATCGCTGCAGTTGTTGTCTTGGACCTGAAATGAGTACCTAAAATAAAATTGTATTTTAGATTTATTATTTTTAAATAGCATTAGTAGATTTTATGCAACTTCTGGATCAGGGACGGTGGACTTATGTGGTTTACGAAGAATCTATACATTTAATATAGATATACATAGATACCCATCTGGGGATGAACATGTATAAAATGTGCCCGCGCGAAGCCGGTACCTACGTGGCTAATAATTTATAAAACCTGCTACAAAAAAAGGAAATGTATGAAATTATTTCATTTTAATTTGAACAATCTCAAGTTAACAATTCATGTTCTAATTGCAAGATAACAAACTATTTATAATATGCTTTATTTGCAAAATAGTTATAGGTACCTACTCGGTAAACACAACTCGTAAAATGTAATGTTAGTAATAATTGAGCGACAGACATTGAGTTATAACGTATTAAGTACTAGTTGAGATTTTTGCTAAAATATGGCACACATCGGTAATCTGCCTAACAATAATATAGTATAGTTTTCTGTCTCACTCTTGCACACATGAAAGACAAGCGCGCGAATTGGTCCGCCCTTTGCTCAGAGGAACCGGTTTACTGATAACAAATAAAATTACCAACTTGTTTTTCTCTCTTGAGCAGCATATTAGCTTTCAGTAGTGCATTCTACATGATTCAAAAATTGAGTTACCTATCTTCATATGAGTCAAAGAGATTTAAAAGTCTATAAATATTAAACTTACCAATATTGCCGACCAAAATGTGAAAACTAAGAGACCATAATAATTACCTATCTTAATTCAATAATAGAATTTGTGCATAATGTCCGAAAACTTTTATAAATGGTGTCGCATATTTACTAAACTAATTTATAATTACATCTATTAAAATCTGTCTAAAACAATACTTTATATATTTGTACAAATTAATATTGTATCAATTTATTGTACACGTTCAAATATTTTTAAGGCAATAGTAATAAAATTATAAGTTGACTTAAGAATTATGTACTTACACATTAGGTGAAGATAAGAAGACATATTAAGTAATACTACACATTAAGTATGCCGTATATCTAATCCATCTAAATCAAACCAATACGGGTAGGTAATCTAAAACCTAACCCATACAAAGTAATATGTTAAGTTAACATCACCAAAGTCAGGATATCAAAATGACAAGTAAGATTTTATAAATCTTTTTGAATAAAATGAACCGCGACATAATTCATAAAATAATAATTTGTAAACTAACCTAATAAATTACGAGTAACTGCTATAATTCTAAACACATCACGGTCCGACTAGTCCGTGAACGGCAATGATATTGTTGTCGTCTTAGTAAAGAAAACCCCCAACCCCCCGACCATGAGAGCTGCCATGCCAATAAGACGTGCAAGCGCGAGGAAGAAAGTATTGCCTATTTCACATTAGCATTTGAAAATGTTCAATTCCACGCAAACCAACTTTTTACATTCAAGCACATAAATAGGTAATGTAATAAGAGAGTCTTCGCACTGATATAATATTACTTATTACACAACTATTTGGTACATATACACAACACTGTTTTCGTATTATAATTCTACGGGGATGACAATATTATTATCGCGAACGTGTCGCTCTCGTCGTAGCGGGCGGCCGAGTGTCCTTGGAGGGGTAGTAGCGCAAGGGAATTCCGGCGCGCGCGCCTGCCCTTGTCGTGTCTTTGAGGGGCCACTGTTTTCGAACACTGCAATGCGGCGTTACAGTAATCATTTTAATTTTATTTATGTCAAAACACATCATGCTAACTTAAATTAGAAAATAACGCTATATCTCTGTTTATAATTTCACTAATAATTCATTTTGTTCGTGACTGTACGTCAATACATTTGTTCCTAGAACTTAACATTGATTTTTTGATTATTTCACTGCGAATTCACATAAAGTATTTACACTATTAGAGTCAGAATTTCACGCACTATTTTTACATATAGCATTTATTAAAAGAAAAGTTCCCTTTCTATAAGAACTATTATGTGTACGCTGCCATAACGCCAGCTCCGAATGTCATTGAAAAGTCTTGTTCAATATCTCTGTTCCTACAAGAGCAATCGTTATGAAATTTAGTATAGGGGGGGCAGTATTAGAGCAGAGTTTTTGTATGTAAACTCTGTTGCTTAACAATTAGCCGTTTTCGAGTACGGCCATGGGTACGCTAGCTTGATCGTGACGTCAGCGTACCCAGTGAAAATGGTGTTTATTTCCTAAACTAAAGAGGCAGAGTTTTTTTTATTTTTACACTAATTAGGCAGTATTTACGCAGAGTTTAATGGCATAGTAACCAACTCGATATATCTCTGGTGTACGCTAGCATAACGGACACAACCTTCTATAGTGAGTGAATAAAATATTGAAATAAGTTTATAATTATAGAATTTTATAAGCTACGGGTCTTAATCACGTAAATATTTTATTTTAAGGCTAAATATAAAAGGTATTTAGCCTTAAAATAAAATATTTACGCGATTAAGACCCGTAGCTTATAAAATTCTATAATGTGTACAAATCGCGAAAGTTTACGAACATATAAGTTTAGAATTGTATTTAAACTACGTTAGTATATCCTATGTCTATGATTTAAACACAAAAAAGATATCTGAGTATATACTTTAGAAACGTTTGGATAATGTCTATTTGTTTGAACACACTCGGAGTCGGAGGTTTAAAATCAATCGGATGTTTCGACCTTTCGGAGTCGGAGTCGAAGCTCCGTAACATACCAGGTATATATTAATAATATTTGATGTGATGCAAAACAATTTTGTAAAATACTTTTTTTGTCGAGCTACACGGTAATTTTTATAATTTGTCTTCTAACCGTCTAGCGCCATAAACTTTGCCGCCTTTCATTTATGCTGCACTGGGCGTTTGCTTGCCCTGCCATAGGTCGGGTCCTGATTAAAGCTAAACCCTAATATCCATAGATGCCCAGCATTGTGGAGCATGCTTCCAATATGTTTTACTCAGAAGTTATATAGTAACAAAATCTACCTTAATATAAACCCGACTTCCACGCTAACGCAGTCGCGGGCACAGTCAGCAAGTCATAATATTGAAATGCAATCTTTCAGGTATTGAGAAGCGAAAATTGGCTACCTTTGCGTCCAGGCTTCGTTTCACTTGAATATTACCGACATGATTACAAGAAGGGGAAGGGACATGATGAAGTTCGCTCTACAGGCCTGCTTACTGAGTACGTGAAAGTTTTCCGTATATTTATCGATAAAAATACAAGCAGTAATGACACTTGTATCAATGATAATGATAACGCTTCTTTTCTATATATAATATTATTATCAATAATGACTCTTCGAAAAACAAAGATGTACAAAGATAAATGAGTAACTCATCATTATAATAATTTATTGGATTCTGTATTAGGACAAAGACTGGTAATGTATATGACTGGCATGTTGGTCTAGTGGTTAGGGACCCTGACTGTTAAGCCGGAGATCGTAGGTTCGATCTCCACCCAGGATAAAACTTTGTGTGATGAGCGCGATGGTTTATTCTGTGTCTGGGTGTTGTTTATCTATAATACGTATGTATTTAGAAATATATAAGTATGTTTATCAGTTGTCTGGTTTCCATAGTCCAAGCTCTGCTAAGTTTGGGATCAGATAGCGTTGTGTGAATTGTCCCAAGATATTATATTGTACTAGCTGTCCCGGCGAACTTCGTCTCGACTCTTTTTTTTTGTAAATCGTGTTCAATTGTGAATCTAAACCATCCTCGAATCCCCTTAAACTCACACAAAAAAATCATCAAAATCGGTCTAGCCGTCTAGGAGGAGTTCAGTGACATACACACGCACACAAGAAATATATATATAAAGATTTATGAAAATTATATGATTCTATTTTTAGACATGGAGACATATGGAAAGAGTTCAGATCTGCCGTTAACCCAGTTATGTTACAGCCAAGGACTATGAAACTTTATAACACTGTTCTTGACGAAGTAGCTCAAGATATGATAAAGAGGTTCGTAAACCATCATCGTAGTAACTTACATTAACCGCAATATATTTTATACATTTAATTTATTTAGAATAAAATACAATTAAAACATATATACAGAATTAAAAAAAAAAGGAGGACAAGACCGTTTAGGCATCAAAGAATTCCTTCCTATCGATGTCAATAGGTAACATTCCCAGAAGGCTGGCAGCATTGCCACGTTAGATGGCAATGCAATTTTTTTGTGCAAAGAAAAGGCCAGCCTTCTGCTCACGGGAGGCACTGATAAGACGTCGGGAAATTTCCTTAAATAATAGTCTCAACCCCAAACGGCTCAAATACATAATCCCTAAACAGATTACTATATTTACGCTGTTCGAGGTTCTCAGCGGATGCAGCAGCAGCGCAGGCGTAATTCGCCGTACTTGGGAAATGGCCTACCCAAGACTACTACGCCAAGATATCGACGCAAGTTGCATTCCATACCAAGGGCCGACCCATCCTCCAAGGCAACAAAGACATACCGTCCGGCCTCCTACCATCACTGCGCGTTAAACCATTTGGTTCGATCACAGCTGGCAAGCCAGCGGTAACAAGAGCCCGTCGGATTATGTCATTGATGCTTGCGTAGCGGTATACACGACCTGCGCTCCTGCTGCACGACAGGCCATGGTATCCGAGGCCCCACACGTTATTTATGTATTGACATTCACACCAGGATTATATCCACTTTGTTGAACAGATTGATACTATTGACGTACCGATCATTTCTTATATAGCCATCGAAGTAATATGTACTAACGTACCATATGGCAATTGTTTTAGAATGAAATCAGACAGAGATGAAAAGAACATGATAAAAAGTGATTTGGACGTTGAAATGAACTTATGGGCTTTGGAATCTATTGGCACTGTAGCTCTAGGCTGTCGTTTGAACTGTTTAGATTCTGATTTACCCGAAGATTCCCCTGAAAAGCAGATAATCAAGTGCGTCCATGATTTATTCATCACAGCTGACAAGTTGGACTTCAAACCAGGATTTTGGCGTTACTTTTCTACCCCTGGATTCAAAAAAGCTATGAAACTATATGAACATCATGAAAAGTAAAGTACTTTTTTTGAATACTTACGCTTCATTGACTAAGAAACCAACCAGAATCGAGGATATAATTAACATTTACATTTTCAGTCTTACAAAGCACTTTCTGAAGAAAGGTATGGAGCAACTAAAACTTAACGCTGGTCAAAAATCTGATCATGAAAAAGGTGTTTTGGAGAAATTACTTGAAATTAACGAAGAGTATGCTTACATTATGGCCAGTGATATGTTATTTGCAGGAGTTGATACGGTAAGCTAAATTATTTATACAAAAATTAATGATTGAGTTAGCTACATATTTGTAACATTGCTTACTTGATTGACTATTTCAAATTTCATTTACTAAGATTTAAACATTTATCGTCATAGGGAGTTCACCCAGTTCACATCCGTCGTTTATACATAGCTCTTATTCGAAGTAGATTGGAATATGGAGGTTTTTTATTTGGAAATAGTGCCAAGTCAAATATTGTTAAACTTGAGATAATCCAAAATCAAGCCCTCAGGATTATTGGAGGCTTTATTAAGAATTCTCCGATCCATGTAATGGAGAGTGAGCTGAGTTTACCTCCATTACATTTACGGTGGCTATACCCTGCTTGTAAATATTGTCTTAAGGCGTTTTCTCGTTCCCATAACATTGCAATAGATCTTCTGGCTGAATTAAGCGTACTGTGTTTAAATAGTTACTGGACTAATAAAAAAAAACCTATTTTGGTCGAAGCTTTTAACTATGTTAAGGAAGACGCGAATGATATACATTCTAGTTCACCTTTTGATATGTTTAATTTATCATTATGGGTTTCATTTATAAATATTAAAGATACCATTTTTACCAGCTTAGAATGTATTACGAGCGCTAAGTCCAACCACGAGATCAATCGCCTGAAAGCAGATGTAATAGAGGAGTTGTGTAAAATATGGGTCTTGGTATAAAATATTTACGGATGGGTCCAAAAGTGGCAAAAATCAGGGGGCATCTTATTTTGATTCCGTGAGTGGACAAACCGGCTCGTTCAAAATTAAAAATTGTGTCTCAATTATGTCACTGGAGCTTTTTGCTATCTGTGAGGCTCTTGACCATGCTGCGTCATGTGGTGTAAGAAATACGCTTATACTGACAGACAGTAAAAGTGCGCTTCAGCATCTGGCTCGATGCGTCTCTGGTAACAGAGGAGTACCGATAGCCTACAAGGTGCTACAACAAATCTACGAATTTTGTCAAAGCGGCAAAGGTGTGAAGCTTCAGTGGGTACCTTCACATATCGGTCTGTGGGGTAATGAAGAGGCAGATCAATTGGCAAAGTCAGCTTGTTCTACCGGTCAAGAGATCTGTGTCCAATATTACTACTCTGAAAACCTGTATAAATTCAATTTACTATGCTTTGCCAAATGGAAGGAGTATTTTGATATACGATCACGGGACAAAGGAATTTGGTATAAGACCATTCAGAGTGAATCAATGCGAATTCCTTGGTTTTCAGACGTTAAAAGCAGGAGCGCTGTTAAATTAACCATGAGAATCCGTTCCGGTCACTATCCATCAAAAAATTCCTCTATTTGATGGGAAAAGCTGACTCTGCCAACTGTGACGTATGCGGTATCATTGATGATGTACACCACCTATTGTTTGAATGTAAAAAAAACCATGTCACGAGGGAGGCATTCATAAGACAGTTTAAGATAAATTTATTTGATATGGGTATAGCGCAGTCTGCCTTATCTAATCCAAAATCAGACATAGCATTCGCAATGTGTAAATTGGTGACCATGTCTTGCGAACTACCCCCTCAAAATTCACTTGTATAGGTTATACTAGGTGTAGTTTGTATTTTCTCCAAAATTTTAATATTATTTAACATACTTGATGTAATAGTTTAAGTTACAATGGGTTGACGTATCCAATAGGATAAAAACCCTTAAACAATAAAGATAAAAAAAAAAAAAAAGATTTAAACATTTATTATTAAAGTGGTTAGGAATTATTTAGCTATTTATTATTACGGTGATCTGATTATACTGTTTGCCACGTAAATAAACAAAGATCCATCCATAGGCTGCCAACACTATAACTGCCACACTCTATCTTTTGGCCAAAAATCAAGACAAACAGGATAAATTAAGGGAAGAAATATTTTCGAACTCAGATAAAAGATCATACCTGAAAGCGTGCTACAAAGAGGCGCTAAGAATGATGCCAGTCGTCTCCGCAAACTTCAGAAAAACTACGAAGGAATACACTTTATTGGGCTACAAAATACCGAAACATGTAAGCTTCTTATTGTTTTTATTGGTAAATGTATCTCTAAGTTTTAAATAGTTTAAACCTCTAATTTAATTGTTTCAAAATATCAACAATTAAATTAGACTTGTGAATCTTTTAGCATGAAATAAAGGGTAAATGGAGCAACGCACTGTTAGTTATTTGGAAACTTTCAAACAGGTGTTTTAGTACTGGTACAATACTTCCTTAGTTTCTTACACGTATTCCGTTTATTTGTACCATGTATAAATTACTAATAGTAGTGAAGATTTTAAATTAATAAATGTTTCAATTTTCTTCAGACGAACGTCGCATTTGGCCACCGAGATATGTCAATGATGGAAGATCAGTTCCCTCGAGCTAAAGAATACATACCAGAAAGATGGATCGCTGACAAAAATGATCCACTATACTATGGAAATGCACACCCGTTCGCTCACGCCCCGTTTGGTTTTGGAGCTCGCAGTTGCATAGGTAGGTTATAATATATATATATTATCGTAAGTGACCAGTAAACTAAAGTGTGAAGATAAAACAACTTTTTAATTGATAATCTCCTTTTGATTCACAAGAACCACAACCATTTTGGAAATGTCTGTGTTTCGAAGGTAAAATCACAGTTATTTTGAGTAGCAGTGGACAATTCAATTTAGAGGAATTAACGCCGTATACTACACGCCGTTGCTCCGCAAATAGTTTAGGGAAAATGATGAACAAGACGATAGCTTCATGTTATAATGTCATCCACAGAACTGCAAAATAAGAAATTTTAGTAAAAGGATATTCAAATTATAACGAAACATACTATCTCATGTCACAGCCATTAAAAAAAAATATCTCTTTTAATTGCAGGACGTCGTATAGCTGAGTTGGAAATCGAAATATTTTTGGCAAGGCTCATAGAGAATTTTAAAGTGGAATGGTTCGGTCCTCCTCCGAAGCTGGTTCAGACGTCACTCATCTATATCAAGGGTCCATTCAACTTTGTATTTAAGGATGTAAAATAAAAATTGTGTCAAATACTTAATATGTTAAATGAAATTCAGAAGAAATTTAAAATTGTATAAACAATTTGACATTTTAAATTAAATGGGTATGGTCAATATTAATGAGATTACAGAATCGGCGACTGTGACACGTTAAACAAACGCAACAATACATTTGGGATTTTTCATTGTTAACTGAATGCACATTAAATATTTCAAATTGTTTCTCAATCTCGTTTCAAATTCGGTGAATCTGTAACCTCTCTTACGGTAACTTGTAGATTTTGTGTAATGTAAGTTAAGATGTGTGTATTAATTTGTTAATAATATGTTAGTCTCGTCTAGCCAATTGCTGACTATAATCCTACATTTCATAAAATAAATCATATCATTTGTAAAAGAAATTATATGTTTTTTTCTTTTTATTAACAGCAAGAACTAGTGTCCAATTGTAAGCGGCTGGCTGGCCCGATTAATGTTCCTGTCAATCAAGGGGCCACAGTATTCGTGTTGAACTGAGTCACACATGTTACGAGTTGTATCTTTTACACTCGGCTATTTTGTATAATATCAACAAACATACACACATAACATAAATTTTTTTTTCAGCAAATATCAACGTGATGATCTTTCAAAAAAATTTGGAGGTTTCTAATAAACATTTTTGATTAAGTGAATATTTTTGGAAATAATCGCTCCAAAAGTTGCATAAATCGTGTCCCCCCCCCCCCCCTCCCTTAACTTTTGAGCCGTGTAACCAAAAAATATGGAAAAAATCACAAAGATAGCTCTTAATAAATACTTCAAACTAAAGTTATTTCAAATAAGGTCGGATATACCGTCATTGAGTTATTGCCAAAAAACTGCGTTTTTCAACAAAAGGGCATATCTGCCATGAACGCTCCTCTATTGATGCAATTGTTCAAGACTACAGAACCTACCTATCTGTCCCACTTTTAGGAAACCAAAATACTCGGACTTTATTGATAACAAATATTACTGATAAAATTGTAAGGTAATTTTAATTTATTTACCACCATATATGAATCAATCAAACAACGTTTATTTAAGTTTCTCTTTTTAAATTGACACTTCACATTCGGAAGTACATTATCAAATAGATATTAGACGATAAGAACTCGTGCCATCTCGACTGTGGAGTTGTTGCGAATCATAACATGTTCATAAGTACCTGTTTAAATCGATAAATAACAGTTAAAACTGAACTCTATTTCTAACGTCGTAAAGTTGAAATTGCTAGACAGTATTAAATGTTTGACGTATAAAGCTTGTTTAATAATAGGCATAACAAGGTCATCGTTGGATTTGTTGGTTAAAACATTTGTGAGTTAGACGCGACCAAACCTATAGAGATATTAGAACGAAGCGTAATATTGTTTTATCTGTGGATGACAGCCTAGTTGTGGTTTTATAGCGAGTGGAATTACACGTGATCATGAACCGTTCATTAATGCATAAATGATAACAGTATCAACAAATATTATCATAAGATTCGTGTAGTCAGTGTGTAGTGTTGTTAAAATGCAAACGTCAAAACTAAAGCCGGTTTTAAGATTAGCGGTTTATAATAAGGAGATTATAAGGTAAGATGTTATAATAAGCAGTAAATTGGCCAATATGTAAGCGCATAAGAATTTTACATTGTAAGTGGATGATCCAGTAGGAGCATCCACTTACAATGTAATTTTTTTACAGCCTCAGCCTCAATAGGCACAACATGGTTATGTTGTGTCCATTGAGGCTGATAAATCTTATCTCGTGTACTCTTCTTATAATATTGTTGACCTTTTGTTTTTCCATCAGTCCTATAATATGGTGTATAACATAATGGTGGCAGCACCTTACCTGTATATACAGTTTATAATCAAAGTAACATTGTAAACATTGGCAATTTAAAAGAGTGGCCGCGAGTTTTTATTGCCTGTTCTTTTCTCCGGCTTCACCTATTGTTTGTGAACAGGCATTACATATAAATGTAGAATCGATTTTTACAAGTGTAGTACTTGGCTTTCTAAGTGAATAAAGATTTTTTTTATTATTATTCTTGTTATTTTTGTTTTTTTCTTATAAATTACATTTTTAAATATATATTTATAAAAAAATAAATTTAAAAATATAAAAAATAGTGTCTAATTAATAGGAATAAATATAATTAATAGGAAGGGCCCGATCTAGGCCAGTGCAAGCCGACCAAAAGTGCCCAGCGCGGCAAAAATAAGGGGGGGCAAAACCGCGCGAGGTATTTAGGTGGTATTGGGTGAAAATATTTGCAAACCGTCGTACGTGCGACACATGTAGTAGGTTGGCGAAAATTAATTTGCCCGGAGCGGCTGAATGGCTTGATCTGACCCTGTTATTAGGTGGTCCAAAGTGTTCATTCAAGAATCACGTTTTATTTAATATTATACCAACAAGTGTTTTAATACAAATAAAGAATTATTTTGGTCTCTAGCTGTGGACTTTACGTGTAATTAATAAGATTCGACATTTTGTTGATTCCAATATTAAAATGTAATATTGAAGGTCATGTATTAATAATTTTTTGTATTTGGTTCAATAAGACGACGTTTTCCTTATTTTGATTCCAATTTATCGTATTCACGTTACACCACATTGATAACAAATTCTTAGTAGGTACTTATTTTGTTTATATCTAGAAATACGTACTAATCTATGGCCTGCAATCGTATAGCTTGTTGGAAGGTGTAAGCAGCTACTGGTACAAAGTGCCCACATCCCAGACATAAACAATGACTTTTGGGTCAAATAAGGTGTCCCGTGAGGGAAGCCAACCCATGACCTCCAGCTTAGAAGTCAGGGTTTACCACTAGACCAACAGGCCAGTAAACTCAACAGTTTCTCAAACTTAACAGTTGAATTTTCTTACGATCCCCGAAACTTTGATTAGCATTAGACAAAATGCGCGAAATGAACAAATGTGTAATTTATTTCTATTAGGCATACAGTCGTAACTTCCAGCAGATGACGTGAGTGAGTTCTGCTGTACGTATCCAATACGCGTTCTTAAGTCCTTAGCAGGTAATTGAGCGGGAGTGTAATCCCTTTTCAACCGACTTCAAAAAGTTTTTTTTTTATAATATCTTGGGACAACTCACACAAAGCTGTCTGATCCCAAACTAAGCAGAGCTTGTACTATGGAAACCAGACAACCGATAAACATACTTATACATTTCTAAATACATACATATTATAGATAAATGACACCCAAACACTGAATAAACCATCGTGCTCATCACACAAAGTTTTATCCTGGGTGGGGATCGAACCCACGACCACTTGCATATACATACCCACCGCACCACAGAGGCAGTCGGATTTAAAAAAATATTTTTGTGTTTGAAAGGGTATACTTCCAAGTTGGTCCCATTGTCATAAGATCACGATCTGATGATGGGATCCCGGAGAAATCGAGGGAACTCCTCAAATATTAAAGGCAAACCTACAGTGATTTAGGTGCATTTCATAGTGATTTGTGCATTTACTCTCAAAAAGCACCTATTAGTGAAGCAGAGCTGATGTTGAAGACCACTAATGACGAGCAGTCGAATTAAACAAAAGCAACTATTTCATGGCACCAACTTTAAAATGTTTATTTGTTTTCGTGATTCTAGGTAGATATTATTTTTTTGCTTTTTAGTTGCCTATTTTTGAAGTCGGTAATATTTTTTTGTAAAAAAGTTTTAATTGTTCCTACTAGTTCTAGGTACAGTAGTAACTAGTAGGAACAAACCATTCTTTTCAGCGCGGGGCAAGGAGTAGCAATGCTGTGCATTAGTGCTCAATTTATACTGGAGTAATGATCGCCTATACAGTTTTAAAGTAATAACGAAATTGGCTTACGTCAAATTGATGAACTATGCGTGAATTATATTTTGACCAAAATAAGTCGACGACTTATTTTGATCAAAATATAATTCACGCATAGTTATGCTAAATTAGTGCCAAATTTAAAATTTGTCTATGAGTTTTGCAAGTTACTGAGTGGGAAACATTTATTCTATACGAATCTTGTTACGAAAAACTCATTTTTGTTATGCAAAAATAAGTCGACGACTTATTTTGATCAAAATATAATTCACGCATAGTTATGCTAAATTAGTGCCAAATTTAAAATTTGTCTATGAGTTTTGCAAGTTACTGAGTGGGAAACATTTATTCTATACGAATCTTGTTACGAAAAACTCATTTTTGTTATGCAAATCTTTTGATGTTCAGACATATTAATCTTATCTTACTATGTAAATGATTTGTCAAAATAGATACCCAAGAACCTTATCAAAATCAGTACCAGTGTTTATCTGTTTTGGTACTATTAAGTAGCTGCTTGAGTTCCATAAGTCGAAATTGATTATTATTATTGTTTAGAGGGAAGTTTTTTAGTGTAGTGTTTATGTAAGTTAAATACTAGGAGCGCCTATCAATATCACGAGAATAATTTTCCAGATAATCTCAAAAAAACAAAATAATGTATAAAATGCACACGTGCGTGCAAAAAGCCCAAAAGTTGGTGGTACTGGATATGATTTTGCCAATCGTAAACCTAACACTCACTACAAGGCCTCATTTACGAAGGGGCATCGCGCATGCCATTGGGCGGCACGGCCTGCACTAAATTCAAACATATGGCGTTGCACGCGGTGACACACGCAGCGACAATTCTCGATGAAGCGATGCCTGCGTCATACAACCCTCCACGCATCTCTATAAACAAACACCATATATTGTAATATGTTTGTGTTTACACGTGCGATGACAAGTCTCGCTTCACGCGCCGCCTCTCCGTGGACAGAAAAAACTCCTAACGCGACGCGAGACGCCACGCCAAACGCGACTCACTACGCCCCGTGTCTCCATCAAGGCCTAAGGCCTCATTTACGGAGAGGCAGGGAATCGCGCGGGGCGTTGGGCGGCGCAGCCCGCACTGAATTCGATTATATGGCATTGTATGAGTGCGTTCACGGAGAATCTATTGTACAGGCGTTAGTTTGAAATGCAGCGATTTTTTGTGGTGGAGCTCGCGGCGTTTATCGTGGCGATGTACCCAGCAGAACACGCGGCAATTCTAGATTTCTCGATGAAGCGATGCTCGAGTCGAAACCTTCTGCTAGTCGTATTTGGAAATCGTATAACCCAGCCATGACTTATTTTAAAGAATTATATGTTTAAAAGTGAATTATTTAGTACCACTCCATACTTTAATATAATACATAATATTCTACGTTAAAAATGCCGCGTGCTCCGCTGCGATGTCCATTTTGACAGATTGGTATATACTGTTATTTTTATAGGTATTATACTATAGTCGCTGTAAACCATTGTCTGATCATAGTCTAGTTATATGCATAAGTAATGATATAATATTATCCACAACAATGAAGCACTAAGAGATGCCAATGATCACAGCTATAATGGTCTACACAAAAAATATTTAAATTTTCTCCACTAAATTTCAGTTCGGAAAATTGAAATTGGCTCAATTGTAAAATACTTATGTAAAAGCAAAGCAATAAACAACACTACACATATATAACCTATTAGACAAATAACAATAAAACAACGGTTACAGAAAGGTAGCTGTCACGAGCAATGGTACTGAAGTAAAGCTAGATGCTAATCTGAAATCATGGCGAGAAATTCCCGGACCATCATCCTTACCGGTCGTTGGACAACTACATCACATATTACCCGGAGGTGAGATAAACTCAGTAACTTTTGCTTCTAAATCATAAGGAAGCCATATTTAAACCGTCTAAATCATCGATCTCATAGACTTGTGACCAAATATTTAGGTCTAATATTATGCGAAGTTAGTAATCAACTTTCGTGACTAAACATTTAACACTGATCTGAATGTGCATATCAATTTGAATTTGGTGTCTCTGATATAAATAACAGACTCATGACATTAATACCATTATTTTTAAGAGTTACTAATGTTACTTTTGATTTTGACAATAGGTGAGCTATCAAAATTCGAGACACCTGGAGCTATACAGGAACTCTACGACAAGTATGGTCCCATAATAAGATTTGATGGCCTACTGGGTGTGAAACCAATGATTATATTAGGAGACCCTGAAACTGCTGCACTTGTAAGTGATTTTTAAACCCATTTCAACCATCGCTGTAGAATAGGAAACTATTTGTTTAAGACCTATTTTTCGGCCTAGGGAAGGGCGAATTTTACTGTTTTTTTCACAGCCTGATCTGTAAAACGATTTCAGATAGAAAAAAGGAAGAAATCTCTTCTATGCATTTTGAATATTATCAGCTTTAAATATTTAACTTATGAATAGGCAGATAAGTTGACGAACATCCAGTTTTGTCTTTCAATGTCACATTTAAAAGACTCAAACATACATGCTTTTTTCATTGCAATCGATGAACTTTAATATCACGCAATTATTTATTATCAATATCATCTTAATTAAAGTTAAGTAGTAGTTCTTATCTGTATTTCTTTGTCTATTTAAAGTATTTCTAATTAATACATAAAAACAACTAGCTAGGTATGTTGTGGATAAAGATAAAATGCTACAGAAATGCCGAATCATGCTTAAATGGCACATCTATTAAAAATGTTTACATATTTTTATATTAAAAGTAACTCCATTTGCGTGTCTGTGTGAAAAAGGCGCTAAGTTTGTAAAGTTCTTTATCGTTATAATTATGTAAAATATGTATGTACACTTAAGTTAAAATTCTTTATTTTCTTGCAGGTCCTAAGAAGTGAGAACTGGTTGCCAATACGTCCTGGCTTCTTTTCGCTTGCGTATTATAGAAGAGAATACAAAGAAAACAAGGGGCAAAAAGTTGGCACAACAGGTCTTATTACAGAGTATGTATTTTTTTGGACAATACATTATTAATATAGATAAACCTGATATACGTTGCGTTATCTATTTTTCTTTACGGTAGATAAAGTAAGGTATTAGGTATCACAAAAATGTATTTCTTAAAACCAAAATAGAAAAAAATGTTTGACTTTTTTTTACATAGAAAACCACGGACTGCAATCAAGTCAAGTCAAGTCAAGTCAAATATCTTTATTTCGTAAAATCAGGTTAATGATTATTTGAAAACGTCAAATTAAAACATACTAAAAATTTTATAAAATTATGATTGTTTGAAAAAAGAAACAAAATGACGGTAGATTCAATCACGGTAGATTTGCTAGCATTTATTGAGGAGTTTAGTAGTCTATATATAAAACTCATCATCAGATCTTTACGAAATTTATATACATTTTATTACAAAAATGTTGAAAATCCGTCTATAGCGATGGAGTTATGCCCAAACATTCTAATTGAGAACCTCCTCATTTTAAAAAAAATTTTTATATGGGTAAAACACGACGAGTTCCTAATTACTCGACGGAAGAAGTACCTTTTGTTTGTTGTTGTACCTAAGTGGTTTTCAATAAAATATACTTTTTCCGATAGGTACATTTCAATTGAAACGCAAGTAAGATTTAAAGACTTGACAATTATTTACAGACATGGTGACGCATGGAAAGAGTTTAGATCCGCCGTGAACCCAGTGATGTTACAACCCAGGACAATTTTATTAAACTATACAGCAACGCACTGGACGAAGTCGCTCAAGACATGATCAAAAGGTATTTACCCTGACCTTACGAGCCAACATATCACGAAAAAAATATTATATCATTTTTAATGTCCTATTTTGGACGAATATAGCACATATACAATATTTTAATACAATTCTGTTTGTTATGAATTTTATTAACATTTCACCCTCACCCCAGAATAGAAAAGACATAAAATAACTTCCATTTTTTTATAATTATTAAACATATTGGAAGAGTGATTTCAGTGCTTATTGTTTGTTTAAGCAGCAGTATTGGATCTAAAATTATTTTGGAGGAGTGGTAAAAACTTGATGATGATGATGAATGTTGTCGCCCTTTCGCAAAGTAATATGGGCAAATCATCAAGTTTTTCCCATTGTGAATCACGATTAGATTTTAATTGCAGAGACATTAGTTGCATTATTTATTAAATGTTAAGAATATTTAAGAATATAACTTGATCAATCCTTTCAGAATGAAAGCTGACCTAGATGAGAAGAATATGCTCAAAAGGAGTATAGACAACGAAATGAACTTATGGGCTTTAGAATCTATTGGTACGGTAGCACTTGGATGTCGCCTGAATTGTCTAGATTCTAACTTACCTGATGATTCTCCTGAAAAAGAGCTTATTCAGTGCATTCATGATTTATTCGTGACATCAGACGCCCTTGATAACAAGCCAAGCTTATGGCGGTATTTCTCAACTCCAACGTACAAAAGAGCTATGAAATTGTATGAGCGACACGAAAGGTAGTAAAATATTAAAACAATAATAAGCTATTATACAATGTTAAATATTTCCTCAATTTATAAATACATACTTTTTCAGTCTTACAAAGCATTTTGTTAAGAAAGGTGTAGAACAACTAAAACAAAATGCCGGTCAAAAATCTGATCACGAAAAAGGCGTTTTGGAGAAATTACTTGAAATTAACGAAGAGTATGCTTACATTATGGCCAGTGATATGTTATTTGCCGGAGTTGATACGGTAAGTAAATGAAATTAGCACAAATATCATCTTATTAAAAACCACTCATAATACAATTGCTTTGATAATGAAGCTAGTAATCGTACCTTAAAAAATAAAGTTCTATTTACACAGGCTGCTTACACGATGATTGCTACACTCTATTTGCTGGCAACAAATCAAGACAAACAAGACAAGTTAAGAGAAGAAATACTATCAAAATCAGATAAAAGAACATACCTCAGGGCATGCTACAAAGAGGGACTGAGACTAATGCCAGTAGTCTCAGGAAACATTAGGCATACTACTCGGGACTACAATCTATTGGGATACAAAGTACCAAAAGGGGTAAGTAAATCAACTAACAAAAAGCTAGTCACTAGTATTTTGTTAGGTTCAAATGGAATGAATTTATATATCTACCACTTAATTCCACTTGAATAATACATTTAAATCGCTTTACGAAAACTGTATCCGATGTTTTTAGATGAACGTTGTGTTCACCCACCGCGAAATGTCTTTGATGGAGCATCATTACCCTCGGGCCCAGGAGTACATTCCCGAGCGGTGGATCGCTGAGAAAAATGACCCACTTTACTATGGGAATGCCCATCCATTTGCACATGGCCCATTTGGCTTTGGAGCCCGCAGCTGTATAGGTAAGTCCTAAATAGATAAAATAGGTAATTTTATTCTAAAGGGTTATACTTAAACGCAATTAAGGCAGGGTAATAATTTAGTAGCACTGTGTGTGCCAGATTCTATTTAAGATTCTATGGTTGACAATTGACATTTAATTAGAACCCTGTGCTTGTACTTGTTGTAAAGGTCAATAAAGCTTACATAATAAATAAAATAACAGCTCCCGCTGCAAGCAAGATTGTAACCTTTCAGACAATATGATACAATATTTTTTTTTGTTTTTTTGCAGGTCGTCGTATAGCCGAATTGGAGATCGAAATGTTATTGGCACGGATCATAGAAAATTTCAAAGTGGAATGGTTCGGTCCTCCCCCGAAAATGATTCAGACTGCACTTATCTACATCAAGCCTCCTTTTAATTTTGTATTTACAAATTTAAAATAATTTCGAGTAGATGATTTAATTAGAATTTTTAATGATATTTAAACTAAGTTAGATTTTTATTTATAAACGTTGCTTGTACCTTACCTAATATTTCATTGTTTTGTATTGTATTATACTAATAGAGAAATTAAGTATTATATTTTTGCTTTATTTTACCCTAATCCAGTGAAATAATATACAACATGTAACAGCAATAGTTAAATATATTTCAACGGTTGTTGCATACATATGATACGAGTGCTCGTATCTAATTTTATTGAAGTCCAAATACCCTAGTACTTCAAGTATAACTTAATCTTATAAATGTGAAAAAAGATCTACGCCATAATAACGCAATCAGAATTTGCGCCACGAGAGACGCAATGCTAATACCATACACTATTTGCTTCTGAACTTTGCCCTCACCTTCCTGTTACACGTTATCTATCTAATTAATAATAATCTTTAGATATTATATATATAATCTCTTTTCTTATAAATATGTTTAATATTAATCTGAATCTCGGAAACGGCTCCAACGATTTTCATGAAATTTAGTATGCTTTAGTTTCGGGCACGTATGGATAAATCGATCAAGCTAGGTTTTATTTTTAAAAAACGTCGTTCTATCCATGTATTCAGGCAATGAAAAATTGCTAAATTTCCATTAGAATACGAAGGTAAGTTTCACCGCCATCTACAAAGTTATAATAGCACATGTGGGAAATCGGGCGGTCCCGAAACCAGAAGACTTGAACCGGGGGGTAGTCCAGATGATTCTTATTTTCCATTAATGCACTATTAGTACATATTATTATCTCGATGTTATTTCCCCTTTTTATGTTCAATTTTTTGGTTTTTGATTTTTGTTTTCTGATAAGTTTTTATTTAAATAAGAAGATAGAAAAATATTATTCATAATTTATCAGTGTATAATTCGTATCTAAATATAATTTTAAAAAAAAACACGATTTACCATAAAAATACCGAGCTAAGCTCGGTCATTCAGGTACTTATACCTACTAACACTGTCAAGCTAAGCTACTTTATGTACGGTGAAGGAGTGAGATACAAATTATATTATAGTACATAAATAAATATAATTCGCAACTATTTGAAATACGGTTTTTTTCCCTAGATCGGAATCTGTTAAACATAGTATAAGTATTAAAAAAAAAAAAACTATGGATAATAAAAGGTAAAAAACAGCAGCCACAGTAAAAAAATATTGTTGGCAAACGCTCAAAAAGCAGGGCCATATCGCCACAATCTTTTTATCCCCGCAGACGACTTCTGACGTATGTTTAGATGTATGTATGTACCTACGTAATGCTAATTTGTTATTTATTCCAAATTTTACAAATATTTGACTCTTTGTCTGACAATTATATAGTTATACATAATAAACACTTTCAAACTAGTGGCACTGGCCAATTGTAACTATATACCTCGGTGAGGAGTCAAAGTGATGAGTAGGTAATTCAGTGTAAAGTAGCTCTAATGTGGGTAGTATTATATCCAGCATAATAGCCTTGAACCAAACCATTCAAGAATACCTGTTCAATTCTAATAGAAACACAAGTGAAACTCAACTCTATTACCAAAGATAATAAAGTTTAAAGTATCAAAGAGGCTTATGAAGCGGGTACAGCAGAAATTGGAAGCGATGGAGGTCAACGATTGGATCCGTCAGCTAAAACCATTTATGCCGCCATCAAGATCGAACCAATTTTAGAGACACAGCAGAAAACATTACGAATCAGCTTAACGCATCATATTTTACCTGTAACAAAACTGTCATACATAAAGGATCTATGTTTTCGAGATGCAGACGTCAAAGTTCAAACCGATTGTGAGATTAGCTTCTTGTAATAAGAATATTGTAAGGTAAGATGTTATGGCTAATTTAATAGTACTTAGAAACCGTATGGTTACAGATGATTTCAAATTTTTCTATCTTTCGAAAATGCATTTATTGTATTTGTAAGGTTATAGATGACGTTTAAAATTTAAAAAACTAAAATAAAACAGACCAAACACCTGAAAAACCTAATTGCTGAAGTGTTTAAAATACCGACTATTCGCTGGCTTGCATGCTTGCGTCAGATATTTAACTATGGACATGTAGGTACAATTTTAAACACTGTTTTATTTTCTTAAAGTTAAATTAAGTTACAAAATAATATTTGCCCTTGACACGATGTACCAAAGTTAATAAACTTAGACCAGCAAAGCACCTCAGTAAAATAAGTACTACTTAGTTACTTACTACCTGGTACTGTGCATAAAAACAAAAACCAAATTTTGCTTATGAAGTACTTATAGACAACAACATAACGCAGTACAGATAGATAATCCTATTGATATTATTAACCATTCACGACTTCAAACAAAAAAAAAACAAATTCTTTAACGCATTAAGTTCTGCAAGACAAAACGATTTGACAAAGGTGTAACTCCAGCAAATTACGTAGCAATTTATCATTCTACTATTGACATTGACCTACGATTTATCTAAATACCTAAGTAAATAACATTAAATTGTTTCTCGTGTCAAATAAACAAGTGTTTAATACGAATATTTGCATATTACTTGTACTACCTGTATTTTACTTACCTCTTTTTCTTACCTCATTTGTTTATTTTTTTGTCTGTCTTGCCATCTGCTTGGCTAATCTCCATAAGCTAATTTATATATTTACTCCATGCGGGCAAAGTCGTCGGTCGCAGTTAGCTACTTGACGAGTTTTTTATTTAGACATGTATTGTGGTTGCGGTTGAAGGATTGATGTAATTACAATACTGCGAGGTTATAGGGTTTGGGTATGTGTATCTGTTGGCATAATGACTTGCCAGCATAAACGCCAAATTGATTTAACCTTCACACCGGCTACAATGTCACTCGTAAGTCGTTTGTGTATGCTTTGGGAATGGTTACATTTTTTGGTTAACATTATTAGCCAGAAAAATATGATGGTCTCCTAACCGATGCTGGTTATGGGGGCCTATCTTATCAGATATGAACCAACTACGCCGGAGATATTATAGTACAAAAGCGCACTTTCTATTTCTTCTCTCTTAAGGTTCATTTCCGTGCATCGCGACCGATCGCGAGCCGCTCGCGGCTTACGACAAGCGGCTGACGCTCGCGGCCGATGCGACAATATTCACAGTGCGCGCGCGGGCCTACGACAGTCGTCGGCCGCGCGCGTCTGTCACTTACCTCAGCCGCTTGTCGTAAGCCGCGAGCGGCTTGCGATCGATCGCGATGCACGGAAATGAACCTTTATAGTCCAATAGGAAGAAAATCCGACACGACCGTAGAGAGATTAGGCGCAGGACCAATGGCCTATGTGATACGTAAACCATAAGGCACAAAGATTGTTCTAGCTGCAATTCTGCATTAATATTCTCACAAGTAATATTTGTAATAGTTTCAATTGTTACACTTATTGAGATACACTTTAGTACAATGCCAAAGAACTTATCTAATATATAAAATTCTCGTGTCACAGTTTTCGTTGCCATACTCCTCCGAAACGGCTTGACCGATTTTGATGAAATTTTTTGTGCTTATCCGGTATCTATGAGAATCGGCCAACATCTATTTTTCATACCCCTATGAGTTTGTTTGTTTGTTTGAACGCGATAATCTCAGGAACTACTGGGCCGCATTGAAAAAATATTTTATTGTTGGATAGTCCATTTATAGAGTAAGGCTATATAGGTTAAAACATCACGCTACGACCAATAGGAGCGGAGCAGCAATGAAAAATGTTGTAAAAAAAAAAGAAGAAAAAAGAAAAAAGGGAAAATTTACGCAGACGAAGTTGCGCGGGTCAGCTAGTATATATATATTAATCAGTAAACACAGCATGCACAATAAAACTAATTGACCAATGAGGGAACATTGGAATAAATCACATTAAAGATAACAAACACAGTAACATTATATTAAGTATTCTGTAGCCAAATTAAGGTATTTCATTATAAAATAAAAAAACTTGAGTATACCCACAACTTAAAAAATAATAGTAATACCATTTTCTTTAATACAGGACGATAACTATCACGAGCAACGATAATGAAGTAAAGCTAGACGCTAATTTAAAATCATGGCGAGAAGTTCCAGGGCCATCGTCTCTGCCGATCATTGGGCAGTTGCTTCACTTTCTACCTGGAGGTAAAGTAAGATTATTAATTGTATCAGATCCATTTTAACAACATTTTTGGGGACACAAAGAATTTAATAACTTAGTGCTTTGAGATAGATGACAAGACAAAGTACATCTAATCTGGCTTTTTTACACAAGATTTAGAATTTAAATAATGATCGAATCATTATGACCATGATAATCGGATACGCTAGCTATAGCTTTATGGACGTTGGCATTAGTTGCAAGTCATTTTGTAAAAAGCCGTAAACTTACAGTAGCCCGTATGAAATTATTTAAACTAATTATTCTTACCGCTATATAATCCCACTCACGTTTCTACTTAGTTACAAATTGCACCGAGGGCAATGAACACTTGATGAATAAGCTTGAAGCTTGTACAAAGTCTTACTATGATTAACATACACGTAGAAGATGTAATTATCTATTTTATTTTATAGACATTTATAACGAAGTAGTGACTCGTCTTCTGAGATTAGGCCGATTTTCAATTTTGAAGATGATGTTATACAGGTTGATTTTTAATATACTAATGACTTCTCGTCGTTTAGATTACACCAAATAACTTTAGAATATCAGTTTTGAAAAGTATAACCTTAAATTCATCCATAACCACATACACCTTTAGTCACACCACCACCTACCATTAACCACAGTTCCCGAAGTACTCGTAAAAGTGATTATTTTTTGTCAGGTTTAGGGCCTAAACTTCACAATAAACAATGATTTAACTCCAGTAACATAGTCTGTAGGTGGTTCTGGCTATAAAACCAAGTGATATATGGTTAAAGTTTAATTTATTAATTATATTTCGACACTGATATTACAAAATTATTTCATCACAATATAATACTATTATTCTATCATATAGCGACTAAACTGAAATACAAGCACAAGTTACAGAAAAACTACCAAAACCACGTTTGGTATGGTTGGTCTGCCTGAGGCACTTTATAATTCATTTTAGGCTTAAATAGTTGGTATCTTGTAACACATTACATCGTGCATTTTATGATACTCGGATTTTTTTGTATAGATTGTACGTCTTGTTTATCCCTGTCAATAAATTATTTACTTCTGTCAGTCCAGTATTTTGTTATTTTGATTTCATTTCACATATTCCCTCTCACAGTTAACACCAATTGAGGCTTTTACAGGTGAATTAAGTAGTTTCGAAACACCTGGTGCAATTCAGAAACTATATGACAAGTATGGACCGATGATAAGATTTGACAGTATACTTGGTAGAGATCCCATAATCTTATTAGGTGATCCTGAAACTACAGCATATGTAAGTATTGATATTAATAGTAAAACTAGTGTTTTGTAGTAGCAACTATTTGTATTTAGGTTTAGGTTTCCAAGAAGTTATTTATTACAAAACTGCGCCAGAAGGTGGGTAATGTTATATCAGCACTCTTTTGGCCCCGTTGGGCATATGAATCTCCAATAGATTTCCACTCGGCACGGTCTAAGACCTATCAGTGCCATAGATGACTAGCGGTTACTCTTACATCGTCAGACTATCTGGATGGTGGTCTGCACTTCGTTTGGCCTCACGGAGTCTCTACTCTAGGACGCTTTTACTCCACCTGCCATCACTTCGGCGGTACAGATGCCCAGCCCACGACCATTTCAGTTTTGCAATCCGATATCCGACATCAATTACTCAGGTTTTATTTCTAATAATTGTATTCCGGATCCTGTCTCGCAGTGCGAAGCCGTGTTGTGAGAGTTCAACTCTTAGAAGCTGACATTGATCGAAGACTTTGGTTTTCAATGATTGAGGTATCTTGGCCTTAACACGTAATTTAGTTCACTAAAAGCTGCCCTGTATTCTCTGGTCAATTTTAGCTTACATAACTTACTACTTTAACTTAACCACAACAAGTATATTTTCCAATAAAACAGAATGCGCAAAACTGTCTTAATGTTTTGGTAGTGGTGTTATCTTACTCATCGTTTATTTATTTTACTATTGATACTGTATTATCTATTTTGTAAACTTAGGTCGTTATCAATATGTACACTTTATATTTTGATCATATTAAAACAATAAACTGAACTATTGTTCTATGAACAAACAACATTCGTCAATAGATTATTTTTTTAGTTTTAAGTTTTAGAAATTACCGATCATTTTATAAAATGAAAATGAAACTATTTAGCGATAAAAAATCCTTTCATTAATATTATTATTTTAACTATTATAATAATAGTCAAAATAATAATATTAATGAAAGGATTTTTTTTATCGCACAATACCATTAGTTTGCGGGCTGGGAGGCTACGAATAAAAGCGTAATATTTAGACATCGATCAAAAATTTATTATTCATGATTAAGTGAAGCTAGAATAAGGGGGTTGCGTTATATAGGTTGTTTGTATTTTTGTAAAAGTTCGATCTAAGTATACACAATTATTGACAAGCCATCGGAAATTCAAGTATTTTTAATAATTTCTACAGCTATGTTATTTATTTAAAATCTTTATAATTAGTATTGAAAAAACAATCCAGTACAGCGTTACCATAGCTTTGCATAAATACAAGAGTTACTATAACAACCAGTAATAGTCACGGGATGATTTGAAATAGAAAATAAACACATATAAAAAGCATAAATTGTTTTGTAAAAATGAACATTATTACGTCTTATAGATTGTTATGTAGATAATGAAAATAATTGAGAAAATTATTATTTATTTCTTTTCTTTTATGAAACTGTTACCTATTGCCCATGTAAACATTTTCGTCTTGGTATAAATTTTCAAAAATAAAATATTCCAATCAATAAAAATCTATTAAAAACGTATTTACATGATTTTTAATCGATAATTCGGTTATTTTGATTAATTAATATTAAGTCACAGCCCACAGCCTTAGCAACATTGATGATGAATCGTCAAGAATGTAAACTTTCAGCGGGACTACTATAATGTTTATTTTACCTAAAATCTTAATTTGAAATAGGAACATTTTTAAAATTTTAAATTCTTCCAGTTTTTTTGACGCGATAACCTCTTATAAATCGATGACCGGCTGCACTCATAAAAAGGGTCTAAAAAAGTCCCGTTATTGACTGGTTACTAAGCAACGTGAATAGCAATTCCGCCTGCTGATAGGCTGAAGTATTGTGGCCGTCATGCGCCCAGGTCCAATAAAGCTGTCACAGGCACATCATCAATTATCATTACAATTTCATCAATTTTTGGCGATTGCAGCGATATGCTATACAATTAGAAATAAAAAACACTGTCACAGGCATGGTTTTTTATTAAAATGTCATCAATGTTTTCTTATGACGTTATCACGTAAAATTATAATGGGTGAAACGACTTCTTTTTGAAAATTATTTGATACAAACACCAAAAATATAGCAAAAGAGACATCTATATACCTCTTTCCTTTTTTATTATTAACTAGCTTTTGTCCGAAGCTCCGGCCCCGTAATCGGTCTATTATTCAAACGAACAATTAAACTCATCTTTATTTTATTAATAAAGATTAATCGGACCAACTGCTTATTTTTTTTTTAAAGACGCCTCTCGCAGTAAGCTACAAGCCCTGTGTCGCGGGGGACTTTATAAACGTACAAGTCACGAACACAAAGTACACCCAGACCCGGAACAACAATATGTGGATCACACAAAGTAGTGTCCCGTGCGGGAATCGAACCCCACCGCGCCACAGAGGCAGTCATACTCGTATCTTCCTTTTTACCAAGATATTATGATTTCTTTGCAGGTTTTAAGAAGTGAGAACTGGTTGCCTATACGACCTGGTTTTATGTCTCTTGAATACTACAGAAGAGACTACAAGATAAGCAAGGGACATGATGTTCGCACTACAGGTCTTATTACAGAGTATGTTATCATGTTTATAAAAAGACGCGTTTTTTTTATATTTTGGGACAACTCTCACAACGTCATGTGACCCCAAACTAAACAGAGCTTGTGCTATGGCTACCACCCAACTGATAAACATACGAGTACTTATATATTTCTACATTCATACTTAACATGCTTAGATAAATTACACCAAGACACATAATAAACCATCGTGCTCATCCACATTACCTCATCATACAAAGTTTTATCCTGGGTGGGAATCGAACCCACGCACTATTATTGAAAAGACTATTAGATTAAAAGTTATCATAGATAGCTCTGTTTAATAATAACAGTATTTTTAAACAAAAATTACGTACTGATCACAGAAGCTAGATATATTATCTTTGGTACTGATAAATACTTATTTGATTTAATTGTGATGTCGTTTTTGAATTTTTGTTTTTTAATTTATGATTTAATATTTCATATTTTTGATTTAATTGTCATGTCATTTTTGAATTGTTTGATTTTTGTTTTTTATTTTGTGATTATTATGTTGTCATTATATTTTTTTAAATTGTCATATTTGTGTACGATAGCGCAATAGATGAATATTGTATTTAACCACATAAATTATAGCCAAAATGACAGTAGAAATAATTTTTATACTGATAATAAAAAAAAAAACTTGAGAGGTGTCAAGGGACACCCGGATGGAACGAAGTTCTTATCTTAATTTTTTTTTATAAACTTCGCAACACCACACTGTTCAATGCGAAATAGAAAGACGAAACAAAAATAACTTACAAAAAGACGATTGTACCTATACCGAAGGCTCGAACCCACAACTACACAATTGTCACCAATACTGTGTACCGAATTTATGCCTCTAGACCAAATCGACAGGTGACTTCTTTGTCAAATTAGATGTTTATATCTTACGCGCACGCCGCACGGCTTGTGTGTGTCAAAAAGTGTCGTTACAACTTTTCGTGAGATTTTTTTCCGTCTAGCCCCCTTTTACAACGCGCGATAAGGAACTTCGTTCCAATATTTAAAAAAAATAAAAAAATGTTTTCAATTCTGCAGGCACTCCCGGAGTGCAACTCGTTTTCTTTTTACGTCTTAAGTGCGTACATTGTACGCACTAAGGCGATTGGCACACTGAAACGCAACGCATTCACGCATGGTGTCTGCAACACCGTGCGTGAATGCGTTGCGTTTACATGCGGGGAGTGTGATCACCCTACATGCGGTAAACACGTGCCCTCTCATTATTTCTTGTTATTCTGATAGAGAAAGAGATAGACGCAACCACGCGCGTGTCTCCATTGCCACGCATCCCGCTCCGTGATGCATTTCTGTATGCCAATCGCCAAAAGGCGTAGATCTTGTCACGCATTTGACACAATTTCATACGAGCCTATTTTTCCTACGAAGAAACGCCTTTTTTGATCACATACTCTTACACTTATTGACAGGCATGGTGAGATATGGAAAGAGTTCAGATCTGCCGTTAACCCAGTGATGTTACAGCCGAGGACTATTAGACTTTACACCAGTGTACTGGACGAAGTTGCACTAGATATGATCAAGAGGTCAGTATAGACGTTAACGAATTCAATCAAAATGACCACTGATTAATCTTATGGTAAAGATAGGCCAGTGAGATAGAACAATAGTTAGTTGCAAGTTGCAAGCGAGCACTTACTTCTATAATAAGTGCTAGTACCTACGTTAAACAGGCACAATGTGACAGAAATGTCTTGTAATGAATGAGCAACATTTGAGTTTATTTGACACTAGCTTTCGTCTGCAGCTCCGCCCGCGTGTATGTCGGTTATCGCAATAAAAACTATGCTGCTATGCCTTCCCCGGGACTCAAACTATCTCCATATCAAATTTCATCTAAATCGGTTTAGCTGTTTGAGCGTGAAAGCGTAACAGACAGACAGAGTTACTTTCACATTTATAACATTTGTATGGAAGTATGGATGGATTATGACAAATGACCTTTGTGACGAATATAGACTTTCATACATTTGAGTGTACCAAATGTCTAAATCAAATGGAAGTCTCGTTGTGGTCGGCGGCAGCCTGTTATAGTACTAGTACTATACAGGATGGACAATGCCCCTTGGTGGGAAAGTACCCTAAATAATTGAGCTAGCAAATTTTACTCAAAGGAAACATTCTTTTGTTTTTAGAAGAAGAAATAAAAAAGATAAAAATAACTGCATTCAAATATTTTCTAAATGTAACTTGACAGAGCCGGGAATCGTACAAATCTCTCTATTAAACAATGCATCTAAAATATGAGGAATGCCGTGGATTTAGTCATAATTTATAAATGTAGTGGGACTAGAACAAGGTAAAGCAAAAGCATTACTATTAGAAAAAGTCGATAGGTCCTAATTTGTGCTTTTAAAAACTGATCATTATTTACTTGTTACCATTTGCAAAGAGACACGCAATGAATATATTAAAACAAACTTTAAACAACTTTTATGTTAAAGGTTTTAAATTAGTGATTTAAATTTTAGATGCAATTTTTATTACAAATATATGTTCTTGATTAATGCCCTTTTCAATCGGTATCACATAAGTACAAGGTGTTTATTTTCTTTAGTTGATAGGTTGCTCTGGCAAGTGACTTTTGGAAAATCTTTAAAGCAGTTATTTTTATTTCTAAAATTAAAAGAATATTCCCTTTTAGAAAAATTTGCTAGCTCAATTATTTAACATACTTTCTCTCCAGGGGGCATAGGTTTAGTCATACCAGTGATGCTAGTTAGCGAATACATATGACAACATTAGGTAGCAGAAAAATGTATAAAACTAGTGTATCACTTCAAAGTTAGGGCAAAAATTTTCCTTTACTCTGAAGTCTATACAGTGATGACACCTGTTCAAGTCCGGATCCAGAATCATGTTCTGGGGGCCCACTTTGACCCAACACTGGTCAAGTGTGAGTAGTTTTGCCCGTCAACGCGGTCCAAAATATCTTTCAACATAAATTATTATAGGTATAACATTAATTGCATAACACTTATAATTAGAACCAATTTGAGTCTATTTATTGTTTTTATAAGAACTGAGTACATAGTGATATTTAATTATAGTGCAGAATATGCAGTGCTACAAAATAAATAACCTCTATCTATACAAATCCATACAAATACAATAGTATATTATTACATATTTTTCAGAATAAAAGCCGATAGGGATGAAAATAACAGGCTCAAAAGCAGTTTTGATAATGAGATGAACTTATGGGCGTTAGAGTCTATCGCAACTGTAGCACTTGGGTGCCGTCTACACTGTCTAGATCCTAATTTACCTGAAAACTCACCTCAGAAGGAACTGATTAAATGCATCCATGAAATATTTGACACAGGAAACGAGTTGGACTTTAAACCAAGTATGTGGAAATACTACGCAACCCCAGCCTTCAAAAGAGCTATGAAACTCTATGAACGACATGAAGAGTAAGCTAACAGGCATTTAAATTAAACACATAATGAAATATTCTAAATGCAAAAACATTTTTTCGTTCCTTTACGATTGTTCATTTTTTTTGTAATATTCTTTTCAGTCTTACAAAATACTTTGTCAAGCAAGGTGTGGAGCAATTGAAACTGAATTCGGGGCTAAAATCAGAACATGAAAAAGGTGTTATGGAAAAATTGCTTGAAATTAACGAAGAATATGCTTACATTATGGCCAGTGATTTGTTAGTTTCCGGGGTTGATACGGTAAGTTAATGACATTGACACAAACATTAAAGGCGGTACACAAATACAATTACAATGAAATACATTTAATAGACCATTCTATTCAATAGAATAGCTAGCTATATTGTTTAGCGAAAAGACTTCGTTAGATAATTATTGATGAAATAACCGTTACTTATATACAGGCCGCTAACACGATGACTGCTACACTTTATCTCCTGGCGAAAAATCAAGACAAACAGGATAAGTTGAGAGAAGAAATCCTTTCAAAATCACCTAAAAGACCGTACCTGAGAGCATGTTACAAAGAAGGACTTAGGATGATGCCAGTCGTCTCAGGAAACCTTAGAAGGATTTCTAAAGACTACAACCTCATGGGCTACAGAATACCTAAAGGCGTAAGTCGATCGGATGACTTTTGAATGAATCCGTACTCAATATAAATAATTATGTGCATCGACTTTATTTAAAATGGTTTCAGATGAACATTGTTTTTACCCACCGTGAAATGTCATTGATGGAGCATCATTACCCTCGCGCACAGGAGTATATACCTGAGCGGTGGGTCGCTGAGAAAAATGATCCACTTTACTACGGGAATGCCCACCCATTTGCTTATAGCCCATTTGGCTTCGGAGTTCGCAGCTGTATAGGTAGGTCCTATACACCAGGAACCATTGACATTAATAGATTAGATTAATTTTGACTCAAAGTATGGGCTCCATTTTTTCAAATCATGGAAGGTTTTTTGTCATTTATTGACGTCATAATAAGATACTGGATGCCACCCGTAGCGTCCCATCTGACTTTATAAATCTATGGAGTCCCAGATATAAGGGTGCTAAAATATATCCTAAAGATGTTGAACAATGCAGGTAATAAATAGAAATTATTGAAAGTCCCTTTCCGTGATTGCAGAGCTTTCTCTCTAGATTATCTACTTGTGGTTCATCATAAAAAAAAGGAACTTCAATAAGAGTTCTTTCACACCTCCCACAGCCTATTAGGCTAAAATAATTTTATTTAGTGGCGAATGCAGAAATTGTAGATTTCTAGTAATAGTAGTTGTCTATACATATTTTATGAGCTCAATTTTCATTTGCAGGTCGTCGCATAGCCGAGTTGGAGATAGAAACATTTTTGGCGAGAATCATAGAGAATTTTAAAGTGGAATGGTCCGGTCCTCCTCCGAAACAAGTGGCGACATCACTTAACTATATCAAGGGTCCATTCTACTTTGTATTTAAGGATTTGAAGTGATTTCTCTTTACAAATCACTTTTGTTTCTTGCATTTGTAATTGTAGTATTGAAATAGATATAATTCACAACAATCAAAGAACGGATTTTATTGTGTGACCTGGGATTTTTTAAAAACATACTGTATAGGTGCGATAATACTGCAGCAAAAAAATAGAATCATAACATTATATACATTAGTGCCCAAGTGTATAATGCACAGTAGTCTGGGCTTCAAGTAATTATACATCACTAGCTATCCCAGTGAACTTCGTACCGCCTTCGTAGGAGGAGTTCAGTGACATACACACGTACAGAAGAATTATATATATATATATATATATAAAGATGAGTTCTTAACACTTAACAGGATGGAGTTAAATTTCAATCAAAAGGCCAGTTTAATAGCCGAAAAGTAAACCATTGGTGAGTTTCTGCTCAACAGGCGGTACAAGTAAAACAACTCTAATGCAAATGAAAATAAAATTGAAATCATCAAAGAGGCTGACTAATTTTCGGCGTATGAAGCTTGTACAACAGTAATTGAAGGCCTTGTTTATGCCTTGTATATCCTTGGCCCTGTTGACAAAAGTTTTAGCTAACCAATACAAACGTTGACCACGTCTGTATTGGTTAGCTAAAACATTTGTGCCGCCATAAAGATCAGACCAATTTTAACAATACTGCAGATTATGATACAAAACAAAATAAATCATGTTTTATCTTTAAGAAAACTATTATACATGAAGAGATTGTTAATTAAAAGTTATCATGGATAGCTCTGATTAAAGTTTATTAATAATAGTATTTAAAAACAAACAGTTAATTGTGTACGTTATTTAGTGAACAGTGTCGTCGAGATGCAGACGTCCCAGTTTTGAGATTAGCTTCTTAGACCTTTGAAACAACTTTTAGTACACCAAAATGAATACATATACGAAAATTCAGCTTATTATCTCTCATTCCGAGACTGATCGCTAATTTGACTGTACCATAAATTGATTTAACCTTCATACCGAATATACAATGTCATTCTTAAATCTTTTTTGTGTATGCTTTGGGAATGGTTACATTTTTTGGTGAACATTATTAACCAGAAAAATAAAAACACATACTATCAGATATACTATATGTTTATTGTTCATTTGTTCATATTAAAAAGCCTTCGAATCTTCAACAGACTGAAAGGTTTTTCATCAAACGAAAAATACAATAAAGAATTAAACTAAGAACTATCCCGATTAAAATAAATTTCCAATTAAAACTGTTCATTCTCGTTCGATATTTCCTTAAATCGTTTCGCAATGCCACGACAGATAAACAGTCAAACACACAACACACCTCTAGTTGCGTCGAGGGTTAAAAAGTTGCTTTTTTTTTACGAAACATAAACCGTGAACGAAGTCCCAACGATTGTATTAAAAGATTTGAATTTAGAATCAATTATTGAAATGATCCATAAATACTAAAAAATATGTGCTTTGAAATTCTTGTAAGTACTTAATTTCATTATTTCCATTTTATAGGGAGATTAATTGGTCTATACTATTAATAATTACAGGACGGTAGGTATCACGAGTAACGATACTGAAGTAAAGCAAGACGCAAAGGAGAGGTCCATTTCGCCATACATTTTAGGCCTGAAAAGGACTTACACGAAACCATGTCTGTTTTGAAGATAAATGACTACTCTATTACCCTGTAAAATGTAAACGATTTCATAAGAGAAAACATTACTAGCAATCCCGTTAACCCCTCCAGCTATGCTCAATGGCTTGTGTTAGTTGCATATAGTCTCGTTCTTACCCAATTATCACGTATTCAATTCATTTTTTACAAATTATACTCGTTAAACTCAGAACTGCAAAAATAATGGCAGGTCAATTTGCCGCCATTTTAATTAAAAACAACACGAATGGCATGGCAGATGAAAAAAAGTGTTGCAAATGCTTTGAAAAATTATTTATACTATCAATTTATACTATCAAAATCTAAATCGATTGCAATCAAATATATTTCTAAAATAATTGAAAAATCTTGT
Organism: Herminia tarsipennalis; assembly: GCA_945859575.2. Classification (NCBI taxonomy): domain Eukaryota; kingdom Metazoa; phylum Arthropoda; class Insecta; order Lepidoptera; family Erebidae; genus Herminia; species Herminia tarsipennalis. The sequence continues at coordinate 32,616,807 of OX243830.2, forward strand.
TTTTTAATAAAGTAATAAAGATAATTTATCCTTACTAACAATTTCTACCTATGAAACGTCGTATTATTTTTAATGCTGGCAACATAAACCATTCATCCGCTATTACCGTAACATAAGACTCAAAAATAAAAATCTTTTAAACTAAAATCTTTCCCCCAAGTTTTATCAAAAAATGAAAACCACATACAGATTTCAAAAAATATTTGTTAAATTTTAACGTTTCACAACTTTCTGTCCGCTATAGGCCGTATTTGGTACTTGTCCTTTAAAATCATGGCGAGAAGTTAAATGGTCATCGTCTTTGCTCAGCCGATCATTGGACAACTACTTTACTTTCTACCTTTAGGTAAATTTTTTAGTGTTACAATTAATGAGTCACTATCATGGATTTTTCTCATTACAATTAATGAGTAATTGTAATGAGAAAAATCCATGATAGTGACATATTTTTTCATTCTTGCTGCAATTTAATTACTTGCTGTTATTTTCGTAAAGGACTACAGTGAAAATTAATTTTATATTTCACAAGTCAAGTAAAAGTTGGTTTGTCCTATTTGTTTACAATGTAACGAGGTTTTAAATTTAGATAATGATTAAAACAAATGACAATGACAATCGGAGACGAATGCGGTTTTGGATGTCGGCATTAGTTTCAAGTATTTTGTTAGGAATCCTATCTGAAAGTAATCGTTGCCCATATGAATTGATTTGCTCTAATTTATTCTAATGATGAATAATCTCACTCACGTTTCTACTTAACAACAAATTGCACACGCAACACACCACTGACCATTCTCACTGACCATTTCATAAATAAGCTCTTGTACGAAGCCTTAGTATGAATAACACACAGTAAAAGATATTTGTATAATGTCGATGTATTATAAAGTATGTAGTGATATGTCAGATGAAAGAAAGAAAATATATTTAAAAATATGTTTCGATCTCCAACTGCATTTAAAAAGTGAGCTCATAATATCTATGTTGACATATATTTACATAATTACTAGATATCTACAATTTCAACATTCGTCAATGAAGAAATTAATGTTAGCATAATTTTCTTTCATTTTTTGGCAGTGACGAGGACGTGATTGCAGAAATCTCTGTTTAGATTACTTGAGAGTGTTAAAGGAATTTAAACAGGGACCTCAACAATTACAGAAAGATGGGGCTTTTCATTCTTTATTACCTGATATCTCACAATCCACAGATAAACACAATTCAGACGTCGTTAGATTCCTCTTGATCGCCCAAGTGTTCTTAGATATGTGACGTTTGAAGAAAAAAAACATAGCGGCTGAGAGATGGCAAAATAAAGAGGTGTGAAAAAAAGTTGTTTTGATTACTGCGATATGGTAAGGTGTAACATGTTTATGACTGTAATACTAAAAAAGTTAGTTAGCAACAATTCTTTTATCAATTTTCAATACTTGACAATAGCTGTGAAAAAATTAAGTTGTTAAATCGGTTAACTACATCCTATAATGCCTAATGCCTCCGACTGCATGAAATTCTATAATTATGTAGGTGATCTTGTTTCCATCTTTTTTGTGCAGGCGGGTTTTTTTATTTTTATAATTTATTTTTTATTAAAACAAAGTTAATAACCACTTAGATTAAACTAGTTGTATTATGTAAAACTGCATCCAAAAGCCGCACATCCTTTTGGGCGCTACGATGTGACAGACACACAGACAAAATCTTTTTACGTTGAGAGACAAAATTAGGGTATAAATTTTATATGTATATTTTTTAACATTGCAATTATTGTATAGATAGATTATCAAATAAATATTTTTTAGGGTTTTATTTTATTTCCAGTTTGAACAATTTTCGATGTCAAAATAGTAATTTTAAATGATTTTCACCCAAAGGTGTTTTAGAGAAATTGCTTGAAATTAAGGAAGAATATGCTTATATTATGGCCAGTGGCGTTTATATGTCAGTTGCCGGGATTGATACGGTAAGTTAATGACATTGACACAAACATTTGAAAAGATTATTATTTATGGTTTGATTGTCAGTATATTAACCATTGTTATATGGTTAATGTAATGACAAACAAACAAATGATCCAGAGGCAGGAGTGATATTAATAGTAATGTTGTTGTATTTTATGGTTTATGTTGTTATTTTAATGATTATTTTAATTTGATAATTTTAAAATTAAACTTTGCAATTTTTGTTTGCTTATTGCATGTTCTTGTTGGCATAAACCTTTTGTGTAAATAAGGAGAAGGCACTGTCTCCTGTAATACAGTATATACTAGCACAGGAGACAGGAATAACATATATTTTTGTACTAGTCCTTTTTAATCAATAAAGTTTTTTTTTTTAAAGTTTTTATTATATTTTAATATTATTTATACTATTTTATTAATTATTTATATGATTTATTTTATTAATTGAATTCTAATTTATAATTTGTATATTAACTGTAATATGATCAAACTTGATAGAAATAAATGAGTATGAGTATAAGAGTATTAAACGTAAATTGTGAATTTGTTAAACTTGTTACTATTACCCATGTTTCCAACCTGTTAGCCAACTCGGTTGTTTGGAGAAAAGGCCTTATTAGATTTATTGATGAAATAAACGTTATTTACACACAGGCGCTAAGACGGTGACTGCTATACTTTATCCCCTGGCGAAAAATCAAGACAAACAGGATAAGTTAAGAGTAAAAAAATCCTAAAAGGCGGTACCTGAAAGCATGTTACAAAGAAAGACCAATTTCTAAAGACTACAATCTCATGGGCTACAAAATACTAATCGATAATTTGACTGGCTTTTGAATGATCTGTACTAAATATAAATATATGATTTCAGATATAGGATAGGCTTCGGAGTTCATAGCAGTTCTAAAAGCAGGTTCTAAAAACCTAGGAACTATTGAAAGTAATGGACTGTCTTAACTTTTACTTTAAGTATGGGCTCCATTTCTCACACGATTGTCCAAGATTTCTTGTCGATAATTGGAAGTTTTTGTGTCACTTATTGACGTCATAATTAGATATTGAACGCCACCCGCAAAATCTCATCATGATAGATCATTCTTATATCTATCTAATCCCAGATATGAAGGTGCCAAATCATACCTTAAAAATGTTAAACGGGAATATGAAAAGCCCCATCTTTCTGTGATTGCAGAGGTTCCTGTTTAAATTACTTGAGAGTACTCTACACTTGCAAAGTAATCTAAACAGGGACCTTTGCAATGACGTGCTCGTCACTGCCAAAAAATGAAAAAAAAGTTAATTTACATTTAAAGAAAGTTAATTTACCTATATTATACTAACATTATTTTCTTCATTGACGAATGTTTAATTGTAGATATCTAGTGATTAAGTAAATACATGTCCATATAGATACTCTCACTTTTTAATTGCAGTTCGTCGTATAGCCGAGTTGGAGATCCAAACATATTTTTAAAAATATATATTTTCTTTCTTTCATCCGCAGAGTCTCCACAATCAAATATTGAGCTTGAATTAAAAAATATAGTTTTGGAAGAAGGTTATAGTAAAAATTAGTAACAATATTCCATAACTACTGTAGCTACTGTTATTTTGACTACAAAAAGGAGGAACGCTTTGAGCTGGCACACTTCAAAGTGATATATATAATAAATATATAAATAATAATAAGAGGTATATATAATAAATTATTATATTCTTAACCTTTTTTTTCTACATTTTCATATTTCAAATCCAGATCTAGTTTTGTTAGCTATGTGAAATGCACTTATCTACAGTATCTAGGAGTTTAAAGCATCTATAATAAAAATCTTTCCTAGGAAATGTTTATGCTAAAATGATCTTCAAGTGGAATTAATAATAATTCCAAGTGCCCGTTTCTGCTAAAAAGAAACCTATTTTTCCTGTCAAAGCCTACTTTCACAAAAAAAGGCCGTATTTCTTTTTTATTCCATTATAAATAAACGAGAAAAAATAAAGGCAATGTTACTTATACGGCTTAAGGCGCTAAAGACTGGATACGGGAGGCTAATACCCTTTCAAGCCATTTCTTTGGAAGCTCTTACCGCGGCCTAAATAGAAGTCCCTATGTTTGCCTAGAGTAATGGAGTACTCAAGCTTTGTTTATAAGCTAAACAAATCTCGTATAGTCGTTAACTTCATTATCTGTTGGGGCTAAAAATAGAGCTGTTTCCGTTGTTCGTTATTAGTGTTATTGTTGCGTACCTATATTATAACTAATATATGATATAAAAATCCATACTAATATTATAAATGTGAAAGTAACTCTGCCTGTCTGTCTGTCTGTTACGCTTTCACGCTCATACAGTTAAACCGATTTAGATGAAATTTGGTATGGAGATAGTTTAAGACCCGGGGAAGGACAGGATAGTTTTTATAGCGATAACCGACATCCTCGCGGGCGGAGTCGCGGGCTAAAGCTAGTACAAAATAAGATCAATTCATATCATGTCAGTCACTGTGAGACGACGTTTTTATTTAGGTACCTAACTACAATATACGGTGGTACAATATATGTATGGTTCGTGACTCAGAGGCGACCGAGCAGCGAAATATCTGCGAGATTAAGCAACGTTATCGTTGTCGGTCCATAGATGGGTGACCGTTTTCGAACATTGTCAAACCCATCTGTGCCTCGTAAAGCAAGCTAAGCCATCGGTCCTGTGCCTAATCTCTTTCCGGTCGTGTCGGATTTTCCGTCCCATCGGATTATGAGAGCGAGGGCATAGGGAGTGCACTTGTGTCTGCGCATACACTTGTGCACTAAAATATCTCATTCGTAGTTGGCTAGTCATTAATGAGATTGGCCGCTGTAAGCGAAATCGGTTAGGAGACCATTATTATTATAAAGTTGGGACATTAAAGGGGTCAACAATGGAAGACTTTTGGTCTTTTACCTTAAACTTTTATCAGAAATCAGGCAATTTATAACTTAACTAACTTTCATACATTTGTGTAAAAGTCTCTCATGATAAACTGAAACATATTTGACATTATAAATTCGATTTTGTAATCTCAGTATTATTCGTTCAAAATACTAAAAAAATCCTATGAAATAACACCTGAATCACCTCCCCGCCTTATTGTACACTACCTCACATAATTCTAAAAGTAAACGACAAACAAAATGTGTAACAAACCTATTTTACGCATAAATCCCACATCACACGTCACGTAGGGGCTCATAAAATATAACCAGTAAATCTCTGATCAATCTGCCTCAGTATTCATAGCGGTTGGATCCATGTTATGAATATCAAGTTAAACCAGTGTTAGGTGTCGCATAAATTCACTCTGAATTATCTAGGTATACTTAGGTTAGGTACTTTGTATTTAGATGATAATATTTCATAGGTGTGAATACGCCTGCTGAATATCGTTGTCGGCTTGATTGATGTACGTCGTGCTTAGTGATTATTTATTATCGAAAAAGCAGAGTTTCTTTAAAAAAAGATGACGTAGATTTCACTTTTTTTAAATCAGCAAAAATAAATGAGTTATGTTTAAAATCTCCTCTCCTATGTGGCGCGGTGGGAGTGTATCCGATTGCTACGCAAGAAGTCGTGGGTTCGATCCCCACTCAGGATAAAACTTTGTGTGATGAGTACGATGGTTTATTCTGTGTCTGGATGTTATTTATCTATAACATGTATGTATTTATAAATATATTAGTATGTTTATCAGTTGTCTGGTTTACATAGTACAAGCTCCGCCTTGTTTGGGATCAGATGGCGTTGTGTGAGTTGTCCCAAGATATTAATTACTTATATTTATTTTTTACAAACCTCGCTTCTGGGTACGAATCCTCTATTGCAAGTTATTCTTATAACATACGTGGGAACCAGACTTACGGCCGATCTCAATAACTTACCGACAGTTTAACTCTAGAAGCTACCAAAGTTTAAATGCAACATTTACTTTTACCGTTACCGTCGTTTCAATATCAATATTTACGTAAAGTTTAGTTACACTAACGATAGTTATAGTCTCCTCACTCTATAGTTCGTAAAATATAGCTTGATACCTGTGACTTTAGAGACTACGTTTAAAAGACTGCTACAATAAATTTGTTGTTGGAAAAGTTTTAATTTTTTAAATATTAATAAGACATTTGTATAGAAATCTAGAACACTTTTTTCAAATAGAACTTGTTATCAAGGAGATACTAGTATAAACAAAGGTAATTTAAAATATTTATTATATTTTATTATTTATATTTTTTTGTTAGCTTACTTCGTAAACTCTTTTCGCAGCCTGGTAGGGATGTGTAATCGACTGGCCAGCGAATATCGATAAAATAAATGTATGACAATTTCATTAATATAAATTGTATAAATGATTATATCTAATCGTTTTTTCACAACGAATTCGTATTTTTTTAGTCTTGCAATACCTACTGCTTTCGCATGCAGCGATCAAGCGGGCGCCATCTTTTTTGAGTCAGTACGAGTGCCCACGCCTTGTATACGCTACCGCTACGTGATTAATATTGTTTTGTCGTTATTACTGTTGCTTTGTTAAGTTTTGTTGTTATTTCTAGTTATTTGTTTTTTTTTGCACCACAATGCCGAAAAGAACAAAAAAAACTGTTTTGAATAGCGAAAGTCGCGAGTTTGTGATTCGTTTGCGTGAGTATTTTGAGCGCGAGAATCAAAATGGCGGACCGCTACTACCGTTGGAGCAAGTGTGCAATAGAGTTGCTGACGCTCTTGGTATCGGACGAGCTACAGTGTCTCGAATTAGCAAAGAAAAGTATGGAGAATCGTCAAAGGAGATGGTGGCCGAAGATGAGGGAGGTAAAATATTATCGACTCCTAATAAAAAAAGGAAGAGAGTTTCGCCAGTCACCGAAATTGACGACTTTGATGCTGCCGCAATTCGAAATCATATATATGCGTATTACGCACGTGGTGAATTTCCCACGTTAAAAAAAGTATCCGTTTCGCTTAAAGACGCGGATTTATTTAAAGGAAGTCCACCATCGTTGTCCAAAATATTGAAAAAAATCGGCTTTGCTTATAAGAAAAGCGATAAAAGAAAAATTTTAATGGAGCGAACAGACATTGCTTTGACCCGAATTGACTTTTTGCGCAAAGTCAAAAATATAACAGATTGGAATAAAGTGGTTTTTCTTGATGAAACTTGGCTCAACGCAAACCACACTGTTTCAAGATCGTGGACAGACGATAAAGCGGAGTCTACCACCAAGGTGCCCGAAGGCAAAGGACAAAGATTAATAATTACTCATGCGGGGACATCGTCTGGTTTTGTGCCCAATTGTTTACTGGCGTTTAAATTAGTAAAAACAACAGAGTACCATGAAGAAATGAATTTTACAAAATTTAAGGAGTGGTTTCTAACTCTTCTAAATAATTTGAGTGAACCACATTTTATTCTGATGGACAACGCTCCGTATCATTCAGTACAAAAAGATAAGGCGCCTACGACAAGCAATCGTAAAATTGAAATTATTACTTGGCTGCAAAACAAAGGAGTAAAAGCCGACAACAGCATGCTCAAGAAAGAATTGCTAAGATTAGTAAGCATTCATAAGCCCCCCACTCCAAGATATATTATAGACGAAATTGCAAAGGAAATGGGCCACACCGTCATCCGTTTACCACCATATCATTGCCATTACAATGCAATAGAACTAATCTGGGCTCAAGTCAAAGGTTCGTATAATCTAAAAAAACATATATAAAAAGCTTACAAAGAATGTAGTAGGTTTTTTGTTTGATCGAATACCTTTTTTTTCTAGGTTACGCTGCCAGACATAATGTAGCACCGCCTTTCACAGCGAACAAAATGTTGACATTACTACATGAAGCTTGTGTACATGTAAATGCTGATGATTGGAAAAAGGTAGTTGAGAAGACAAAAAATGTGATTCAAAAAGATTGGGAGCGCGATATTCAATTTGACAACATATGCGATCAAGAATTAATTATTAATCTACAGGACTGCTCCAGTGATGAATCAGAATTCGACTTGGAAGTTGATCTCGGCTGTACACCATTTGACAATTAAACTTTTAAATACCTTCAAATTCATCTTTCATTTCCTTTTTTCTTTCTTTCAATATCGTTAAAATGTATTTTTTTTAATAAACTCATTCCATATAAATATCGATAAAATACGAAAGACGTCCCATACCTATTACATGTCATTCTGACAAACGTCACAGGTATCAAGCTATATTTTACGAATTATAGTAATTGTTTCCCTCCCAAACGTTTTATTTTTGCACGCAGTAAAAATAATCTTGTATGCTAGTTATTCTAAAAAAATATTGTTTTTAATATAACGTATTAGATTAGTTACATTATCTCTATTATATATATCTTGATAATCATACTAAAAACCTATGTTTATTATATTTAGAAATATTAAATAGTTGAAAAAATGAAAACTACTAAACGCGCTAGTTGAGCACAGCGCGCGCATGTGTAATACTGTTTACGCATGCGCGCGCATCGTCGATAATAAATACTAATCGTAGTACATATTTAACTTTTGTAAGTTTATTAAAATATTACAGCATTCGTTTATAAGCTATGACTTATAAAAAATGAAAACCGATTCCTGAAGATTTGGCTAAAATGTACGCGATTTATCTGTTCGACTGCAAATACAAAGTTTTATCATAAATAATTGATGTATGATAAATTGATAATGACTCTAATCGGATTTTAATGTGTGCAAGATTTTTAATTCTTCAGACTGCTTGAAGTGGGTGAAAATTGAACTGAACCATTCTATAGTTTATAGGTTGATGTGTGTTTAATTTGTTAATAAATGATGTGTTTAATTTGTTAAAAATGTGATGTGTGAAATTTGTTAAATAAATCTTAGTTCTTGAGGACGTCAGTGTTTTTATTTTTCTAACTTGCTAATGATGCACTTATTATAACTACACTGAATCTAAAACCTTAAAAAGAAAGGTGTATAACATATCAACCCATATGATGGCACACTGCTGGGCACGGGTCTCCCCAGTAGATCCTGGGGGTAATTGCCATAATCGCCACGCTTGGCGAGCGGGTTGGCGATCGCAGTAAGGCTTTAAGTACGCAGAGGACGCTGCTGCCCGTCCTCCGGAGTGAAATCCCTTAGTCGCCTTGACGACACCCACGGGAAGAGATGGGGTGGTACTATTCTTAAGCCGGCACCACACGGCAAGGTGTATAAGGGTTAATCTAATTAGTTTTCAAGGCCACCTTTGATTTAGGACCCTGATTTCGGGTAGTGTAATGTATGTTTCTGGGTACTGAGACGACGCGACGATCTCATTGCCGTACCTAACCTATAACGATAGTTGTGATATTACGTTTAGCTAATAAATGCATTCTTGATTTTTCTTGTCCCGTTTTCTTGATCTTTGTATGTCTTTTGAAGGTTGTATCGGCAATTTTCATCGCGTATCATTGATTTACTTATTGTTAAACGGTCGATTTTGGCAGTTTATAATTTTATAACAGCTAGTTATTCTATGAACTAAAGTTAGCTGTCAAAAGCGTTATTGAAACGCTTTTTTTATTTTTCTATGAAGATTATTACCTGAGTTAGGTGAGAGTCCTCCCACCGATAGTTTAATGTAAAAGGTAAGATTTTCTACCCATCGACGGTTATTGAGACGCACAAATGTCAGTTTCGCCGCATAAGTTAGCTATTTTTACAGGCAGTTATTGGTAGTTACGTTATTGAGACCGGCCGTTAGAAAGAAAATAGACCCTACAAAAGTCTGTCACATACACAGCAATCGTGTGCACTTCCATTTCACTACCAAAGCAGTCAATGACTTACAAAACTGAGATAAGTAAACATTTTTAATAAAAACACTAATTTATGCTTGCGATAATGTCTACGGTAGATACAGAGTTCAAGCTGTATCTACCGTAATACATAATCGATTTTCAAAACGAGTTTTGTTTACAAAGAATATACACTGACGGACTCATAAACTGCATCAAAGTTCAGGTTTACTCTAAAAGGATTTTTTTATAATAAGTATGCAAACTTTTTAGATTAAATTATATAAATATGGAAAGACTGGCTCTTAATCTTAAAAAAAAATTAAATTTAAAAATAGAACTGCGGTAAAACAACTGAATATAGCCGGGAAAAGAAAATTTACTCGTAGTATCAGATTTGCGTGTTATTTATAGCAAAGTTTTAAATTAATTCTCATTGATTTTTTTTGTTTGGTCAATTGAATTATTGTTACCAGCATAATTGTTGGGTTAGTTTTTTAACACATCGAGAGTTTTTGAACCATAATATGGATACTTCGTCCGAACAAGCGGCACAAATTGTAGCATTGGTGCGGGAGGGCTTGGATCAACGAACGATTGGTAGAAATTTAAATTTAAACCAGTCTACGGTTTGTAGAATATACAGAAGGTTTGTAGAGACAGGTTCTTACAGGAGGAGACGTGGTACAGGCAGAACTCGAGCAACCACAGGTCGTGATGACCGATTTATTGTTACAACTTCCCTGCGAAATCGTTTCCTCACGTCAGTTAACATCAAAACCGAGCTTAATGAAGTGCGTGGAAAAAACGTGTGTGCACGAACAATAAGAAGAAGGTTAAAGGAAGCGGCTATCACCCCTTTTAGACCAGCAAATGGTCCAAAGTTGTCTGCAGCTCACAGACAAGCTCGCTTAAGATTTGCGCGTCATCACCTGAATTGGACAGAAGAGCAGTGGGCCTCTGTATTGTTCACGGACGAGTGTAGGACATGTTTATATGGTGCAGATGGTCGCAGAAGAGTCTATCGTCGACGTGGGGAGCGATATGCTCAAAGTTGCATTGAGGAGCGTGTTCCTTTTGGAGGCGGTTCATGTATGGTCTGGGGTGGCATATCGATGAACGGGCGAACAGAACTTGTGTTCATAGACATGGTCCGTCAAAACGGTAATAGAGGGGGTTTGACAGCACATCGCTACATAACAGAGATATTAGAAGATCACGTGGTGCCTTACATGGGATTCATAGGCGAAAATTTTACTTTAATGCAGGATAATGCCCGGCCGCATGCAGCTGCACAAGTTCAACATTATTGCGAAGAGGTTGGGATACGTACAATGAATTGGCCAGCACGCAGCCCGGATCTTAATCCCATCGAGCATGTTTGGGACAATTTAAAAAGAGCTGTATATGCGAGAAACCCTTCGCCTACGACAGTGGCAGCACTAAGAACAGCACTTTCAGAAGAATGGGACAATATTCCGCAAGATCTTTTAAAAACCCTTATAAAATCTATGCGGAACCGATTAGAATCCGTAATAAGGGCACGTGGGGGTAATACACCTTATTAAAACACAAATAAACCCTTGCATAAAGTTTGTGTCTATTGTTAAAACCAATTTTTTAATTAAACAATTTTTCCTTAAACTTCTGTTTTTTCTTCAAAAAAGGTCTTAAGGTCCTTTCCAGTACATAAACTTAAACTTAAAGATATGATCCTACGCTGTTTTAAAGTTCACGAACCAATCTAGAAGTTTCAATTTAAATCTGTATAGAAAGTTTGCATACTTGGTTAAAATATTTATTTCAAAGTCGTCTATTACTTTGATGCAGTTTATAAGTCCGTCAGTGTATAAGTCAAAATATATAAGTTAGATCTGTGAATTGCAACTTCACAACATTAGCTTTAAAACTGCAATAAAGTAATCAAACGATCCCGTCAAACTCGAATAAACAAATAGAAATGCAAACAAAATATTTGCATCGGATTGAGAAACCCTCAAGGGTTGATAAGGTTAGTTTTATAACATTTGACACAGCTTCTGTACAATGTTATAATAACCAGTAGAGTATCTATACTAGTATTATAAAGCTGAAGAGTTTGTCTGTTTGTTTGAACGCGATAATCTCAGGAACTGCTGATCCGAATTAAAAAAAACTTACTGTTGGATAGCCCATTTATCGAGGAAGGCTGTAGGCTATATAACATCACACTACGATTAATATGAGCAGAGCAGCAATGAGAAATGTTGCAAAAACGGGGAAAATTTATGCAGACGAAATTGCGCGGGACAGCTAGTTACAAATAAATACCATATCGGTTTCCTATAAATGTTGATAAACTTTCGCGATTTGTACACTTTATGAAAATGGTAAAATACCTTGTTTATTGCCCGACGTTTCGACCGTATAGCAACGGCCATGGTCACGGGTAGACAATACGGTCGAAACGTCGGGCAATAAACAAGGTAGTTTACCTTAAATTATTTATTACTATTAAGACCTGTAATATATATATAATTTTCATAAAATAAATACCATCCAATCTCATAAAATACATCTACGAATTTTCTTCCAAACAAGTTATTCATATTGAACACAACGTTTGCATTCCACAAGACCTAGTTTACTGAGTGCGGTGAAGTTTTATTCTTATTGTCCACCAACATTGGCAAGGTGTCATTTGAATTGTAAATCTGTAGGAGCACCAGCACAAACAGGCTTTGTGACCTGATGCAGCATTGATCAAAGATATTGCACCTGCATTTACATTTTTTAATTTTCTAGCCACTTGAGAAGGTTCTGGAAAATCCATTATCCAGTGTTCAAAGAAAACTAAATAAAATGGTGATTCTTGTTTTGACCAGGTTACCGGCCCGGCCCCGCGGCTGGTGGTCACAAGCGGACTGACTGTAATCAGAACCGGTGTGAATTCGTGAAATGTAGTAGTAGGATTATCTGAGTATATCAGGAGTACTCAAAATTCAATTAAGAAAATATTATAATATATAAAAATTCCATGTGGGAAGAAGCTTACGAAAAAATTTAAATAAGACCAGACTGAACAGACAATGAGACATTCATAAGTATGAATGTTCATTTCGTGTTATTTTAGCAAAATAATTGGATTCGAAAACGATGTTTGATTCGTACAATATCAACTAAAGCACGGACTCCAATTACCGGAGTAATTGGTCTCCGTCATGATGAATGGGACTGGCGAATGTGCCCGTCTGATAAGCGAGGATCAAATTAATAACAAAGCGATATTTGTTTTCATGTCAGTTCGAAATTATTTGAATGGAAATGACTAACTACAAACTATAAATGCTAACTACTTTTGTTGTACTCGACGCAAACAGAAGAGTGTTAAAAGTTTCATATTAATTTAAGTGTCGATTAAGTCTTTTTTCTTTTGAAATCATAACTAATATTTTATATTTAATAATTCGTTACCAGTACTTTGGCCAATATTTAAAAGCATATATAGTTTTTACCTTGTTGTTATTAGATGCTCCTACTATGTTGTACCCAGTAAGGCTGATTTTATTTTGTCTCATGTTCCAACTTTTTAATAATATAAATGCATCAATCCTTTAACATGGTATATAGTAAATAGTATTAAAAACATTCAAACATTGTAAAATTGGCAATTTGAAAAGAGTGGTCGCGAGTTTTTATTGCCAGGTTCTTTCTCCGGCTTTACCTATTGTTTGCGAACTTGGCAGCATGTAGCATCCCGACGTATAGCAAGTGTTGTTTAATAAATTAATAAGTGAATAAGGAATTGCTCGCTTAAAGGCATTCGATTTTTAAAATCCTCACCTATCATTACGGTAAATAATCTCCTTACGCAAGACGAGCCAGATTAACATCAATAATACCAGAAAACAATTTTTTGCTGTCTTTGACACAATGTTCGTCCAACATCGATACAAAATGGCGGAGTGTTAGAGGACCTACAGCCGCTTATTTTTTTGTAGTCAGTGTTTATAATGTTTTGATTTGGTAGAAATACAGGAGTAGTAGAATTTAAGCGCCGGCACCGGTTCAATATCTGTTACTGTCCCTATTTTCCGAGACAGATAAAGTTTTCCTAATCAATACAATAATGTTGATTTTAAAATAGTAATGGGAAAAAATACACTTTATCATTTGGTGAAAGGGTTGGAGATTATCAAGTGATACGGGTTAATCCCACAAGAGTAAGGGCCATTGGGTATTAACAGAATTACTTTACTTAACCAATTTGACGAATTCGTCAAACTAACGATAAGTTTCATTTTATGGGAGACTTAAGGTACCTACCTACTAGGTAGGCGGAGCGATCATTAAAATAGTTAACTGTCTGTACAATAGGTTATTCTCAAGTAAATAATGTTGTAGTGACAGATCCAGGAGAGTCCCCATCAGATTTTAGTTTGTATAATAATAATAACCAACTCACACAACGCTATCTGATCCCAAACTAAGCAGAGCTTGTAGTATGGAAACCAGACAACTGATAAACATACTTATATATTACTAAATACATACATATTATAGATAAATAACAGCCAGACACAAAATAAACCATTGTGCTCATCACACAAAGTTTTATCCTTGGTGGGGATCGAACCCACAACCTCTTGCGTAGCAGTCAGATACACTCCCACCGCGCCACAAAGGCAGTTGTAAAATGAAAACATGTAAAAAAAAAGAATTTTCATTTAAGTATAAAATCTGTCAAAGCTTATTAAATACCCCTACATACTAAGCGGCATTCTACAGTAAATTACACTATCTTTAAACGTGAATATAATATATTCTTATAGGTTATAGTTGAACTTAGTCGTAGTCTTCATTAAAAATTGGACACCGAAATCTAAATTGTTTTTTTTTTTATCAATAACTAGCAATGTGGGATTGTGGTTCCACATTACTAGCAATCCTGTTAACCCCTCCGGCTAAGCTCAATGGCTTTCGTTAGGAGTGGGTTCACATTGGAAGCATAATGGGTAGGATTCAATCCCGCGACCTAACGCGCCGTAGGCGGCTGCTGCAGTGAAATAAAATCATACTTACAGACGAACTCCAAAAGAAAATAAAAATAAAAGAAAATAAAAATAAATTAAATATATATTTATTGAAGGAAATAATAAATTGAATTCGTATAGGTATATTATTAATTCAGTTTCGCTATCAATCTGTCGATACCCTAAGGGCAGTTTTTCAAAACTAGAAACAGTATATCAGGGGTGCCCAACCTTCAATACAAAGGCTTTCGTTAGAAAAAATCAGCAATGTAATTCATTCGCCGTCCAATAGGCCCGCTGGTCATTTTTCACTGCCAATCACAACTTCACTAGAATTTATAGAAACTGTTTGAGGTCAGCCATTTTTTCTTATCTGTATTCCGAGGTTGTATTGTTCTTTTTCAGCCATCGTCGTAGAAAGAAAAATGTTTTAACAATTGATTACGTCTTATGCCTTTACGTTAACGTCTTGGATTTCTTAAATTTCAATATGTGATTTATTACGCCACATGTATATTTTTCGACACAGTTTATTTTTCCCCTTTTCATTTTGTGCTTTTAACGAGATTCAACGTGACATAAAATGTATATCTAAAAAGTATTTTTCCCAGGCATAATCAAAATAAATCATTGACAAAGTATGACGGAAATACAATATACTAGCTGTGCCCCGCGGTATCACCCGCAGTTTATTAGCCTATATGTTAATCCAGGGTGGCAGTTGACTCCATACCAAATTTTATTAAAATCGGTCCAGCCGTTTAGACTTCAAGAAGTAACAAACATACACACTCACATACTCACAAACTTTCGCCTTTATAATATTAGTGTGATGAATTGCAGTCCGATAAAACGTAATCGTTCTTTTCATAAAGCAATATTTTTGTTAACAGGCAATTTCCTTACTAATATTTTTGATGTTATCTGTAAAAGCCTTTTATTCACAAAGGAATAAGAGTCACTTTAGTTATGAACCATTATGTTTCAGCTTTGAACAGCAGTATAAACACTGGGGATTGTCCCTCATTCATTACACGAACACATCACGACAAAAGTTCAAAAATAATGGTATCTGACAGTTTAAAACAAGTGCCATCGTTCATAACTCAAAGCCAGCCGAGTCCCTTAATGCTGATAACTAATTGGCCAGTACACATATGTAGTGTAAAGTTGAAACTTCGCTAATGACTAAAGTGGCCAGTTGGCCAGTCCAAAATGGTAGATGGGTTAGCCCCGAGCATGTGTTGCGGTTGGATTTAGGTAGGCGCTTTGTAATGGCAATTATCTGAAGATAGATGGATCTGCGGCGTTGTTGCACAGTTGTACAGACTATGAATATCATTTGATGACACTTTCGTATTTTAGATGCAAATTTTAATTATTATAATAGTGGTTTAAAATATAATGGCATGCCATGTTATTTAAAACTAGTTAGGGGGACTGCCTCTGTGGCGCGGTGGGAGTGTGTCCGACTGCTACGCAAGAGGTCGTGGGTTCGATTCCCACACGGGACACCACTTTGTGTGATCCACAAATTGTTGTCCCGAGTCTGGGTGTACTTTGTGTCCGTGACTTGTATGTTTGTAAAGTCCCCCGCGACACAGGGCTTGTACCCTACTGCGGGAGTCGTCTTTTTTAATTTAATTTAATAAGTTGACCCGCGCATTTCTGTAACATTTTTCATTGCTGCTCCGCTCCTATTGGTCATAGTGTGATGTTATATAGCCTGTAGCCTTCCTCGATAAATTGTCTATCCATCAGTAAAATATTTTTTCAATTCGGAAAAGTAGTTCCTGAGATTATTGCATTCAAACAAACAAACAATGTCTTTAGCTTAATAATATTAGTCTACACCACTGTTAAGTTTATAACTACTATTTGACTGCTTCAGAGACGCAGTGGGAATGTGTAGGTACGACTGCTTCGCAAGAGTTTGTGAGTTTGATTGCCACATGGAACATCACGTTGTGTGATTCAAGAATTTCCCTGCGAGTTGGGTATAAAAAAACTGTGCAATTTCATCAAATCAGAAAATGTTGGCAGCCCCCTAATATCCTGGTAATTAGGTGTGCCTATCTTTTTTGCAAAGTTCCATAAGAAACATATTATATTTAAGAAATCGCAAATAAAGAGATGATACTTATCTCCGAACCTTCATCTTAACGTAAATATCAAATACAATGCCATTATTGCCCCATATATTACGCCATCAGAATAATGGCACAAGTCACCTGAGCCTTAACAAATAGCGTCGGCTTAATGGCGTTTATCCTTAAACACTGACTAATGATGCTACTAATATAATGAATAGACAACATCCCCCTTTTGTAAGACCTGCGACTTGCTTCTTCGTGTTATTTTTATGCTGTCTTCCGCTTTAATGTGTAACAGAATGTATATAACCATAGAAAATCGATCGTATTTCACTTTGTCACATTGTGACCTTTTTAGAAAAGTAAAAGCTTGAATAATTTTAATAAATGTAATTCAATTTAAATTATTTTAGTAATAAATATCGACTAAAACTTTAGAATTTAGGAATTGACTACGGTGTCGGTGGGTCTATGGCCAACATCATTTTTTACCCGACTGCGGAGGGTAATGTGTTTGACGTGTATGTATGTATGTGTGTCCTTTGTTGATGATTCAAACGTCAATCGATTCGTATTAATCTTGCAATCGTCACTAAAGACAAGACAGCTATCAAAATTCAAAATAACGACAGCCAGACGCCATATTTTGAAAGAGAAAAAAATTTTTTTGCATGATGCGCATACAAACACTGACAGATAAACAAACCAACACGAAACTCTAAAATGATGACAAATTCTAAAATAAATTGTTTTTGTTTCTACACATTGGTACAATTTAATTAAATGTAGGTAGGATGCGATTGTAAGGAGTTTAAAACAAATTAAAAAAAAAACCTATTTAGTCTTCAACTTATAAAAACAAACCTGTATTTTCCCTATGGGGGAAAGTTTAAAAGCCTATTTCCCCTTCAACATGCATTTAGCCTTGACATTATCATCCCCCTACACTTTTCAGTTCAATTATGTGCACGTGACAAATCGAAGGTAAATGATGTGCCGTTGACATTGACGTGCGACTGTCGCAAGGGCAGGGCCGGACTACCATGTACCATAAGTGGAACTCGCACGCGATTCCCCACTGCAATTATTGGCCCACCAAGCTAATAAGACATTGAATTTATGAAGTGATTTTATTACGTGAATTATGGTAAGTGCTTTGATGTATGGTTTTTTTTATATAGACTGTTACTAGGGAATTTATAAAGGGATTTATACATATGACTCTGCCTCGGAAGAACAATTTGTAGATTACACACAAAGTGGTACACGGTGGGGCGATGAAAAAAAGTTTGTTGTAGTGGTAACGATTCCACCTGTTTTTGATTACACCATAATATCAACTGTGTAGGTATTTAATTATGTATCTGCGAAATTGGCCATAGTCTAGAGGAAATTCCACCCACAAATGTCAAACTTCAGAATAGTTAGGTGAAAGCTAAATTTTTGCATGAACCTTTTTTTTTTGTAGTTCTAAACAAAATCCCAAAAGTTTCCACATACAAAAGTTTTAACTCTTCACTGGGGCATGTAAGTAAACGTTGAACATGTCATAAAATATTTAAAATTTTATTATTGTTAAAGCCTAAAAAAAATGTGTGGCACTCGAGGACTCTTGCGGTAAAGCTATTGCATAGCATTTTTTATAAAAAATAAAATACTATTTTTTTTGAAAGATTTTTTTTTTTATTAACTAAATTAAAAAAAAAAAAATACCCAGTTTTTTTTTTATTTTTTTTTTTCATTACATTTCGGAGCAGCTCGTCTTGATCCGTGCGAGCTTCGTACAGTCGTACCATATACATTAAGCGAACGCTCGGCCGAGCTACATGCCAGGCGGAGTGTTAGGTTTTATTTTCGTTACAGAATTTTTGATTCGGTCGCCGCGCTCAAAGCCCAAGCCCGGGATTGAAGCTATGCAATAGCTTAATAAATTGTTTCAGAGTTGAAATAATGTAAGTATGTCTGTATCTTAAATTAAGGACCGTTAGTCTTAGAAAAATGAATACTACTTACGTTTTTGTAGCAAATTTTTGAAGCTACTAATTCGGTTCAATCTATTTTTTTATCACACTAACCGTTTACAAAATATTCAACGAAAACCGTTTTTATGATCTTTGACCCGTAAATCCGTAACTTTATTAGCGGCACTCGACTTGATGGGGATTTTTTCGATTTTGTTTAGAACTACAAAAGGAAGGTTCATGCAAAAATCCAGCTTTCCTTAATTATTCCGAAGTGACAGTCTTTATTCTCTGGGGTATCAGCAAAACATAATAATAACTCTCATTAAATTTGCATTATACGTATAATAAGGAATATACCATATGCTCTTACTCTATTTACGGCAAGCAAATAAGGTCAATAAAATTTTAAACTTTTCCTAAACCAATTCTAAAAGGCATTTAAGTAAAAGACATTAAATTGAAGTCATTAATAAAACTATTATTGTTTAATTAACTTTTGTAATTAACTTGCGTTCTGTAAACGTTCAAGTTAATCGTTATTTGCTAAACAAATTGGCAATCATTCTCACTTACGTACGCGCACTTTGTTTACAAGATTAACGTTAATTTATTTTAATTCTTTCTTTTCGATTAATGAAGATACAGCCTCCAAAGAAATAAATAGGAACTGCTATTTAACCACAAATATGTAATAATAATAATATGGATTTAAATTCCACTATGTTCACCTGGGTGAAATCGTCTTGGTGAATAATGTGGAATTTATATATCTATACTAATATTATAAAGCTGAAGAGTTTGTTTGTTGGTTTGAACGCGGTAATCTCAGGAACTACTGATGCAAAAACGGACTGATGAGAAATGTTGCAAAAACGGGGGAAAATTACGCAGACGAAGTTGCGCGGGACAACCAGTTTATTATATAAGTAATCGTTGCACCTAGGTGCGGCGACGGCTCCTATAAGCTAATTTATCTTCTATACTTATAATAAATCTGTAGAGAGGTCAATTCTGTACATGAAATATATTTCCAAAATAACTATCAGGGGGTGATTAGGGATCGATACTGATGCCAAAAATGCAATCAGTAAAATTTTTGTCTGTCTGTCTGTCTGTCTGTATAACCGTTATAGAAACAAAAACTACTAGACGGATTTTAACGAAACTTGGTACAATTATTTTTCATACTCCTGAGGTGGTTAAAGTATACTTTTCATTACGCTACAATCAATAGGAGCAGAGCAGTGAAGGGAAAACGGGAGAAGTTACTCCATTTTTTAAGCTTTCGTCGCGTGTGCAACCGTAATGGTTAAAGCTACACAGAAATCATGTATGACGGAAATGTTCTCCTTAAAATTATATAAAAAATATCCCACGACAGCATATGTCTATATTTTATGGTTGACTCACAATATCACGTGTAACTCCCGATAGCTTAGTAGTTCGAAGCTTTCTGATTATATTTGTCTACTCTTACGTTTATAACACTCTCAGTCATCCCTAATTAAAAAAGTTAACATAATTAACTATTCCATAAAAAATACTAATACAAATCGGTATAGAAACACCAAAGTTATACATGAAATACGCTAATAATAAGCCATCGCGCGTGAATACTGAATCATGATATCTATCTATATCTATACATATAATAAAATTGTAAATTTCACGTGTCTGTACATGGCCGAACATATTAGGAAATGTTCGAAAAGAGTATTTAAACACATTCCTACATTTTTAGAAATGTCTGTCTGTTTGTTTGAACACGCATCACGCAATAACTATTGGACAGATTCGGTTGAAATTTTGTATGTGTATTCTAATAAGTCTGGATTAACATATAGGCTATAATTTATCACGCTATTTCCCATAGGAGCTAAGCAATGACGGATAATGTCTGTAGCTATTTATCGTTATAAAACAATAACTACTTGACGGATCTTCATGAAAATTTGCAGTTTTATTGTAAATACTATAGGTCATTACTTGCACTATAAACCATTATGCTATCGTCTATGGGGAGTGAGCAGCAACGTATGTTTTGTCGAACCATTATGGTTTTTCACAATTTTTTCCACAATAAGACATTATTTACAATTGTAACCCATGGAAACAATAACTTCACGCTAAAACTATTAGGAGCTAAACACAACATTTTCAATTTTATTAAGATCAGCTATTTTAACCGTGTTTGCATCAGCTGAGGTGGTCTATTGGCACAAGTAGCGGTATTAAACGAGCGAGGTCGGAAGATCGACTCCCTAATTGTTTCTTTTATCGTATCTTTTTGTGTTGTGTTAAAATTATTTTTATTCTTTTTTTTAAGAATTTTTCTAAATGTATACTTATTTATACAAGCTTTTATTTTCGACTTTAACATGTTTACTTCGTTTAACAAATTTTCATATTAATAATCACTTCTAATAGGCATCTTTATCATTGTTTTGCATGAATAGTGATTATGTTATTAATGTAGAAATGAAAAACAATATTACATTACAAATAAACAGTAATTACTTGATATTTTCTAGAATTTATAAATGTTAATTGCTTAAAAAAAATGAAAGATTAAGTCCGCGTTATATCAAAATAAAACACGTGGCGCCATCTGTGATTCGATTTCTTCTGAGTGCCAAAATTGCTTACCTACAAATGTTAATAAACTTTCGCGATTTGTACACATTATGAAAATATATGTATTACGGGTCTTGATCGCGTGAGTAATTTAAGGTTAAATACCTTGCTTACCTTACGTTTAATATGCATGACAGTTTAATATAAAATCATGAAGTATAAAAATAAACTTATCCAGTTTTGAAAATAGATGGCGTTTAAATACAAATTAAAAAGAATCAGGAAAATTGATTTAAAAAAAAAAAACTGAAATTCTTACGTAGAGGGATATGAATATATGATGATCTTAATTTGCGACAAGTTGACACACCTATTTTTAAATTCACCAATGTAGACATTATAAAATAATATTTTAATCTTCTAAAGTGAGTGAAAAAAAATATTGAAATAAGTATTTAAACACAAAAAAATATATCTGAGTATATTTTTTAGAAACGTTTTAATGTTGTTTGTTTGTTTAAACACGCATCACAGTACCGCGGGAATGCAATGTTTTAAAACTATTTTGCCCCCGCAAAATAGTTTTAAAACATTGCATTCCCGCGGTACAAACACGGACACAAAGTAGGTGTACTTTAGACTCGGAAAAGATCGCTCGGGCAGGACATAACCTGCGATCATAGGGAATCTGTGAGAGTTTTTTCCATCATACCTTTATTACCTATGTATAAATTATCTTGAAGGAGCGGCTAGGTACCTCCGATTAAAAGGTCCGATTTAAAAGTGTCGGACCCGAAGTTGGAGTCGGAGGTTTAAAATCAATCGGAATTTTCGACCTATCGGAGTCAGAATCTTAACTGCTCCTTAACTCAAAATTTCGCACGAGTAATTGGGCGGTTTCGAGTTTCATTTAACTCGAAACCGCCCCAGTACTCGCGTGGTGGGGGAATTTTTCAATATTAATAGTATTTGATGTAATGCAAATCACTTTTTTGTCGAGGTGTGGTCGTGGGAATTTTAATAATTTGTTCTAACCGTCTGGCGCCATAAACTTTGTCGCCCTTCATTTTGCTGCACTGGGCATTTGCTTGGCTTGCCCTGCCATATGTTGGGCCCTGATTAAAGCTAGACCCAAATATCCATAGATGCCACAGAGCATTGTGGAGCATGTTTACAATATGTTTTACATAGAAGTTGAATTGTAATATAAACTACCTTAATATAAACCCAACTTCCACGCGAACGAAGTCGCGGGCACAGCTAGTAAAATAAATGTGTGAAGGAAAAATTCTTACGGATTCCCTAAGATCCCGACCTAGCTCGTGAACTCTTTCTCATGAGCTTTACACTTGGAACTGCAAACTAACTTCATTTTCCTTTTTTTTAAACTAATCGTAATTAATTTAATAATAACATTTTGTTATTATTTAAAATATATAAGTAGATTTAATTGGACATTTTCAAATAATCATTTATTGGGTTTTACGAAATAAAGACATTTGAGTTAGATATTTGACTTTGACTTCGACCGAATTTTCCGTTAAGACTGAATAATGTTTATTTTTTATTTTATTTTCTTTTGCCTTAACATAACATATTTATCTTCTCCCACTACCTCCAACTCCGACTCCGATTCCGACTCCTACAAACCAAATTTAAAACCTCCGACTCCGACTTCGGTTCCAATAAAACCAGCTCTGTAACATCCTTAGTTTAGACGGCGAAAACGGTGGGTACCACATGTACTCGTACCAAAGATATTAGATACTCGTACCTACGTGCCTTTGCAGTCACTGTTTGTCAACTCATATTACCTAGATTCCAAAAGTGTCGACTGGACGCAGGCATTGTGATACAACTAGGACTCGACATTATTGATGCCAATAATATTTTAAAACTTAAAACAACTTTGTACACAATATTGTAAAACAAATCAATTACCAAAACATTCCTTTTAATTGAGGCGGCTAAAAAGAAAATAGTTTCGCATCGGCTATCGAAATGGTCATGGCCTTTTACGAATATTGAAAGTTCTCGGTACGTGACGACGGCCTACGCCGCGGGCTTTTAGGTATATTAGCCCTCCATGTTTGTTTGCGAGAAAGCCCCCATCTAGTGGCCATTTTATTCTTTAGTTGTTTATAAATTGTCCATCGTTTTGCTGTTATAGAAACAGATTTTTTAAATTTTATTCTGTTTGGAAAACACGCAGTGCAATGCAGCAAAGTATACAACATAAATAGATACTAATCACCATTTACGGGTTTTCGTAGTTATGTAACAAATAAGCTAGTCATAGAAGTTTTACAATTTTAATATGTAATCAATATTAAACAATTTTAGAAAGACCAGATTAAAATAAAATAACAAAAAAAACAACAAAAATAGAAACTACTATGCAGTTTGAGAGTCGAACCATGATAGGGTTAGGGTTCTGTTAAAAACTCCTGGACTCGAATTAAACAGATCGAGTTCGGGGAAGTCAACCAGTTTATTGACTACTTTAGCAGTTTTAGCAAAGAACGAGTTCTGCCTGTAGTTCGATGAGCATTTAGGGACGGCCAAATATCTGTGAAGTCTCGCTGTCTCGCTGACTTGTTTAGAACGCTAAGTTTGACATTAGATAGGAGGCTAGGTGAGTCGATAGTATTTTGAACAATCTTCACGAGACATAGAATGTCCCATGCTTTGCATATGCATGCCCCAGCCCATTGCTTTATTGGCTTTATTACCAATGTTATCTACTCGTATATGGTTTTCGTGTAGGTAAGCTTGAAGTCATGAATAATATTAATACATTTTTTTTAAAGCTGTGTATTGGGGCAATGTGGGATTGTGGTCTCACATTAAGTCATCAGTTTACTAATTTTAGAAACAAAATATCCAAAGTATTAGATCATTACTAATATTATAATTATAAAAATTGTTTAAACGGATCTGGATATAATTTGGCACAGAGAAAGATTATAGCCTGGAATAGCACATAGGCTACTTTTTATTCCGGAAAATATACGGTTCCCGTGGAAGTTTTTCAAAATTGTTACGAGAACTAAGTAACGGGCAACTGCTAGTTTATATTTTGTCAAAAAGCTATTTAGTCTTGTCGAGATGTGGTTATATAGCGTCTCTATACCTAAGTTTTAAATATTTTGTAATATTGGCTATGCAAATATTAGATACGTATCTAATATTTGCATAGCCAAACTCAAAATTTAATATTTGCTCCATAAGTTTAGTCTTTACTTCTACACAAGAAGTTCGTTCCATTTAAGTTATTCAATGTTAATTACTATTGCAAGAATATGGCACCGAGCGATATTTAATATCAGACGAACTTTATAGTTCTGTATACATTTTCGTTGAGTTGAAAACAAATAAGTTCGTTAATCTCAACTTTGACAGTCTTACTTACTTAGAACTTAAATGCATACAGAAGATGTACACTGTTGCAGTATAGTTTAGTCTGGGGACCACATAATGAATAAGTTGTCTGGAAGTGTCTAAAACATCAAAATGATTAGGTATATTTATCGCAAGGAATATGAACCTAACTTCAGCTCTTCGCTATCGTTAGAAATATTAACCTGTCATAGTTGACGGGCATCGATAAGATGCAAAGGCAACTACCGTTTTGTAGTTGTGTGAATTAGGCAAGTATAGAAGAAATACAAAATGTTTCAAATTAAACTTATTTATTTATCCAAAACACTTCAATTGTCAATCAGTACTAATTTAACATTTACCACCACTTTTAATCACTGTCACTATTTTACACGATACTTTCTAGATCTAGACCCGACCATAAACTCAACTTGTGGTTCGTTGGGCGTCCAGCGAACGAATGGCAGAGAGTTTGTTAGCAAATCGTTGGAAGACTCGTGGTGGGGGAAGGACAATACCTGTTCAAACAGTGTTTCCAATATACAACACAAATACCGTTATAAGATAATAACGGTAACACAAGGAAAAAAACTAAAGCAGTAAGTTTATACACCAGGGACGGATGTAAGACTATTCAATGTTTTGTCTGTATTACTTTATATTTTATTTTCTTAAAAAAAATGTTTATTCTTTTAAAAGTGAAAACTAGCATATAAGTAAACTTTTGCATGGCTTAAAGTACAATGTATTGGGACTAATTTGTGTTAAGACCTTATTTTGTACACCTACATTGTTCGCAAATAAATGATTTGATTTGATTTGAAAGAGAAAGTCATGATATAACCTTTATAAAAAATTGAAACCTGACTTAGACGTGTCCGAGTAGTTGGCTATTCTCTGACTAGATTAGCCGCCGTAGCCGAAATCAGATAAAAGACCATTATTATTATGCCATTGGCACGATTTCAATTACACTGCCCCCACTAATAATTGGCCTATTTCCGTACAGGTTATCTTAATACGCAGTCGTTAGGGAAACTATCAAATTCTAATAGAATTTCGAAGTCGTAGGTGGATGCCAAATTTTAAATGTTTGAAACTCGTATGTTCTATTATCATTTTAAGCCATCTCTTAGAGCCTAATGTGGAACCCTTGTAATCACAAACTTCCAAATTTGCATAACTGAAACTTTATGAATTAGTAGCAAATAAAGTTGGTAATCCATTATGTTTATTAGCTTTAGGTAAAGAAATTAAAAGCTAGTAGAATTTTATTATTGTGCTGGTTTTACATTCTCTATTATCTTAATACTCATATCCCTAATAATAATGACTACCACATAACCATCTGATCCCAAACAAGTCAAAGCCTAGTCTGAAACCTAGCCTTTAGTTTGTCAACAAGACAACTGATAAACAAACTTATATTTCTAAATATAATCTATTTTCTATCTGTATAAATAACTCAATGTTTGTTCTCTAAATTATTGATCCGATTGGGATTATTTAAAAAAAAAAGCGATAAAAAGCTGTAGCAAAGCGTGGCCGGGTCCAGCTAGTCCATACTATATACTTATACTATAATATCCATACTAATATTATAAATGTGAAAGTAACTCTGTCTGTCTGTCTGTCTGTTACGCTTTCACGCTCAAACCGCTGAACATTGGTATGGAGATAGTTTGAGTCTCGGGGAAGGACATAGGATAGTTTTTATCGCGATAACCGACATCCACGCGGGCGGATCCGCGGGCGAAAGCTAGTTAATATTATAAATGTGAAAGTAACTCTGTCTGTCTGTCTGTTACACTTTCACGCTCAAACAGCTAAACCGATTTAGATGAAATTTTGTATGAAGACAGTTTGAGTCCCGGGGAAGAACATAGTATAGTTTTTATCGCGATAACCGACATCAACGCGGGCGGAGCCGCGGGCGTAAGCTAGTTTACAGATAGAACAATGAGTACGTATATAGTATACAATGAGTACGTAGAAGCATACTCCTCACGCAAAGAGTTGGGAATCGAACCTACGAAGCAGTCTTCTTGTCACGGACACTAACAAATAGACCAAAAGGTCTGTCGTCAATTATGAAAACAGACTTTGAAATCATAACCTAATCATATAACTATTATGTTTCATGACCCAATTAAAAGTTTTAAGTATTTTTTATGAGAATCCACGAAAAATAAAGATTGAACAGTCGAATTGCGAGTCTCTTACTTTTTAATTCGGTGAAAAAACCAACAGTAACTTTCAGGGGTTTCATTTGATTTGTTTGCCTTTATTCAAATTTCAATTTCGTTATAAAAATACTTCCTAGTACAAACCTCGTAGATAAATACCGGTACTATTTTATCAGACTGCCATTTCTAAAAGGGCTCATTCATCTACACCCCATCCAGTTATTCCATTTCGCCCTGTCCGTCCTATCTGGGAACTCCTATCGTTTTGTTTATTTCTTCAATCATCGCACCCTCTTTTTCTTTATACCAAAAAATATCAAAGGGAAAGCAAATTGCTTGTCTTAGACAATTTATTTTGAGAGAGTAATTAGAATTACACTGAATGTAATTCCGTTTTTTATTTTTACCGAATTGCTTTTTGCCAGTTTGAAGATGTTTTCGACTGCTATCAAACTTTAAGAAAGACGCGATATTGGATTATAAAAGTTATAAGATATTGTTGGAGTTGTTTTTATATGGGTATAAGTGTGGCCTTAAGAGAGGCCAAAAATTAAGGATTCGATATTATGATTGAATAAAGCCGAGTAAGTAAGATGCCAGTATATTTAATGATTGTTGTTTTTTTTTTTCATTCATGGCATGGTTCAGAGAGGTAGAATGCAGGAATGGCTAACTCAAAAAAATTACTAAAAAAATATATTTAGATAAATCACGGTGGTCCAAATGAAAAGGTAATAACTAAAATTCAAAGACCATTGTTATAGTATTTTACAGGCATATCTTGCCAATTAATTTATTAATGCAATAATTTATTTTTAACTAAAAATAAGCTAGAAAGAAAACTGGAAGTCCATGTTTCAAATCCTAGGCCTGGATTCTGACCATGGTCTTTAAAGAAAAATAAAGTTACCTCGATAATGTCTATAATCTTCTACTATAAATACGAAAGCCTATGCTAAACTATAGACACATTCACTTATCCTTTATCATACTACTTACATAATCAGTCTATATGTTACAGTCACATTATTATGCAAAACCTAAGCCCGTTGCCATAATAGCGTTCTTGGTCCATGAATGGGACCCTATTTTCTTCGATAATGGTGCATGTAGTAAATCTGATGGATCCTTTAGAGCAAAAGGGGCTTGTTGGGAATATCTTCTTAGCTTTATATCCTAGACCTTGCCAACATTGCCTATCACCCTTTCATGAATTTGAAATATGATAGGATTTAATAAAAGGAAAAGTTGTGCTCTCGTTTTCGAAATGTATTAGAAAAGTTTAGCAATTTCGTGCTTGTACCAAATTTAGGCTAGTGCTTAGTTTTATTTTTAGGAATTTTGGAACAATCCCAACCAATGTGTTGCCATTATAGTTTCTACTGTTATAGTAATTTCTTAACATAAATAGTCTAATGGGTTTAATTGCATTGGCATAGTAGATTATTATTCCGTAGATACAATATACATAACACTAGAGAATTCATACTTACTATATAATATTATAAATGTGAAAGTAACTCTGTCTGTCTGTCTGTTACGCTTTAACGCTCAAACAGCTAAACCGATTTAGATAAAATTGGTATGGAGATAGATTGAGTCCCGGGGAAGGACATAGGATAGTTTTTATCGCGATAACCGACATCCACGCGGTGGAAAGCTAATGGAAAAGAACCTTTAATTGTGACAAGATTTATGCTGAATTTTGAATTTTTGAGTGTATTTATGTTTGTAATGAACAAACTCAAAAACTACTGAACCGATTTCATAAATTCTTCACTAAGAAGCTACACTAACCCCGGGTGACATTGGCTATTTTTTATCCCTGTATTCTCATGGGAGCGGGAACTACGCGGGTGAAATCGTGAGGCGTCCGCTAGTACCTTATATTTTATTTTTTCATAATCAATTCAATAACTATCTATTATTGTCACAAGATATATTAACTATAGTATCAAAATTTCTTTCTACTATATAAAGTACTAACTGTCCCGCGCAACTTCGTCTGCGTAAATTTACCCGTTTTTTCAACATTTATCATTGCTGCTCCGCTCCTATTGGTCGTAGCGTTATGTTATATAGCCTATAGCCTTCCTCGATAAATGGGCTATCCAACAGTGAAAGATTTTTTCAATTCGTACCAGTAGTTGCCGAGATTATCGCATTCAAACACACAAACAAACTCTTCAGCTTTATAATATTAGTATAGATAAAGTAAATATAAAGTTAATCTAAAGTTGACAACACATGTCAAATTTGGACAAATAAATTAGTCAGCCCGTAGTGTTATGTAGGTAACAAATATGACCTACAGACGTCTATCTCTGCTCATCTATACTAATATTATAAAGCGGAAGAGTTTGTTTGTTTGATTGTTTGTTTGTTTGTTTGTTTAAACGCGCTAATCTCAGGATCTACTGGTCCGATTTGAAAAATTCTTTTTTTGTTGGATAGCCCATTTATCGAGGAAGGCTATAGGCTATATAACATTCCGCTACGACTAATAGGAGCGGAGAAGCGACGAGAAATGTTTCAAAAACGGGGAGAAATTACGCATACGAAGTTGCGCGGGACAGCTAGTATATTATATTTAACTGGCTGTCCCGCGCAACTTCGTATGCGTAAATTTTTCCCGTTTTTGCAACATTTCTCGTCGCTGCTCCGCTCCTATTAGTCGTAGCGCGATGTTATATAGCCTATAGCCTTTCTCGATAAATGGGCTATCCAACAAAAAAAGATTTTTTCAAATCGGACCAGTAGTTCCTGATATTAGCGCGTTTAAACAAACAAACTTAAACTCTTCCGCTTTATAATATTAGTATAGATTTAAGTACCGTCTTTAAAACAATTTGTGTTTTCTAACAGCAAATACTAATACCTACCATAATATATACCAAATATTGAAATTTTCTTCTGAAAGAATTCTATGCCCATTGTTTTTTACAATTTTCTCCCAAATTGAAACGAATAATTTATTCTAGACTTTAGTACTAGTATTGAGTATCGAAAATACAAAATGTCGGTACATTACTCGTCCAACAACCCAACAGTAAAAGTAATTCTAATTCTACAAAACAAAAACGTTTGGAAATTTATTGGCTCTTTTTCATTTGGCTTCATAGTTACTTAGTAGGTGTGCTTAACTAAACGTTTTTGTATGCAACTTTGAATACCTAATGCGTAAGAAGGAAAGTTATGTTTTTTAGAGTGTATGTATGTATGTATATTTCTTTGGCACGCCCTAAAGCCTAAACGGCTTGATGGATTTTAGCTTGAAAGGTGTAATTAGATTTGCCTGTTTGTGAGAGTGACACTGGTTACTTTGAAATAATACAAAAATGAAATGGTGGAGTTTTGGGGCCATTGTTTGCGTAATAAAATTATCTGTCTTTCATTTTTTGGTTATCTGATAACCTATACTGACATGCCAGGTAGCCATGAACGTAAATAAGTTGGCAAACCTACCAAAACATACCTATTCTCCATGTTTAAACCCGCTCACGATCACGACTGGTGCAACCTGGTCGAAACGTCAAGCAATTTTAAGGTAAACAATGCGTGTTAATTCCCGTATAATAAATAGTGATAAAACCTATCAGTTTTAACAAAATTTGTTCGGTTATAAAACGAGTGTTATGAAAAATAAAAAAAAACTTGCCATAAACACTATTATAGGCATTAAAGTAGACATTTCATTTCAGTAGGCATTTCTTGCCAATTACTTTACAAAAAGGATAGAAAAATTTGAGCATCAAAGGATACAAAAATTTGAGGTCTGGTAACATAGTCCAGATAGGTGGTTCCATTCCGGCCCAGGTTTGGCTACGGAAGTCTCGGGTTCGATTCCTGGGTCTGGATTTAACATTTTTCTATCTATCAAAAATGCAATTATAGTATTTGTAAACTATTATAGGCATGTATAAAAATCAATAAAATTTGATACAAATTTTGTCTAACCTGGTTAACAGTTGGATGAAAGTCGATGTTCTCCGTCTTCAAACCTAGGTATGTGTACTAGGTACTAGGTACCTAAATTGTGTAGTTATTATTATATATATCGGTATAAAGTAGTAGGAATTTGAAGAAGTTACATTGAACAAGAGTTACCTAATATAATAAACAAATCTACATTCACATTAAAAGAGTAAACTTAGGTAGGTATAACAAGAATTTTGGTATAGTATAATCATTGGCCGTGTGGTGGCTTAAGAATAATACCGGATGGTACTATTCTTAAGTCGGCCATTTATTCCTGTGGGTGTTGTCAAGGCGACTAAGAGATGTCACACCGGAGGACGGGCAGCAGCGTCCTCTGCGTACTTTAAAGCTTTAGTACGATCGCCAACCCGCTCGCCAAGTGTGGCGATTATGGCAAGATCGTTATCGTATGAGTTATTTTGAGAGAAATAAATAAAATACCTACAATGCCAGTTAATCATAAAGTTATATACGAAGCTAATTAATTTAAAGTTACAACTCCACAAAATGTTAATAATATTTCGGTCTGATGGAAAAATATCACAAAAGTTGAGTCTAAAAATTTAAAAGCGTAGTTTCAGCTAGGTAGAAATATTTTACGTTTAAAATGCAAGCGCATGTTAGCCAGTTGAGATTTTCAGCTTATATGTATCCCCAGAGACCATTGTTCAAAACAGACTACCTTGCATAATATTTTAAAATAAAACTGGCTGAAAACTGAAAACGCCACGTAGTATGCAAACGTATAAATATTTTATTATTTTTTTTATATTTATTTGAAACACGAATTCGATGACGGAAAAGGAGGCCTTTTCCCAGCAGCACAATAACAGCACGATAGGTCGCGAATTACAAACTATCGTACTAAATTAAATTAAGCTAAATTATAACTATATTTTATACGGGAATTAACACGCATTGTTTACCTTAAAATTGCTTGACGTTTCGACCAGGTTGCACCGGCCGTGGTCACAAGCGGACTGTCGCAGCGATGTTAAGACTCCGTCAGGCCGATGAATCTTCATCTACCCTCACTTTTTTATTTCTAGAAAAGTTAGGGTCACTGCACACTACACTGATTTTGTCCAGGTTAACGTTTTAAGGTAAACAATGCTTGTTCATTCCCGTATAATAAATAGTAATAATCTTGCAACGCGAAAGTTTAAATGTTAGTATTAAGCTAAATTGTTGGCATTACAATATTACTGTCAACGATATAGCTTCGTTAAGCAAGATTGCCATATTTAAAAATTAAATTTGAAAACGTTAAGTATGTTTTTGTTGATGATTATTTCCCGCCTTTACTTACGCCAAAATAATAATTATATTCTACTGCTTTCATTTGCAATTGGGACAACCAAATCGTTATATATTTACAGTCAAATAAGCCAAATACGCGTTCAATGTAAATGGTAATATGGCCGGCTATTATGTAGATTGTCTTATTGACTAGACCGGCATTACCATAGCCGTGATTGAATTATTGATTACAATTCATCCGTGGAACGCACGCCTTGTCAAGTACTAAGTATACCTAGACCTTGAGTACCTGTACAACTGCGGTTTAACCATATTTATGGTTCACAGGTAAGTGATTTAATTATATCCGAGCATATGGGTTAAGGAGGTTATGTTGCTAATTTCAGATAAATACATGGATGACCATTTTCAAATAATATCACACGCCATATGCTACTCGTTTGTGCTTTAACAGCCGGCTCTCAACTAAGATATAATTTTGCAAACAAAAATAGACTATTCTTGTTACTACTATTCCCACATTTTCTTATTATAAAATAAATAAAATAAATCCGACCCGACCGGAGAAATATTAGGAATAGGAACAACGGCTAAATACATAACAATTCCTTTATGGCTACGCCGGTAAAAAGCCTTCTATTCTTGAAGAACTCGTTTGACTGTCATCATTTTTAGGATTCCGTACCTCAAAAGGAAAAAATGAAACCCATAAGGTACCACTTTGTTGTCCGTCCGTCCGTCTGTCTATCAAGACGTGTGTCGTCTGTTTATCTCGGGAACGCGTGGAGTTGAAATTAAAACCTACTCGGGTCTATCTATAGTCCCTTCAAGATGTGAAAAATCAAACTTCTACTAGTTAACGTAAAAAAACGGGCAAGAGCATGTCGGACCATGCTCAGTGTAGGGTTCTGTTGCCGTGTGAAATAAATCAGTTTTTTTTAAGATCTTTTCTTTTGTTAAGAAACGCAATTTTTCGCCAATAACTCAATGATGGTATAAGCGATCATGTCCAAAATAAGTTTAGTTTAAAGTATTTGTTAGCTACCTTCTTGGTTTTTTTCATATTTTTTGGTTACACGGTTCAAAAGATAAGGGCACAATTTTTGGAACTTCCGGAGCGATTATCTCCAAAAATATAAATAAAAAAAGTGTAATAAAAATCTTAAAATGTTTTTAAAAGACTTGTCTACACGTTGATGTTTGCACATTAAAAAAAAAACCGCTTTGTTACATGTACTAGGCATGCCTTTTAAGTTCTGTCGTTTCCATATTTCCCGGCAATTTTGAATTTGGAACTGTTTTATATTCTAATGTGTTTAAATTTTGAATCTCAAAACAGTTGAAAGTATTAGGATTAATGCTATTGTTTAGTCACAGCGTCGATTGGAATCTGTCAGGTTACGTAAGAAAATGAATATTTCTAAGGAAAATGTTCGTGCAATAATTTTCTACAACTACAGTCTGCGGACTTTCGAACGCCGGTATTTAGAATTCCAGCGTGGACATACTAGTGTTAGTGACAAATCTCGCGAAGGACGCCCAAAATCCGCCTTCACTGAAGATAACATCAATGCTGTGAGACAACTAATTCGCGAAGATCGTCATGTGACGTATCGAGAGATAGATGCTCTCTTAGGCATCTCAGGGACAACCATTCAGAAGATCTTGCATGAAGCACTTGGTGTGAGAAAACAAGTTTGCCGTTGAATACCGTATCTGCTTTATCACAAGATCACATGGTGGCCTGTGTCAGATGGTGTAAGAAAACTTTGCAAAGGTTCAACCGAGGAGAGTCAAATCACGTCTACGTTATCATCAGTGGTAACGAATCTTGGATCTATGCCTACGATCCTGATTCCAAATAACAATCTACAATCTGGGTCTTTCAAGACGAGCCAAAGCCGACTAAAAATGTTCGTTCTCGAAGCACTTCAAAGAAGATGGTGGCCACGTTCGTTGGAAAAACTGGCCATGTTGCGACTATTGCACTTGAAGATCGTAGAACGGTTAACGCAGAGTGGTATACCACAGTTCGTTTACCACAACTTATCGCCGGACTGCGAAAATCTAACTCAAAGCGACGCATCATCCTGCACCACGACAACGCAAGCTGACACAGCGCTCGTCAAACGATTAAGTATTTGAAGTAGGAAAAAGTAGAAATTCTTGACCATCTTCCATACAGGCCTGACCTAAGCCCTAACGATTTCTTTACATTTCCTAAAATTAAGAAAAGTCTTCGTGGTCAAAGGTTCCAGTGTTGTAAAGAAGCTGTCGACGCTTTCAAGTCAGCCATTTTGAACACTCCCAGTTTAGAGTGGAATAAATGTTATAATAACTGGTTTGAGCGAGTGGAAAAGTGTATTAAGATACGTAGTGAATACTTTGAAAAACAATAAAAATTACTATAAAGTTGTGTTTTTTCTTTAAACGACCAAACTTAAAAGGCATGCCTCGTATGGAGAGCCCAACCTAAAAATATTTATATTATTATTTAGTTATCAAACTAAGTAGCGTCTACTACAACACCTTTTCACCAAGTTTAATCAATATTCATTGTGCAGTCTTATAGTAAAATGCCTGTGACATACGGACGGACAGACAGACAGCACACAGACAGACTGAACAAAATAGCAAAAACGGAACCCTTAAAGTTTCGTCATGTGAAAATAAATTAGATTTTTTTGAGATCTTTATTTTATAACTATTTAATAAACGGGAATTAACGCGCATTGTTACCTTAAAATTGCTTTACGTTTCGACCAAATTGCACCGGCCGTGGTCACAAACGGACTGACAGTGGTCAGTCCGTATAATAAATAGTTATAATCATGCAACGCGAAAGTTTAAAATATCTTTATTTTGTTGAGAAACGCAGTTTTTCGCCAATAACTTAATGATGAAGTTACATACATGTAACAGAAGCTGACAATTTTTTTCCACCATCGTCAACGTATTCAAAATCATTCGACAGATCTTTAGAAAACATTTTAAGGTTTCTAATAAAGTTTGTTGAATAAGTGAATATTTTTGAAAATAATCGCTACGGAAGTTGCATAAATTGTGTCCTCCTCCTCTTAACTTTTGAATCGTGTGTCCAAAAAATATGAAAAAAATCACAAAACTAAAAAATCACTTTAAACTAAAATATATTTATACTAGGTATTTCCGATATGATCGAATGTATGTAAAAAACGGCGTTACTCAACAAAAGGGCACAAGTGCCATGCACACGCGCTCTTTTGCTTGTGCAATTATTCAAATCAGATTTTTTCATATCATTTAGTGCTTCGCATGGTTCGACATGCTTTTGCCCGGTTTTTGATCATCTTAATATGATAATATTATTATGATGGATTTTCGCCATACACATATCTGTGACACATATCTAATGCCGTTCTTTAACCTTTGTTGCTGTCATTTTAAAAACCTATAACTTTTTGAAATGAGCTTTATTAGCAGCAATTCTAAGGTTGATCCTAAATGGTAGATATACATAACTTTTAATAGTATTCACGTTTCTATATGAAACCTCATCAAATGTGATCTAAGTGCCACACATACGAATATTAAAGCACGTTCCTGTAAAATAGCCTCATTTGCATCTTCAATCAGCGTGCATGAATGGCCCTTACTAATATGTTTTTGTCACTCTATGTATATGAGCATAGCTTCTGTCTTGGTCGCGGTACTTTAAACTATCAAAATATTGTTATGAAGTTTTTTTTTAATTGTTTAATTTTTGGCAATCTAGGCAATTTAAGTGCTAATTTCTGCCAGTGTCAAGTATTCAACGCAACAGCACACGTTATCTACATGTACAAAATATGTTTACATGATAAACGTGGAGCTGTAAAAATAACGACAGGTTAGTCTGCCGCCATTTTTACAACTACCCAAAATGTACTTCTTCTAATATGTTCTAGGGCTGGTTTGGTAACTAACTTTACCCGCCACATGTAATGGTTTTAATAATGGCAAGAAAAGATAGCCGATATCCTTATCGAAATAGGTCCAACGGTAGACAATGGTGAGAAAATGTATCAAACAGACATAATGGATATAATATTATTTTGAAACAAAGCTGTATCACTATAGTTTCATCAAAACCGTTCAAGTAAGTACTGAACGTTTAGCGTGTCAGAGTTTTCACATACATCCAACCTCAAAAGTCTACGAGTTTTATTAATTATATAAATTAATCCTACATACTTATTTAATTTAATTAGTTTGTAGGAATAATTAATGATAACTATTAAGCTAGCATTTATTAAAAAAGGTAAGTGAAGGCACCAAAGAAAATTAAATAAATAATATCATGAATTACAAAGTGACAAGAAGATATATGATTATTTCACACTATTTTTCGCAATTTTATCGTCGAGCTGACAGAGATTGATGCAGCGAATTTCATAAGCGAAATGAAACTGTTCTATATTCATACCAACCTATCTTATTTCGACGGATTTCACAGTTTGCCTATATTGAATATTCACCAGGATCGCTTTTTGAATGCAGCGTGCCTTTTTAAAATTGGAATTTAAAATAAGTTTATAGGAAGCCGTTTGTCCGTTTTGATAAAAACTAGAAAACTTAAAAACATCCGTAGTAGATAAAAGGTATCTTAATAACATGGTCTCATTAACACTTTCAGTTATCAAAAACAATTATATTTCTAAACCAGCTTTCGCCCGTGGCTCCACCCGCGTGTATGTAGGTAATCG
The DNA here is from genome assembly GCA_945859575.2 of Herminia tarsipennalis. Lineage (NCBI taxonomy): Eukaryota > Metazoa > Arthropoda > Insecta > Lepidoptera > Erebidae > Herminia > Herminia tarsipennalis. The sequence continues at coordinate 32,653,736 of OX243830.2, forward strand.
CGATAAAAACTAACCCATGTCCTTTCTCTATACCAAATTTCATTTAAATTTGTTTAGCGGTTTAAGTGTTAAAACGTACTAGACAGATAGAATAATTTTTACATTTTTAGAATAATATTATTTTGGATTAGCTTTAACCCGCGGCTAAAAAAAAAAGAAGCTAAAAACGCTGAAACCCGTATTTCACTATTTTAAACCAAAAAGGAAAAAAGAAGTTTCACAAATCTTATTTTAACACTGACGGAGTTTCATACAAACTTAGAACCGATATTTTACCCCCTTAGGGGAGGAATTCCCCAATACCTTCTTATCAGATGCCTACATTATATAAGGAATACGTCCTCAAAATTTCACGACATCTGTCAGTCAGGACAAAGAATTATATATATATACGCGTATATATATATATATATATATATATATATATATATATATATATATATATATATATATATATACGCGTAAATATATATATTATATATTTACGCACTTACTTTATCTATAGGTATATAGATAAAGTAAGTGCGTAAAAGTTAAAAATAAATCAACACTATCAATTTATGTTCGTAAACTTTCGCGATTTGTACACATTATAGAATTGTATAAGCTACGGGTTTTAATCGCGTAAATATTTTATTTTAAGGCTAAATTATAACACCTTTGTTTTATTACCCGACGTTTCGACCGTATTGCAACTGCCGTGGTCACGGGTAGACTGGAGTCTACCCGTGACCACTCCGTGACCACACAAAGGTATTTAGCCAAATAAAAAAATATATATATTTACGCGATTAAGACTACGGGTCTTAATCGCGTAAGTATATATTTAATTTAATTTATAAAATTATTTAACGCTATCAATTGTTGTGAACATCAAGAAAATCGTTGTCTTTGCGAAATGCTAGCCCACGCCTAACTTAAATAAACCACGAAATCTACTACTTCTACACTTGCGCTATTTAAATATTTAAGTAGTTTAAAAGAGAATAATTATTAAACTCTTAGACGTTTCACAAAATAATCTTAAACATTTAGTAAATCTTGGGAGTTTGTTAAAAAGCTTAAAGACAGACTTAACAATTTAAAACGGTACTTGTTTCTCAAGTAAGATTAAGTAAACATAAGCTAATGGTGCCAAGAAACTTAAGGGTCGTTTTCATTGAGCGAACGTTTTGTGGCATATTATTTAAGTACTTATCCAAATAAATGCAAGTTAATATGATCCCAGGCTTCTAATAGGTATATACGATTACATTATTACATGCTTATCCACCTACATAAATTAAGTCACTCCCAAGTTTATTATATATTTTACGGTAAGTGTGATTAATTGAAAATTATTAATAATTCTCTATCATTATTATTAATTATCGGAATTCGTGGCACAAGTAAGAAATAATTTAACATAGAGAATAAGTTAGCAATTTAACCTTAGTACTGATAGATATAATAAAAGCCTTTATTGCTGAAAACTATATTTTAATACAAAAACTTACTTAAAAACGAACACATCTGGTTTAGCTGGATTAGTGATCAGAGTATCTTGTGACACATAGGCCTCTTCCGGCCGCTTTCATTCCTTTCTGTCTCTAGTTTTCCTCATCCAAATACTCCATCTTTTCTAATGTCGTCCATCCATCTATTTGCCTGTCTGCCTCTTTTCCTATTACCATCGCGTGGTTGCCATTATATTATAAGTGTTGTCTATTTTTGTCTACTATATCTTGTCAAGTGACCTGTCCACCGCCATTTTAGTTGTCTTACTATTCTTATTATGTCTGCCACCTTAGTTTTGGATCGAATATCATCTGCTCTCATGCGGTATTTTATTGTAACACCTATCATGCTCCTTTCTATTCCCCTCTGACATGTTCTTAACTTCTTTAAATGCTTTTCAGTGCCCAAGTTTGACATCCGTATGAGAGACATGACAAGACACAAGTTAAACGCCTTTTTCTTAGTAAGTCCATAATAAAAACTGTTTGTTTTTAAATATCTCCTTAAGTGATTTTTCCATTTCCAGGCACTAGCAATTCTTCTTTCAATTTGCATGTCTGTTTGATCTCTAAATCGTATTAGTTGTCCTTAGTATAATTATATAGCATATTACATATTATAAATTAGTATATTTAATGTGTTTTTGTGTATTTTATAGTATTTTTGTAAATAATTACTGATGATGATTTGTTATTGAGAATTATTGTTGATGAATTGATTAAAATTTTAAGTTTGCCCTCCTCCACGCCTCCGGTTTTAAAAACACCCTTGGGAAGTCACAAACAAGTACCTACCATGTGAAGTCGAGGGGGACAAACTCGGTTCTGTACTTTTTTGACCCTGATGTCCGGTAAATAAACCGTGTTACGGTAGGTGCTGTGGTATCTATTTTAAATAAATTCCTGCTAGGAAAATAAATTCCAGGTTTATTTTAATTTATTATTTTTACCGACGAGACTAGAGAATTTTAATTAACAACCGAAAAATGTCATGGATTTCAATGTTATTACATATTATCACATTTACCAAATCATGAGGTAATTATTAATAATATGATTAGGTATAAATGAGACAAAAGATGTAGTATAGTCTGGTTATAATTATCTAAAGGTGCATCTTATATACTAACGACTTCGTGTTGATAACAGATAGTAAAAACATTTAATAGATACTGAACGTGCGATAAGGAACATAAGATAGTGATGTAGATTGTAGAGATTGTAGATACAGCACAAAGATATTGTACTGTAACAGTACACCCCCCTTTAAAAAATTTATGGTAATAGTGTGTAAACACTATTACCATATAATTAATTTATATTGTAAAATATAAATTTGACCTAGACCTTACTAGTTATTTGCTGATGTATATAAATAATAATGCTATTGTACGCGGTGGAATTTGATGACGCCTGTTGTGGTGTGATTTGCTGACGTCTGTAATTTTGACTCAGCTGTTGCACGAGTGTTTATTATTTTTTTTTTTTTTTCGTTAAACTCTTCATTCTTCTGTCCAGTGTTTTCATTATGCCGTAAATTAGGATCACGCCGATTGTTAAAATAATCTGTCCCATTGCAACATTTCTTGTCCACCGTAAGTCCTCCTGGATCAGGTTACGGAGTTGGTTCGCTTAGTTGTAAATTAATGGTATATGTTAAGATCTATGTTAATATATATACGAATAGCTTGCTTATATCAGCGATTTTTTATAGACGTACTACTGGCTTTACTTTACGTCCCGATCGTGTAGTGTACGTGTGTGAATGCCTGTCGCAATCCTTTGAATCTGGCACGTAGTTTGATTCGTCATTGATCATGAAAGCTGGTTTCAATCTATCAATTGATATCACTGTCTCTTTATCCCTAATTCTAATGCAAAATGTTTTATCTGTTTTACTAATTACTGGGTAGGGTCCTTCATACGGCGGTGTCAGGGCTTTCTTAATTCTATCACACCGAACAAATACGTGTGAGCATTCTTTGAGTTCGGGATGCACAAATATAGCTTGATTGTGTTTTTTTCTTTTCGGAATTGATGTCATTTGTGTGATGTCCTTTTGAATTTGTTTTACAAACTCTTCGTACGTTGATAACTGTGCTGCTGATGACTCAAAAAATCCTCCAGGGAGTCGTATTGGCGTTCCATATGTCATCTCTGCTGAACTATAACCTGTGTCTTCTCGCAAGCTACTCCGCAACCCGAGTAAAACTGTTGGAATTTCTTTTAACCAATTTTCGTTGGATTCTCTTGTCATTAACGCCGCCTTTAAAGTTCTATGAAATCTCTCTATCATTCCATTGGATTGTGGATGATAAGGTGTTGTCCTAATTTTATGTATTCCCAAAAATTGTGAGAGTGACTCAAATATTCTTGATTCAAACTGTCGGCCTTGATCCGTAGTAATGCGCAATGGACATCCAAAACGAGTAATCCATCCTTCGAAAAGTGTCTTGGCTACTGTTTCTGCAGTTATATCTTCTACCGGAAATATTTCGGGCCATGACGTACAACGATCTATGATTGTGATTAAATATCTCTTCCCTTGTGAAATCGGAAGTGGTCCGACGATGTCAATATGTAAATGTTCAAAACGTTGCGCTGTCATAAATGTACCAGGAGGTGATATCGTATGTCGTTGTATTTTTGATTTTTGGCAGGCTATACATGATCTACACCAATTATTGATATCTTTGTTCATATACGGCCATAAATACCTTTGGGTTATCATTTTTCTCGTAGTTCTTTTTCCTGGATGGCTCATACCATGAATGGTATCGAAAATTTGTTTGCGAAAATGCTTTGGTAAGTAGGGGCGGTTTTTTCCAGTAGATGTGTCGCAGGTGATGTTTATTGTGGAACCCGGAAGCGTAATATTTTTGAATTTTAATCTTTTATTGTCATGTAATTTACTTAGTTCATTATCTGTTGATTGACATTTTTCCAATTCAGCGTAATCGATAGGTGATGGCACGTATATTTCCTCTATTCGAGATAAGGCATCGGCGGTAATATTGTCACGTCCGCTTATGTGTTGAATGTTGGTACTGTATTGTGAAATGAAATCTAACTGCCGGACCCGTCGCGGTGTATCGTTTGATGATGGTTTTTGGGAGAATGCGTATGTCAAAGGTCGGTGATCCGTAAATATTGTAAATTCTCTTCCCTCGATTAATCTGTGAAAATGTTTGACGGCCATGTATATTCCTAACAGCTCTCTGTCAAACGTAGAATATTTTTGTTGAGTTTCGCTCAATTTTTGTGAAAAAAATCCTAATGGTTCCCAATTGCGTAATCCGAAAGGCATTCTTAAGTACTCAAAAAGTCCAAAAGGTGTGATGATGGCTGTTTTTTCTATATCTTTAACAGGAATACAATGGTATGCTTTACGTATATCTATCTTGCTTAGTATCTTCTTATTTTCTAATATGTATGTAAAGTCAGTTAATCTTGGTAGTGGGTATTTGTCCGGTACTGTCGTGCTATTGAGCATTCGATAGTCTCCGCACGGCCTCCACTCGCCATTTTTCTTTTTTACCATATGTAATGGGCTTGCCCATGGGCTATCTGACGGTCGGCAAATTCCGAGTTCTATCATATTTTGAAATTCCTTTTTGGCTATGTCGTATTTTTCTGGAGGTAATGGTCTTGCCCGAGCTGCGACGGGTGGTCCTGTAGTGATAATGTGATGTTCAATCTTATGTTTGGGCGCATTGCGGAGAGAGGACTCTTTCGTGATGTCTTCGTATTTGTTTAAAAGTTGCGTAATACGTGGATTCGTTCCCACTGCGATAGTACGAATTGTTTGTTGTGTCGCTTTTTCCGAAATTACATGCGTTGTCAGCTCTGTAACTTTGTCGATAAGTTTGCGACCTGCTATGTCGACTAATAGTTTATAGTGCTCTAGAAAATCTGCTCCAATTATTGGTTGTGTAACATCGGCGATTACAAAATTCCATTTATAACATCGTTGTAGTCCTAAATTCAAGGTAAGCGTCTTCTCGCCGTAAGTCCTAATTTTAGTCCCATTTGCAGCGTATAGTGTGTATTGTTCATTTTGTAAAATTGAATGTCTCTGTTGCTTGCTAATGACTGAAATATTTGCGCCCGTGTCAATCAAAAACTTCATACCACTTTTTCGGTCGGTAATGGTGAGGCGATTGGATGGGTGGATTGCACAGAGTTTCGCCGTTGTCTGTGCTCTTATTCGTTTCCCTGGTTCCGTACGTAAGTCATTGGTTTCCAACCGCATGGTTTAATGCAGTTCTTTGCATATTTTCCGAATCTTTCGTGGTAGTAACAAAATTGATTTGCTCCTCTATAGTTTGTTCTCGGCCTCATAATCGGGAATTGTTGACGTTTCTTGAAATGATTGTGCGTGTTGGGTCGATAGCCATATTGACCTTGCTGAATTGCGTCAATATCTATCTGTAATTTTGCTAGCTGGGCTAAAATGCATGCTGTATTGTTGTCGTTTGAAGTGTCGTTGCTAACAGCTGATATTTCGGTTACTTTTGAATTCATTATTATTTTGTCTGCAATTTGGCTCAGTTTGTCAATTTCCATGTCTTCCGTAACTGCTAGAACCGTAGTAACTGATGTTGGTAAAAGCCTGAACCATAGTAGTTTAATTGTTTCGTCACTGATTTTTCCTCTCCCGAGGACTCGCATTTGACGTAATAACTGCGAAGGTTTTTGATCACCGAGTTCTGTCTCTGATATTAATTTTTGAAACTGTCGCTGTTCTGTTTCTTCGTAACAATCAATTAAACGTTCCTTGATGTTTTTGTATTTATCTGTAGTCGGTGGTGAAGTGATTAGGTCACTAACCTGTAGTATTTCTTCCTTGGATAATTTTGCTATTACTGTACAGTATTTGTATTCGTCTCCTTGCTTCTGTGGTGCTAATATGGCTTCTAGTTGCGTGAACCATAATCTTGGTTGGTCTTTCCAAAATTCCGGAATGCGGGATAAAACCGAGGTGCCAGCAGCTACTTCAAGTGTTCCTTGCTGATTTATGTTCGCCTTGCACGGTGATTGTGCCATGTTTCTTGCTGCGTATTCGTTCGTCGGGGTCACCAATTTGCCAAACTTCTTGGCAGTATATGATTAGGTATAAATGAGACAAAAGATGTAGTATAGTCTGGTTATAATTATCTAAAGGTGCATCTTATATACTAACGACTTCGTGTTGATAACAGATAGTAAAAACATTTAATAGATACTGAACGTGCGATAAGGAACATAAGATAGTGATGTAGATTGTAGAGATTGTAGATACAGCACAAAGATATTGTACTGTAACAATAGATAATTATTCATAATTTTCAATTAATCACTCTTACTGCAACATATATAATTATACCTACCAAACCTTATAAATAAGAATAACTATGTGTAACTGCAAGAAAGAAACATTTATCTTTTTTTTTTTTGTTTTTATAACATAATTAGCAATGTGGGATTGTGGTCCGACATTACTAGGAGTCCTGTAAAGTCCTCCAGCTAAGCTCAATGGCTTGTGTTAGGAGTGGGTTCACGTCGGTAGTATAATAAGCCTTCTCTTGATCTCTCCGACTGTGTCTTCTGTATAGAGAATGAGGGACTCGTATTATTGCACACACACGTTACGTATTGCTACAGTTCAATGGGCTGGTCTCTGTACATTCAACTAGCCTCTAAAATGTGCGCGACTGCGATCAGCAGCCACTTTTAAGTGGAACTAAATGACACCAGACGTTAAGTTCTGTCTATGAAGGCGCATAATAGCTGCATGGCTTCATACTAAACCTTGAAAATGTACGGAAGAAACAGGTGTCACAATAGAACTTTTAGGTCGCAGTCTCTATCCAAAGATAGCGCGCGGCTAACCTGCGCGGGACTGGTAGACTTCTGTTAGGGTTCGTAATTTTAATATTCAAATATAAAATATCGATTTAAAAAATCCTTTGTTTAATCGCCTTTCATTAAATAATTCGTTCCACTTGCATTAAGATTTTACGTTGGCAACATTGAGTTTTAAAAATAATGGTTGGCGGTTTGGTTCGGTTGTCATTTGCAAAAATAACGTCGGTGGGGATCTGAAGCGGTCGGACACATTCTGTTAATAATAATAAAAATTATTTATTCACTTAGGAAGCAAAATACTACACTTGTGAAAAGTCGATTCTACATTTACTTGTAACGCCTGTACGCAAACAATAGGTAAAGCCCGAGAAAAGAACAGGCAATAAAAACTCGTGGCCACTCTTTTCAAATTGCCAATGTTTACAATGTTTCTCTGTTTATAAACTGTATATGCAGGTAAGGTGCTGGCACCATTATATTATACACCATATTAGAGGACTGATGCAAAAAAAGAGGTCAATAATATTAGAAGAGTACACGAGATTGAATACATCAGCCTCAATGGGCACAACATAGTAGGAGCATCCACTTACGATGTAAAAACTTTATGTGCTTAAATATTGGCCAATTTACTGCTACTTAATGAATAAGTATACATGTTTTTAAAAGAAAGAAAAGAATAGCCGTAATTTATCACGCAGAATCTTTACTTACAAAAGCAAATCGTTTTCATAACTAGTACCTAAGTAACATTATCAAACTGTGACAACAAGTTTTACCTAGTAAAATGCAATAAACTATACAACACAATACATTAATAGGGAGCAACGAACTACATCCATTTATCTTTATCAGTTCAATAATCATCGATTGAATAGTAAGCTCTTTGTATTAGATGTCTCTTGACTATATTCATAAATTTATTTACTGGTAGATTCGATATGTTGACTGGGATTTTATTGAAAAATTTAACACCTAGTCCCATGAATGAGTTATGAGTTTTATGAAGACTATGATATTGACCTACCAATTTGTGCTTATTTCTTGTATTCACAGAGTAAATATCACTAGTTTTGTTATATAAATGTAAGTTTTGTTTTACAAACATAACGTAGGCATATATATATTGTGATGCAACTGTCATAATGCCTATCTTTTTATACTTTTCTCTAAGGGAAACTCGTGCTCCTAGTTGATATATCGCACGCACTGCACGTTTTTGAACAATAAAAATAGTTTGTGTATCAGCCGCCTTGCCCCAAAGCAATGTGCCGTAGGACATGACGCTGTGAATATAACCAAAATATGCTAGTCGAGCTGTTTCTAGATTCGTAAGCTGTCTAACTTTGCTGACAGCATACGCTGCAGAACTGAGTTTTCCTGCGAGACATGATATTTGGGTGCCCCACTGTAACCTACTGTCTAATGTAATTCCCAAAAAAACTGTTGAGTCGACAAAGCCAATCACTTCATTATTTAAAATTATACTCGTATTAGTACTTTTCACATTTGGCAAACTAAACTTAATACATTTGGTTTTTTTGGGATATAGAAGTAGGTTGTTCGTTGTAAACCAATCTTGAACTAGTTCGAGTGTTCTATTTATTTTCTCAAAATTTTCTAATTTAATATAAATTTAAAAAATTAGAGAAGGGTCATTAGCAAATAGAATGATGTCACAAAAGTTATTAATATAAAATGGTAAATCATTAATATATACCAAAAATAAAAAGGGACCGAGTATTGATCCCTCAGGCACGCCCATACTAATTGGCGATCCAGACGACCTTACTCCGCCTATATCAACATATTGAATTCTTTCACTCAGGTAAGAGGCAAGTAGATCTAGCGCTGTATCTTTAATACCGTAATGCCTAAGTTTTAGAAGAAGTGTCTTATGCGCCACACATTCAAATGCTTTAGAAAGATCACAGAACACTCCAATAGTATCCTGTGAATTTTCCCAGGCACTAAAAATATGTTTCAATAGCTTAGTACCTGAATCAATTGTAGACTGTCTGTTACGGACATCTGAACGGAGTGGTTGAGAACACTCCCGCTGTGCTAGGGAAAAGTTGTAACGATTGTGAAGTGGTCTAAGTTTGATCATAATGTGATTATGAAGTGTTGAAACACTTCAAAATCACATTATACATATATTGTGCAATTGATGGTTTAAAGTTGGATTGTATCATTAATGCCAACCCTAAGCTACACCACCCAGAGAGATAGATCATGTACTTCATTCTACAGCTTCAGCTAATTCACATGGGTGAATGAATTATACTATTGGTCGATCGGTATGGCTACGCAAACATTTCAAGGTAGACTTTACTAGTGCTTAACATAACTATGGCCTGTGTTTCCGCTGAGGAGTTGTCGCGCTACATTACTAATAATAATACTTATAATAATGTATATTTGGAACTTACAACATTTTATACACAGTACAATAATATGGAAACGATGACACAGTAATTTACCTGTCGTAGTAAATTACTGTGTTTACAGATACCAACGCCCCCTCCCAAGATTAAAAGTGTTTGAAATTACATCCTACAAACAGTAGTTAATTATCCTTACAGTTAGTTAATTTAATAGAGTGAATTAGAAGACAATAAGTTTTTTTTTTTTTTTTTTATTCTTGGGTATAAAGAACATAGTTCTTTACAATTCATTACGATCTAGCCTATAAGGCTAATAAGCAATTTTACTCTAACTTAATTTTAGACGTTTACACTAATTTTATAACTAAGAATAATGTCTGTTGCACTTTCTTAGAGTCTGATAACATGAAAACACTTTGTTCTTGTGTAAATTTAAAGCACTGTCACTTTTATTTGTTCACTATAACTACACTAACTCAAATGGTTTAGTTCTTTTTAGTCTTCGCACTAAATCCGTGTGGTCGGTCAACAGGAATGCCTCGACATTCACGTGGTGACGAAGTCTATGTTCATGTGCTTCAGCACTTTTATGGATAATTTGGTGGACTGTATCTATGTTGAGATCACGATGAAGATTTTCATTTTTGATATACCAGGGGACATTGACAATGTCCCTTAGCACTTTATTCTGAAACCGCTGGATAATAGCTATGGTAGTGGGTTTTGTACAGCCCCAGAGTTGGATTCCGTACGTCCATATTGGCATGAGAATCTGCTTATATATTAAAATTTTATTATGTATAGACACACTTGACTTCCTTCCAAGTAGCCAGTACATAGTTTTATAACGCATGTCTAGTTCTTGTCTTTTCTTTTTTACGTGAGCTTTCCATCGAAGCTTAGCGTCGAGTGTCATACCTAGGTATTTCGCTGTATTTGCATATGGAACTTGTAAGCCATTTACATATATTGGATGATAATCCCCCTTTTTGTTGGTGAAGTCAATGTGTATGGATTTTGACTCGTTTAATTTTATTTTCCATTTTTGGGCCCAGTCATGAAAGTGATTTAAAGCTATTTGAACTTTATCTACTGCTTCCTTATAATTAGACCCTGTGGCCATAATAGCGGTGTCGTCCGCAAAGGTTGCAATAGTGTTATTTTTCAGTTCAGGAATGTCATAGGTGTATAACAGGTACAAAATCGGACCCAACACACTACCTTGTGGCACCCCGGCTTTTATCATTTTAAGCTCTGAGTAAGCATCATCTTGTCTTACTCTAAATGCTCTGTTTGTAATGTAAGATTCTAAGATGTCTGCGAAATCTTTAGGCAAAGTTCGCTTCAATTTATAAATTAGGCCATCATGCCAGACTTTGTCGAAAGCTTGCGCTACATCTAAGAATACGGTAGTACATACCTCTTTACTTTCAAGGGCTTTTTCTATAATATTAGTTATCCTATGTACCTGGTCTATTGTTGAGTGTTTTTCTCTAAATCCAAACTGGTGATTTGGTATAAGGTTGCTCTCGTCGATTATTGGTTTTAACCGTTTTAAAAACAATTTCTCAAATAATTTTGATAGCACCGGTAATAAGGAGATTGGTCTATAAGATGTTGCTTCATGCTGAGGTTTCCCAGGTTTAGCAATCATAATAACTTCTGCAATCTTCCATGGCTCAGGCACATGTTTTAGCATGAAGGCAGAATTAATGATCTTTGTTAGTTTTACAATGGCTTTACATGGGAGGTACCTTAGAATTTCTCCTGTAATGAGGTCATAGCCTGGAGATTTTTTTGAGCTTATGTTTTTTTGTATTTCTCTGTAAACTTCCTTTGGAGTCACGAGCTTTATTTTCTGACTATGTAACATTTGCATATTCAAAAGAATTTCTGTTTTATCGACGTGTGGTTGGAAAGTTTCCTCTAAATATTGTGCAAATCTTGAAGCTTTTTGGTCATTACTTATAGCCCATTTTCCATTACCGTCTTTAATTGGTGGAATTTGGGTAATAGGTCTTTTTAATCTCTTGGTCACTTTCCATAGAGAATAATCCGTTGAACGATCACTAGTTAGAAGCTGTAGGTTAGAATTTAACGATTCCTCTTGAAAGTATTGAATTTTTCTCTTAAGTTTTTTAGTTAAGTTATTAAGTACTGTTTTATCGTGTGGTGCTCTGGTTTGTTGCCATATTTTTCTTTGTTTTCTTTTCTCAGATAGTAATTCTACGATTTCTTTGGGATAGATGTGTCCCTTGAATTTTCTTCTTAATTGTGGCGTGTTGTTCCACGCACATTGTTGAATTTTTGCCACAAAGTTGTAAACTTCTGTGTCAAGTTGAGTTTGGTCTTTTATTGCAGTTTTTAGATCTATAGAATTATTCAGATCCAGGCAAAAGCTTTTCCAATCTGTCCGACTATTGACTAGAGTCAATGGGCTCTCTCTAAGTAAGATTTTATTACTAAATTTTAATATTATCGATGAGTGATCTGAATTCATGTGATAGCCTTCTTCTATGCATAAGTAATTTGTAGATATATTTTTACATACGAAGAAGTCAATAAGATCGGGTAGTTTGTTATTGTCAGTGGGCCAGTATGTTGGTTTACCTGTGCTCATGACTTCACACCCCATGTCTTTAACTGTACTTAATAACTGTCTGCCTTTTGTCGTAGTCAATCTCGATCCCCAATGAGTGTGCTTCGCATTAAAGTCGCCTCCTAATATAAACTTTGGCCCAAGGAGTTGAAAAATATGCGTATATTGCTCTTTTCTTATCATATACCTAGGAGGGCTATAAATAGCCGCAATAGTGGTGTGACAAGATTTTGTTTTAATAGATACCGCTATAACTTGCATGTCCGATTCTTCGTATCTACTATATTCGTAGTGGCATATATTTTCTTTAATTATAATAGCACTACCACCTCTGGCAGTATTGTTAGGATGGAGCGAGTTGTACACTTTGTATCCTCTAAATTTAATAAACGATTGCACAGTAAAATGTGTCTCAGAAATTAGACACACATCTATGTTTTCAGAATCTAGGACTGCTTGCAACTCTTGTTGGTGTTGAAGCAGACCATTGGCATTCCATGTCATTATTTTGAGACTGTTTTGATTCATATTTGCGATCGTGAGACAGATATTTTAGTAACTTGTTCGAGCTTTTCTAGTCTTTTATCGAAGGTGGAAATATAGTTCAATATTTTGTTTATTTTATCTTCAAGGTTTGGTGGTTGTTTACCTTGTTGTGCCGCATATGCATAGGATACGCTTTTTGATTCAGGGGGATTTTGTGGGATTTGCTGTGAGCTTGATTTTGGGGTTTGTTTGTCGAGGTTGACTTTGTTAATAGGCTGTTGCAAGGTTGGTGTTACGAACTTTTGTTTTGGCTTTTTGTTCTTAAGCGATTGCATCTCTTTAGCTACTACACACCCTCTGTAATTGGCTGGGTGGGGTAGGCCGCAGTGGACACACTTAGGTTTTTCTTCGGTTGGCTTAGTGCAGTTAGCTGTAAGGTGTTTGCCCGTGCATTTTACACATCTTGGCTCTTTTGAGCAATACTTTTGGGTGTGTCCATATGCTTGACACCTTTTGCATTGAGGGATTAGTTTGGAATTTTTGAGGGGGTGTATTTCGACTTTACACCCTAAAATATGTTGTATGCCATAGATTTTATTGACATTTTCGCTATTTTTAAATGACAATATAAACATGTTAAGAGGTTGTTTATCTTTCCAGCTTAACTTGTTTATTACATTATCTAGCTGAAAGCCCTGTGAAATTAGATCATCCTTGATCCTTTCTGGTTGACAGGAAGAGTGTAGTTTCTTCACAACAACTCTTATCGGCCTAGTCTGTTTATCTTCATAGGAGTGCCAGTGAAAGTTTCTCTCTGCTATAAGTTTAGAGATTGCCCTATAGGCATCTTCGGTTTTAGTGTTAACCTTAACACTGTCCCCACTCATCATTTTAGCAGTAAAGGACTGAGCTGTTTGGCTTTCTGTTAGGATATCGTAGAACGTTTGATAGTTCTTTATGTTGTCTACTATAATAGGTGGAGGAGGTGGTACCTTTTTGACCGCTGGGGCCTCGTCAGAGATGATTTGCCGCTGGCCACTTGTACCGGCTTGTATCGGAGAGGGGGTGGTGTTTAACTTCCTTTTCTTCCTACTTTTTACCCTTATCCATTCCGTTTCTTTGGCGAGGTCCTCCTCGTCCGTGCAATACTCAACATTTTCATCTTGAGCACTCTGAGTAGTTTTTATTTTTTTACCTGTATCGGATTCCTTAATGTTTTGCTCCTTGAGACATTGCAGTTCTCCTTGGAGGCCTTGTATTTGACCTTGAAGACTTTGAATTTGCCCCTTCAGGTCTTGTACGATTTGCTGCAAATTCTCATTTTCAGCTTTTTCCTGGACATAATGGTCGTACAACCGTTTTTCCAACTCTGTTTTTATTTTAATTTGTTGTGAAGCCATTGTGTAATAATAAATTCACTTAACACACATAAAACTATAGTATTTTACGTTTTGCACACTTGTAACTGGGTCATCGCGGCGACCCCGATGGACCGATGACGCGCACCGCGACGGAGGTGTTGTGCTGCGTCCGCAGATTACTCTTTAACTAGAGCATGCGTCGATACGGCCGTTCTGAACGGAGGTCAGACACTCACTGACAAACAATAAGTTGATGAACTAAGTGTGATGTGTGTGTGTGTTCGTGTGTGTGTGTGTGTGTGTGTGTGTGTGTGTGTGTGTGTGTGTGTGTGTGTGTGTGTGTGTGTGTGTGTGTGTGTGTGTGTGTGTGTGTGTGTGTGTGTTATTTAGCAATTACTTTGTACAAGATCTTCCGAATCTTCATAGTGGAGAGTAAGCAGCCATTCAAGGCAAACTTTTTTACACTTAAATAAAGGAAGTGAAAAAATACTCAAGTATTTAATACTCGATATTTGGACAAACCTTAACTGTTTGCACAGTGGAAACGCAGCAAAAGATACGATACGAGTACGAGAGCCTTAGGAACGCGTGTTAATAAAGTTTAAATATATTAACGTTGTCCTTCTGAATTCTAATCGCGAACTTCGAAAGAACGTACGGAGTTACACATTAGGGATAAGTGACGTCATTTGAATTTGAAATGGATAGGCGCATTGTTATTGTCGACATTTGGAAATTTGGTGTCACTTTTGTTTATAAATGCTAAGTATATATGTTTACTTTTGAGAATGAATCTGAGTGTTCTTAAGTTTTAAGTGTTGCATATTAAATAGCAATAGCACTTAGCACCTAACTCATAGGGTAATTTAAATCATTTTTCTTTGCACCGGTGAGGTAACAGGCATTAGCAAGCAGATTAAATATTTTTTTGCAACTAACGAGTTCATAAATGAAATTCATTACCGCGCTTGCGCAGCGGACATTTTTGAGCAGGCCGCGCATGCGCGGTGATGCATTTCTAATCTATGATAAGATTTGACAAACAAATTGGCAAGAGATGCCTATAAAAATTACTATAAAAGTTTGACAGTTCCGTATGGGCTTGTTCTGGATACGGAAAAAAGATCGTGAATAAGGATCCAGATTGCCTCGGATCTTTGCAGAAGAAGAATTTGAGAGGCGTTGATGCTGCTATGGGCTGACGTAATGCCTACTGGCAAGCTTGCGACCTGCTCGTCTTGTCATTCAATTGTCTAAAAAAACAACTGTAACAATAAACTCCCTTACCATAATTAGGTACCTTCAACGATAAGCCAACCAAGCGCATATGAGACGTTCTCCGAATATATGTACACCTAGCTAAAACTACAAACATATCCGTGTAATATTTACCTTCACGCCTGTTTATTAGGGTCTATTCAATTAAAGGGATCCCAGTAGGTATGCCGCGTCGAGTTAAAACAGTTTGTATACAGAGCGGTGGTTTTGACAGCGGTAAAGTCGCTTGGAACAACTTGAGGGAAATATTAGACCCATAGCGTTTAACAAAGTTTGTGGTATAAATATAGCTTGAAATAGATACCGCAATTCTCTAGCACCTAACTGTCACGTATATTCATAGGCATTAAGACTTGATTCAGGAGTGAGTGGGAGCAAATTGTCGAGCTTATGTTTAAAACTTCATTTGTTTAAAAAAATGGTTGCCTGTAAAGTCGGTTTACGGACGATAATTGTAAGTAATAACGTCAATCTTTGATGACAGTGAATAAACAACCATGCGTGTGACATTTTTTTTAAATTATGTATGTATTTTTTAATTTTCAATTGTATTGCATGTCACTGCAATTGCCAAAACCTTTATGAAATTGTAATAAACAGCCATGCCTTTGACAGCTATAGTGGACCCGGGCGCCCGACGGCCACAATACTTTAGCCTATCAGCAGGCGGAACGTGAGCGGTGACGTCACGTTTTTTCGCGAGTGCAGCCGGTCATTGGTTTATAAGATGTTATCACGTCAAAAAAATCTTGTGATTCAATTTTCTAGTTCTTAATGCCTGTTTAATTTGTTTTTTTAGCTAAAAGAACGTCCCTCACTTTTACCTCAATTTTCACAATACATTAAAATGAGACAAAGTTAGTTTAGTTCAAATTTAATTAACGTATTATTAGTTATCTCAACTTACTTGGGGTGACACAATAAGTTGGAACCTTCTTTACGTTCCTATTAGACGTGACCCATGTGCTGGATTAAGACCCCTTTTTACGGCGCAACCACTGTAGTACACTAGTACTAACACTAGTACTACAGTGGTTGCGCCACTAACGCTGCCAGCCAGTCCAGCGTACTAACGCTGGACTGGCTTCCGCATACAAAGTGATAGCAATTTCTAAAGGTGACAGACTGGGGAAACGTTACATGAAATGTATAATTCTGCCTTTATCGAGATTTCTTTTTTAAGGTCTGTTTAAAGAGGTTTAATGAAAGAATTAGCGTTCTGAAAATAGCTATAAACGTCAACGACTTTCCTTAAAACGGGATGTGGAAAATTGATCATTACAAAATAAACAAAGCCATATTTGTAAATGTGGTACATTAACTGTCAATATTAAAGATTGGTCTATTTTTAACATGTACTCGATAGTGTAAAAGCATTTCATAACAGGGTGCGCTTTAAAATGCAGATTACTGACTTGTAAATACGAAATGCCTCTTAAAAAAAATACGCGTTGATGAAAATCTGTTCAGTGGTTTTACTTTTGACGTGATAATGTCTTAAAAATTAATTTAACGTGCACGTAGGAAAATTTGTCTAAAAAAGTCACGTTATTGATTGGTTTGATTGCAGCGACATGACATGCGATACAATTGGAGCTAACGTTATTGATTGGTGGCTAAGTAACGTGATTGGTGATATGTCATCAATGTTTTCCTATGACGTTATCACCTAAAGTTATATTGATCATATATCATTATATTATCACGTATCAGGGTGTTTTTTGTAAGCACATACATATGTTAAGACTGCGGTATAATATATTTATTGTAAGTGGTAACATTACGTAAGACCAGACATTATCTCAGTAGGTATACACAATATTTCTTTCCCCCAATCTTAAATTTGGCATTCTAAATCCAAATTTAAAGTATTAAAACGACGAAAATATATTTATTTTAACGTCTTTGCAGCACCTGAACAGAAAATTTAAGTTTAATTACTTTTAAAAGTTTATTTAATTAATTAAATATATTTGCATAATGCGGTCCGCTGGCCCCAACTATGTAGATTGAGAGAAGTTTAATGTGACTTAAGAATATTGTTAAAGTACTGACTATAAAGTTATATTATACAGCTGTATCTTGAGACTTTGCCCCGGATAAGGTCTAAGCTAACTAAACTATTCTACCTACGTGTCTTTAGAATATAAAAATCCGACTATCTCTACTCTTTATAAGAGCTTTGATAAAAAGTGCCTGATGACTAAGCTACGAATTTCAAAATCAAAATCACACCGAGTTTAGCGCATAGCAGAAACAAACTGCACCCTAGAAATTGTACCTGGGACATATAGTCCAGTTAGGTAAATCCTACTTCGACAAAGAGTTCAATCGACGGATCCAACTCGGTTGGGCAGCGTTCTGAAAATTACGTAGTGTTTTCTCGTACCGTATATCCGTCAGTATCTAAAGACAAAAGTCCTATCACAGCACACAGTCTTGACATTGCGAGCTGGAAAACGCAGTGCAGGACGGCTCCCCACAAGATAGACTAACGCATAGCAGGGAGCCCTTGGATGCAGACCACTCAAGCCTTTGTTCAGCAGTGGACGTTTTCAGACCGATGATGATGATGATGATGATGACAACCATTCTAGCAATTAATTTCAATTCAAATTCTCTATTTGTAAAAAAAGGGTGTGGGAACTTTCTACACTAAATTAAAAAAAAAAATACTACGACGAAAACCACTGACAATAATGTGACGCAATCTCTTCCTGCGCGAGACCAATCTTTTGTGGCGGTTGTACGACTGCAATCTATACGTAGTGCGTACACATCGCTATTTATTTCCTAAATGGAAACGTCGCCACGGGCGTATTACTGTCATGTTACCGCGGTAATACTTCCCTAATAGATACCTACATACATCTGTTTAACTAAGGACGCGGTGAGACAAAGAGCGAGTGAAAAGCAAATGCAATAAGCGGTTATTTTTCTTTGATCTGATTTCTTTTCTTTTCCTGTGACATTTCTGTCATTTATTTAATACAGTTGAGGCGACCCGGGTAAAAAACAGACGACGAGTAAATATATGAATGCCACTTCTCACTCTCTGATTGTCCTATATTATAATTAGAGAAACATCCTGCATTCCTTCTTTCATTCTTTTTGATACAACCAAAACGATTGGAAAACAATCTATACTAATATTATAAAAACGAAAGTTTAGATGTATGGATGGATGTTTTTGGAAAATTGGAACAAATATAGATTGTAGTCCCGTGAACAACTTTCCGCTTTACATTCTATAAAACCATAGTATATCACATTCAAATCTATTCACTTATTGTATTCATTGAGACCTAAGGTACGTAACTGGTAAATGAACGATACCATACCCCACCCATTTTAGCCGGGAGTTAAATGATTAGATGAGGCACCTGTTAATTAGATACTTTCCCGCAGTCATCTCCGCTAATCGCTTTCAACGAAACCTGTGTCGTGCCTCCAGAAATTCTGTCGAGTCTAAATTTAATAAAGCTCGGCAGAGCTTGGAAGCAGAGCAGCGTTGTGCTCACTTACAAAATTACATAGTGTGCCGCTTCTATTGAATTGTTGTACCGACAGTACTCCCCACATTCGCTAAGTGTTTCGTTATGTAGAAAGACAATCTTAAATTCATCTATTGAGTTGATACAATTACCGTTTTCGTTTTATGAAAATACATAGCGGTTTTGTTTTTATTTCATCCGTCGATTGGAGCCAAGATTTCAAGATTCCTCGATTCTTAAAAATAACAGACCAATCAAAAAAGAAATCAAAGACATTCGAGTCTTTGATTTCTTTTTTGATTGGTCTGTTATTTTTTCTGCTTTTCAACAATTTATAAAACCGTGTCGAATATATGCGAATTTAAGTCACTCGGTGGCTAATGCCTATGTGTAAACATCTACAATAAACTGTACTGTACTGTGTGTGTAATATTAATTACAAAACTCATTCGCTTACTCTTGCATACCTATAATAATTATTTCTATATGTATTGCATTTTACAAAATTGCATTAGAAAACATTTCAGGAACTTAGTTATAAATATGCAAGTGCTGAGTAATTCAACTACTACGGTATATAAGGTTTTATAATTTATAATTAAGCATTTTAGCAGATCTTTTAAAGGTTTTATAATTGAGTTCGAATGGAACAGATAAATTAAATTAAATTTATAGTTTTAACATAGGAGAGAGATGCAGGTCGTAATACTCTATGTAAACATAGCGGTGTTCACATTAAAACATGAAATACAACAAAATGAGTAAATCTCGCTCACCAAGTTTCAGTAAGATCTTGAAGAAACCAGCTTGTATTATAACCAAAACCTTTCAAACCGATATCCGCGTTGTTTTATTTCTTTATAATTTATTCCACACGCAGGTCAAACAATGTGTAGTAGTGTAAACAATACCAGGGGCATGCCACGATAGAGGCAGTAAGGCCGATAATGGAGGATTGGCTGGAAAGAAGGCACGGTTGTCTTTCTTACCGGCTGACGCAGATGCTTACGGGCCATGGCTGCTTCGGAAAGTACCTGTTCCGCATAGGTCGAGAACCAACGGCTAACTGTCATCACTGCGAGGGCTGCAACGAGGATACGGCGCTGCACACCTTAAGAGAATGCCCAGCTTGGGCGGAACAGCGGCGCGACCTTATCACGGAAATCGATGTAGAAAGTCTCTCTCTGGAAACTATGATACTATCGATGGTACGAAACGAGAGGTCATGGGAATCTGTGGATACCTTCTGCCACGAAGTTATGAGTGCCAAAGAGGCGGCAGAGAGAGAACGGGAGAGGTCTAGCTCATTCCCATCCCGCAGCAGACGAACGGGGCGCCGAAGAGCGTTAAACGACCTTCGACCTCCGTAAGTGTTGGCCTTGAGGGCGACAGGGAGGGCAACCTGTCGTCCTAACAGAGGAAATGCCTAGACGGTGTCGCGACGTATTACGTGCGCCTCCTTACTCGAAGTGGTAGTAAAGCTGCCAACGTAAGCAACACCGATGTCGTTGTTCTACGATGACCGAGCCTGCTGATGGTGGAGGCACCAAATCCGCAAGGGACACCCTCACCCTCGGCCATAGGCTGTTATGAAGGAACACCGTGTGATTTTTAGTCGGTTCGACTCCGACATACCCTCTTCTACGTGTGCCCTCGTAGGAGTGGGATCCGTGGGGATTTTTGCACACGTAAAAAAAAAAAAAAAAAAAGTGTAAACAATACCAAATATAATTTTTTCCGAATCTGGTACTTTCAGTCCGTGATTTATGTTTGTAAAGTCTAGCTTGTATACTAATGAGGAAAATACTCCGTGTTGAAGTACTATACCTACATTAAAAGTTATCAGTAAAATCAGCAACAGGGAAAACCTTGGCAACAAGCTCTCCAGAAACATTGATACCAATTTTGTGTCTAATCAGCAATGTGGTTTCAAATAAACTTCTATAAACGTACCTTCTCGTACAGACACATATTATAAAATATGCCTCGTCCCCGTTGAGGTTTGGTTTGATACATGTTCACCATACAATATATACAGCTAATCAGAAACAGATTGATAATGCAGCTGATATTCAAATAATTGTTATTCTTCAAAAACGTTTTATTCTTTACAAACTAAGTGCACGAGTTTCCCTAAGAGAACAATTTAAAGAGATTATGACAGTTGCATCCCAGTACATATTTGAAAACATTATGTTTCGTAAGCAAAATATGCATTTGTATCACAAAAATAGTTACGTTCACTCGGTGAAAACGAGAAATAAGCACAAATTAGTAGGTCAATATCATAGGCTACATAAAACCCATAACCCATTTAAGGGTGAGAGATACCAGCTCGTATTATGAGTCTATCAGTGATTAAGTTCAAAAATGTGTTAAAAAATCTTATACGTAGAGGTTATTATACAGTTGATTAATAGTTAAATGATAATGGTGAATGGATCTAGTTGCTTGCTCCTTATCACTTTATTATGCTTGGGAGAATTTTGTTATCACTTTGTTTTAATTGTCACATTGTTTAAGAGCATAATTTAACTTTTGTAAGTGACGAATAAAGGCCATTCTTTTCTTTCTTTAGATATTTAATATTTATTCATTCGCTACCAGTACTTTGGCCAATATTTAAGCACATATAGTTTTAACTTTGTTGCAAGTGCATACCTACTATGTTGTACCCACTAAGGCTGATTTTAGTATCTCATGTTCCAACTTTTTAATAATATAAATGGCATTAGTCCATTAATATGGTGTATAGTATATTAGTCGCAGCACCTTACCCCCATATCAAGTTTATAAATATTCAAACATTGTAAAATTGGCAATTTGAAAAGAGTTTTTAGTGCCTGTTTGCGAACTTGGCGTTACAAGTAATTGTAGAATCCCGACGTATCATGTTTTTCAATCAATCCATACTAATATTATAAATGTGAAAGTAACTCTGTCTGTCTGTCTGTCTGTCTGTCTGTCTGTCTGTTACGCTTTCACGCTTAAACCGCTGAACCGATTTAGATGAAATTTGGTATGGAGATAGTTTGAGTCTCGAGGAAGGACATAGGATAGTTTTTATCGCGATAACCGACATCCACGCGGGCGGAGCCGCGGGCGAAAGCTAATTAAAAATAAATTTAAAAAGTTATCTCTGTACACCTTTTTTTATTTATTTTTGGTATGGTTGTTTATTCAATGACGTTATCACGTAAAATTATCGTCCGTAAACCGACTTTACAGACTACAAAAGACTATAAAATTAGGAATACGATTATGTTTGACGACATTTTTTTGTATTATAAATGTAAAAAAGGGTAGGGCAAACAGGAGTACTGCCTGTGTGGACAGTAAAAGTTATAAACTTTAATTGCTCCGCGAATGCATGTTAGGCGAGTAAAATAAAATAAGTTCATTTACAAAGTGAGGTCTATAATAATAATAATAATAATAATAATAATTTTATTGAAATAAAACAACCTTTAACATTTTGCTTACAAACTAGATACATTTGTAGTATTGATGGTTAAGGTTACACGGATAAAATAAACTCTAACCTCCAAACTAGGTATTCCTGTGACTTGGAAGTTAGTGTTCTGCCGTCGCTGTGCTATTGGTACGTATTTGACATAGTAGTATTTGGTTCTACGTTTAACAATTTCAGTTAAGGTTGAAAAACAAAGTAAAAATAAAAGTTATGGGGAATTGTGTATATGTGTGTGTGCGCGTTTGTTTGAGAGTGTGTGTGTGTGTACGGGCGTGTGTGTGTGTGAGTGTGTTAGGGTGTGTGTATGTGATTGTTTGGACCATGGTAAGGGTTATTGTTGGACCTGTAAAAGGTCCTCTGTTTGCAGATAATTTAAATTTTGTAACCATTTTTCCAATGCATTTTTGGTCTTGTAATAGGTTAATGAAGTTATGGGCAAGTGTTTACAGATTTTCTTGTAGATAAGAGAGCTGAGGATGTAAAATTGGCGTCCGGCGAATGCTGTTCTATGTTTTTCAGCTTGACATATAATTCGTGCTTTGCGTTTAGTGTTATCTGGTGGAGGGATTTGGCTGTGTTTTCTGAGTGTGGCACGGAGTACAAATAATTGTCGAACAGTCAACACCTTACACTCAGCATAGAGTTGTGCAGTCGGAAATCGAAATGGTCTATTAAGCATCACCTTGAGCACCGCTCTCTGGGCACGCTCCACTTCAATGAGCCTGGTTTTCGCCACTCCTCCCCACACGGTATACAATATGCGATAACTGATTGACACCGCGGTAGGTTAACCCATTTTCAAGGTGATTCCGTCGGCACAGTGTCTAAGGGATTTAAAAATGTAAATTAGTCTTCTGATTCGCGCGGTTGTGTTATTGATTTGGTTGTCCCATTTCAAGGAGCTGTCAATCACTACTCCTAGGTACCGGGTATTAACGACCCGGACAAGTGTATCACAGAAGCAAGATGTTATGTCAGCACACGCATGTACCTTAATTGTAAAGTCTGATGTGCCTTTGTTTCTATGGTTCATGAAGAAGGGAATGAAATTAGTTTTTGACACATTTAGGGTTAACAGATTGAGGCGGAGCCAGAGAGCAATCGCGCTCAAGGATTCCTCAGCTATGGTTTTTGCTTCACTCCATGAATTACTGTGGATAATTATAGCAGTGTCATCAGCATAGGTGAAGATACTAGCTTTCCTTAGAGGCAGCAGACAAAGATCGTTAATATAAATTAAGAAAAGCGTTGGTCCAATGACGCTGCCCTGCGGCACTCCATATGTGACTGTTGCTTCGTCACTTACATGAGAATCTATCTTAACGATCATTGTTCTGTTCAGAAGATAGTTCCTGAAGAGTTCTAGGGGTTTGCCACGAATGCCGATAGACTCCAATTTATTTAGGAGGATAGGGACAGAGACTGTATCAAATGCCTTTTTTAGATCTAGGAAGATACCTAGGCATTTCTGCTGTGCATCCAGTTTTCTAGCTATATGTTGAGTTAAATCAATAACAGCACCTTCAGTCGAAACGCCCTTCCTGAATCCATACTGATTTTGAGCAATTATATTGAATCTATCAAGGTAGTTCACTAGTCTACTGTTAATTATTTTTTCCATGACTTTAGATAGGGCTGTAAGAACTGAAATTGGTCTATAATTGTTGATACAGTCTCTGTCGCCACCCTTATGAATAGGATGGATTAGTTCTTTCTTAAATGGTTCCGGGAAAACACATTCATTAATGGATAAGTTAATAATGTGAGTTATTATAGGAACAAGAGTATTTTTACAAATTTTGAGGAATATGGATGGTATTCCGTCCCAGCCCACTGCACTGTCCTGCCTAAGATTCAGAATGGTGGACTTAACCTCCGATTCATCTACTGGCAGGATTACGAAAGAGTTAGAGAAGTTGGATCGTGTGGGGGGGGGGGGGTTGTAAAGTTGTGGGTGGGATTTTAGAGGCTAAGTCCTCACCAATTGTGGCAAAATAATTGCATATGCTATTAATTGCCAGCTTCGGATCAGGTTTCTTATTTAGTAATTCTGCAGGAGGCGCACACATCTTTTTAGTGTTCGTGATGTCTTTAATTTTGTTCCAAAGTGCCTTAGGATTGTGTCTAGCTTTGTCTAGGTCCTGCTTGTCATGTTCTGTTTTAAGTTTTCTGAGTATGTCGTTGCAATAGTTTCGATAGCGTTTATATATAATTTGTGTTATTGGGTTACGGGCTTCCTGGTGTAGTTTATCACGGTGGCGAATGCATCTTAGCAAACCGGGGGTAATCCACTGTTTTAGGTTTCGTTTTCGTTTAGGAACTTGTATGAGTTTTGTGTTTGTGGTAAGAATGTTTTTTATTGCGGCTATAAGAGAGTTAGAGGCTTTATTGGGGTCTTCAGATGTTAAAATTTCAGTAAAGTGAAAATGTTCTATATTTAATTTAATTCCAGCATAGTCTATAATAGGGATTCTGATAGCAGGTACTATTCGTTTACCAGGTATTGTTGCGTTCATCTCAACAAGCAGTGGGAGATGGTCAGTGATGTGTGAGTCCATGACAAGTACAGTCGATTTATTTTTAGTTTTTAAAATAATATGATCAATACAGGAGTCAATTCTAGTTGGTAGGGAATGAGCAGGCAATAGGCCATGAGTAGCGTTAAGTGTCAAATAACTAGCAGAGTGAACATTTGGGTGAGCGGAAGATATGTCTATGTTAGTATCACCTATAAGACAAATATTTTTGTATTCATCAACGGTTTTTATCACATGGTCTAAACTATTCAAAAAACACTCGAGAGCTTGGTTGGAATTATTAGACGGAGATCGGTAAACGGCTATAATTGCTAAATCATTGTTAATTTTGCAAGTAAGGCAGCTACCGTGCAGGAAAGCAGGTTCCTCCACCGTATATTGAATATGATTTTTAATATATATTACTACACCATCATTTTGATTTTTCAATTGCTTTGTACAGTGCGAGTTGTAGCCATCTAACACTGGAACGATTCCTGTTGTCTTATTTAACCAACACTCTGTTAGAGCAATAACGTCACATTCAATCTTCATTCTAGAGAGTAGTATAAGTAGTTCGTTGAAATTCCTTCTAATGCTACGTATGTTGACGTGAAGAATAGTAGTTGACCCATGAGATTTGTTAAGAAGTTTACCACATTGTTCTGGAGTACAAGAATAAGCCTTCGCTACCTCTATATTGTCCAGATCATTGGCAATAATATTAATTAAATTAGCCATTTGTAGAGTAATGAATACCAGTAGTTGTAAGCTACAAGCGATAACAAAATAAATGCATTATTACAACCCTGTGGAATATTAGTAATTTTATGGTTAAGGAAGGATTCTATGGTATATGTGAGTGTGATTTTGTGTAATTTAGTTTTATGATATATGAATGGTGAGATGTGAGTATTTGTGTGATGGACGTATGTTTGCGAATGTTGTTTAATAGGTGTACATAATTTACGTTTGTAAGTCGTTTCAGTATATGTTCGTTGTTGTTTAGTGTTGTATGTTTTTATTATATTTTGGTGCGAAGAATTGAAAAATAGATGAGTTTGCCTTGTAATGTCAGTAATTTCCCCTAATACGGTAAAATAAAAATATAATTTATGATATGATATGATATACAATATAAGAATTAAATCTAGGTAGTTATGACAGTTAGAGGATTGACAGTATATATTACCAGGCTGTATCGACTTGAGTAGTTGTCATTTGTTATCTTGAAGTTCTTGTAAAGTCGTTTCCGACCTGATAAGTATTTGTTGTTGTGCCGTGTGGTGCCGGCTTAAGAATAGTACCACCCCATCTCTTCCCGTGGGTGTCGTCAAGGCGACTAAGGGATTTCACCCCGGAGGACGGGCAGCAGCGTCCTCTGCGTACTTAAAGCCTTACTGCGATCGCCAACCCGCTCGCCAAGCGTGGCGATTATGGCAATTACCCTCAGGATCTATATACTAGTAGGTTCTACTGGGGAGACCCGTGCCCAGCAGTGGGCCATCTTATGGGTTGATATGTATGTATGTATGTAAGTATTTGTTTGTCCCCTGGTTGCTTGCGAAGGAAAATGTTGCCGTTAGATGCCCAACAGAACTTGTAGTCTTGCTGTTTCGCGAACTGTCTTGTTAAGTAAAATAGTTTCCTCGCAGACATAAGTAGGAACTCGTCCACAAACACCGGTTGTTTTGGTCCTGTAAGTCCGATTAGGTTTGTGTTAAGCTTATTTTCCTTACTTGGTTGTTTGTTATTGAATCTGCGTATGCGGGAGACTAGGTCTGTTTTGCTCTGCACACTCGCGAGTTCAGCCACGATCGCCCTGGTGGGCGAGTTGCTGTTGCCTGGGACACGATAGATGTCTCGAATTATTGTTGACGGAAGCGGCAGGTCAACGATATTTCCGATGTTCGCTATAATTTTTGTTAGATCAGCAGAAGTCTCATTAGGCTGTAGAGGTACATTACGAACTTCAATCTATCACCACAGTGATACTTGAACTGAATTGGTTCGTTACAAATTGCCCTAGCTGTGATCATGACCACAAATAGGCGTATTGATAGAGTCCAACGCCTAGACCCCTTTTCATTCACCTGAAAGAATTTCTACCCTTCCCCCCACCCCCCACCCTATCATGGACAAATGGGAACCGAAGTTCATTCAGATAAAACAATAGAGGCCGGGCTATCTAATGCGCTTATTACACTACACTAAATCAGGGACCCTAAATTCTTAAAAAGAGCGGTGTATTAAGAGTTAAGGCCCTAATTCTTTAACAAATTTTCAAGGCCACCTCAATTTAGGGCCCTGATCCAAGGTTGTGTAACAGCCGTTTAAATCAGCGGGTCTAATTATAATATAACAATCTTCATTTGTGACCAAATTAAACTAGATTTAAATGTTAATGGAAAATAAATAAAGACGAACATAAAATTTGAATGAAGCTCTAACTTTATTGAATGGAAGGATTTTGATAGATAAACTTGGGGCCTTTTCCGACACTGTTATAGTAATCTCAATGAAAATTAATGAATATGCTAAAGCCACAATAAAATAATGTTACAATGGCTTCGAGCAGTTTGGCAAAGGATGTTCTAATTCATTCCTTGATTCTTAGTTAGATTTGTATGATAATAGTCTCAATAAAATTAAGCAAAATGAATTGATTTTGCTTAATTTTATTTGTGGTATCTAAATAGAATCTCAATCTTTATAAATAGTAACACCACAATAGTAATACCACAAAAGTGATAACAATATGCATTATTTTCCAAATTTTAATCAGGTTCGATCGAAAGAGGACAGAGTACGTCGAGATGAGAGTGAATCTTCAAAACAGCCGAATGGATTTTTTTAAAACAAAGTTAATAACCATTTCGATTAAACTAGTTGTATTATGTAAAACCGCATCCAAAAGCCGTACATCCTTTTGGGCGCTACGATGTGACAGACACACAGACAAAATCTTTTTGCGTTGAGAGACAAAATCACACACTCAATCAAATAACTTGATATCGTTATCAAATGACTGAATTGAAATGAAAATGTAACAATTCAGATGAAGAAGAACCACGCACCTAACGGAGACATCGCTAAGCTGCCATCAGTCGACCCGTGACCACGATCAGTGCAATTCGATCGATACGTCGGGTCAATAAAATAATAATAATAATATCTTGGGATAACTCACACAACGCTATCTGATCCCAAACTAAGCAGAGCTTGTACTATGGAAACCAAACGACTTATAAACATACTTATATATTTCTAAATACATACATTATAATCGATAAATACCACTCAGACACAGAATAAACTATCGAACTCATCACACAAAGTTTTATCCTGGGTGGGGATCGATCCCACGACCTCCGGCTTAGCAGTCAGGGTCACTAACCGCTAGACCAACCGTTCATAGTAAAATATTTCACGCGATTAAATCCCGATAATATTATAATAAATCCAGATGATGTTAGCGACCATTCGCTAAATACTGTAAATGCGTATATTAGACAATAGGTCGTATTCTTGTTATCTAATTATATAAAAAAATGTATAGGCACATCACCAATATATAAATGCTGCAACATTTTAGTGCGTAGACGGAAATCCCATTCCAATCACAACTGAGCATACGAATTTAAATGACTATTTAAATACAAACAGGCCCGAAACTATAAGGCACAAGGTAATGACACAGTTATGTAAACATGAATAAGTCTGGTTCTAAGTTAAATTGGATCGTGACTTGCCGTCATCTCCTGGTAGATAAACTAACCAACTAAATTTGTAACAAGTCAGTTCAAACTTCATTGCGTTCATCGACGTCGGCATTCTAGGGGAATACTACATCCCCTCTGTACTCCCCTCGAGTCCGCTTTTAACCTTCAGTCCTAATACAAAATGTAATCATTACTTGTAGCAAAACTCTCCACAAATGAAAGGCCTTTATCTATCAACTAGCTGTCCCGCGCAACTTCGTATGCATAAATATCCCCGGTTTTTGCAACATTTCTCATTGCTGCTCCGCTCCTATTGGTCGTAGCGTGATGTTATATAGCCTCGATAAATGGGCTATCTAACAGTGAAAGAATCTTTCAATTCAGATCAGTAGTTCCTGAGATTATTGTGATTGTTCAAACAAACAAACAAACTCTTCAGCTTTATAATATTAGTATAGATTCTTGAGATTCGAGAAGCGTTGATAAATATATGCCTATATATAACATAGTATGGAAGTGTAACCTATTATTGAACGCCTTCCGGACAAAGTGGTTTGAAATGATTTCTAATTTCATATCCGTGATTTACGTATATGTTGGCGTTGCTCAAGCAAAGTACGTGTGACCTTTACACGTACCTTGCTTGAGCAACGCAAACATTACTACTTTTAGTAGGTACTCTCAGTATATTGTGCCCTCGCTCCTCATGCTCATTGTATTGTTGTTTTTTTTTATAAAATACCTCTCTTTTTGAATACATCTCTATTTTGGATGGTATGGGAGTTATTCAACAGCTAGTCAAGCGTAAAGGCATGGGTACGACCAATTTAAATACGGTCAAAGAAGCGAATCAGCTCATGTGAGAACCCTTTATCAATACTATAGCCCTTCTCATCGAAATTGGGCGGCGCGGCCCACGCCGAATTCAAACATATGGCGGTGTTTGAGTGCGTTCACGAAGCGATTGTACACGCCTTTGTCTGAAATGGAGCGTTTTTTGCGGCAATTATCAATAAAGCGATGCCCGCGTCGAGGTTTTCTGCCAGTCTTATTTGCAAATCGCATAACCTAGATTCGACTATTTTTTTAGAAATTCTATGTTTAATGTTTAAAAGTGAATCATTTAGTACCCCGCGTGCGCCGCAGCGTGCGACGCAGCATTAGTCGCCGCGTGCTTCGCTACAAGCTTGAGGATTCGTCACCAGCGGCGGGCACCGCCACACTTCCCGCCACGCATATATTATCATATGTTTGTGTTTACGCGTGCGATGATAAGCGCTGCTTCTCCGTGAACAGAAAAAACGTCAAAGCGACGCGAGACGCCATGCTACTCGTAAACCCGTAAACAAGGCCTTAGGCCTCAGATTGACTAAACAAAATTAGAATTAATTGGAACTGTGCGTCGTTTGGTACAGTCGCTTAATTAAATAACCATGAAAATGCTAAATCAAGGGCAGTGATTATGTCTTCTTGGTCTTTAAGCAAAATTATGATAAAATATTTATATGAGGCTTACCTCCGAATAAAATAATTGACTTTATGAAAAGTAGGTATTATGTATTATATTGTCGCTCCTCTTTACATTCGTACAGCTAATACATGAGCCGGTACTGACAAGGAATCGCTCTTATTCCTTGTCATTAGTTATATTGAAGCGTAACTTAAACATAACCAATCTTAAAATGGTAAAATATAATGTCAAATATAAACGATAATAAAATTATATTAAAAATTGATATGAGTTTTCGGCCGTTTTCTCGAAATTTCTAAATTGTATCTATACAAGATACAATTTAGAGAGTGCGTTGCATCGATTTTATTTATTAAAAACCAACAAAATCACACTTATCAGTCCATTGCATTAACATCCTATAACAACTGCTTAGTAGCAGTTGTTATAGGATGTTACTATAATTTCGAGTGTTGGATGAGAAAAGATGAATAGATTCATGTTGCACTTTAACGCAAAAAAAAATCAGTATATGTCGTATCTACATTGTAAGTGGATGCTATGGTGTGCTCATTGAAGTTAATATATCCAATCTCATGTACTCTTCTTTTAATATTTTTGATCTCTTGTTTTTGCATCAGTCCTCTAATATGGAGTATAATATAATGGTGGCATCACCTTGCACCTGCATGCAAAAATGCAAAGAAACATTGTATTCACAAGAGTGGGCACGAGTTTCTATTGCCTGATCTTTTCTCCGGCTTTACCTATTATTTGCCATCGGGCATTATATGTAAATGTAGAATCGACTTTTCACAAGTGTAGTATTTTGCTTTCTAAGTTAATAAATATTTTTTATTATTATTATCAAAAACCACTGAACAGATTTTGTTGAAAGTTTACAGTAATATAGTTTATGGATACATCAGAATAGCATATTGGCACAGCGCACAAACATAACATGGGCAAAGCCGTGGGGTAAACTACTACTTACATATAGGCGATATTGTTCCTTTTCCGCAAAATGGTTATTTCTTGGGGACGCTGAGGATAAATTAGCAAGCCATTACGGCAAGGAAAAGGTAAGAAAACGTGTAAGGGATGAAAAAGTAGGTAATCGTAGAGGTGACTAAACATGTTACGAGTTGCTCAGGTGTGGAACGAGGAAGGAAAAGGGAAAAATTTAACATTAATATTGATCTGACAACTGATTTCGATTACTTTGTTAGTTTGGGGTCAATGGAACCTATGGCCTATAACAGGCCACACCTGTTTTCGGGTAAAATATTTATTGATCATATGAGAAAACAACAGGCTTACTTTGTTTGCAGCTGCTTTGTGGGGAATTGTTTGGAAAAGTTTTTCTATAAAAGGTTTTATATAGGTACATGTAATTGGCATGATGTAGAAAATCCAAAGGTTTCAGCCCATGTAGTTCAGGATTCATCATTCACTTCAAATTGCCTTTTATTTTTATCTGTACATTTTAATGATATTCCAGACATTGCCAACGTTTTTTTTTTACCGAAACAAAGTCTAATTTTACGATTGAATTCATTTAATCGAATCAGAATCAAATAGATGAGAAAATCTGTATTATTTTGTGCCAATGTATCTCAACGTTCAGGCTAAATCACCGTTGATCTCGAAAAGCTACTCAGAGAATGTTAACCATTTTCTATTAAAACGATAGCGATGTCATCGGCATTTCGGAAGTTCAACATATTATGTAGAAGAAATCATCACTATGTGAACAATTTGCAAACGGTGCTCAGTAGTTCGATTCGAAAACTTGAAGTTACGAACAGTAGCAAGCGGTAGTAAATAATATCTGGGGATCACTGACACATGCCGCCACTCCCACCGCGCCTACTTCGCAAAAGGTCGTGGGTTCGATCCCCACCTAGGATAAAATTTTGTGTGATGAACACGATGGTTTATTCTGTGTCTGGGTGTTATTTATCTATAATATGTTTATCAGTTAGACAACTGATAAACATATTATAGATAAATAACACCCAGAGAGAGCTTGTACTATGGAAACCAGACGGTTTCCATAGTACAAGCTCTGCTTAGTTTGGCATCAGATAGCGTTGTGTGAGTTGTCCCAAGATATTATTATTATTATTATTATTATGGGCATCTGATCCCGAACTAGATAGAATCTGTACTATGGCAACCATATAACTGATAAACATAGATACTTATATATTTTTATATACACTACACATAATAGATAAATTACGCTCAGAAACAGAATATACAATCGTGCTCAAATCAAAAGAATCTCAAAATGCTCAATCAAACATTTATCCAGGGTGAGTATCAAACTCACTCACTCACTCATTACCACTAGAACAACAGGATATGAAAAAATGGCTTTATGTTAGAGGAAAAGTCAGTTATTATATACCATTTCATAAAATAAGTATATACATACTAGTATTAGATCTAGCCACGATAGGTATATACCTACATTTCCAGCTGCTGCGTGTGTGCATGAGATTATTATATCTTTTTCTCATTATTGACCATGTGATCAGTCCACATGGTCAGTGACAAAGCACTCAGAAATATATTTCATAAATAGAGAAAACTTTTCAGTAAAATAAATCAGGCACTCCTCCAAAGTACGTGACATTGCTACAAACTGCAATCGTGGCTTTTAACATGGCTCGGATGTATTCCACGTATACTGGTGCATTCTTGGAAGTTTAAAAGAAACATTGCTTTCTGCTAACTCGTAAAAGTTATGTCCATTAGTTGTATAATTACAGTCTACTTACTTGATATATATAACTAGTCCGGCCATAAATACTGTTACATAAAAACTTTCCTTTTTTTCAACTTTGAATTTGGAACGCGTTTATTATTTTTAAAAGAGGCTCGGATAGCACGTTAAGCAGTTGGTCCTGCGCCTAATCTCTCTCCGGTCGTGTCGAATTTCAGTCCCACCGGACTATGAGAGTGAGGAAGTAGAGAGTGCACTATTGTCTGCGCACAAACCTGTGTACTATAATATCGCTGGCGTAGTTAGCTAGTCCCTGCTGAGGTAGGCCGCCGTAACTGCCATCGGGTATGAGACCATTATTTAGTACCATAATATGTACATTTGTTCAATTAGACAGATGTATATTTCGATTTGTTTCAATAATATTAATTTAGTTAACTAAAGCAATTATAAACATTACTAAAAGGTAATGAGGATGAGCCCTCATAATTAAATTCAGTCATGTATGTTTATCACGTATTGAATTAGACAGTGCAGCGTTAAGTCACTTTAAATCCATGACAGCAAACATTCTCAACAATATAACTCTAAAAACAACTGGACCAACTTTCGACGTGCAACGATAAAGTTTTCAAAGAATCGTACCAACCTTGAAGACCATTTGTTTATTGAATATTTCAGAAAGTATTTGTAATGAAAATAAAGTGGAAGTTGGACCCATCTTGAAATAACTTCTGTGACATTTTGACTGTCGCAGTTGCCAGCCATTCGATGTTCATTTTATTCAAATAGTTCCAATACTTTTTACCTAAAGTGGGGCACTCGTTTTATATCTCTCCGGTTGGGAATTTGGGAATATTTATTGATTTGGCGATAAAATATACCTACTTCTCGCACCTTTACGTTTCTTTTCATGCATCAAACTTACCATTCCCGTAAATATACTGACGGATAAGTGACGGCATTCTAGTTTAAAATAATTCCAGAAAACTTAATTGTTTGTAATGTACCTACTAGTTGTTTTCATCACTTCTTCTATCCGTTTAAACGCAGAATATCCAATTTGTAAAAGTCCAGCGGTAGCAAAATGTCTAATACGCCGAATGTCCACTTCATAGTATGTCCAATTCGCAGAATGTCAGGTTGCAAAATTTCCAAAATAAAATGCCTAAAATTAGGCATTTTTTTAAAACGAAAATTTTTTACG
The DNA here is from genome assembly GCA_945859575.2 of Herminia tarsipennalis. Lineage (NCBI taxonomy): Eukaryota > Metazoa > Arthropoda > Insecta > Lepidoptera > Erebidae > Herminia > Herminia tarsipennalis. The sequence continues at coordinate 32,687,782 of OX243830.2, forward strand.
CATAAATTAGACATATTTTTACGACTTTTTAAATAAAGCCCTGTTAATTTTAATGTTAACGTATATTGTACTATATTGCGAACTTGTTATTCCAGGAACTGGACATTCTGCGAATTGGACATTCTGTGAATTGGGCATTCCACGAAGTAGACATTTTTCGACCGCTAGATATTTGACAATCTGCGCTTAAACTCTTCTATCTTGTTTACCGCGATTACCTTACCAAACCTGTGAACTTTTCAATAACTTAAATCAGCCACTCTTTCAACGTATGGAACACTTACAAATTGACCCATTGTCTGTTAGTCTAGTGGTTAGTGACCCTAACTTTGCAGACAGGAAATCCACTAACGACATCGGGCATAGCAGCCCGAAGTCGGTTCGATTACCAACCTAGATAATTTATTTGTGTGTTTAGCACGATAGAGTATTCATCAAATTTGATCGACTTTATTCAAAGATTATATATAATTTGAAAAAGTGTACAAATTATTAAATAAAAATATGTCAAGGAACAGACAGTATCAAATAAAATATGTTTATATTCAATAATGTAGAACCAATAGTATATATTCTAATGATTAGTTGAGGGCTAAACGGCTTGGAAATATTTTTATTTCAATTAAAATAAATTAACATTCTCGCTATCGCTTCTCATAACAACCTATATGATGTCCCACTGCTGCGCACGGCTCTCCCCAGTAGAACCTACTTATTGTAGATTCTGGGGGTAATTGCCATAATCGCTACGCTTGACGAGCAGTTTGGCGATCGCAGTAAGGCTTTAAAGTACGCAGAGGATGCTGCTGCCCGTCCACCGGTGTGACATCCCTTAGTCGCCTTGACGACACCCACAGGAAGAGATGGGACACAGATTGTTGTTATGACCAAATATAATATTTGTTACAAGCGGCCTGCCCCTGCTTCGCGCGGAGTTTTCATGTATTATGCTTAGTAACCATTCGAAAGATATTTTTCCATTCAGATGGCAGTGAAAAGCGCTTAAAAATTCGTTTAGTAATTTTAGAGATTATTGCGAATATACATACAGACAGAGGCACTTTGTTTTATATAATTATGTTAAGGAGGATGAAACATTGGTTCAATGTTTCGATCGAAATTAAACTTAATTTTTATTTTTTAAATTAGTGAAAACGTGGAACAAAGCTAGTGATAAATAAAATTAAGACTAGAATGAACTACATACCTACTCAATTTTTTTTTATAGATTTCTACTTATAGTTCGTAAAATATAGCTTGATACCTGTGACTTTAGAGACTACGTTTAAAAGACTGCTACAATAAATTTGTTGTTGGAAAAGTTTTAATTTTTTAAATATTAATAAGACATTTGTATAAAAATCTAGAACACTTTTTTCAAATAGAACTTGTTATCAAGGAGATACTAGTATAAACAAAGGTAATTTAAAATATTTATTATATTTTATTATTTATATTTTTTTGTTAGCTTACTTCGTAAACTCTTTTCGCAGCCTGGTAGGGATGTGTAATCGACTGGCCAGCGAATATCGATAAAATAAATGTATGACAATTTCATTAATATAAATTGTATAAATGATTATATCTAATCGTTTTTTCACAACGAATTCGTATTTTTTTAGTCTTGCAATACCTACTGCTTTCGCATGCAGCGATCAAGCGGGCGCCATCTTTTTTGAGTCAGTACGAGTGCCCACGCCTTGTATACGCTACCGCTACGTGATTAATATTGTTTTGTAGTTATTACTGTTGCTTTGTTAAGTTTTGTTGTTATTTCTAGTTATTTGTTTTTTTTTGCACCACAATGCCGAAAAGAACAAAAAAAACTGTTTTGAATAGCGAAAGTCGCGAGTTTGTGATTCGTTTGCGTGAGTATTTTGAGCGCGAGAATCAAAATGGCGGACCGCTACTACCGTTGGAGCAAGTGTGCAATAGAGTTGCTGACGCTCTTGGTATCGGACGAGCTACAGTGTCTCGAATTAGCAAAGAAAAGTATGGAGAATCGTCAAAGGAGATGGTGGCCGAAGATGAGGGAGGTAAAATATTATCGACTCCTAATAAAAAAAGGAAGAGAGTTTCGCCAGTCACCGAAATTGACGACTTTGATGCTGCCGCAATTCGAAATCATATATATGCGTATTACGCACGTGGTGAATTTCCCACGTTAAAAAAGTATCCGTTTCGCTTAAAGACGCGGATTTATTTAAAGGAAGTCCACCATCGTTGTCCAAAATATTGAAAAAAATCGGCTTTGCTTATAAGAAAAGCGATAAAAGAAAAATTTTAATGGAGCGAACAGACAGTGCTTTGACCCGAATTGACTTTTTGCGCAAAGTCAAAAATATAACAGATTGGAATAAAGTGGTTTTTCTTGATGAAACATGGCTCAACGCAAACCACACTGTTTCAAGATCGTGGACAGACGATAAAGCGGAGTCTACCACCAAGGTGCCCGAAGGCAAAGGACAAAGATTAATAATTACTCATGCGGGGACATCGTCTGGTTTTGTGCCCAATTGTTTACTGGCGTTTAAATCAGTAAAAACAACAGAGTACCATGAAGAAATGGATTTTACAAAATTTAAGGAGTGGTTTCTAACTCTTCTAAATAATTTGAGTGAACCACATTTTATTCTGATGGACAACGCTCCGTATCATTCAGTACAAAAAGATAAGGCGCCTACGACAAGCAATCGTAAAATTGAAATTATTACTTGGCTGCAAAACAAAGGAGTAAAAGCCGACAACAGCATGCTCAAGAAAGAATTGCTAAGATTAGTAAGCATTCATAAGCCCCCCACTCCAAGATATATTATAGACGAAATTGCAAAGGAAATGGGCCACACCGTCATCCGTTTACCACCATATCATTGCCATTACAATGCAATAGAACTAATCTGGGCTCAAGTCAAAGGTTCGTATAATCTAAAAAAACATATACATATAAAAAGCTTACAAAGAATGTAGTAGGTTTTTTGTTTGATCGAATACCTTTTTTTTCTAGGTTACGCTGCCAGACATAATGTAGCACCGCCTTTCACAGCGAACAAAATGTTGACATTACTACATGAAGCTTGTGTACATGTAAATGCTGATGATTGGAAAAAGGTAGTTGAGAAGACAAAAAATGTGATTCAAAAAGATTGGGAGCGCGAAATTCAATTTGACAACATATGCGATCAAGAATTAATTATTAATCTACAGGACTGCTCCAGTGATGAATCAGAATTCGACTTGGAAGTTGATCTCGGCTGTACACCATTTGACAATTAAACTTTTAAATACCTTCAAATTCATCTTTCATTTCCTTTTTTCTTTCTTTCAATATCGTTAAAATGTATTTTTTTTAATAAACTCATTCCATATAAATATCGATAAAATACGAAAGACGTCCCATACCTATTACATGTCATTCTGACAAACGTCACAGGTATCAAGCTATATTTTACGAACTATAATAACATTATTTAAAGTTATAAATCTGTCAACAACATTTATTACGGTCGATTATGATTTACATAATAATTCATCTGTTTCTGCCATCATTAATCAGTTTCATAAAAAGGATGACTTCAGCAAAATCTTGTGACTTTGATGCAACCTTCGCTGTCAAACCTTCGCCAGCCCTAGCAATTTGCTAAACAATTAAGTCTTACAAAAACGCGGGATCATCACAACACATCAAGAATGGCATAAACTTGTTATTATCTTAAATGGCTGTGGTGTACGAGAATGTAACGTTACTAGCTATCGCCCGCGGCACTGCCTGCGTGGATGTCGGTTATCACGATAAAAACTATCGTATGTCCTTCCCTGGAACTCAAACTGTCTCCATACCTTCCAAATGTAATCTAAATCGGTTCGACGGTTTAAGCGTGAAAACGTGACAGACGAAGTTACTTTCGCATTTTTAATATTAGTTTAGTTTTTTTTTATTATTTCTTAACTTTTAGTATAAAATAGCAATCCAAAAACCACTAAAGGGTCTGTCTGGAATACTGTACAATCTGCAATTACAATATGCTAAGCAACATAAAATACGAAACTTATATTTAGGTACATAATACAAATTAGCTATGGATGATATACAAATAAGGTAGGTAGGTACAATGTTTACTACAACGGACGACCAGTGCATCAGTGCGCCCATTCTGAGCTCACCGGTATAAGACCGATTGTTTGCATGGCATCTCAGGCTGTTTAAAAAATGAACTTTTAATTTATTTTTAATATTGATTTGGATATATATAATATGGATTTTGGGTCCCACAATACGAGCAATCCTGTTAACTCCGTTAGCTAAGCAAAAATTGATTGTATTAGAAGTGGGTACACGTCTGAAGTATAATGGGTAGGATTCGAACCTGTGACCTCACGATAACTAGTCCGATGCCTTAGCCCTTAAGCTACCGCCGCTTCCAATGTTACATTGTAATCATAATCAGCCTCGTAATCTAAATAATACATTAATGACAGAGAGCATGGGTCGTAATTCTGATAATACCACAAGTCATCGTTCTTTTGGTTCGAACATGTCAATTACTCACGATATTTTCATTTACCGATTTTTCACAACCGAATTGGGTACAATCACAAAAATTTATTTTACACAAATTCTTGCTGAGCTTCACATTGTTTTTGCGTCTGGAGGATCATCCAACCATATCTTTGTGTCTACAAGAAAAATGTATGCATTATTGTTTTCCTTATTTACTATTATTGTCCAACTGACATGTAATGTATGATAAAATTTGTGAAGCAGACGCAAAACGGTAAAGAATTTGAATGATGTGAAAAATACTACTTCGGTTTTCTTACTCTTAAGAGTGAGTTCACATCGGTAGTATAATGGGTAGAATTAGAACGACTAATGCTGATGCTGCTAACGTCAACATTATCTCGTAAGCATAGCGTAATAATTGCGTGATTAAACACTGTTTTGCCTTATTCTATCTCATGCAATTATACCTTCAACAGTAAAAACAAAACACTCAAGGCTGTAGTCAGCAACACTTGACCAATAGTTAAAATAAATATATTATTAGGTATCATGAATTAGGTTTGTTTAAGATTATAGAACATTTACAATTAAGTCACTTTATCTAGAGCAGTTTGATATTAAATAATTATGTTAATCTAGGCTTAAGCTTAATATGGACCCCATTGTTGGACTTTAGCACGAGATTGGCAGTTGATTGAGGCTCCAAATCAGACGGTAGTATTACAAAGTTCTTGATCATCTCCGATATCGTCACTTTGAGCTCCATCATAGCAAACTTTTGACCTGAAAAAATGGGATCAAGTGAGAGGCGTTAATAAAGTTGACAAACTAAAAGAGACAGACAACAAAATGATTACGAATATTAAACGTGGAAAACGTGCATTATTTAACTTTATATATTTAATATGTATAAAAATCGCGAAAGTTTAAAAACAATCACCGAGATGTGGTTCCTAACTATTGGCCTAATGCAGAAACTCAAAGTCGCTCAACGTGCTTTGGAAGAGAGCTATACTCAGAGTTTCTCTGCGTGATAGAATCCGAAATGAAGATATTTGAAGTAGAACTAAGCTACTTACTTATCTCAGAGGATTAGTAAGAGGAAGTGGTAATGGGCAGGCCACATCGCTCGCTGGAATGGAACGTTCTCGAGTGCTGGAAGACGCAGTGTAGGACGGTCGCCCTTAAGATGAATTGAGGATCTGAATAAGGTACCGGGGAGCCGTTGGATGCAGACTGCTCAAAATCGGTCGTTGTGGAAGTCTATTTTTAGCTTAGGACGTGTTCAGGCTAATGTTGATTATGTTTATGTAGATTTACCTTTAAAAACTATTGCCGGTCAGGATTAACCGGAAATATTTTTACCATAATCTAAATGTTTTAAATATTTCTAATCGTGCAACGCAAAATATTAAATGTATTGTAGTTGTTAGTATAAAAAAAAAAATGTTAATAAATGTGGGATTGTGTAATGCACTTTAGTTGAAGACGAAGATAAGTCAAAGACAAGAATTGATGTAAAACATTCATCTGTTCATCAGTAGAAAAAACATAAAACATAAATAGAACTTATACACCTTCAATAATTTCCGGCATCATAATATTCCAATACGATAAATACAGATTTCACATTCCAATTTGTTTTAATAAAAAGCTATGGTCATAACTTAACATTTTATATACATCAAATATATAATAGCATAGGCATAGGAAACACTGTCGCCGTTTGTTCTCTTTTTACGACTAATAAATAATTAATAAACAAAAAAAAGCTTACCTATACAATTCCTAGGACCAGCACTAAAAGCAAGCCAGTTGAAAGGATTCTTCAAAGGAAACTGGAAGCGTTCAGGCCTGAACTCAAGAGGATCGTCGAACAATTCCGGCTTACGCTGAATTTGAAATATATTTATCATTACTGATGTCCCTTTTACTAGTTTTAAATCACCAACCTCTGAAATAAGAAAGAAATTCATTTCACAGTAACAAGTTAATTCTTCGCTTATGTATCAAATTTAAGAGAATTTTCTTGTATCTTCTTACCACAATCCTTTACCATCAAGCGTTCGATGAGTGGCACTGGTGGGTACAGACGCATTGATTCTTTGAACACCAACTCCAAATACTTCATCTGATGTAGTTCCCTAAATTAAAACAAACTTCGAAGTTTTGACAACAATATTTTTGAGGGTTTAAAATGAAGGTAGAGTATCTAATACTAACTGATAAGTAGGATCCCTGTTTATGTCATCACCAAAGATAGTTTTAAGTTCTGTGTAGATCTTTTCTTGAATATCTCTGTGTTTAGACAATACATACAGTGTGTAAATTATCCCAGATGTTGTTGTGTCGTGACCCTAAAGAAATTTGTTTTTATTAATAAACATATATTAGGTTGATGAGAGATGGAGAGAAACTTATAAAAATATAAGAGAGTGAAACGAATATGTTTACATATTATGTAGACACTGGATACATTGCTAGTAATAAGCATAGAGCATAGAGCAGAAAAAAAGAATCAGATACATGCTTACCACAATCATCTCATATTACATGGTTTTAGCCCAAGTACAAGTATGCTATAGGTGAACTAAATAATCGATGAAAAATCTGACCTCGAACATAAAAGTGTCGACTTCTTCTCTCACTTTTTCAGCGTCAATCTTTTTACCATCAACTTCAGCCAGCAGCAATAGATCCAGAAAAGCGTGTTTGTTTCTGATACCTTTAAATACATATTAAAAGCATACAAGTCACAACTCGGTAATCTGATTCCAAACTACGAGTAAGCAGAGCCTGTACTATGGCAAACAGAAAACTTATAAATATACTTATAAATTTATAGATCAATTAGTAAGAAATGTAATGTAGTCTTTAAAATCTGCTAGAAAAATATGAAAAAACTAAAACAAAACTACGGCTGTAGTCGGTATGGCTTTAGTCGGTTTGTCCTAACCGAGAATAGGAAGACGAAAATTTACAACTTCGTGGCAAGTGCTCAGATGCTTTTCATTGCAACTGAGCACTTGCCACCACCCAAAACATTGAATATTGACTTTTATAGTTTTCTAAATTACACCCAAATTCAAAATGAAAATCGTGCTCGTCCAAACAAAGATATAAAATAGTTTCATTTTCATTATATTCAATAGGTATAAACTGCATGTAATCAATTAGCACATTGCCAAAACTCGTTTGTAATTTTGAATATAAACTAACAACAATTTTACTAGCTATTCTATTTTACTTACCGACGTCATTACCAGCCTCTAGACGTACAATATTGGCTTTATTCAGTTCCTCTTGTCTTGCTTCGATGACTTTCTTAGTCTGTGCATGAACAACCTTCAAAGCCATATCTTGTTTAGTTTTTAGGGGTAGTAAATTAAATATTGCATCTGGTTGTAAGAATGGAACTTGTATACGAATTGATGAAATGTAAGCCAGCCTAAAATAAACAATGAAATTCTGATTAAAATGCCATGCTACATTGGCATTAAATAATATGTTAAGCCTACTAACACTTCTATAGATTTCACATATTCAGACTCGTCGTGCAGTTGCGTGTCCATGCAAACACCCATTACTGATTCTAAAAACAGAGTAATTTATATTAGTGTCATCTCTGCTACGGCAAAAACTGTGAAACATAGTTACAACAGTCTGAGTGTACTATTCGTTCTTACTTTAATCCTACCTGTAACGTTGTCAAGAGCAGTTAAAGCCACTATTGGCAACATGTCGATGTTCTTTCCATTAGCCATCTTGCGCAACTTCTCCGTCAATACTCTCTGGTTCTTGCAGAATACTGGCAGAAAGTTTTGGAGAATATTGAAATGGAAAGCTGGTGTCAAGAATTTGCGGTGATTTTTCCATCTTTGACCTAAAACGCAAATGTGTTTACAAAGCGTTTAAAATTTGTTCATATTATACGACACAAATTACTCTTGAATCTTAAAAACTGTATTCAAAAAGGACCTTACTTGAATCTTACTTCTTCAATAAAGTTCGACCTCCGGTAAGATTAACTTACCTGTCGATGTGAGTAAGCCCTCTCCTAGCCACGAATCCAAAAATCTGTATGATCTACCTTTTGTAATTAACTCCGAACTTGATACTAATGGCTGAAATATTGCACAAATGTTATTCTCATTCAAATCAACTTTAAATTTTAATCCAGATGCTAAAGCCGCTTTCTGTTTTTGAATGTCTCGGTCCTTATTAACGTTCTTTTTTTTAGTTTTCGCGGCAAGCTCGTGCGAACTATTAAAATGACAACATTTTGACAGTTCGCACGGGTTCTCATTTAACATAATGATAAATGAGATGAAAAAACAGAGAGCTGCTCTAAGAAATGCATCAACATGCATGCTCGGCGGACATCTATCAATGCATCGCGCATACGCCAGTTTGCATGGGTTTGCCGCAAAACGGAACAAAAAAGAGGTGAATAAAGTTGTTTTATTATTTAATTCATAAGGGTCTGACTAATAGTGATCGGAAATTCGAGTGCAATTATACCTACTGTTCACTTCACAAAATATAATAATGAAATGTGGAGATGCCTTTCTGAATAAAAGCTTCGGTCATGTTGATTTTGATGAATTTTCGACCTGAGTCCTGTAGAACGGCTAGGTGAAACACCGATACATCGATCTCGCACTCGATTTTCGTCCTAGGACTATAACTAGGTGCAGGATCGATAAATTAGTCTTGTAGATGACTTGAAGAAAATATAAAAATGCCATGTACAAAAAAAAAATAGCTATAAAAATTTAATAGGTAGTATTAGGTGTGGTATGGCGTGGCAAAGGGGGGCAAAAATTTCATTATTTTTTTGATTGGATGCACCATTTTCGACATAATGAGCAATTTTTTTAAATTAACTCATTTCTCAAAAACGATGCATCTAGCCCAAAAAAATAATGAGTTTTTCGCCCCCTCTGCTACCCCATACTACACCTAACACCACCGATTCGTCGATTCTGCGCCTAGTGGTATAGTAGCAGTTCCTTTTTCGGTCAAGTCGATGTTAATGTTACCGCTAGTAAATTATAAAATGTAGTTTCTCTAGAAACAGATAAAAAGAAAAGAATACTTCAGTTTTTTTTATTCATATTATATGATTGCCTTACAAAACCCCGGGCTAGGGTCTAAATCGTGTAAGATAGATTTTGAATAATTATTTAATACATGAGTATTATTGAAAATATGTTTTCTGGAATTAATCAACACCAACCTATTTAATATAAGTATCACGTTGGTTACTGTATTCACCAGAGCCTTATTCATTATGTTTATTTTGTTGTCGTGACAAGCCCGTGCTAAACAAAGCTAGAAAATAGTCATTAACAAAGAAACTTCAGATAAATAGGCATCCTAATTTACGATTTAAAAAACCGAGATGTTTTTGATAGGTTGATTCAAGAGGGCATGTCCATGTTTCTCCAGCTCTCCAACTTTAGGTATAATTGCACCCGAATTTCCGACCACTAGACTTACTTATATTAACTTATTTGCAATTGCCTAAATACTACATCTTATAAAAATGTACCTCTACATATTTCGGATGACTTAAAAACACGTATGGATTTGAGAAAAAGTGGGCTCGGAAAGCATCGCCATATTTCAATGTGAATTGATGAAGCAAGTTCAAAAAATCTGTAACACACAATATAAATGTATCAGTTGAACTATATTTTAATGATCCATATATAGTACAATAGATGTTTTATATTTAATTCTGGCACAAGTACAGAATTGGTACCATAACATGTCGTACATTCACCTTGAACCGTATGTGTTCTACATGATAATGTATAGTAATGATGCAATCGTTCTCCATAAACAGGATGATTTGTAATATACTAATAACTTCCTACTCATGGCTTCTTTACATTACGTACACCAAATAATTTTGTAATATTATTTTTACCTACCACCTATTTTCAACCGACTTCACAAAGAAGGACGTTCTCAAATCGACTGTATGTTTTTTTTCTATGTTTATTCAACAATTATGCAAAGACGTCTGGATTGATTTAAAAAATCTTTTTGTGTTTGTAAAGGTATACTTCCACGTTGGCTCCATTCTCATCTAATCACGATCTGATGATGGGATCCTGGAGAACACCTACAGTGATTTAGGTGATTCGTGCATTTACTCTCAAAGAGCACCAATTGGTGACATAGACCACAAACGACGAGCGGACCTATTAAATATTTCACCGTTTTTCAATTACTTTAATATAATATTGAGTAGCACTTTATTCTCATCATACTACTATTACACAATGTAATAGAGCTAATGGTGAACTATCATGTGAACTCCTCGACAATTAACGACCCTGCATTGGGGAAAGTAATATTTTGTAAAAGGATTTGAGCAGTTGACAGAAGCCAATTGTAACTGTAATTCACTTTGAAATACAAACCAACACACTAAAAAGTGAGAAATAAAAAACGTTTTTACAAAAAAATATAACCGACGCCAAAACTACAAAAAAACTAACATTTTGAAATTGGTGCCGAAAAAAACATAAAAACTTCTATTTCATAGCACCAACTTCAAAATGTTGTGTTTTAACCGACTTCAAAAATAAATACAAGGTAAGTAGCCTTGTATTTATTTATAAAGTCGGTTATATTATCGATTGGGTATATATATTTGTTTTGACTTTAACCACCTACAAATAATTATACCGGAGTAAAATGGTTGATTCATTTTCTAACGTCCACCAAGAAAAAATCTTTAATATTTGTATTTTATGCTTCACGTGTGGGTATGGGACTTGGGCGTTGTACCAGTTAAGAAAGTACCAAAGGATTATAGAGAGAGAAAAAATACAAATTACAGGACCGGCAAACAGCAGAAGAAATTAGATCCACAACAAAGGTGGAAGATATTATAAAAAAAGTAAGAATAAGTGGAAATTTACCGGACACAAGACTAGGCACAACAGGGAGAAATTGACAAAGAGTATAACGAAGTGGCAATCACGTGAAGGCATGAGAAAAAGCAGGTAGAGCAGTTAGAAGATGGACAGATGACATGAAAAATATAGGAGAACCATTGTGGTCAAGAAAAGCGAAGAAAAAAGGGAATGGAAGGAACTGGAAGAGGCCTATGTGTCGCAAGAGGACACGCTGACCAGTAACCCTTGCAATCCGACGTGATAGATATTATAATTGTGTATAAGTGTATGAGAGTAATTGCCTCTGATAGTTATCATCAATGATGGCCATAAATCATTCATTATTTTTATTTTTTACTAACTGACCCGCACAACTTGATTTGTGTCAATTTTCCCCGTTTTTGCTACATTTTTTATTAGCAGCAATGAAAAATGTCCTCCTGTTATGAGAGTATCGCGTTTAAACAAACAAACTCTTCAGCTTTAGAATAGTATTATAGTTATACAGTTTAGACCATAAACCACCCAAATAAACAACGATAGGTGGTTATGTGATAAAAGTAGGTGGTAGGTGGTAAAAGGTAAATTGATGGTTATATTTTACAATAACTGATATTATAAATGACTGTAATGTAAAGAAGTCACAAATGGGAGGTTATTAGTATATTACAAATCAACATATATATTCGCCCTAAATTAGTATCCTTGATAACGTTTTGTAGACCTGAACCCATGCAGTTGTATGTATCATTCAAACACTAGACTACTACTTGACTTGGTCTATAGTAGAAAAGTCCTAGAATTTAGAACCAATGGGAAATATGATATACGTGTCAAGATCGTAAAGTGTTTCACAAGTACAGGGACTATTTGTCAACATGTTAAAGTGATTAAACTTTTTTTACTCATTGATAATTATTAAAATTGGTTTATTTCTGGTTTTAACACAACACTTTAACGACCTTCTTACACAACAGACCAGTTCATAATTTCTCCAAGAAATTAATTGTGTCAGAAATAATGCACATTTTTACCCATAGTTAAATATAAAAAAAAAAAAACCATTTTAATAACATTTATCTACTGCGTTATTAGCAATATCTTGGAGTATGTGTTTGGTGTCTTTTTTTCGTTTCATGCAGAGTTTAAACAATAAGTTTTTTAATTTTTATTTAATTATTTTTTTGTTAATGTTAGGTCATTTGAAACTCGAGAAAAATATACCTGATGTATCCACAATAAACATGTGTGCATTTCCCAACAGCGGCAGAGGCAAAGGTCCTGGCACGTTAATCTTATAAACATCACTTATTAACTTAATCCAGTTCACCAATAACAATGACACTAAAATAACTAATAACAATATTAGAATCATTGTAATGTTTTATATTACTGCATAAACGACTACACGCGTTGAAGTGTTTAATGACAATGCTAAGGGATTTGGAGCCGTCTCACCGCTTTCATTTTGTCCCGAACGCAAGAATTTATAGAGAACTGGAACAGGTTATTTTTCCTCTGTTGGTTACATGGGAATATAACCCGTAGAGGTCCTCGAAAGTGTTGAAACACCAAAATGTGATCAATTGAATTATTACTGCTGCAATTCTGTTACTCGATATAGCATCACCGTTGTAAACTGTCTCTTATGTGTGTTGTATTATTAAAAAGACTTGACTATTTTTTATTTATTTCACCATTAAATCCAGCTAATAGAACGGTCCTAACTAGAGGAGGGTTGCCGTGATAGACCACAATGGAAGTTGTTGGATATAGCCTATGCCAAGTGGCACACAGAAATCAGACACTTTTAGGATCACTCGTGTTTCTGTCTGCACAGCCGATTTGCACCGATTTTATTGGACCGATTAAATTCAAATTTGGTACACATATATGTGTTTCTGTGACTCAAACATGAACAAATAACGTAAATAAAAGAATTTGGAACATAAGAGCCATTTATGGGGGGCAAACTAGAAAATTAAAAAAAAGTTTCGCAACCTGTACCGTGTAAAATATTAAATGAAAGGGCTTGTTGTAACGATATCAAATAAATTTTCTTTTATAATTTTAATATCGTAATTTTTAAAGTTATTTAGGAAATAACATGATAATAGACCATCCCCCCTGCCTCCCTTATCTCCGAAGCTACTGTTCCTAATATTTTGAAAAAAATCTATCTATACATATAATAAAACTGTAAATTTCACGTGTCTGTACATGGCCGAACTTAGTGAAAAAAAATATTAGGAAATGTTCGAAAAGAGTATTCATACACTTTGCTGCATTTTTAGAAATGTCTGTCTGTCTGTCTGTCTGTCTGTCTGTCTGTTTGTTTGAACACGCATCACGCAAAAACTACCGTACAGATTCGATTGAAATTTTGCACGTGCAATCTAATAGATGCAGATTAACATTTAGGCTATAAATTATCACGCTTTTTCCCATAGGAGCTAAGCAGTAAGGGATTATGTCTGTAGCTATTTTTCGTTATAAAACAGTAACTACTAGACGGATCTTTATGAAAATTTGCAGTTTAATAGTAAATACTATAGGACATTATTTACACTATGAATCATTACGCTAACGTCTATGGGGAACGAGTAGCAACGTATTTTTTGTCGCACCATAATGGTTTATCACAAAATTTTCCACAATTAGACATTATCTATAATATTGTAACCCATGGAATACATAACTTCACGCTAAAACTAAAAGGAGCTAAACACAACATTAAGTTGTTGTTGTTAAGTTTCATAAGAACAGTTATTTTGACGTGGCAAGTAGCGAACAGAATAGCCTCGAAGCTATGCTAGCGGACTTTGGCGACGAAGTCCCGGGCTCGAATCCGATGTCTGATTATGTTCTTTTTGTATTTTTTTAAATTGTCTTTATCCTTTTTTAATATTTTTCTCAATGTTTTAGTTATTTTTTCGACCGTAAGTAACTTATTTACTTTGGTTATTATTTTTTTATATTAAAAATCAAGTAAATTATGCACGTAAGTAAGTTAATTATAGGTATTGCATGCACTGCTGAGAGTAATTAATTAATCGTAGTAGAAATGAAAAACAATATTACATTATAATTAAAAAGTACCTATTCGACATTTTCCAGAAATGATGTGTTCGTCTAAAAAAAAGACATTACACACGTAAAAAAAAACATGTAACGCCATCTATGAAATCAAATTGTTCACCGTGATCAAATAATTCAACATTCTTGAAAGTAGATGGCGTTGTATTCAATAACGTTCTATACTTAGTAAAAGAAGTTTTAAAAGAAACATTGCTATGATTTTTAAAAATGTTTGTCTGTCTGTCCGTTTGTTTGACCACGCATCATACAGGTGCATCATGTTTTGGGGTTATGGTTAGAGATTACGTGTTCATCAATTCAACGATAATGAATGGCTCAACACCGGTCAAGTGTGAGTAGTTCGGGTGACGGGAGGAGGGGGGTCGTTGTTTGTCAACCGTACCTTTAGGGATATCTGACATTTTCGCGGGCATGACACACATGACACGCTCTGTGTTTACTTACTAAAGTGTTACAGTAGTTTTATTATTAGTATTGCGTTGTAACACTATATGAAATACACCCCATTTTTAGCCAAAATGGCAAAACAGAACCCTTATAGTTCCCTTATGTCCGTCCGTCCGCAGCTTAGCTCAGAGACTGTTAGTGCTAGAAGGTTGCAACTTTTGCATAAATAAATTACTAACGCCGATAATGTGAAAGAACAAAATCTTGAAAATCATTATTTTTTTAAGGGTACCTCTCTTATATGTAAAGTGGGGATGTGATTTTTTTCTCACCTACCTACCCCATCGTGTGTGGTATCATTAGATAGGTCTTATAAAAAGCGTTTAGGGTTTGTGAAGACTATTTTTAGATTTAAGGATTCCTTTGTGTATAATATTAGGCTTTATAGTGAACATTTTTGTTAGAGTCAAGTGTCCCCCTGCCAGCAAAATGGTTGATGTTGGGTATGTGAAAAAATTCAGGGTAGTAGTATAAACACTAAAATTATAAAGAAAACTATCACAGTTAAGTACTTAGGCTTTACAAGTTTACGATCACATGAGAAGTAACAACATTTTCGTACAAATTCTATTAAAAATTATTAGGTAATAAGTAGGTATAACGTTGAAAGAATAAAACAAAAACAACAGAAAACCCACTTCTTAAGCCGCACACCAAACTAACTATCTAAAAGAATAGAACAGATCGATTTTTATTTAGTAAGTATTTAGTCAACAGGACTGTTTCCAACATATTTACACAGAAGTTATTTCGTTACCTAAACTACCTTAATTTAAACCCGACTTTCACGCGAACGAAGTCGCGGGCACAGCTATTATGAATATATATATATTACGGGTCTTAATCGCGTAAATAATTTTAGGTTAAATACCTTGCTTACCTACGTTTAATATGCATGATAGTTTAAGTATAATTTTATTTAAAGTCATCAAGTATTAAAATAAACTTATCCAGTTTTGAAAATAGATGGCGTTTAAATACAAATGAAACAGAATCAGGTAAATTGATTTAAAAAATAAATCTGAAATTCTTACGAAGAGGGATATGAATTTATGATGATCTTAATTAACGACAGGTTCATCATCATCATCAACATCAGCCTATCGCAGTCCACTGCTGGACATAGGCCTCTCTAATTGCACGCCACTTTGTTCTATCCTCGGCTACGACAGGTTGACACACCTATTTTTTAATTCACCAATGTAGACATTATAAAGAAATAAGTTTAGTATTTAAACTAAACGTTTCTAAAAGATATACTAATTCAGTATATCTTTTAGAAACGTTTGAATATTGTCTGTTTGTTTGAACACGCATCACAGTACCGCGGGAATGCAATGTTTTAAAAACAGGATATTTTTTTAAAAACTTATCTCACACTAGCCCTATTTCGCGCAAGTACTTGGGCGGTTTCGGGCTTCATTTAACCCGAAACCGATAATAGTAATATTTGATGTGATGCAAATCATTTTGGTAAAATACTATTATAATTTGTCTTCTAACCGTCTGGCGCCATAAACTTTGTCGCCCTTCATTTTGCTGCACTGGGCATTTGCTTGGCTTGCCTTGCCATAGGTCGGGCCCTGATTAGAGCTAGGCCCTAATATCCATAAATGCCACAGAGCATTGTGGAGCATGTTTCCAATATGTTTTACACAAAAGTTAAATTGTAACATAAACTACCTTAATATAAACCCAACTTCCACGCGAACGAAGTCGCGGGCACAGCTAGTACACAATATAGTTCGTAACCTATAGATTGCAGGAAAACCTATTAGAAATCTGACTTTTGAACATGAGGGCCATTTTAGGGGCAAAACTGTTTTCATAAGGGATTTTCAATATATTTATATTGAAAATCCGTTATGAAAACAGTATGGTGTAACATGAAAACCAAAAAAAGGCTTGGTGTAAGAGTTTTACATATGTATTTTTTTATTTTTTAGAAATTTATATTTTATTTATTTTTAATCTCTTTGAAATTACTGAGCCTACAATTTTGAAAGGAGTCTATTCCATTCGCCTGTTGGTGTAGTGGTTAGTGTCTCTGACTGCTAAGTATGTCCTACTATTTGACCCATTGAGGTTTATATATTGAATCTCAAATCTTCTTTTATATATATTAAATATTTATCCCTTGCCCTTGCACCAGTCCTCTAATATGGTATAATTATATTATATTGCTAGCAATACCTTATAAATATATCATAAAATAAAACGAACGGATCTACTTTAACTGTAAAAAGACTGTCCGCTTGTTTCTTGAGAAGATGTGCTACGATGAAACAGAGGCATTTTTGGTTGTAGGTAACTTCGTAAAGTTACGCTGATTTGTACACATAGTGAGTAGGTATACAAATCAGCGGCAAACTCTTCACATACACGCACTACTCACACAACCAAACATACATCCATTACTCATACATTTACACATAACACATAACACACACTAGTATTTTACAATAACCTAAACATAATAAAAACAATACAATTAAACCCAAAACAATCACACAATCATCCAATTCACACCACGTGCTATTGTAAACCAAACTATTCCGAGGGACTGTTTTTCCCTACCACAGGCTATCCTGTAGCCTACTTGGGAGAACAGTACTCAACCACATCACTATTGTAGATTTTAAAATAGTACCATAAGCCTAACATAATTAAGAACATTGTGTAAACCTACAATCTCATTTAAGTACCTAAATAAATATTTATTATTATTATTATCATAAAATTATAATCATTTTATAACAAACAAACATTGTAAACATTGGCAATTTGAAAAGAGTTGTCGCGAGTTTTTACTGCCCTGTTCTTTTCGCCGGCTTTACCAATTGCTTAGGAACAGGTATTATATGTTCATGTAGAATCATCACGACGTTTCACAAGTGTAGTATTTCGTTTCGGTTTGCTTGCTGCGTGATCAAAGAATTTTGTTCATTTAAGCAGTAAAATGTATTTAGAATTAAATAAATATTTTCACGAGTATCAGTTGTCTGGTTGCCATAGTAAAGGCTTTTTTCAGTTTGGAATCAGATGGTCTTGTGTGAGTTGTCCAATGTAAGTAAAAATCTTTCGCTACTAAAATGCGATAACATGCCAAGGTTTCGTTAATAACAGACGTGAGATCTAATAGGTAATCAAGTTCTATTGAAATTCTAAAAATTATACATGGCCCCTAAATGACGTAATTTATTTTTTTAAATAATTCGTTATTTACTACTCAATAGAGCAATTTGGCAACTAAGTTTTTTTATGACGCTTAAATTAACTTTACTTGTAACTTTAATATCTAACACTAACAATGTGGTGGAATCTTGGAAGTCAATTTTAACCTACTTCTAATTATCGTATCGTAATGAAATTTTGCATGTGAATGTAGTTCGGACTACAACATGACAATAAGTTAACCTGGAGCTGATCTGATGATAGAGTGCAACTCCTCATGGATGTATAGGTTTTGACGATTAACTGTAACTTAAGCACTTCTAATTAACGCATGACACATCGAAATAACAACACAACAACAAATAAAAATTTAGCTTTTGAAAAAGCTGAAAAACACGCTTATGCAATGTTATTTTTAATCCATACTGAAAGTAACTCTGTCAGTCTGTCTGTTACGCTTTCACGCTCAAACAGCTAAACCGATTTTGATGAAATTTGGTATGGAAATAGTTTGAGTCCCAGGGAAGGACATAGGATAGTTTTTATCGCGATAACCGACATCCACGCGGGCGGATCCGCGGGCAAAAGCTAGTATACTATGCGAATAACCTCTTGGCTTCTTTACATTACACCAAAGAACTTATACGTTATATAGGTATATATTTTTTAAATCACAAATTAACCCTTTACCACCTACCACCAACTTTTGTCACACAACCATTTACCACACATCTGAGAGACTCCGGAGTAAAATCGATGTTTTTTGTTAGGTTTAGGGCCTAAACCGCACAATAAACAAGATTTTACTCCAGTAAAATGTCTGTGGGTTGGTAATAACAATGGTGGTGCAAGCATACCCTGAACTAGCGTCACCCTCTCGACCTAACTGACAGAACCCATAACAATGACTAGTCAATACGTGCGGTGCCAGGTCGGTTACTGGACCTGACTCGTCTCGTCTCGTCTTACGGGAGGTAACATACTGGGTTTTGTTTTGTCTCTTCGCACTGTTTATATCTGATGTTTATTATTTCGAACGAGTTGTTATTCTTTACACCTAAAGGTTTACGTCCATAGCTTCACGTTTTTATGATTAGCAGGATGCTACGAGTACACATGTAGGAGTTATAGGTTAAAGGTGAATGAAATAACACATTTTTTGTTAATAATATTATTTTTCTTAAAGAACTTGTAGGTCGCCGAACAACTTGAACGGTCACAATTTTTAACGAATAGTAACAATTTAATAACATTAATAGAAATTAATAATAGCATAAACCTTTCCTTATTTTACAATCCTTAAATTAATCATCCTTTGAACGTTATATAAGTATCTACATAATAACCTAAAAATAGTAATTAATAATAATAATAATATCTTGGGACAACTCACACAACGCTATCTGATCCCAAACTAAGCAGAGCATGTACTATGGAAACCAGACAACTGATAAACATACTTATATATTTCTAAATACATACATATTATAGATAAATAACACCCAGACACAGAATAAACCATCGTGCTCATCACACAAAGTTTTATCCTGGGTGGGGATCGAACCCATGACCTCTTGCGTAGCAGTCGGAAACAGTCCCACCGCGCCACAGAGGCAGTCAAAATTAAATAGATCTAGGCCTAAGTTTCACGTGGACACCATTATCAGATTTAAGAACTAGATTTGCAGTCATTTTAGGCTCTATATTTGACGGCAGTATCACGAAATTCTTGATAATCTCCGATATGGACACCTTCAGCTCCATCATGGCAAACTTTTGACCTACAAAAGAGAACAACGGTTTCTTATTAACCACATCAACTAAATTTATCATTCTCTTTTTTTTTATTTAATAAGAGTGTAAATATGGTTTACCTATACAATTTCTAGGACCAGCACTAAACGCAAGCCAGTTGAAAGCGTTCGTCAAAGGAGTCTCAAAGCGTTCTGGCCTGAATTCAAGAGGATCGTCAAAGAGCTCTGCTTTTCGCTGTATTTGAAATATGTTTACCACCACAGATGATCCTTGTACTAATTTTAAATCTCCAACCTCTGTAACAAGAAAAATCTAACCAATTCTTGATACAATACCACTTCACACACCTTCTTGAACATAATATGAACCCTTCTGAGTTTGAATTGTTAAATATAAAACAACTAAACAACTAACATTAAGTGAATACCAAACTACGCCTTATCATAATATTAGTAACTCACACGACTCGTTCTTTATCTTCCATGAGACACATAACATTCCGACTATCAAGTTAAGGTTGACTTTGTTTTATTAATAGAGAGAAATCAAGGCTATCAATGTTTATCTATCACAATAATCTATTTAAATTAGACAATATTAAATAATAAGATATATGAGTAGGTATATTACACGACACATTCTTTATCTTTCATGGGACGATAATATTCAACTATCAAGTTAGGTTAACTTCGTTTTATCAATATAAATAAAGCAAGACAAGTTTGGTAATCGGTAGTCAACTTTAATTATACTGAGCAAGTACCATCTAATGGCAATCCATCATTCAATTCCGAGCACCAAAATTAAATTTGAAATCCTACGGCTGAATAGTCAAACGTCACTCAGTCTTCAGATACCTTTCACAGTCATGCTGTCTCTTTCATTTAAAGAGAGTGTTTAGAAAAACATTTTTGATCACGACTCAAAGTTAAGTATCGTTTGAATATTGAGCGGTTAAAATACAATGGATTAAATCTCACCACAATCCTTCACCATGAATCGCTCGATGAGTGGCACCGGTGGGTACAGCCGCATTGACTCTTTGAGCACCAACTCCAAGTACTTCATGTGTTGCAGTTCCCTAAATAATTGATATTAAAATAGTTATTTTTACTAATGGTAAATGTCAGAAATATAAATATTTTTTTACTCCGATTTCTTACTTTAGATTATTTGGTATCTTTAATAAACATATAATGTTTAATACCTTTAACATTAGTTACATAACCTAAACACTAGTTTATGTTACCCATTTCATTTTCAATTTAATCGGTTTCTTCGTGAATATTAAATGGATTAGAGGAACGTTGATGTGCTACTTACTGGTAAGTAGGATCCCTGTTCATATCATCACCAAAGATAGTTTTAAGTTCTGCGTAGATTTTCTCTTGAACATCTCTGTGTTTGGCCAACTCAAACAGTGTGTAAACTATCCCTGAGGTCGTTGTATCGTGACCCTAAAGCAATATTCTAATATAAATAAAGAAACAAAAAGATCCTTTTGATACAAAATGTTAAGTAAGCTTAATGGTTAAATCATACATTTATTTTTAACTTGGCTGGTGCTATTCATTAAAGTTAGAATCGACGTATTAGTTCAGTTTTTTGCAATATCATGATAAAATAACTTTTTCAACCTAAACCGAATCTAAGGGTGGTGTCGAAAATATAATATTTTTGACTGTCTCTGTGATACAGTGAGAGTGCATGATTGTGTGCTAGAGGTGGATTCGATTGTTTCAATTCCCACACGGAACATTATTTTGTGATTTCAAAGAGCACTTCGTATCCGATTATTTTATGTTTGTAAAGTCTCCTGTAACACAGGGCTTGTTAGTACCATAAGATACGGAATTCAAACATATGTGTAAATATCATAAGTAACTTGAAATCTAACCTCAAACATAAAAGTGTCGACTTCCTCCCTCACTTTCTCAGCGTCAAGCCTTTTACCATCAACTTCAGCCAACAACAGCAGATCCAAGAATGCGTGTTTGTTTCTAATACCTACAAGTATTACACAATTAAGTTTAATTTTGTTGGAAAGATTATGAGAAGCCTATCTCAGAGAGTTGATTGTTTGATGGTAATCCATCACTCGCTTTTAGGATTATAATAAAATAATTGAAGTACCAAAGTTCGATTTAGTTTATAAAGAATGAGTTTTTAATTTCATTTATGGGTACATTACGCGAAACAGGGTTTGGTTCTGTCAAAAATTTATACATAAAAAATAATAGGACACGAAAAATTACTAGTCGAAGAGTTAATCTAGTAGATGATGAAAAGAAATTTAAGGATGTCTCAAAATTACCCCATAAAAAAACTTGAAGTTACGAAAAAATGCAGGCAGGATTTTCGTATTGTTTAAATTTGTTTGCCACCTAACATATGTACAAACGAATATTCGAGTTTATTTTGTCGTGCCCTCCTGCGCGGAAGAACGAGGTGGGCGGCCGTGTCATTGTGTGCGTAGCGATAAATTAGTATTTTATTAGCTCGGCGTAATGCCTTCTTAAGTATTAATATCAATACCTGTCTATCAAAATTTCTTTAGTGATAGCTATCACAATATAAAGTATCCTGTATACTAGTGTCTACTATCCCAACTTTCAAGCTACCTGGAGGCAAATTTTGCTGAAATTGGGTATCCATACCTACCTAAACGGAGCAGTATGTTAGCCATGACATAGTTACATTCCGAACAGGCGCGTAGCTTACCTGTATCAACATTTGTTAGGGGACCGGGGGCCTTACTATGAACTTTTATAGACGGTCTTGTCTTGCTAATTTTAAACCGGTGAGCGTCTATTTGTCAATTATATGCACTTGACAGCAGTTTATCTAAAAAACGTGCCAGGTTCAAACATGAAGTTGAACTGTCTAACACTTGGCAAATAATTTAGATGTTTATGGTACGGCCCGAGGGGCTAAAGGCACAAACGGCCAAAGAAGTAATGTGAGTGGCTCACACAAATTGCAATTTACTCTACTATGTACAGTACTCCCAAATTAATAATGCACATGCAGATCTTCGCTAATTGTCGTATTCCCGGAAACACTCGAATCATGGAATCGTAAGAGCCCTAAACAAGGCATTTGCATTTTGCACCTTGTTTAAAAGAGATAGGAGTCAATATCATGTGTGCACAATCGAAAACAAATCGGGCGTTCGGCAGCTGTCGCCGGTCAGCGAAATGTCTGTCAGTCGTCTTTATATATTGGTAGTGACTGCACGTGTTCTCTATTTGTGGAAATATATAGAGCTGCTATTACACACCCTTCTTGGTAAATATAATTTCAACATTAATTAGCTTATTCAGATTTAAATAGTATATTTTGAAAAAAGGAAAATAAATAACATATTTCACGTTTTTTTAATATTAAAAAAATAAAATACCTACATTAAATACATATTAAGTACTAGAAAAACATTTAAAAAATGAGATTTATTTAAATTAAATAAATAGATAAACATGCATAAAAAATATATACCTAACTCTGCCCATGCCATTTTCTTTCAGACGAATTCTTCCAAAATGGATAAATTTAAACGTGGAAAACCGCTTAATTCACAAGCACGGCAAATGGTATTTAATGTGTACCTTTATTTCTTAAATGAAGCCAATGTTTTCAACAGAGACCATGATGGTTATTTTAAAAAAATTCAAGACCGTGTTACAAAAGCTACAGGAATTTCGCGACGAACTTTGAGTAATATCTTAAACGAAAAAAAACATAATCAATCAAAGAAATTTTCTACACCGAAAAAAGGAAGACCTAAAAGTAGATTTCGGCTGGTACTTGATGATTTCGACTACTGTGTTATTCGTAATATGATATACAATTTTCAATTGACGCTGAAAGAACTCCCAACTGTAAATAATTTAAGAATAAAGTTGATCGAAGCTATTAATTTCAAAGGCTGTGCCGAGACTTTAAGGTTGATCTTGAAAGACATGGGGTTTAGGTTTCTGAAAACTGATAATAACAGACAATTACTTATGGAAAAACATGATATACGCCTAAAAAGGATCAAATATCTCAGAGAAATACAACAGCTGAGGAGTTCTGGTAGAAACATAGTATTTATGGACGAGTCGTATGTGCACACATCACATACTAAGGGTAAAACTTGGCAAGATAGCAACAAAAAAGGTATCAAACAACCCATTTCCAAAGGAGAGCGAATAATTATTGTACACGCAGGCAATGAAAAAGGCTTCGTCCCAGGGGCTCTAATGTTACATAAATGTGTCGACTCAGAAGGTGACTATCATAAAGAAATAAACGCGGAACGTTATCAAACTTGGCTACGCAATCAATTGATTCCCAACTTGCCTCCTAATAGTGTGTTGGTAATAGACAACGCCCCATATCATAATAAGCTGTCTGTGAAACCACCAAACTCAAACACATCTAAACCACAAATGACAGCTTGGTTACAACAACACAACATTCCGCATGACCCAAAGAAACTGAAACCCGATTTGTATAAAATTATACAAAGATACAAAGAAAATTACACAGAATTTGCCATTGACCGTATAATGGAGGAACATGGGCATAAAATTATACGATTGCCACCATATCATCCCGATTTTAACCCTATTGAAAATATTTGGTCCCAAATAAAGCAACACGTGGCCAAGAGAAATATTGCAATGACTGTGACGTCAGTTAAAGATGCTATATTAGAAAAAATCAATAAAATAGGACCAGAAGAATGGAAAAAAGTTTCTGATCATGCGGTTCAATGCGAAGATGAATATAGAAAATTTGAGCCAAGAATCGATAGTTATTCCGATAAACTGATTATTTACACAGGTGATAGCAGTGAGGAAAGTGTAAATGAACAAGAGCATAATGAAACTTCTGATGAATCTGCGATGTCGGGAATAGAGGTCTTCCTCGATTCTGATTAATTTTTTTATAATTGTATTATTTTTCTGGAATGATTAGTGCTGTAAACAAATTTGAACTGAGATTTTGATTATATTTTATGTAAACCTCTATTTGAAAACGTTTTTTTCTCCTTCTAATAAAACCTTATGTTATTTAAACCTTTTCCTCCATAATTACACCAACTTCGGTAAGACACTTGAAAACTAATCACTCCAACAATGATTGTAGCGTTTTCGCTATTTACTTACATGGAATTATCGAATCAAATTTCGTTACAGGTAAATCAAATCTGTTTTAGCACAAAACACATAATATATAAAATTAGGCATAGAGAAATTGCTCTTAACCACTCTATATAAATATCGTCTTTCGACGCTCGGGTAATACGACCGTTGCCGAACAATGACGAAGATTTCCGAAGATTTCTATGCGCATTATTACTTTTGGAGTACTGTATGTACCAGGGGAGGAGGGATACAATTGCCAATGCACGTTCGAGGCCTGTCACCTTCCCCCCCCCCCCATCACCGATACGGCTGACACGGCACTATTACGCCCCCGATTAATAATGTTAATATGGAAATAAAGGTAGCTTGTTCAAGCAATTCCGTATGCTTTTACCAATCAAAAGAAAATCACTTAGATGGACTAAATGCCGAAGGTGCAGGACCTGGTATCGTGGTATCGTGGCGTTAAACAGTGGACTGATAGAGTTTGATGATGATGCACTTACCAACGTCATTAGTTCCTTGTAGGCTGGTAATATTGGCTTTACTCAGTTCTGCCTGTCTTGCCTCTATAACCTTCTTGGTCTGTGCGTGTAAGAT
This sequence comes from Herminia tarsipennalis, assembly GCA_945859575.2. Lineage (NCBI taxonomy): Eukaryota > Metazoa > Arthropoda > Insecta > Lepidoptera > Erebidae > Herminia > Herminia tarsipennalis. The sequence goes on from OX243830.2 coordinate 32,713,404, forward strand.
CTTAAGAGCCTTGTCTTGTTTGGTTTTTAGAGGCAGTCGATTAAATATAAAATCTGGTTGTAGGAACGGTATAACAATACGGTTTGCCATAATGGCAGCCAGTCTAAAATAAAACAATAATTTTATTTTATATTTTTTAAGAATATATTATGTTAAAAAACAATTACCCGGCTGCTTCAAATAAGTGTCATTAACTGAAAAATTATACACCCTTTTCACATGTTCCGGTCGCCCAACAATCCAAATAGAACTACTTATCTTAACTACTACTAATATATATTTTAACAAAAATAATTTTGCGTAACAGGCTCATCACCCAAAATTATTTTTGTTAAAATATTTTAGTACATAGCTTTTTTGGGCGGATCTTTTAGTAAATCATCTTTTTTTATATATTTAATTTATACAGGGTGTAACAGAAAGGTGTGGTCAAATTTCAGCAGCGGATAGGGTATGTTGTCAGTATTGCACCTACCATGGTGCCGTAGCTGGCTCCATTACTATCGCATAGTTATAGCATATTCTTTTTGTCTAAATTCAGTAGTGAAAGACGTAGAACATAAGAATTATACCTCCCCTGGTACAAGTACAATTCGATTGGATTATTATGGCATAGAACTTTTTAAGTTATACTTCTTAAATTAATAACTTTTTCATTATTAATTAAACGTAAAATAATAAATATTTTTTTAGGATAGTCCGATCTTGATAAAATTAGGTATGTGCACTTAGTATCATGGGCACATACCAACCCTTGAATATGACCCCACCTTTCTATTACACCCTGTATATTCAGTTCCCGTGACCACGGCCGTTACAATACGGTCGAAACGGGCCATAAAATAAAGGTATTTAGCCTTTAAATAAAATATTACGCGATTATGACCCGTAGCTTATAAAATTCTATAATGTGTACAAATCGCAAAAGCTTGCGAACATAATGCACACAACGTCATGTGATCTCAAACTAAGCAACGCTTTATATTGCAAAACAGGCTCAATGTCCTAGCCAGGCAAGGCATCGGTTCAGTTCAATGACCCCTGCCCAAAAATAGAAGCTTACATCGCCTTAAGAATTAGCAAGTGGGAGTTCATTAGAAGTTAGCTAGGTAAGATAAGCATTGTAGACGATTTTATACGGGCGAGGCGAGACGTGAACGGGCTAAGTAAAAGTTGAATTTTTCATGATAACATTTTAATTCTCGTCTGGTACGTGTGTGGTGTGAATGGTCCCCAAAAAATAATGTATAGACTGGGTTTCCGTCATAGACATAGATACTGGACTGCGTCATAACCATTGACTTATAGACCTGGACCGTGCCATCCCTTTCATTTAAAAAGTAAATATTGTCTGCAAAGCGGGAAAGAGAGAAAAAACTCGTGCAGCCCTGTCTCTTTGACAGGTATTGTACATAAAGTAGCGTTGTATCTTTCTAGAGAGTGTTCAATCTTCTTAGTAATGTCAAAGTGACATGTCACTTTGACATTACTTATATCATATCTCATATCATATCATCATACTATCATAGGTACCATGTCATGACATGGACCTATGAAGTGGATCAATCAAATTTCTAAAAAGAGACAATTACTGTGTTTGTCCTCTTTTAGGCTTTGCAGTCTGTACTAAAATGGCTATTACACTACCCCCTGAATCAGGGTCCTAAATCAGAAGTGGCCTTTAACTTTTGTTAGAGAATTAGGAACCTAACACTTATTTCACCTCTCTTTTTAAGAGTTTATGGTCCCTGTTCAGTTTATTTTATTTTTTTTATTCTCTCTTAAGAAAGCTTACAGACTAATACAATTTTAGTATTTATACAGTTACTTAATATACATGATGCTAATAACAAGCTTTCACAGATGCATTTTAAAGATTATACAATTCAACACAAAAGCAGACCACGGAAATAACAATTTAACAACAAAAAAAAATATAAATAACAGAAAAAAAAAATTAAGAATACAGAAAAAAAAATGGGAATACAGAAAATCTAAAAGGAAACCCTACCCACCCTACCGCTACCATATGTACAGTATATAACACCACAGCCAAGGTCGCTACTCGCTATCAAAAAATAGTTTAGCCAAGAGATTACCCGCAACTCTCGCGCTAGTACAGAATAGGTCTATGTTTAATTCACTGGGTAATTGGTTAAATTCCCTCATACCACGATGAAAGAAGGCATTGCGTCTATAGTTTGTACTTGTGAATGGTACGTCTAGGATTGGACGCTGCCGAAGGCCAGTTTGATGAGTCCGTAATCCTAGTTTTGCAATAAGCTCGGGACAGTCAATTGAACCATTTGCGATCTTAATCAAAAAACATATATCATTGATGTAACGCCTACGGTCAAGAGGCAGAAAATGGTATCGCTTGCAACGATGGTTGTAATCACGTGAGTAAACCTGTGCCTTAAAGTCCAGGTAACGCATGAATTTTCTCTGGATGCCCTCTATACGGGACCTGTAAGTCTCATACTGAGGGCTCTTAGTGTAATAAAGCGCATCACTTCATACCTGAAGGTTCCGAATGTAGAACATATATAAAGTTTTTAATCCTATACACTATTCCAATTACAAAGTCCTTTTTGTCAGGACTGTGATAAATAGTACACCATAGTACATAAACACGAGATTGCAGAACTGTACGCAAGTGAGTCTAACTTAGAACATGATGTTTTAAGATAGACCCACTTGCCTACAGACAGTAGGTACTCTTTAGATACTTACATGTCTATAGATTTGACATATTCGCACTCATCGTGCTTTTGTGTATCCATACACACTCCCATTATTGATTCTGAAACAAAGGAATTATAATTATTTTGCTGCAAGAGCTAACGATTTTGGAAGAAAGGCAAACATTTCACGAATGATATAAATACCACCTTTCTGTTATAGGAAAATTGGTAGTAAATGTTTACAACGCCGATGACAACAAATAATCAAGTAAGTTAAAGACGAAAAAAACGCTAGTTGCAATTTTTGTTGCTGTTTGCAATATCGGTGCAGACAGATCTTAAAGATTAAAAAAAACAACAGGATGCACTCCGAGAGCGCGAGCAGAAGTGAAAACATGAACATTATATTACATATTGATGAAATTTAATAATATTTTTCGATCTTACTGACATAATTCATTATGAAATAATATCAGCAATCAAAAAGAAAATTCAAAAATTAAAATAAAAAGGGAAAAAAATAATCGTTATTCGGACTCCAACTGGGGTCTTCTGGTTTCTGGACCGCCCGATTTCCCACCTGAGCTATAATAACATTGTAGATGGGGGCGAAATTTACCTTCGTATTTTAATGATATTGTAGCAGTTTTTCATTGCTCTCCCTCCGTCTTAAAAATTACTAAAGAAATTTTCACTTCAAAAATGTAGATGTACATTACCTATATGGCAAAGACTTTTGTAGAAAATTTATGAAACCTTATTTAATTTATTAACATTATGAAAGTCATGGAAATCTGTACCTGTAACATTATCAAGAGCAGCTAAAGCCACAATAGGAAACAAGTCAATATCCTTTCCATCGGCGATATTGCGTAGTTTCTCCGTCAATACTTTTTGGTTCTTGCAGAATACTGGCAGGAAGTTTTGGAGAATATTGAAATGGAACGCTGGAGTCAAAAATTTGCGATGAGTTTTCCATCTTTGACCTAAAAACAACCAGATTACATATCGATATCAACCCAAGTTTTGATTGGTTTTACTCGTTCAGCCATTTTGTTTTCATTATAAAGATTTTAAATGTAACGTTTTTTGGTTTAAAAAAACTTTTTAAAAACAAATATTAACTATTTTCACCATAAAAACTATAGTTCTTTTTTCAGTTCTGCCTCATGTTATTGCAAATAAAATTTTACTATGCTTGTTGTGTTTTATATTTGTGGCAATGGGCTGGCTATATCTGCAGAAGAACTGATGGCTGCTGGAGCAAACGAGTCCTTGAGTGGAGACCGCAATTGGGTAAACGTAAGGTAGGAACGGATCCCAGATAGATGAACTGACGACCTAAAGAAGATCGTTGGAATGGACTGGATGCAGAAGACGAAGATCCGGGTATTGTGTCGTAAATTAGGACGCCTTTGACTAGTAATGTACCTATGTGTATCGATACAAGCTGATGATCTTGCTACTTTATGATTATACTTTACCGGCTGATGTAAGCAATCCATCGCCGAGCCAACAATCCAAATATCTGTATGATCTGCCTTTCGTAATTAACTCTGAACTTGATACTAGCGGCTGAAATAATAAAATTATAATTAGCGCAATCTGACTGTGGCATAGGAATTACACTTACCTTTTAATTAATTTGCCTAGGTATATATTAATGACTTTAGGAGCCATTGATCTAAGCTGCATTTTATTATTACTTTTTTAACTATTTTACCCGACTGTGCCAGAGGGAGGGTAATGATTTTCGAACAAAAAAACGGACATTCAAATGTCCGTTTTTTTGTCACGCTTTTCAGTCCAAACGGCTTAACGGATTTCACCATAAGCCTCATGTTATGGTGAAATAATTTGAATATAAATATTATGTGAAAACCATTAGTTTCGTCTCAGTTGTAAAAGTGACATGGGCTATATATTTTTTCATGATTATTCTTTTGCAGTTGATTTTTTTATTTATCTGTTTTAATAACAACCTAACACATGTGCTGCCTATTAACATAGAATCTATTAAATATGCAAACATTGGCGGTGCTAAATTATAAGTCAATACTATAGCCTGCATGCAGTCACGTTCAGTATTATGTATACAAAATTAAACAGTGTTCAGACTTTCCTGTAAGATGTTTAAATCTCATCTGCATAAAAATACACCTAAAACATTGTGCATAAAAAAAATTATAACCAATAAAGTTTATAAATAATAGTATAGAAAAATATGTTTTTCATATGTCTCGTTATTATGGCATGTTTTGTATACTTTGGAATCTTGGATCAGATGCGAATCGAAGTCGAAATATTATGTTTAAAATCGAAGGAAAAAAAAATAGATACCTCAACATATTTTGGATGACTCAAAAAAACATATGGGCTTGAGAAAAAATGGACTCGAAAGGCATCGCCATACTTGAGTGTTATCTTATTAAGTAAATTCAAAAATTCTGAAACAAACAGAAAATATATATTAAAATCGTAAAAATAATCATATTATATTTAATATTTACAATAAATATCATTAAACATAAATGTTAATAAACTTGCTCTCTCTCTTATACTATAAGTATATATATTTTCTTTGAAAAAAATGCTTATTGTATATCTTTTATTTAGTATCTCTAAAGTTTGTGTCATTAAATTTTAAAATGTAATAAAATCTAATCATTTGAACACTTATAACCAATTAAGAAAATATATTTATTACGGGTCTTAATCGCGTGAATAATTTAAGGTGCAAACGGTCGAAACATCGGGCAATAAACAAGGTATTTTACCTTTTTTTTTATTGGGTTAACAAACAATATCACAATAACAAATGGTTAAAATAGTATGATGTTATACAAAATTAATGATTGTGACATCAACACCGTTTACCACGGATATGTTATTTGTAGATAAGTTTAGAAACACTTATAACCAATCCTGAAGAAAAACATGGACTGAAAAATTTACATAGATGACTATACATAGGTATACTAGATATTAACATTCTGAAGCTAGCAGTTTTGTTCGCTTTTATCGTTATTTACGTTACCTACTGTTTACAGAATTATTCAGAAATGGCTTTTGCTATGCTTAGTAGTAGGGATATTAATTAACGGAGGTGTTTTTATCGGAACCGAAATCGGAGTCGAAGTTTTAAAATTTGATTTATCGGAGTCTAAGTCCTTCGACTTAGACTCCGACAAATCAAATGGGGACAAAACAAAATGTGGGGAGTAAACAAATATGTTAAAATATAAGACAAAATTAACAGAAATAATGACGGAATTCTTTGTACTATACAATGATATCAGAGTGAATTTTTCATAGATTTAATATCTAATAATTAGCATGTAGCTGCAGTCGCCCCATAGTATATAGTAGGACCTGTGCTTCGACCTACCTTGAATCCATTAAATTTATTTATTGTTGACAGTTCTAAAAGGAGCAAAATATTGGCGTTGTAAGATTTACTAGCTTTTGCCTGCGGCTTCACCCGCGTTATATTTGTTTTTTTATCGAAAGGGGTATGCCCACCAGCAGTATCGCTAGTATTTACGTTGTGCCACAAGTTGATTAAATGTATAATTCTTGTTTCTAATTATAACGTTATTATATAATGATATGGAGTCTCACATTTGCCGGAATATTGAGATGCAAATATTAGTCTTTCAATTTATTTATTTCCTTTTTTTTCGTATGAAGTTATTTTTAACGGTGGTAACACTATTACCAAAATAAAATCGTAATATCGATTAGGGTTATTATCGATTTTTATTAATTAATTAATATAAATACTTTATTAATTGTTGCACCGTTTGAATGTAAAGAACGATAATATTTATACACTATACTTTTTAATAAGCATATTCTTTGATACCTTTAGATTAGAACCCGGCTCGATTAAAAATAAGAACATACTAATGAATTATAATTAAAAAATCGAGTAGGATATGACAAAAGTTATGGCAACACTGAAATGTAATGTCATGTCACTTGTTGTTGTTGTTGTTTGGCGTCGGTCCATTATGAAAACAGTTTAAAGTATTAGTAACAAATAGCTTTTGTTATTTATTGTGTTGTGTATGATATTGTGGTTAAATTACGTGAGTTTGAGATAGAGACTCCATATATACATAGTAACAATCAGAAATATTTTGTGAGACAGAGGCTCGTACCAATATTGTGACAATTGTGAAGTGTTTGTGAGATAGAGATTCGGATTATATATCCCTGCAAAGCTGAATTCATAGCCATAAACTAGTGTTACACATCATGTGTAATACATAATTAATACGCAATATCATAGTTATGTCCTATTTAAAAAAAAAAAGTGTATATAAATATTTCGATTTTCGAAGTTCCCCATATCAATTAAACCCGGCAAACTAGGTAAATCATTGTTGGTTTTTCTAAAAGTATATATTAATGTCTACATAAATCAGTAGTTTTCATCTTGGCACAACAAAATTTGTAGCGATACTAGATTCCATAGTCACTTAAACAATCGCCTTTGGAACGACGTTTCACACTACAAGGTTTCACTACTTGTGTGCCAAATTTCAGCTATATCTCTTCAGTGATTTGGGCAATGCGTAGATAATCAGTCAGTTACGGTTTCCCATATACTTACATACTTACTTATACAGTTAAATATTTTACCAGGATTATACATACATAATAGTTGTAGGTATTAAGTTGACCTTCGGCTATCTTGGCATTCGTGCAGACTAGGTTGAATACCAAACCGGTTATAGGCAGTCATTATGTTCATATCTAAAAAAATATCCACGATCTGTTTACTATTGAGTATTATATTATTACTTATGACTACTATTAGTTAGGTAGATGTTTATTTATTGCTTAGATTAATATGCAACCGTTTTTGTTTAAATAATATAAATGTTTAGTATTATCGCGTCAACATAAAAATAAATTTGAGTTGAGTCATGCATTTTTTAGAGCTGGGTGGGTGCTTATTAGCGAGCTGTGCGTATAACTGGGCAGATACATGTTTGAGGTTCTAGCGTGTGCGAATATAACATTTTTCAAGAAAATTTTAAACTAACGATGCCACTGGAAAATAGCCTAATGGCTATGGCAATCGTGGCGTCAAGGGTTAAACTACCCATTACACTACCGACGTGAACCCACTCCTAACGCAAGCCATTGAGCTTAGCTGGAGGGGTTAACAGCATTGCTAGTAATTTTGGAGCCACGATCAAACAAAACAAAATATATTTCGTAGCAGCTACAGCAGCATACCGCAGCAAAAAATACAATCTACAGCCTAAAGCGCTCTGCAGTCTATATCAAAATAGGCATCGACCGCACAAAACAATGAGGTGGACTGCAACTACAGACCGCCTAAACTCTAATCGAATAGGATAACAGTCGAATAGAATAGCGTCGCAATTACGGCGTTGCGTGCGCAAACTGCGAAGTTTGGCACACGCAACGACGGCATTCTCTTCGATTGCCATTCTATTCGATTAGCGTTTATGCCACTTGTCTAGAAGCTACAGTCTGCAGCTCGAATCGGACTTGTACGATTACGATCGGACCGATACGAAACGAACGCGTTCGGCTCGAGACAGCCTCGTGATCCATCTTATACTTGCAGATAGATACACACTATGCTCTATCATAACAGTAACCTAATGAGTAGTCTTCACATACATGGGATCGACCCCGCTATAAACTTTGCGCCACAAAGACATAACTACTACTACTGCTACTTATTTATTCATTTATACCTATAATAAACGTATAATAGTAAGAATTGTATCGAAATCTATACTAATATAATAAGCTGAAGAGTTTATTTGTTTGTTTGAACGCGGTAATCACAGGAACTACTGATCCGAATTGAAAAATTCCTTCACTGTTGGATAGCCCATTTATCGAGGAAGGCTATATAATATCACGTTACGACCAACAGGAGCGGAGCAGCAATGATAAATGCTGCAAAAACGGGGAAAATTTACGCTGACGAAGTTGCGCGGAACAGCTAGTATAATAGTGCGTGTTAACCGACCAATGAGGAGTCGACTACTTTGCTAGGTAGGTATATTTATTATTTATCATTGTTTATTCATTCAAATATTTATCTTGATGAGTGCCGCAATTATTAAAGTGTAGTTAACCTTAGGGTCGTATACAACTAGTCCGGCCATAAATACCGTTACATAAAAACTTTTCTTTTTTTCAACTTTTTAATTACTTTGAATTTGGAACGCATTTATTATTTTTAAAAGTTATATCAATTTCGCGCCATTTCACATATTTTTTCGTGTTCATTATCAAAATACAATATGGATTGGGGTATTAAAGAAAAGTACCTGGATGACTGAGCTTTGCTCGGTATTTTCAGGGTTCCGTAGCGAAACTGGCAAAAACGGAACGCTTATAGTATAATAGTCTCTTATTACTACCGTGATTTTTTTTACATACCCAACAACAACCATTTAGCTAGAAGGGTGGGGGGAGGGACACTTGACTCTAACAAAAAAACCCGCCTGCAAAAAGAAGGTACCCTTCGCATTTATTATCATGCCGTCTCGGAGGCACCATTTTTAAGTTCAACAGGATTCAGTGATGCCTTGTTTACTACGAAACACTAATAAAAATGTAATACAACCATTTGAGTTAGTTACACGTTAATACTTTAATCTCGATAAATACATCCCACGAAAAACTAGCACATAGACATAACATAACGGAGCTCAAAAATAAATTTAAAACATAAACAAGTTTCCCTATATAATTATTAATTTCATGCAGTCGGAGGCATTAGGTAAATGAATCTCGATGAACTTAGTAAAGTGCCTCCAGTCGGAGGCACTTTACTAAGTTTTTTATATCGAGATTCATGAAATTAAGCCATGTTAAGCCGTCTATTGCCCTTTTTATGGATTTTTTTTATTTTGTTTATTACCACGAAGTTTATAAGTTAGTGTATAGATGGAGTTACTTTCCAAATTAAAAGTCGTAGTTAAGATTTTCCAACAGGCCTTAAAAACTCTGGGGTCCTGATTTCTTTTAGTGTTTTATTTACAAACCCCCAAAATTTCACCTAAACCTTCATGAAGGTTTAACAAACCTAATATAGAAAATAAGATATTTTAAATTTTATCATGTTTTTTTATCATTTATATATATACATATATATATATATATATATATAAAATTAATGCACAAAAATTGTAAATTGTAATAAGATAAAGCTGAGGTGGAGGCCTGGTGTCCTGAATTACAGGCTTCGAGCCTAGTTTAGGCACCAGTCTTCCACAATATTAAAACAGTAATTATTGTATACCTACATAAATATTGTAAAATAATACTATTGCGGCAAGAAAAAAAATATTATTATTATTATTAATTAAGTAGGGAATCTTGTTTCCATCTTTTTTGTGCAGGCGGATTTTTTATTTTATAATTTATTTTTTTATTTAATACTTTTATGTGGTTGTAGCATGTAACCGATGTAACAACTTACTTTTATCACAGCTATTGTCAAGTTTTGAAAATTGAAAAAAGAATGGTTGCTAACTAACTTTTTCAGTATTACAGTCATAATCATGTTATACCTTTTTAAAATACTTATGATGAGGTCTTTAATTTGATATCCATATTGCAGTATATAAAACATTTTTTGTTTCACACCTCTTTATTTTGACATCTCACAGTCGTAGAACACTTGGGCGATCAAGACTAATCTAACGACGTCTTAATTGTAGAATCCGTTCAGTGGATTGTGAGATATCAGGTAATACAGAATATTACATACATACGATACGCGCGAAAAACATAACCCTTTCTTACAGTCGGGTAAAAAAGGTTTTTTTTTTTAAGTTTTTGCCGCAGTTTAAAAGTTATTGGATCATTTATGTATCTCTATATTTGTTGTACATACCTATTTATGTCAGTCATTTAAATTCTTTGTTCAGCAAAATCATGTCATGATTATACCTACATATACTGTAGGTGTAATGCCACGTTCACAAAGCATTAAGAAAAGCTGGAGATATTCTCTAGCTTTACTTAATGCTTAGCAAATGTGGCATTATGTGCAATATGAACGTGGTTTATATTCTATTGAACATGATAATAAAAACTTTAGAATATATTAGTCTTTATTTCTGTAAATTAAATATAATTTAAAATAATTACGTGATAATTTTCTGGTGGCTAAGGCATCGGACTCGCAATTATGAGGTCACGGGTTCGAATCCTACCCATTACACTACTGACTTGGACCAACTCCAAACACAAGCCATTGAGCCACACCACATTGCTAGTTAGCTTTTTGGCAATAAAAAAAGTCTATAATTATGTACCAATTAAAACCAGAGTCTTACATCTGCCTAGCATATACCAAACTATGTAGTTATATTTTTGGTATCATGGAGATCAAAATTAATGGCTTGTTTCCAATTGACTGGCCGGTTGATCTAGTAGTTAGTGACCCTGAGTGCTAAGCAAGAGATTGTGGATTCGATCCCCACCCAGGATAAAACTTTGCGTGATGTGCGTGATGGTTTGTTTTGTGTCTGGATATAATATATCTATAATGTGTATGGTTGTTATACAGGTTCTGGCAAGATATTATAATTATATTATTAATTTTAGTTCTTTATGTCGCAAAATTTTCATTCCTCATTACTTTCATTTCACTGACGAAAAGGAAAAAGAACCTTATTCATTTAAATTTATTGTTACACTATTGAATCTAATTCGAAATAGCAATTCTAATGCAAAATTACCAATTTCGAATAATTCAACCGTTCTTTTGGTTTAGGTATCTCTATTTTTACACCACTCTATTATTGCGAACAAAAAAATCTATTAAGCCGTTTTAGGCCCTTAGTAACTCCAAAGGACACCAATTAATGTATTTAGTCATTTAGATAATGTTATCTCCTTTCAGACAACGTAATTAGTATTGAATTAAAATGCAATCAAGTAACTATAAATAACAAACAAATAACAGTATAAAATACCTGAAGTATCGGCAATAAACATGTGAGCATTCCCCAACAACGGCAAAGGTATCGGTCCGGGCACATTACTTCTATAACTATCACTTAGCATTCTAATCCAATTCACCAGTAATAACAACACCAAAATAACACATACTAACATAAATAACATTTTAGTAATATTATATTTTCACTTCATAAACTACTTCACAAAGAGGTTTTTAATGATAATGACATGCGATAGGCACACGACCGCTTTGCTCCGTTGTAAAACGGATACCGAATGAATACTGACGGGCCACTTTGGTCTGTTTTTTGTTGAAAAAAAAACGTAGGTACCTACACAAAAAACTGCAGCGTTTTAGTACGATGACAGGTTAATATATTATTGAACGCGCTAATCCCATGGTCTTTTTACCCGACTGTAAGGAAGGGTTATGTTTTTCACGTGTATCTTGTATGTTGGTAATAATGTTTATTACCTGATATCTCACAATCCACTAAACGGATTTATACAATTAAGACGTCGTTTGATTCTTCTTGATCCCTCAAGTGTTCTTAGATATGTGACGTTTGAAACCAACAAACATGGCGGCTGTGAGATGTCAAAATAAAGAGGTGTGAAAAAAAAAGTGGTTTTGAATACTGCAATATGGACATCAAATTAAACGGCTCATCTTAAGCATTTCAAAAAGGTATAACATGATTATGACTATAATACTAAAAAGTTAGTTAGCAACCATTCTTTTTTCAATACTTGACAATAGCTGTGATAATAGTCAGTTGTTACGAGTACATTCGGTTACATCTTACAACCACAAAAAAGTATTAAATAAATTAATAAATTATAAAAATAAAAAACCCGCCTGCACAAAAAAGACGGAAACAAGATCTCCTACATAATTATACAATTTTATGCAGTCGGAGTTTACTAAGTTTATCGAGATTCATTAATGCCTCCGACTGCATGAAATTATATAATTATGTAGGAGATGTTGTTTCCATCTTTTTTGTGCAAGCGAGTTATCACAAGCTTTTATTTAACTTGTCCTATGTGTATGTTAGTTTGTATGTTAGTTCGTGTGGGTCAAATCTTAGAAGCTAAATTTGTACCACTTCCTGACAAATTGGATACATACCCTAGGTATTGTTGATGATAATGCATTATTATAGTACCATAGACCAGATCTGATGATGGAGTCGAAAGGTGGGCTTGGGAACTCCGAGACAAAAAAAAAACAGAAATTTGGGCTCATTTGATTTTAGATCTAGAGCTAGATTATTTCCTTGCTCTGATGATGAGGGTCTGGAATATGAAAGGTTGGTACTCAATTGTCACGTAATGTACCCTGTACTGGTAGTGGGGTCACAGGGTCTAATTCAGGATTTTAAACGTATCATAACTCAAGTAAGATCCTTAAACTCAAATGATATATATTATATCTTTTTGTAATCATATCAACCCAAATAATGTCCCACTGCTGGTCATGGGTCTCCCCAGTAGAACCTACTTATTATAGATCCTGGGGGTAATTGCCATAATCGCCACGCTTGGCGAGCGGGTTGGCGATCGCAGTAAGGCTTCAAAGTACTCCGAGGACGCTGCTGCCCGTCCTCCGGGGGAAATCCCTTAGTCGCTTTGACGACACCCACAGGAAGAGATGGGGTGGCACTATTCTTCAGCCGGTACCATACGGCTAAAGAATATGTGTAGGGCAAGGTGTTAAGTCCCTCCAACACAAAGGGAGGATCCTCCGACCAGGCGAGGTGATCGTGCCTGGCGTGCCTTTCCTGGCTACGGAACAAAAAATGCTTGCATTTTTTGGCGCTCTCCTCCCGGTTTAAAATGTTCATGGATGAATAAATAAGTGAAAAAATAATGCCAAAATTTTAGAATGCTCCGATTTTCATAAAACTACTCAGTATCATGGACACATAACAACCCTTGAATTTGACTACACCTTTCTGTTTCACGTTGTATTTGTATCAGAATTTATAAATTCTGATACATACACAACGTGAAACGTGTGGTATATATACCACATACGCTATAAAATCAGGAAATACAGCAGACAAACAGCAAACATCAAAACATAATGTCTATCTATGTAGCTATCCATAGGATACTCAGTGCGTTTCACAAACTGCTTTTCCATTGCAGCAGTTTACCTTTGAAAAGAAACTCTATGTCGTTTCCCAGGACGCAACAGATAAAGTTTTTAACATTTATAAAATTAATGTTGGTAAACTTTCGCAATTTGCACACATTATGAAATTATACATATGTACTACGGGTCTCAATCGCGTGAAGAATTTAAGGTAAAATGTCTTGTTTATTGTAAGTTAGTTATAATTTCATAATTTATAATATTAGTTTGAATAAGTGATTTGGTACAGGGTAATTGAAATAACACAGTTTTTCTATAGGGTAACTTTATTTCATTATGTGGATAATGGCCACAGCATCAACAATGTACACGATGTATGAATATAATATTATAACACCACGTGAGCTAGCGATTGTACGTAAAATAATAAAGTCTGCAACAACTATCAGACATTTGTTTAGATCACATACTAAATACGACCTCTTAATCTCTTTATTACTTGCACTCACTTCAAATCATATATTCAAGTTAATTAACAAACAATACAAGTGCATAACAACCATTAAAGATAACGATAAATTATGTTAATCTCGGCTTAAGCCTAATATGAACACCATTCTTAGATCTTAAAACGAGCTCTGCAGTGGGTTTAGGCACTAAATCTGACGGTAGTATCACGAAGTTCTTGATTATCTCTGATATTGCCACTTTCAGCTCCATCATAGCAAACTTTTGACCTTAAACAAAGAGTAACAGCCGATTAAAGAGATATAATCATGGTGCATTCAGACTCATGGCAAGCAGCCACGTGCTGTTCGGCTGTTTGTGAACATTTTTTTTGTACCGCCCGCCGCGCACGCAGTCCGAAGAGCAGCTCAGCAAGCAGCCCGAAATGGGTCGGCCATTTCGGGCTGCTTGCCCGAAATGGAATAAAAGAAAAATTAGAAAGAAGGTTATTAAGTATAAAAAACATGAAAGGCTATAAATATAGAAGAGAGAGGACAATCTAAGAAAAGATGGGTGTACTATGAATTTAACGAATTTATGAGAAGAGATATAGAGAGATATTTAAGACATATATTTTTTGAAGAAGTTGAAGTTACATAAAGAAAGTTAAAAACAAAATTTAGTAATTTTAATTACTTAGCTCAAACATGAAAAACTCTTAAAAGACGACAAGCTATTTTTGTGATGGTATTCTCAATACGACACACACACATACCTATACAATTCCTAGGGCCAGCACTGAAAACGAGCCAGTTGAAAGGATTCGACAAAGGAGCCTCGAAGCGTTCAGGTCTGAACTCCATGGGATCTTCAAACAAGTCCGGATGCCGCTGGATTTGGAGTATGTTTATCAGAGCTGTAGTCCCTTTTACAAGTTTTAAATCTCCTACCTCTGCAACAAGAAGTAAAAAAATACAATCACTGGTGAATCCAGGGGGCTTAAGCTTTCCCACTCGTCGCTCATCATCAAATTTTATTATGTTCCAAAATATTAACGCCAAAAAATTCGATCTCTAAGTTGTCACGTAGAAATTTAAAGGTCTAATTCAATGGGATGGACAGTGGTTACATTAATGGTTAAACTTTTGCGATTTGTACACATTATAAAATATATCTCACGGGTCTTAATCGCGTGAATAAGGTACTAAAATACCTTTTATTGCCCGATGTTTCGACCGTATTGAAACGGCCGTGGTCTCGGCTAGACGGCCGTTGCAATACGGTCGAAACCTAGTATATATAATTTTATTAAGTGATTACATTTTTAAACCTAGCCTGATAACACCACTTAGCAAAACATAACACAATTATGATGAGAAGATGGAAAATAAACACAATCTTACCACAATCCTTAGTCATCAGTCGTTCGACGAATGGCACGGGCGGGAGGATTCTCATTGACTCCTTGAGCACCAGCTCCAAATACTTCATTTTATGTAGCTCGCTAAATAATAAAGTTATTCTATGACTATCGATTATAGTTAGTCTAAACATGTGCAAATACTGGTAAGGTAGGTAGATATTTTATTTTTAAAGGGAAAATCTATTGCTACTCAGTAATATGAGATAAAACGTATATATATGAAAATTAATGCCTATTTCCGACTCCTATTCGACTTCGACCGACTTTATCGATTTCAATCATTATTTCATTGTTTTGTTCGGATTCACTCAGGGAAGGTTTTAAAAATAATAATAGTTAGGAAAAACTCAAAGTATTGCTAAAAAAAATAAAAAAAATACATTGGTAATTTTTTAAGGGAATAAAATTTTCAAGTTTATATGTGTTTAATTAAATATCATCACATGTTCTATATACAACTTTAGTTAATATAGATTCTTTTTTTCATTTTTTATAATAGTGCCAATAGATTTAAATTCGATATATACATAGTTTGACTACCGAGAATGAAATTAATACGTCACAAAATGTTGGTTTCATTTACGATATACCAGGTCTGTCAGGTTCAGCTTGCACTAATTAAGTGTGTGCACCGATACAAGTGCATTCTCTTTTCCATCTAAAAATCTCTTTCCAAATCCATTACAAGTTTGGGCGCAGGATCTACGATCCGTGCTGTCTGAGGCTCGCAGCGATGTGTCATTTTTCGAAAACGGCCACCCCTCTAGAAGTTCATTTCCAAGGACTTGCGGCGGACTCACGCGACTGATGCTACAATAGTCAGAGTATGACAATGTATGACGCCGTTTCCGAGATCTGCGACAGACGCGCGCGGCCGACGACTCACATAGGCTATATATCTATTTATTATACGGAAACTTGCTTAACGTTTCGACCAGGTTGCACCGGCCGGGGTCACAAACGGACTGTCGCAGCAATGTTAAGACTCCGTAAGGCCGATGACTCTTCATCTACCCTCACCTTTTTTGTTTCTCGAAAAGTTAGGGTCACTGCACACTACACTGATTGTGTCCATGTTAACCGACTGCGAACTAATACGAGGTTGTGTTTTACGAATCACTGGATTCCACGTCACGGATAGTTTGACGGCCGGCAACCTGGTCGAAACGTCAAGCAATTTGAAGGTAAACAATGCACGTTAATTCCTGTATTATAAACGCGAAAGTTTCAATGACATAGGCTGTGCCGCTATCGGTTGCGATGGACGGAAGTTAACCTTAAGGGCCGACAATAACTTACTGACTTAATCTCTCTAATATTGACCTCCGAGTTAGGAACCGCTCATTTTGTTACTGAGTTTTCGCCGTGGTTTCAATTTTAGTCCACCGGGAAACAATAAGTCATTTACTTTTAGGTGATACGTGATGTGATAGTTAGCTGGTCATTATTTATATCGTACCCAGAGTGAGGGTTTCATATTTGCTTAGCCAGAACACGTACGGTTAATTTAGATTGACTTCCTAATGAAATGGTAATTTTATTAGCAAATGTTTTAATTATTTCTATTCCATTTGGAAAATAGAATAAAAAACAAGGAGAAAGGATTCGTAACATAAAATGCTAATTATATGAATAAGGGCGTACATAATCTTCCTTCGAAAAAATAATCTATGGATCACACAAAGTGATTTCCGGCATGGGAATCAATGTCACGACCTCTAGCGCAGCAGTATCACACACACACACACACACACACACACACAGACATTTACTACACCACCGAGACAGTCATGAAAAACCAGGCAAGTGCATGTCGGGCCACACACAATGTAGGGTTCCGTAGTACCTCCCCCCCACATCCGAATAATGTAGCTTAAGAAGTGGGTTTTCTGTTGTTTTTGTTTCATACTTTCAACGTTATATCTACTTAATAACATTTTTAGTTGATGTGATAGTTTTCCTTTTAATTTCACTATATACACTACCGTGATTTTTTTCACATACCCAACATCAACCATTTAGCTGGCAGGGGGCGGGGGACACTTGACTCTATCAAAAATTTGCACTTTAAAGCTTAATATTTTACAAACGGATCCCTAAATCTAAAAATCGGCTTCCCAACCCCTAAACGTTTTTAAAAGACCTATCTAATAATATCCCACATTATCGGGTAGATGAGAAAAAAAAAATCACACCCCCACTTTACGTATCGGGAGGTACCCTAAAAAAACGACTTACTTTGTCGGCGTAAATAATATGTGTATCAATGCAAAATTACAGCCTCCTAGCATTAACAGTCTCTGAGCAAAGGTGTGGATGGACGGACATGACGAAACTATAAGGACTCCGTTTTGCCATTTTGGCTACGAAACCCTAAAAATGACCTCATTTACGCGAGCTAACCCGATATAACTTAGGTCTTGCAAGCGGCTTTGGCCATGTAATAGAAACCAAATGACCCTTGACTACGCAACGTCAAAAGTATCTCATTATTAACAAAGTCAAGTTTCCTCGTTCATTATACTTGACTCTCAAGTCTGTATACCTACTAGATATTTTTTATGTTCATAATTATGTTTTGTTCATTTATCCTATGTATTAACCTATTATTAAATCACCTTGTGTTTTTTTATCTCATGTTAGCTATCAAGTGTCACGTAACAATCAATAATGGGTTTTTAATTGGATAAATTATCATTTTTTTCTCGATAAAACAACTACCTAGTTGAATGGAATACAAGTACTTAACAAGAGTAAAATGTTGCATACAAACCCCCTATGTGTTACATATATTTGACTTGCTGTCCCTCGCAACTTCGTCTGCGTAAATTTCCCTCGTTTTTGCAACATTTCTCATTGCTGCTACGCTCCTATTGGCCGTAGCGTAATGTTATATAGCCTATAGCCTTCCTCGATAAATGGGCTATCCAACAGTAAAATAATTTTTCAATTCGGATTAGTAGTTTCTGAGATTACCGCTTTCAAATAAACAAACAAGCAAACTCTTCAGCTTTATAATATTAGTATAGATAAAGCCTTTATTTAATGTGAACTTTATTTTAATACCCATATTGACTCCATTTGGACAAAAAAAAAATCGAGTATTACTTCTATCAAGTCTGATGGCAGCCATATTGGTTCTCAGACTCATTTAACGATTGTAACAATACCTCAATATCTAAATCTGTTTAGGAATTTAGAAGTTATGAAAACCAACATACATGCGTCAACCCTGAAAAAATACACTCCTTTTTTGGGACAGTTTCGTTAAACCATCACACTCTTTTTTTAAAGCAGTCGTGTAAAAAGTCAAGAAAAAATAAAGAAAAGTATTGACTAATTTGTTATCTATAGATAATACTTACTGGTAAGTGGGATCCCTGTTCATATCATCACCGAAGATTGTTTTAAGTTCGGCATAAATCTTCTCCTGAACATCTCTGTGTTTGGACAATGTATAGAGCGTGTAAACTATTCCAGATGTCGTTGTGTCATGACCCTAAAGTAACGTTGTTGTATTAATAAACAATAGATGTCCTGAGAGTACAGAGGTACAAAAGGCCGGCTTCCTACAACGAACGACGAGATCGCCGTATGTCTATGTGTGCGTAGGCTTATTGTTGACATAAGAAAAGAAAGGAAGGAACAATATTTATTTGACGCAGATCCAGCTACGAAGTGGAAAAAATACTCCAAATGAATACCTGGTTATGAACAGAGGAATGGTCCTCTGTTCATAACAACTGGTTACGAAAACGACAAATAAATTCCGTTTTCTTAACTGGTTATCAAACAAGAAAAAAAATTCCATGTTCGTATCTGCTTATCAAAGATCAGTTACGAACGTGGAGTAAAGGGCTAAGATTTAGATTTTTACATACCTATACAAATATCTAAATGTAAACTTAAAACTAGCTTATCTTAGGAAACTGTACACTCAGCGTATTGCTGTGATGTGGCGAACCACATCACAGCGCTGATTTTCCGTCTGAACCTTAAGGGGGTTGCACGGACACGTGAGCCGGCCTTCTGTACCTACGTATTTTGTGCTAAAGTAACGAAAAATTTAAAAGTACAAGGCAGAAAAAATCATCTTTACCTAAATGTTAAAACAAGCAAAAATACTGGGTTGATTATAACGAAATTCATATGGCATATAAATCTAACCTCAAACATGAAAGTGTCGACTTCCTCCCTCACTTGTTCAGCATTAAGCCTTTTACCATCAACTTCAGCCAACAGCAGCAGATCCAAGAATGCGTGTTTGTTTCTAATACCTTCAAACATAAAAAAGTATTTGTTTAAGTAAAGTTTAATTTCATTTCAGTTTGAAATTTGCAATCCACATCCAAAAGGCACTGATTAAAATATTTTTGGAACATGATTTTTACTTGAGAATAAATTGCATCATAATCATTAAGATTTGTCTTGTTATATGTGGACGTACATAGTATATCAAAAGACATAAAAAAATTGCTATTTAAACTTCAAGAGACTAAATGTTTTTATTCTGTTTTAGAACTCTTTATGAAGGTTATTACCTACTGACCCAATTTAATGCTAATCAAACAATACATCCGGTGCCATTATTAGGTTGAGGTTGCTTATGTCGTAAGGGAACAATGTTGTAATATTTAAGGTAATTTATTTATTAAACTATTATAAACTTTATTAATCTAAAAATATTTGATTTAAGTAGTTATTCAAACTTTTTTCTCGAACACTTGGCCAATATCCGCGCCTGGCTAATAGGGGCCATTTTTCGTACATATGAGGCGAGATATAGGCGGAGTACGATTTAAGCGACGGTACGACTAAGGCAACTTTAGGTACCCTATATCATCACATTCGACCCTTAAATGTTGACTAACGGTGGGGTGGACTCCCTTAACATTTAGGGGATGAAAAATAGATGTTATCCGATTCTCAGACCTACCCAATATGCACACAAAATTTCATGAGAATCGGTCGAGCCGTTTCGGAGGAGTTAAATTACAAACACCGTGACACGAGAATTTTATACGAGTATATAAGATGTTTATCTGTAGTCCGGTTGCCATTAAGCTTTGCACAGTTCGGGTTAATATGCCAGAACTTACCAACGTCATTTCCGGCATCCAACTTGGTGATATTAGCTCTATTCAACTCCTCTTGTCTCAACTCGATGACTTTCTTAGTCTGAGAATGTAAAACCGACAGAGCTTTGTCTTGCTGGGTTTTTACAGGAAGTAAGTTAAATATGGCATCTGGTCCGAGCAATGGCTTTACAATACGGTTTGCTATAATGGCAGCGAGACTGAAACAAAGAACAGTACAATCCTTACAAAGTATAAAACAAAGTCTTAAAGATCTTCTAAACTACGCAATAGATTCTAATGCAGTTTTCACCAACAGTTAGTATTTTTTTTCCAAATGGTGATGTATACAGAGTGATTTGTAATATACTAATAACCGCCCGCTCTTGGCTTCTTTACATAACACTAAAGAACTGTGTTATTTCAGTTTTGGAAAATATTTCAGATATTAACTCTTAATCACCTACCACTTGTTTTTCGAGTTATGATCTTAACCAGCTACAGACTAAATACTGGAGTTAAATCGTTATTTATTGTGAAGTTTATGTCCTAAACCTGTCAAAGAAACATCGAAAATTTATATTATTTTTTTCAAAAATGATATAACGAAGTTATTTTGTGTAACGTACCTAAAGAAGCCAAACGGAAGTGTAAGTATAGAATTTATATCTCATATTACAACGTATAAGATTTTGGTCTAAATAATGCATGATACTAAGTGCTTATACTGTGCCTGATTTTAGCCCCAAAGGAGTTACAATTTACTTACGCCATACACTGTTTTGTCCTTTTTTTCCACTCAAAAATCAAACCTCTCTAGTACAAATCAATTTCAGTAAAAAGGTATTTTTAGACGATAGTACAAACTACGTATCTACCTAAATAAATAAAAATGAATCGCCGAAGTGTATGTACATAACTTTTTAACGACAGTACGTAATTGGATAATTCTTTTATGTTGTAGGTATTCGTTGTTTTCAGGACAAATTTTGTAGAAAATAAATTAATTAGAGAGTAGTACGGAAAAATGACACCTATGGGAAGCCGGGGCGGACAGCTAGTTACTTAAATACCAACATTACATACTTACATGTCAATAGACTTCACATATTCAGACTCATGCTGTTGTGCATCCACACAAACTCCCATTATAGATTCTAAAAAACAAAACAAATAAAAAAAAATGACAGTTGAAAAAAGTGGCAATGAGTTTTTATTGCGATCTTCTCATTAGCGCTATTCAAGCTCTACTCAAATGTGTTAAGCACTTGGCAGACATGCCATATCAATTTTAGGTAAATATACATTCCGTCAGACGTTCATAAGTGCAACATCAAATAAACAAGTTTTGACTTTGACATTGAAAGGTTAATTAAACTTCTCAAAGCCACGTTTATACAAATATAAAAAAGCAAGTTTAAAAACAGGAACAGTTGAATCAAAACATAGGTACTGCATTCTTATGAACAGTTATCAAACAGACTTGGAAAATAGTGTTATTTCCTTAAATTATATTATATTTAGATTCCTGAATGTTGTGTACATATTGATAATTTCATTCATTACACGAATGACAAACATCAAAGTCTTCTACTACATTTTTGATATGCGTACTAAGGGATCGCCCCATCTAGTCTAGATGGAGCGTCTGTCTGTCTATCTGTCTGTCTGTCCGTCCGTATGTCACAGGCATTTACTCAAAAACTACTCAATGAATCTAGATGATATTTGGTGAAAAAATGTATTGTAGTAGCCGTAGAGGCTACTACAATATATTTTTTAGCTTTAGTTTAATAGCTGAATAATAATAATAAATATATTTAAGAGGTGCCCCCTACGCATGTAACAGACGCTGTTTTTTTTTTCAGCAAAACATCAACGTGTGGCACATTATTCGTCAAGTCTTTTAAAAACATTTTAAAGTTTCCAAAAAACTTTTTTAATTGAATGTATATTTTTGCAAATAATCGCTCCGAAAGTTGCTTAATCGTCCCCCCTTAACTTTTGAACCGTGTGAACAAAAAATATTGAAAAAATCATAAAGATAGCGCTTAATAATGACTTTTAACTAAAATTATTTCGATTAAGATCGGATGGATACGAATAGATACCTACTGTCATTGCCAAAAAAACAATGTTTTATGTCAAAAGGGCGTAAGTGCCATAAACATACGCTCTTCTGCTGATGCAATTGTTAGAGGCTGCGGAACCCAACACTGAGCATAGTCCTACATACTCTTGCCCGGTTTTTGCGTATCTAGATTAATCTTATCGTCCTCTAATCTTACCTGTTACATTATCAAGAGCAGCTAAAGCCACAATAGGAAAAATGTCAATATCCTTCCCATCGGCTTTCATGAGTAATTTCTTCGTCAATATTCTTTGGTTCTTGCAAAATACTGGCAGGAAGTTTTGGAGAATATTGAAATGGAAAGCCGGCGTCAAGAATTTGCGATGTGTTCTCCATTTGTGACCTACAACATTAGTTGATATTTAGAGTGCCATAAAACAAAATGTCGACTAACCAGTACTTAGTTTTGGACATGAGGTATTTCGAAATATAGTTTTGCGTGGGAGTACTATATTGTCAAAGTTAAAGCACATATTCACTTTTTAAGTAATTTATAGTACTTACTATAAATGAGATTAAAGGACACATAAATACACTTGCGAGCCTCTTTTTCAAAAATTAGTTAAATATACAAAAATATTCAAAACAGATTTAGGTTACCTCTAAAAATCAAGAAGTAAGATTTTTAAGTGATTTAAATTAAATGAACAATAACATCAAAATAATTTTATGCGTTTTCTGTAAAATAACATTTTTGGGGTTATACCTACCTTGTTCACTACAGGCACATAATTTAGTCTGTTGAATAAAAATTATACAAATATAGTTTTTGTATACGTGTAACAGAAAAGTGTGGTCAAATTTTAGCGCGGACAGTGTAGGTGATGAGTATTGCACCTACCATGGTGCCGTATCCGATTGCATTGTTATTTCGTAAGGAAAGGGATTTGGCATAAGCATTACATTTCTCCTAGTACAAAATCGATTGGATTATTATGGCATAGAATTTTTAAGTTATACTTTTTCAAATTGGTAACTTTTTCATTGATGAACGAATTTTAATTTAAAGCTACTCTGAATTTGATAAAATTAGGTATGTGCACTTAGTATCATGGGCAAATAACAACCCTTTAATTTTATTGCATCTTTTTGTTAGGTACTTTAAGTACATTTAAGCTTGTTGTATATTTAAGCTTGTTTACCTGTTGATGTGAGCAAGCCATCACCAAGCCAGCATTCCAGGAATCTATATGATCTGCCTTTTGTAATCAACTCCGAACTTGATACTAATGGCTGTAATAACACATGTCTGATTAAATAATATTAAATCCCTAGAGCATGATGAAAGGTGTTATGTAGTCTCAAATCATCTAAGAGCTTTACTAAAAACGTCCTGACTGTTGCAAAACGAAAGAAGAAAGAAATCTCCTGGATGTGACCTCCTTACTGGCGAAGTTCTTTAAAAGCTTCAACGAAAAGCTGTAGTTAAACTTACCACACTCATTAATGCTACATTCAGGCTAAAATATGTGCCTAACATATTGAAAGTAGCCGCAGTCATCATGATGCAAATATCATACTGACCAATATCACTCCTGCCAATAAAATCGAAACCTTTCAAAAAACTGCTACAGAATTGATTGAAACCGGTCATAGAAAAAAGAAATCTAACATCTAACTATCAATTTAGTTTTAAAGAGAAACATTCGACTGTAGATCAAATAGATCGAATTGCCATCATAATAAAAAATCACTTGAGAAAAAGAAAGTCGGTTCGACCGTTTTTCTAGATGTAGTACAAGCTTTTGATAAGGTATGGCATAAAGGCCTTGGCCATAAACTACAAAATATGCTACTAAAACAATTTGCGGTTATTTTGGAATCTTACATAACAGAAAGAGTGTTTAGAGTAAGACAAGAAGATGCATACTCAGAAATAAGACAAATAACTCTGATATACCACAAGGAAGTGTTTAGGTGACATTTTATACCTGTTATACATCTGTGATATTCCAGAACTAGCAGAAAACACCATTGTAACCTTCGCAGATGACACAGCAATTACGGCTACAGGAGTGTCTTACGGAGATCCAGTAGAAAAAGTCCAAACAGCAGTAAACACCGTCGTTAACTGGACTAAAAGTTGACATCTAAAGCTGAATGAATCCAAGTCAACTCATATTGACTTCACAAATAAAATACCCAATAATCCACCGGTGCTTATAAGAGGTAATATCGTACCATACGAAAGTATAGCTAAATACTTGGGCATGACTCTAGATGTTAAGCTTTGCTGGAAAGCACACGTCAAAAAGAAACGCATTAGTTAGAACTCTGCTACAATATGATTAATCGGTTACTTGTCAAGCATTCAGCATTGTCAGTTTCAAATAAAATTACCATATACAGACAAGTCCTTATGGTATTCAGTTTTGGAGCTGTATAAAAAAAAAGTAATACAAGGATTTCAAAACAAAGTCTTCGGGGTATTGTAAACGCTCCCTGGTATGTAAGAAATGAGGATCTCTATCGTGACCTGATGGTTGACCTTGGTGTCAATATTATAAAAAACTATGCCGAAGCTCATGAACGACAACTTCTTCGACATGTGAATGTCGACGCTATCCAACTCCTCGATACCACGGACATAGTGCGAAGCGAGTGTTATGTAGTGCAATGAGTGCTACCTATTAGAACACAAGAACAAAGTGACCTCCTTCAGTAAAGCCAATAGGAAAAGTGCGAATAAACACATTCTTAATTTTTAGTATTTAACCTAGCAGACTAAGTTAAAATAGAATTACTAGTCTTCAAGACTAGATTGTAATAGAATGACAAATCCAATCAGGGTTCAACATTTAGAGAAACAAAGTTCGTTTCGCAACATTCGCAAACGTACTATGTTTAACTTTCTTTTGCAAAAGATTGCAAAAGAGAAGACTTCACTTTACAGACACAACTTAGTACTTTACAATTTGATAATAATTAGAAATAAAGTGGAAATAACAAACGGAACTGTTAGAATTAAATCTGTCGTTAGAATACAAACCTCAACGTATTTAGGGTGGCTCAAAAAAACGCATGGACTTGAAAGGAGATGGGCTCGGAATGCATCACCATACTTGAGTGATAGTTTTCCAAGTAAACCCATAAATTCTGAAATACAAAAAAATACAGTTTTAGTATAGTATAATAATAATGGTCTCCTAACCGACGTGTGTGTGCGGGTTTTTTAATCCGAAACTATACCTTTGTTTCTTACAAATTTGTTTGTTTGGAGTTAACGCAAAACTCCGAGAATAGATCATTTTAAATTTTCCATATCAATACTTCTATACGAATATTATAAATGCAAAAGTTTGGATGTATGAATGGGTGTTTGTTATTTAATCACGCCACAACTGGTAAACAGATCTGAAACGAAATTTGGTTCAGAGATAGATTAGTCTGGAATGGCACATGGGCTACTTTTTATGCCGGAAAAAATGTTCCCCTGAGATAAATTTGTTTTAACAACAGCTAGTTTTAAATACTGCTACAAGTATATCGAAATCAACTGTAACTGTATATAGGTACTGCTTGCTCTGCGAGTTTCAAAGATAACCGGCATATAAAACCTAGATATTTACACTGGGCGGAGTCGCAGGCATAAGCTAGTGTTATGTTAGTTCCTATCTGGCTGAATTTTAGCTACCGTAGTTTTCAGATAAAAGATAAAATATTATCAGATAATCTCGATAAGTCATACGTATCTGCTATATCATTTTGGCAGATAAGATGTAATGGGAGTACATAAAATGTAATAAAATAAAATCACCAAACGAACACGAAGGTCAATATTAAAGTCAAATCATATTTTTACGTCTCAAGATAACACAAGTTTACATAATGTATATATTATGTAAGAACGTTTACAATGATATCTCTACGCGGTTATTTAAAATACAATCACACATCTTCGCTACGACAAATTTCTATTCTAAAAGAATTCTATAAATTCCCGTAATGGCCATCTTCAACCAATGAATCAAGAGTCTTTAATATGTAATTTAAAATTCTTGATTTACTTAGAAAGCTATAGTCGCACTTGTGATAATGATAAGTCATGATCCTGTTTGTCGCTTAACAAAAGCAAAATTCAAACAATCAAAGATCCAAAATGAGTGGGACAAACCGAATTGACCGATTTTAATGTTTTTTTTTAATATTTGATAGATATGAGAATAGGTCGTAAAGTTTTTTTTTATCGCAAATTTATTATTTTTTATGAATTGCGAATACTGGGAAAATTCACTCAGCCAAAGTTTCGAGGGTCAGCTAGTATATTTATACTTTTTTGTGATTTCACAATAACTATGTTGTACTCATACGAATTTTCGTGACTATGTTATAACAAATATTTGGTTGTGTGTTAGTTTGGTATTAAATATTTGCAAGTGCTTAGCGAACTATGTTGCTGTACATTTAATGCCAAGTTCATATAGCAATAGGTAACGTCGTAAAAAATATCGAGTTTTGTGTCTGCGTTAACAGTGTTTGTTTATTTGCAAACTATAATTATTTGCAGGAGAGGTGTCTTCTAACATGGTATACTCATTAATGGCATAATTATTATAGAGGACTGAAATTACATCATACAAAATTGCATCTGAAGATTCTAGTTGTATGTTATTAGACTGCCACTGTGGCGCGGTGGGAGTGTGTCCGACTGCTACGCAAGAGGACAACCTCTTGCGTAGCAGTCGGAAACACTCGATGGAGGGTTCGATTCCCACACGGGAACCACTTTGTGTGATCTACAAATTGTTGTTCTGGTTGTACTATGTGTCCGTGACTTGTATGTTTGTAAAGTCCCCCGAGACACAGGGATTGTAACCTACTGCGGGAATCGTCTTTAAAAAAAAAGTGAAATTGCTTAGGTTAGCTCTCTTAACACTGCTTAAATACCTACTGTACCTTAAAAACGGTCATAAAGTAAATCTTTTTTCTGTTTTCTGTCAAAATTTACGAAGAAACTCGTAATTTCTACCTCTCTCAGTTTATTTAATCTTGTATGCTTCCTAATCTTTTTATCTAGCGTAGTTATTAGGCATGTGTTGCAAAACCCGAAATGCGTGATTCTTCAAACATATGATAATAATATGATTAAATATCTTCAGTCAAATATCTCAGCATTTAGTAGGTCCAACACACAAAAGCCTATGTGTTGGTTAAGTCTACTAAATGCTTAAATCAATTTTGATTCTCATTCACCTTTATGCTTTCGCGGCTCATGAAAACTAACCTATATCCTTTCTCAAGACTCAAACTATCACCATACCAAATTTCATCTAAATCGGTTCAGCGGTTTAAGCGTGAAAGGGTTACAGATAGACAGACAGAGTTACTATCACATTTATAATATTAGTATGGATTGAACTACATCAATGATTTTTTACGACTGTTTCTTCTAATTGGGAAAAAATAATCAGATTTATAATCTGTACATTCCAGGCACACTGGTTTTTAAATACATGTAAAATAATCTACATACAAGCTCACTGCATATAGGTACATGGAATTATGTCTACAAATTTTTCGTCCAAGAACATACTGGTTATATCACTATCGATGTTTTCATTTGCCGTTTTTGAAAATAAAATAATACACGATACACCAAAGAAGCCATAAAATGTGATAAATATAATAAAAAAAATACCTGAAGTATCAACAAGAAACATATGAGCATTTCCCACCAGCGGCAAAGGAAATGGTCCGGGCAGATTAATCTTTTTACTTTCAATAATTAATTGTATCCAGTTCACTATAATTAAAAACACTAAAATAACTGATAACATTAATAAAATCATTTTGACTATGTTTTAAGGACGTGCGCATTACAAGCAACCTCATACAATGAGGTATATATTTAAAATGTGAGTAGATAAGCAGTGACAATAACTATACTACGGCGTATGCGGATATCTATATATACAATATGGTTTTGGAACTAA
Organism: Herminia tarsipennalis; assembly: GCA_945859575.2. NCBI lineage: Eukaryota > Metazoa > Arthropoda > Insecta > Lepidoptera > Erebidae > Herminia > Herminia tarsipennalis. The sequence continues at coordinate 32,742,171 of OX243830.2, forward strand.
GAGCTGTATTACGGATAGATTCGGTAGATTTGATGCGTTGTAGGACATCAAGCGGGGTCCTACTCACGGTCTTTTTTTCGTTTTGTTGTGTGTTCAAAATGTCCGCCGCGCATGCGTGTTGATGCATTTCTAAGCGCAGCTCTCTATTTATCATTATGACAAGATTTTGACAGTCCGCCCGGGTTCGCCACGAAAACGAAAAAAGAACATGAATAAGGACCCAGGAGCAGTATAAGCGCAGTTATGTCAATGTAAAGTCCGCGACACGCCGATATGGCAAGCGGAATATGAAATTTGACGGGATAGACAAGATAATCAAATTTCAGCAGAATACATAGCAAGTGATGCACAACCCGTTGGGCAAAATCCAATTGCATTATTAGGAATGGTTCTTTGTTATTTTTTTTTTTAAATATTAGGTTTACTTATATCGGTGCTTTATCGAATGAATTACAATTTTTTTTTATTTAAATGCTTTGAAACGAAGAATTAAATTTAATTAAATTGAATGAATGAATGCATTGTACAGAAAAAGTTTACAAAACGCGTAAAACGGATACGGATACTATATCAAGATAAAAGTTTGTAGCAGGATTCACTTGTGTAGATACACAAGAGTAAATGGTAAATAATATAATAATATCTATTATTATATCTATTTAAGTCAACTTTAGACTCAATTTTGAATATACAGCTCAGCGATAAGTCCTGGACCCAAGCATCCCTCCCCATTCACCATGGTGGTTTAGGGATCCGCAAAATTTCTAGTGTCTCCTTACCAGCCTTTTTGTCTTCTGTGCACAGCTCAGCTAGTCTTATTGGTAAAATCCTTCACTCAAACGATAAGACTGTGGGTTTGGAGGAAGCTAAAAAAACTTGGTCATCAGCATGCCCAGGTGAGGATATCCCTGCCCGTCCAAATTTTCAAAGAAGTTGGGATGATGGTTTGTGCAAATTTTCATACAACACTCTGTTTGACGAAAGCTCTGGTCTTGAGCGTGATAGATAAGGGGTATATTAATGGCTATTTACATAGATAAATAGCCATCGTAATAAATAAATTCAGGTAAATATTATACCTGTGTACTAAGGGATGAATATGCTTGATGAATTTGTTTAGCCTGTCAATAAATCGTACACATAATGACCACTTTAATAAGGAATCCTAAATACCACTGTAACGTTGATAACTGTAGAATATGTGACAGTATTTGTACATTAGAATAACGGAATACGTTATGGCAGAGTAAATTGACATTATAGAAGTAGGTACAGGTTGTTTATATTATAACAATAGCCATGGATTTGCAAGTAGCTATGTCTATATGTCAATTGTGTTTTTAGTAACCTGAACAATAATTTATATCACGGAATAGGTTATGACAAAGTACAAGTACTTACAGTTTATGTTGTAATTAACATGTAAATTACTTAAGATGATTATAACACTTTATAAAAGCACCACACAGTATTATAAATGAAATATAACAATAAATATCCACTGGTCACAAATGTAGGTACTGCTTGAAACGTCAAATATTGTTGTTGTGATATTTCACTTCTTTTATTGAAAATTAAAAGGTAGTGTGTTTTATCTGTGTAATAGTTTTATTATTATTAATTTATTTAAATAACATAATTCGGTGTATTAAATTATTTTATGGGTCAAAGTATAATAATTAGGAGTATTTGCGAAATACCCACATGTTGTTTATTTGTTCTATAAAAGGACTGACAGATTGTGATCGAGGCTCAGTCTGATTGCAACATTTGTGGATACAGGTACGATCCGATTCAGATTATACTTGTTGCTGGTTCTTTTGTGCTGATGTCCTATTATTGTGTATTATGTATAGATATTGACTAATAACAATATATTGCAATGTGGTATGATTTAATGAATATTGCCTGGTGTAATACTTATCAACCGTTCTACAGCGATATGGTCGTACATTGCAATAATGTTGTGAATTGGTTATGTTAGAAAGTATCTGTGGTATATTGTATTTAGGAAGTATGAAATGTAGTACGGCAAATGTTTATTAGGAGACTGGCTATTATGAAACCTTTGATACAAATAGACCAAACAAGGTTGAAAATATATGATACTTGTCATTTATACCTTTGTATTATTTACCTCCCTAATTTATTATATTTCCTATTGATACTATACTGATTGATAAGGTTAGATTGCAACTGATTGGGCATATGATCCAAATATCCTGACACAGTAGTAAGTGTAGTTCTACGATGAGTCGTAGTGGTCTACAATGAGTCGTAGTACTACTACGATGAGTCGTAGGACTTCTACAAGGAGTCGTAGGACTTCTACGTAGTTCTACAATAAAAGCTTTAGTATTTTATTACAAATCGCTACGACCCCTATGTAAAATCTAACATCAGAAGTTGGATAAGTTCTCATTGGCCACATAACTAATACAACTGTTGTAAGTTTCAGAATGGTTACTGCTGCTTGGGATTGCTTCTTCCGAGTCGATCTGCAATATTGCTGGTGTTGCTGCTTTTACTACTTCGGCAACTACCAGAGCTGATCTACAACGCTGGCTGTTTTTTTTTTTCCCGTGGTTCGCTCCCGATATTCCTCCAGTGGAATTCTCCAGTCAAGTAAAAAGCGGAGCAGAAAACATGGATTAAGTTTGAGTATGAAATACTCGGAGAGGTATTTACTATCATGTTTGCTTTGTTGAGGTAAATGTCTGAATAGTTGAGAAAGTGAGAATAGAATCTAAATTGATTTTAGTCTATGAGTTAGGCTATATTAACATGGATTGAAGTTGAATTGCATATTGGGTTATCATAAATGTTTTATCGTTGAAATGAAATTGAAAGTACTGTGACAATGTAATGACCTTTTACCCAAAAGTAAAAATAGACCGAGTGTGAGACCATGACTATAAATAACTATATAATGATGTCAGATTGACCGAGCGGATTGATGATAATCGTGAGTCACTAAACATTTCTATTAAATTTCCGTATAAAGCTAATAGGCCAGTAGTACAAATTGACATTCATATCGACTCAAGAAAAAAAATTGCATTTGACAAAGACGTTAGTTTTACGTTTACCTACGAGTGTACTGGTGAATTTTGATTATTATAGTTAAATAATAAAACTAGCTTTGACAGATCGAATATTATGATATGGTTTGTTATGCAGTAACAGAATTCTTATTCAAAAATTGTGTAACCTTAATTTTGTTGGCTTCTTTTTAGTTACTGCAAACAAATTGTTTATGAATAAGTACTCAAAACGTTTAACAAATGCGGGATAAATCCCATCGCATATTGAGTTTATGTGATAAAATAGATGCCTCTAGATAATTTGATATCTAAAAATATATTTTGACATTTTAAGACTTTAGCTGACGAAATACAATGAAATGCCTAACTAATTGTTTTGTTAACAGTATAGGCCGAAGACATAAACAATATACCTGACAATTAAATTTCTGTCACTCGATAGATATACTCAATTGATGTTAAGGCAAATAAACCACCATCATATACTTTTGTTTGAAAAAAAAAAAAAATTACACAAATAGTCTTTGACAATGACTTTATTTCTATACACCCGGCGAATTTCATTTTTGTTTCTTCTAATGTGAACTAAATATTGATACATTTCTTTTAATTGTATTTATTTCAATCTAAAAAGTTTAATGGCAATATTTAAATACTAAAAATCAATGGGATTTTTAGTTTGTTTGTGCACAAAAACAAACATTAGTAATTAATTTTTATTTTTCGTCTGTTTTTCGATTTCCTGTTAAGCTCTGAACTTATGTACATGTAAGATAACCTATAGAGTACGTTTTGATAAAAGGATGTTTTGATAATAGGATGTTTTGATAAAAGGATGTTTTGATAAAATGACGTTTTGGTAAAAGGACGTTTTGATAAAAGGACGTTTTAATAAAATGACGTTTTGATAAAATGACGTTTTGATAAAAGGACGTTTTGATAAAAGGACGTTTTGATAAAAGGACGTTTTGATGAAAGGACGTTTTGATGAAAGGACGTTTTGATAAAAGGACGTTTTGATAAAAGGACGTTTTGATAAAAGGACGTTTTGATAAAAGGACGTTTTGATAAAAGGACGTTTTGATAAAAGGACGTTTTGATAAAAGGACGTTTTGATAAAAGGACGTTTTGATAAAAGGACGTTTTGATAAAAGGACGTTTTGATAAAAGGACGTTTTGGTAAAAGGACGTTTTGATAAAAGGACGTTTTGATAAAAGGACGTTTTGATAAAAGGACGTTTTGATAAAAGGACGTTTTGATAAAAGGACGTTTTGATAAAAGGACGTTTTGATAAAAGGACGTTTTGATAAAAGGACGTTTTGATAAAAGGACGTTTTGATAAAAGGACAGTTTGATAAAAGGACAGTGATAAAAGGACAGTGTGATAAAAGGACAGTGTGATAAAAGGACGTTTTGATAAAAGGACGTTTTGATAAAAGGACAGTTTGATAAAAGGACAGTTTGATAAAAGGACAGTTTGATAAAAGGACAGTTTGATAAAAGGACAGTGTGATAAAAGGACAGTGTGATAAAAGGACAGTGTGATAAAAGGACAGTGTGATAAAAGGACAGTGTGATAAAAGAATAGTTTGATAAAAGGACAGTTTGATAAAAGGACGTTTGGAAAAAAAGGACATTATGCGCTGAGATGCAATAGCAAACTGATTTTGATATTGACAGCTCCAAATGCTCTAATAATGAAATGGTTTTTAAAACATTTGAGTATTTCCATGCAATGATTGTAACTTCATTCATTGCTTTAATATTATTTTTCGTTTCTTATTTTTTTTTAAATAGTAAAAGAAATGGTTAAATCTTTAGTACCGAAATAAAAACCGGTAAATGGGAAAAAATATATCAAGATTTTTGTGTAAATAACTGTTCAGAGTATCAAGTAACTACCGAGTACATAGATTGATATAAATACTATATTGAGTACTTATAGAAGAAACACTGATATTTATAAAAAAAAAAAACATTTTGAGGGTTTAAACCCTTAGTCCAAAATTGCCTTTAGAAATATTTTGTATTTCCCAATTTTTTTCTTTTTGCCAAGTATTACGGTACCGTACAAGACTACTAAACTAGTAAACTAAACATTTAAAATGCATAGTAGCAAATATGTTGGACTGGTAAACAAGACATTTAAGAAGCATAGTAGCAAATATGTTGGACTGGTAAACTAGACATTTAAAAAGCATAGTGGCTAATAAGTTGTATATTATATAAAACCGTTTTTAAGTGCAATGCTTGAGTGTTCATACATTTCGATGATATTTTTGCTTTTATATTTGAATCCATTTTCGTTTATTTTGTGATAATTAGTTTCTTTGGCTCGACACTAGGACTGTTTCAAGTCATCCCGTACACATGACTAGTTGCGTATTTGTGCAATGTTACAGTAATAGTCCGCTGTATTGCTTATTTGCAGGGTGATTTGATTAACTTTGCTTAAAAATGATCTCATTTAAAAATGATTGAGTTGGATTACTCATTGTCACCGAGAAACTGGTAAAAAAAAAAAACAAAATGATTATTAATTGACTATTTTATTTCTAGATCTAGACGCGTTTTAATTACTTTATTGAACCTTAAGAGAAGAGTTGTTGAAGTTCTCTCTATTACGAGTATATGGAATGCTTACGAATTTTATCAGCTTTAATTTTGCCACTATTCTTTGACTTATAAACGACTTTGACTTAATATTCGTTTGGAACTTGATCCTTGACTTAATGACAAAAAAGGAGTCCGTTGGTCGGTCACTGCCCTGATGTTAGTCTGTAATATCACTGGCAGCGGGTGGTAGGACTAACATGTCAAGGCCAGAGGCTAATTAAACAATGTATACGCTGGTCGGTCCCTGCCCTGATGTTAGTCTGTAATATCACTGGCAGCGGGACAAAGACGTTAGTTTTACGTTTACCTACGAGTGTACTGGTGGATTTTGATTATTATAGTTAAATAATAAAACTAGCTTTGACAGATCGAATATTATGATATGGTTTGTTATGCAGTAACAGAATTCTTATTCAAAAATTGTGTAACCTTAATTTTGTTGGCTTCTTTTTAGTTACTGCAAACAAATTGTTTATGAATAAGTACTCAAAACGTTTAACAAATGCGGGATAAATCCCATCGCATATTGAGTTTATGTGATAAAATAGATGCCTCTAGATAATTTGATATCTAAAAATATATTTTGACATTTTAAGACTTTAGCTGACGAAATACAATGAAATGCCTAACTAATTGTTTTGTTAACAGTATAGGCCGATGACATAAACAATATACCTGACAATTAAATTTCTGTCACTCGATAGAAATACTCAATTGATGTTAAGGCAAATAAACCACCATCATATACATTTGTTAAAAAAAAAAAAATTTTTTTTTTACACAAATAGTCTTCGACAATGACTTTATTTCTATACACCCGGCGAATTTCATTTTTGTTTCTTTTACTGTGAACTAATTATTGATACATTTCTTTTAATTGTATTTATTTCAATCTAAAAAGTTTAATGGCAATATTTAAATACTAAAAATCAATGGGATTTTTAGTTTGTTTGTGCACAAAAACAAACATTAGTAATTCATTTTCATTTTACGTCTGTTTTTCGATTTCCTGTTATGCTCTGAACTTGGTTACATGCTCTGAACTTATGTACATGTAAGATAACCTATAGAGTACATTTTGATAAAAGGACAGTGTGATAAAAGGACAGTTTGATAAAGGGACAGTTTGATAAAAGGAGGTTTGGAAAAAAAGGACATTATGCGCTGAGATGCAATAGCAAACTGATTTTGATATTGACAGCTCCAAATGCTCTAATAATGAAATGGTTTTTAAAACATTTGAGTATTTCCATGCAATGATTGTAACTTCATTCATTGCTTTAATATTATTTTTCGTTTCTTTTTTTTTTTTAAATAGTAAAAGAAATGGTTAAATCTTTAGTACCGAAATAAAAAACGGTAAATGGGAAAAAATATATCAAGATTTTTGTGTAAAGAACGGTTCAGAGTATCAAGTAACTACCGAGTACATAGATTGATATAAATACTATATTGAGTACTTATAGAAGAAACACTGATATTTATAAAAAAAAAAACATTTTGAGGGTTTAAACCCTTAGTCCAAAATTGCCTTTAGAAATATTTTGTATTTCCCAATTTTTTTCTTTTTGCCAAGTATTACGGTACCGTAAAAGACTACTAAACTAGTAAACTAAACATTTAAAATGCATAGTAGCAAATATGTTGGACTGGTAAACAAGACATTTAAGAAGCATAGTAGCAAATATGTTGGACTGGTAAACTAGACATTTAAAAAGCATAGTGGCTAATAAGTTGTATATTATACAAAACCGTTTTTAAGTGCAATGCTTGAGTGTTCATACATTTCGATGATATTTTTGCTTTTATATTTGAATCCATTTTCGTTTATTTTGTGATAATTAGTTTCTTTGGCTCGACACTAGGACTGTTTCAAGTCATCCCGTACACATGACTAGTTGCGTATTTGTGCAATGTTACAGTAATAGTCCGCTGTATTGCTTATTTGCAGGGTGATTTGATTAACTTTGCTTAAAAATGATCTCGTTTAAAAATGATTGAGTTGGATTACTCATTGTCACCGAGAAACTGGTAAAAAAAAAAAACAAAATGATTATTAATTGACTATTTTATTTCTAGATCTAGACGCGTTTTAATTACTTTATTGAACCTTAAGAGAAGAGTTGTTGAAGTTCTCTCTATTACGAGTATATGGAATGCTTACGAATTTTATCAGCTTTAATTTTGCCACTATTCTTTGACTTATAAACGACTTTGACTTAATATTCGTTTGGAACTTGATCCTTGACTTAATGACAAAAAAGGAGTCCGTTGGTCGGTCACTGCCCTGATGTTAGTCTGTAATATCACTGGCAGCGGGTGGTAGGACTAACATGTCAAGGCCAGAGGCTAATTAAACAATGTATACGCTGGTCGGTCCCTGCCCTGATGTTAGTCTGTAATATCACTGGCAGCGGGTGGTAGGACTAACATGTCAAGGCCAGAGGCTAATTAAACAATGTATACGCTGGTCGGTCCCTGCCCTGATGTTAGTCTGTAATATCACCGGCAGCGGGTGGTAGGACTAACATGTCAAGGCCAGAGTCTAATTAGACAATATATCTGCCGGTCGGTCATTGACCTGATGCTATACTGGAAGTCATGTGCGGCAGATGATAGGTATGGCATGTCAGGGTCAGAGGCTAGTATTTATATATTTACAAATGTGTGTGTGTGTGTGTCTGTTTATACTTCGAGAGCGAAGTATAAGTCAGTATGGCCGTGATAGATAAGGGGTATATTAATGGCTATTTACATAGATAAATAGCCATCGTAATAAATAAATTCAGGTAAATATTATACCTGTGTACTAAGGGATGAATATGTTTGATGAATTTGTTTAGCCTGTCAATAAATCGTACACATAATGACCACTTTAATAAGGAATCCTAAATACCACTGTAACGTTGTTAACTGTAGAATATGTGACAGTATTTGTACATTAGAATAACGGAATACGTTATGGCAGAGTAAATTGACATTATAGAAGTAGGTACAGGTTGTTTATATTATAACAATAGCCATGGATTTGCAAGTAGCCATGTCTATATGTCAATTGTGTTTTTAGTAACCTGAACAATAGTTTATATCACGGAATAGGTTATGACAAAGTACAAGTACTTACAGTTTATGTTGTAATTAACATGTAAATTACTTAAGATGATTATAACACTTTATAAAAGCACCACACAGTATTATAAATGAATTATAACAATAAATATCCACTGGTCACAAATGTAGGTACTGCTTGAAACGTCAAATATTGTTGTTGTGATATTTCACTTCTTTTATTGAAAATTAAAAGGTAGTGTGTTTTATCTGTGTAATAGTTTTATTATTATTAATTTATTTAAATAACATAATTCGGTGTATTAAATTATTTTATGGGTCAAAGTATAATAATTAGGAGTATTTGCGAAATACCCACATGTTGTTTATTTGTTCTATAAAAGGACTGACAGATTGTGATCGAGGCTCAGTCTGATTGCAACATTTGTGGATACAGGTACGATCCGATTCAGATTATACTTGTTGCTGGTTCTTTTGTGCTGATGTCCTATTATTGTGTATTATGTATAGATATTGACTAATAACAATATATTGCAATGTGGTATGATTTAATGAATATTGCCTGGTGTAATACTTATCAACCGTTCTACAGCGATATGGTCGTACATTGCAACAATGTTGTGAATTGGTTATGGTAGAAAGTATCTGTGGTATATTGTATTTAGGAAGTATGAAATGTAGTACGGCAAATGTTTATTAGGAGACTGGCTATTATGAAACCTTTGATACAAATAGACCAAACAAGGTTGAAAATATATGATACTTGTCATTTATACCTTTGTATTATTTACCTCCCTAATTTATTATATTTCCTATTGATACTATACTGATTGATAAGGTTAGATTGCAACTGATTGGGCATATGATCCAAATATCCTGACACAGTAGTAAGTGTAGTTCTACGATGAGTCGTAGTGGTCTACAATGAGTCGTAGTACTACTACGATGAGTCGTAGGACTTCTACAAGGAGTCGTAGGACTTCTACGTAGTTCTACAATAAAAGCTTTAGTATTTTATTACAAATCGCTACGACCCCTATGTAAAATCTAACAAGCGCGCTAGACTGTTGGCATCCAGCTCCAGAGAATTCGGTGAATGGCTTCGTGCTTACCCGTCGCCAAACACTGGCACATTTCTGGAGCCTGATACACTCCGGCTTGCTATCAGTCTGCGCTTTGCCCCTGTGCCAGTGAAATCGACCAATTGGGATACCACGGGCTATCTTGCCAAAAGAGTGCAGGTCGCTTTTCTAGACACGCCGCCCTGAATGACATAATCCGTCGGGCTCTTGCCTCGATAAACGTACCAGCTTTTCTAGAACCTACGGGCTTATCTCGGAACGATGGCAAGAGACCTGACGGGATGACGCTGATTCCTTGGAGTTTGGGAAGGGTGCTTGTGTGGGACGCCACGTGTGTAGACACACTTACTCCTTCCCACCTCCACGGAACCAGCGTTCAAGCTGGAGCGGCGGCTAAAGCGGCCGAAAATCTAAAAACCCATAAATAGAGGGGTCTCGGCAACCAATATATATTTATACCATTCGGCGTCGAGACCCTTGGCCCGTGGGGTCCAAGTGCACAACATTTATTTAAAGAACTTTCCAAAAAATTGGTCGACTCCACTGGTGACCGTAGAGCTGGCAGCTTCCTCGCACAACGCATCAGCATTGCTCTACAGCGAGGAAATGCCGCCAGTATTTGTGGAACCATGCCCAGGGGGCCCAATTTTTTGGATATATTTTAATTTTATTTAGTTTTAATTTCTAGTTTAAATATAGTATTTAATAGTTAAAGTGCAATTAATAATAATAAAAACTAAAAAAATATATCTTGGGACAACTTACACAATGCTATCTGATCCCAGATCTGTGCAGACCTTGTATTATGGAAACCAAACAACTGATAAACATACTTATTCAATTCAATTCATATTTATTCGTGGAACATGGGTTACAATTAGTTGTTAATATACAGTGTAGGTTTCGCTATGCCCTGCCATGCATCAGGCGTACAAATTTATTATTTTGGTACATAACATCATTAATTTTATTTAGTCTTATATATTAGACAAATAACACCCAGACACAGAATAAACCATCAGGCTTATGACACAAAGTTTTATCATGAGTAGGGATCGAACCCACGACCTCCGGCTTAGCAGTCAGTGTCAGTAAATACTTGACCAAAAGGCCAATCAGCAGGCCAGAGATTATGCTGAAATACATCTAGACCAGTTAATTCCTCGACTAGCTTTTATATTACGACCGCGGCTCCACACGCGTGGATTTTGATATTTACCAAATTTCATTGCAATCGGTTCAGCGGTTTTCCTAATCGTGACAACGTAACTGACAGACAGAAATATTTCCACAGTTTTTTGGAACGATGTTCCTTATCACGCTTTGCAAAAGGGGGCTAGACGGGAAAAATTAAGACCAAAAGTTGTAACGACACTTTTTGCTGTATCGTTACAACTTTTGGTCTTAATTTTATTATAATTCCTTCACTAATTAATCGAAAGGAACTTCGTTCCTCCGTCGCCCCTTGACACCTCTCAAGTTTTTATTATTTAAATGAAGTTTTTGTGGTTTTCCCGACATTTTTGTAATTAATCTTCGACCATCAGCAGTTCACAAGTTTTGCAGTTAGCAATAGATTTGGCAGTTTATTTTTATTTTGATACCTGTAGATTGCTGGCCATCACTCGCGAATTCGCCCTCGTGTATGATTTGCCCCTTTTAAGGGTTAATTCACGCGTTCAATCTAAATCAATTTGCAACAAAGCCAAATACATTAACCTTAAAACTGACGGTGTTTTCATACCAACTTACTACCCCTGTTTTACCCCTTCTTAGGGGTTGATTTTCCAAAACACTAAAACACGTGATTCCCTATTTTTAAACCAAAAAGCCAAACTCGAAACTACACAAATCTAACTTTAAAACTGACGGCTACACACTACACACTTACAACCGTCTCAGCGCATAATGTCCTTTTCTCGAAATGTCCTTCTCAAAATGTCCTTTTCTTGAAATGTCCTTTCTCAAAATGTCCTTTTCTCCAAATGTCCTTTCTCGAAATTTCCTTTTCTCCAAATGTCCTTTCTCGAAATGTCCTTTTCTCCAAATGTCCTTTCTCAAAATGTCCTTTTCTCCAAATGTCCTTTCTCAAAATGTCCTTTTCTCCAAACGTCCTTTCTCGAAATGTCCTTTTCTACTAATGTCCTTTTCTCAAATGTCCTTTTCTCAGAATTAATCAATTTTAAATAATGTACGTACATGTAACTGTAAGTTCAGAGTATAACGTGAAATCAGAAAAAAAAATATCATTAGTACCTACTGAGTTTTTTTTTTCAGGCAAAGATTTTAATGAATCCTTATATAATATTTGTCAGTATTTTTTTTCCAAATAATCAATAGCATTGTAGGTATATAAAAAAACATTGCTTCACCGCGATAAATTCAACTACAAACAAATCTTACCATACTTATTAGGTAGTCAGTCAAATATAAAATCAACTAAATATACATTTACTTCTACGTCTTATAAACAGTGGCAGTATATAGTCATATTAGGTTTATTTTGTTGATTTTATATCTGTTTGTAGTTGAATTTATCGTCGTAAATAAATGTTACACTATGTTACACTCTTAGTGATGTATTTCCAAAAAAATCTTCTTATCGGATGCCTAGATTATATAAGGAATACGTTCTCGAAAATTCACGTCTCTACGATCGGCGGTTTAGGCTGTACGTTGATCCATCAGCCAGTCAGTCAGTTAATCAGGACAAAAACGCTGTTGTATAATGTTAATTGTCTTCAACGCAAAAATAACTCCGTAATTCTTTTCCCTTTCGCGGTAAAAAGTAATTTTAGTACCTGCAATTTTTTTTTTTTTTGTTTCAGTCTTGATGCCATTAATTCTGAAGCTTGTTTAGAAAGATTTAGATCTCTTACAAGTCATCTAACTCATTTTGTGAGATGCATTTTGACTCGTTTGATGCAATTACAAAATCAGTATCAAGTTCTGATGAACTTAGTCCTTGACTTTCTTGAATTAAGGCCTCAGACGTATTTTCAGACACTGTAAAGTTAAGTGGCTGTTGCACTGGGCGCTGAACACAAGTAGTGGTGCTACTCGATTTACACTGACACTACAAAAGTAATTTTTGTGGTTCTGGGCAAATGATTTGTGTTTCAAATTTAAAACAACTTCTTTTGCCATCTTTCTATAGGTAATCTTATACACGATTTACAAACACAATTGGCAGAACAAGACTTGTCATTTTTATCCAAGGATATCTCAAAGCACAATAAATAAGAGTTTATCATGCACTCTGATACAGCTTTTTTATACTTTTCTTACACATATTGTCCACTCCAAATATATAGCAAAATGATTTGGGTTGTTTAAACAACTTCTGAAACCACTCATGTCGCAAAAACTTATGAAATTAATCTTAACACACTGAAACACCCACATCATTAACGAATAAATACGCATTAAACTATGAAAGTCAAAACAAATAATCTCGAGCTGACAAAAAATTTGAAGGGTAAATTTTAGGATGAGTAAAGAAATAGGATGAGACGTCATAGGATTAATACGGAACAACCCAAAAAAACATACAATCGAATTGAGAATTTCCTTCTTTTTTAAAGTTGGTTGAAAAATATAGATATATAGACCTATAATTAATGTGCATAACAATCCTTGAACTTTATCAGAGCTTACTTACTGTTACACGATTTATGTAGAAACACGTGCACGACACGTGTCACGCTTTTTTATCAGCGTTAAAAATAAAAATGTTGTTGTTAAATCACGCCGATTGAGTCATATCATTAAACATTATTACTACACTTATATAACAACTATTAATTGGCAACTATATAATACTAATATAAATAAGACTAATGTAAATCAATACATTAGATAACATAATAGCCGATTAAATAAGATAATTGCCAAAATGTAACTTGAGCGATTAAACTCCCAATCGTTGAGGTCGCGGGTTCGAATCCTATCCTTGTACTACCGACGACGTGAACCCACTCCTAACACAAGCCATTGAGCTTAGCTGGAGGGGTTAACAGTATTGCGAGACCCACAATCCCACATTGCTAGTATTCTTTAAAAAAAAATGGTGACTTTTATACCTCTTTAGTCTAATGGACAAGGGTTTCTCGACTCCTACTATTTATCACCCAGTCACCGAATAGACCAAGCCACACATTTTAACTACGGGTGTAGGGTTTGTAGAGAATTTAAGACTAGGATTCACGTAGAACGCTATACGTCATTATGATGAGAATTAGAGAGTGTTAGGTTAGGATGAGTAGAGTAAGGAGTTTGGCATAGGATCTGATATTTTTTTTAGAGTAATAGATTGTAGTTTGAATAACTCGTGTTGCGAAATGACCAAAGACCCCGATAAGGAGAATACGGTATGTTATTGAAACATGAAGAACCAATGACATGTAAATAATATCACAAGTACGGCTTCATATTTTTAATAAGATCGACCGTTTATGATAAAATACTTTAATTAATCGGTAACACAATCATCATCATATCATATCACAACATCAAACGCTTCATGTCATATCATCTATCAACTACTTATCAGTAGATTGGATTGTACTCAGCTATTGCCTAAATTCATCTATACTAATATAATAAAGCTGAAGAGTTTGTTTGTTTGAAAGCAATAATCTCAGGAACTACAGGTCCGAATTGAGAAATTATTTTACTGTTAGATAGCCCATTTATCAAGAAAACCTATAGGCTATATAACATCAAGCTACGACTAAAAAGAGCGGAGCAGCAATGAAAAATGTTGCAAGAACGCGAAATATTGACGCAGACGAATTTCGGGTCAGCCTGTCTGTACTAAATATTATAAAGCTAAAGAGTTTGTTTGTTTGTTTGAACGCGGTAATCTCAGGAACTACTGTTTCGAATTGAAAAATTATTTAATTGTTAGATAGCCCCTTTATCGAGGAAGGCTATAGGCTATATAACATCACGCTACGACCAATAGGAGCGGAGCAGCAATGATAAATGTTGCAAAAACGGCGAAAATTTACGCAGACGAAGTTGCGCGGGACAGCTAGTATTAGATAAAACTAGAAAAGTGGTCATTTTCTCGTTTAGATTTTGTGTGTGGCTTCGCTCTGTCAAAATAACAATGGTAGCGATACCCAAGGCACAAAATACATACGAACAGGTCAGCTTACGCTTACATACGTTCACACGTACTGATCTCAACGTGCGCTGTTTCAATTGAGATTCGACCGAGCTCGACTGAGAACTTGACGTGTGAGCCTTTTTTGGTTCGCTGTTGGAAGCCATCCGAACCTATGTATTCTGTGTCCGAGGTCACTATTCGGCGATGTCTCGAATTTTAATCGAATAGCCGTTCTCCCTACCGCAGTTCTACCTACTTGTATTTTAATAATAGACGCATTATGAGATAACCTTCTAATCTAGTGACATCAAACAATACATGTAAATTAAGTAGTACAACATACAACGTATAACCAACTAACAACTCGCCGCGAATACGTCTGCCCGCACCAAGATCTTTTTTTTTTTTTTAAACACGACTCCCGCACTAGGTTACAAGCCCTGTGTCGCGGGGGACTTTACAAACATACAAGTCACGAACACAAAGTAGACCCAGACTCGGAACAACAATTTGTGGATCACACAAAGTGGTGTCCCGTGTGGGAATCGAACCCACAACCTCTTAGCAGTCGGACACACTCCCACCGCGCCACAGAGGCTTGCTTTGGAATATCTTTGAAAAAAATATTTTAAATACCTATCTTAAAATAATAATAAATACCTTTGATAAAATTCAACCCTTACGAGTATAAAGATAAGCTAACGGCAAGAGCCTTCATTTTTAGGGTTCCGTGGCCAAAATGGCAAAACGGAACCCTTATAGTTTCGTCATGTCCGTCCGTTCGTCCGTCCGCAGCTTAGCTCAGAGGCGGTTAGTGCTAGAAGGCTATAATTTTGCATGGATACACATATTACCTATGCCGACAAAGTGAAAGAATAAAATTTTGAAAAAACTTTTTTTAGTTTTTTTTTTATAGTAATATCTTGGGACAACTCACACAACGCCATCTGATCCCAAACTAAGCAGAGCTTGTACTATGGAAACCAGACAACTGATAAACATACTTATATATTTCTAAATACATACATATTATAGATAAATAACACCCAGACACAGAATAAACCATCGTGCTCATCACACAAAGTTTTATCCTGGGTGGGGATCGAACCCACGACCTCTTGCGTAGCAGTCGGATACATTCCCACCGCGCCACAGAGGCAGTTTATCTCCCCTATATGTATTAAGTACACTAAGGAAGTAATTTTTTTTTCACACCTACCCCATCGTGTGGGGTTAGATAGGTCTTTTAAAAATATTTTGGGGTAGTACAGATCATTTTTCGATTTAGGGATGCGTTTGTAAATATTAAACAAATGTTTGTTGGAGTTCAGTGTCCCCCCCTCCGGCAGCTAAATGGTTGATATTGGACACCTATGTGAAAAAAAACACGGTAGTAGTAGTAGGTAATAGTAGTATATATAGTCAAATTAAAAGAAAAACTATCACAGCTAAGTAGGCTATACAACTTAATGAGAAACAGCAGACCAAGTGGTAAGTACCAAAATTTTCGTACAGATTCCATTGAAAATACTTATCTAACGTTGTTAGTAGTATGAAACAAAAACAACAGAAAACACACTTCTTAAGCCGCATTATTTGGATGGCGACTACGGAACCCTACATTGTGCGTGGCCCGACATGCACTTGCCTTTTGTTTACTAAATGCAAATGAAAGTATGTGGTACTTAACACAAAAACACAATTTTTAATTAATAATAATAACAAAATCATTTACTCCTCTCAAAAGGTTACAATTGTCTGTTAAATATAATACATGGTTGTCTTAACCTTATGAGAGCAGGAGTCTGTAGTAGGTTCGAAACCTGTATGAATCTCCAGGCCCTCTTCATCTTAGGAGACACTCACCAGGAGTGAAGTATAATATTAAAGGTAACAGATTGAAATTATTATTTAATTATTTAACAGGGATATAATTTATTGTGTGTGCCCGCGTGTGTGTGTGTGTGTGTGTGGGTTTATTTTAGAGTGCGGATCGTATTTTCTGTTTCTGCATAATCCAGACCTAGTAGCCATTCTGTGACGATTCTTTTGCACTCAAATTTACATTTGGGGTGTAATTCTAGGATTTTATTAACCTTGTTATATATTTTAAAAGGCAAAAGAAACGTTGTGCTATGCTTGTCTTTACTGCATTAACACCACATACCACATAATTACGTCGTGCGTTATTAAATTTAGACGGGTCATAAGGGTTAGCTTGTGGGTAGTTAGGATAAATTTTAGAATAAATAGCTTACGGACAGATAGAACATCACAAGTTTTGTAAAGTTCAGTAGTAGGGAATTGATACGGCAGCCCCCAACCAACCTTCAGTAGTGCCTTCTGGGCACGTTCCAATTTTATAAGATTGGTTTTTGTTGTGCCGCCCCAGGAAACAATACAGTACTGGATAAGAGACGCGAGTGCGAGGTACACAAGTTTAACCACCTTTGTGTCTGCGACATATCGCAGGCTCTTAAAAACAAATATTAGTTTCCGTAGTCTAGAAAAAAAGTGTATCGTCGATCTATATGCATAGGTATTTGATACAGCTGGATATGATGACATTAGGACATTTACAAGGGGCTTGTGGCAACATTATATTACATGTAGGTATGTGAAATTAATGCGTTAAGGGAGGAGTCGGGCTTACCGGTAGTCGGGCGTACGGGGTAATCTGCCCCGCCCGCGGCCTTCCGTGGAGGCGCGGCGCCCTGTGTGTATCCAGGGGCCGCGTAGGTGTGAAATGCCCAGAACGCAACAACATCGCGTCCGGGCATTGCCACTGGGTGGGCCGCCGACGCCGGTATAACAAATTCCGGCGGCCCGTTCGCGAAGGTGGCGAGCGATACACGGCGGGTTTTTTAGTGGGTGCAAACCCCACACTACCTCCACCATCTTCCCCGGACGGTGGGGGTGTTCGTCAGGATTTTTTTCCCGCCAGACCAAAAGAAAAAAAAAAAAAAGGAGTCGGGCTTACCAGGGGAGGAGAGTGAAAAATTCATGTGGTGCGTTTTGTCAACATTTAACGTGAGCATTTTATGTGCAAGCCATTTTGTGACACGGGTAAAACCCATCTAGGTATCATCGGCGTTTGTGAATATTTTGCCATTCAATAGGTTCAACCTACACAGGTCATCAATATAAACTAGAAAAAGCGTAGGGCCGATAATACTGCCCCGGGGCACGCCGTAGGAGACAGGAAGCTCCTCGCTAACCCATTTTCCTACCTTGGTACACTGACGTTTACCCGTGAGGTTACTAGGGAATAGGGATAGTTGAGGGCCTCTAATACCAATTCCCTCTAGTTTAGATAGAAGGACTGGGATAGAGACCGTTTCAAATGCTTTTGCGAGATCTAAAAATATGCCTATCCCTTGCGCGATGACGATTAATGGCCTCCTTGATTGGTTCAGCCTGGCTGCTGTAGTCTCGTGTACAAGAGAATAAGCAACACTTGGTTTTGAAGTGATTGGCTTTTACGCTGTGTCAGCAGGAGTTAGCTGTTGCTCATTCTCATAAGACAAGATGTCGTATGAAAAAATGTATTTTGGATCAAGATGTCTTTTGGAAAAAATACGTATTTCTTTTATACATTACTTATTACCCGTTGAAAGCGATCTCCATTAGAATTGTTTTCTTGATTTTGCTTATTTTTTAACACAACTCCTAGATTAAGAAATAGAGATTTGCCGAGTACAACTTTTAGAGTCTAACCTAGTATCGAATATTACTCGGTAGTAAAAACGAGTTCTTCGGCAGATTACGAATACCTACTAACAAAACGGCCGCGTATATCAGCCTATACATAACCTCTATGCAGCAGGACAAACATGCAATAAACAGGCATAAAGTAAACATCGACCAGAAACCAACTCTTTTGAATTTGTGAAATTCTCTGTCCCACGGTGCAACAAAATGAGTAGTCTTGTAAAAATGAACGTTTTAATTTTAGGCGCAAAAAAACAACCTCTTTGGATGTATATTAGATGATACGAGTAGTATGTTAAATTTAAAGTTAGCACATATCAGTGAAATCCTACAAAATCCGTTTAATCGTTTTATAACAGACAAACAAGCATAAAGTCATAAAATTACTTTTAAATAGATAAATACAAACAGGTACTAAAATATTTATTTAAATGTATGTTATTTAAATAACACATTATTGTTGATGTTTAATACAAAACCGGTCGTTCATCTTTGTATTTGTAAAACCATATGTTTTACCTCATTTTGTAATGAGTGAGTTAGTATCAAGGGTAAACCTAAATGACTTCTTTAATAGACCGCTTCCTTCTTTCTTGAATATTTTAGGGTATTACAGATTTACAATTGTTCCCTTTTTACCCCGCTGCATTCAAGGTCTTGTGGAGGGTGTTTTCTTGAGTAAGGTAAGTAGCAGTATTAAAAGCCTAAGAGGCATTTCGCATTTACATGTCAGTAATCTGCATTTTCAAGTGCTTAATTTACCTTTTTATGTAATACTTTTATTAAAAAAAGACTAATCTTTAATATTGACAGTTAATGTACCACATTTACATATATTGCTTTCTTTTTTTTGTTGTGATAAATTTCCCACACACGGTTTTAAGGAAAGTAGGTATCCAGCTATTTTCAAAGGGCTTATTCCTTAATTAAACATCAGATATATCAATTTGTTGACACATAATTGACACATTTAAAAAAAAAACTGCTTTAAATTTTTGCGAAAAATAATGCAATTTTACAATGTTTTTTGTAGTTAATAAAACGTATTAACTAATAAAATTATGCTATTTTATTTATTATTACCTCATTGGTTCAGATCTAAAAACATAATTAGGTACTCTCAATCCTAATTTCACTAAATTACGATGCACAAACGTCATTCCATAGAATTATGTCAAATTTGCGAAATAACTCATAATGAAAGAGCTTTTGCACTTTATAACATGTAATGAACGTGTAACATGTATTTGCTCTTGATTTAATTATTGTAAAGTTAAATGAATTTTAAAACAATTGTTTCTTTCGTCTTTTCTTTCTTTTATATATTACAACTCCCGTATTTTAGTACACTTGTCACGGGGGACTTTTTAAACATACAATAATTAAAGAAGACGACTGTATACACAAATTTGTGGATCACACAAAGTGGTGTTCCGTGTGAGAATCGAACCCACAACAGCCTCAGGCATCGTCGTACACATTCCCACTGCGCGACCGAGGCAGTCAAATGGCTGCCTCGATGGCCCCATCATCATTTTCAAAACTGCTAACTTGCTAACTGCTACTTTCTAACCTAACCTAACATTTAAATTAGGTATTTTTTTTAACTGATGCGATTATAGAATCGCAACGTACGTTTCAAATCCCTAACTGCACTAACTAATGCAATTAACGTCAACGTTACAGAACTCTTTCAGTTCAACTGAACATTGAAACACAGTAAAAACATTTCCATTTTTACTGTCCTATGTTACAGCAAACGTGTGCAATGACGTAACGTTTTGCAAAGCCAAAGAGCTAATCCCGCCCTAGACATTCGCTGTCATGAACCGGATTAAAGAAAATGTACCGGCATCCCTTTTGTTGAACCAATAGTAGAAAATCCTCTTTCTACTAAATATGCAAGTTTCTTGCGGAAAGTACTTTTAATCCTTCCAAATCCTTATTCACTAATGTTCATTTCTATGAAAATATTGCTTCCACGCGATTTTTAACCGATACAAAAATAAGGTTACAATTTTAATGTGTGTATTGTGTCTATGTGTTGCTTTTTTGGCATAGTAACGCCTTTTTAAAAGGTTTTTTTTTTATCAGAAAACTAGTTTAAGCCGGATTGTTTTTAGGTTTTTTGAACAAAATTCTTTAAAATTTAATCACCGATAGTGCATGGTATTATCGCAGTATGGTGCCATACCATCTGAAAACAGCATAATTATTATGGCATGTTTTTTACGTCTTACTGTTTTATTTGACAACTTTTTCATGAATAATTAAATGGATGAGAACCATAATCAGTAAAATTTATGGGGCATTTAGACCTCCATAAAATTACATAAAACTACGAATCACATCTATCTTATGATCGTAGTACTTATTCGTATTATGTTAAATCGAGTAGCATTACCACAAGTGCTCATTTATTTTCAGCAAACGACATGAATTTCATTTCCATAAAAAAATGATAATATTTTCTTAAACTGATATTTTTTATACCTAGACGAGGTGGAGTTCAAAATTTTCAGCTCCAAAACGACTACCAATTCACGGTGTATATGCGCACTCATTATATCGCTCACTTATTGCAAGAACGCCATAACTAAAAATATTAATTTTACAGGGTACAGGCCCAGTTGAACTTTCAATTCGATATATTTACAAAAAAAAAACACAAACAAGTTAAACCTTTTTGGAATGTTTGTGTTGGTTATTAATGCCTAAAATCATAGGATCAAATTATGTTAGATATTTTTAGTGTTCGTATACGCACGTGGGCCATTCTCGGCCAACACTTTTGTGACTGTGTGTCATTGCGATATTTACACCATTTAGCGACCACAAGTGACATAACGTGTTTGTCATTAAGGTACTAAAATTATATTTGTCATGCATTGTATTTTTCATATTTTCGCAAAAAAACAAGATTTTGAATTATGACGGTCTTGAAAATGAAAATGAAAACCAGTAGTATTGTTAGAAGACTCTTCGTCTTGTTTGAGTATAGCCTGGGCCTACCGCCTAACACATGGGTACACTCATGTCAGACAAGAATTTGCGTGCGGTAACCACCTCAGAAGATAAACAGTCTCGTGATTATTTAATTAAGCGTCACTGTTCCTAAATAAATTACGAGGTAAGAGAATTACTGAGCTATAAGTGTGACAGGCAGACGTGATGCTGCTTCCATAATGGACCACGCCACCCACAAAGTTTAATTTACTCTGGGAAAGATCACTCGAGAACGCAATGATGAGATAAATTTCAGAAAGCCGGAGAGACAAAGGTTATAAAGGGAAATTACTTTAGATGTTATAAGCACTTCATTACAGTTAACGTCAAGCTATGGTTTTACGAAACTCGGTATTAATACCATAACTATTTGTGGATGAGCTTTGATTAATTAGACGGACTTAATTGCAATTAAAAGCATCATGAACAAAATTTTCAATCATCTGATCATTAGTCTTATCTGAAAAACTATTCAACTAATACCTAACTGTAGTGCAACCAAAACAGGATCATAAATCACAGATCAGGTTAATCAAAAATATTATAGAATTTTATAAGCTACGGGTCTTAATCGCGTAAATATTTTATTTTAAGGCTAAATACCTCGACGATTCGACCGTATTGCAACGGCCTTAAAATAAAATATTTACGCGATTAAGACCCGTAGCTAATAAAATTCTATAATGTGTACAAATCGCGAAAGTTTACGAACATATAATCAAAAATATTTCTAGAATTAATGTAAACAACGCCTACTATACTGATCCGGTCAACAAAAAAGAAATGTAGCCACTGTGCGAATAGAATACTTTGACGTTTTACATACGTAATGAGATAACCTCAATGTAACACTCAATGACTGCCTCTGTGGCGCGGTGGGAGTGTATCCGACTGCTACGCAAGAGGTCGTGGGTTCGATCCCCACCCAGGATAAAACTTTGTGTGATGAGCACGATGGTTTATTCTGTGTCTGGGTGTTATTTATCTATAATATGTATGTATTTAGAAATATATAAGTATGTTTATCAGTTGTCTGGTTTCCATAGTACAAGCTTTGCTTAGTTTGGGATCAGATAGCGTTGTGTGAGTTGTCCCAAGATATTATTATTATTAATTTGGTGTAAGTGTTGTCTGATGAACGGCGTTTGAGATGTTGGACTAGAAATCTACGAGTATCATAATAATAATAATAATAATTCATTTATTTCTTCTCACAATACTTTAATAACAGAGGTAAATTAAATACAATTGAATAACTTAATTATAATAAACAATTCACAATTAATAATGAAGGTATGTGAGAAGCTGGTGTCCGTTGTAGGTGTAAACCTGTAGTACCGACCACCAGGTAAGCATAGCAACTTGCGTAACATATAACATAAGTTTGGTTATTTACAAATTAGATACATTTCATTTGTATCCATAATTAAAGGAAGACCAGGAAAATATTGTATTTCATACGTCTGTACATAGTCACTCACAAATTACAAATGTCTAATCTTATGATTCTGCCTTGAGTTTCCTCAGGAGGCAGACAGAGCAATTTGAACACGAGCAGCATTTCAACTGAAATTAGTATTTTAACCCGCTTTTATACGTTGACAAACCGAGTGTAAACGTATGAACATTATTCACAAGGAATTTCTACTAATGCGGCAAATTTATTTTTGTGGACGTCTGTCCTGGAAATAAGTTATTTTGGTATTCTCTTATGTTTAATGTGTGTGACATCTAAATTCACGTTTCAGTAGACATTTTATCTTAAACTTACCTATTGTTGTTTGTCGGGTGGCTTTTAATACCTTTTTATTACATTTTAAATCACGAGTAGGTATACCCATAAAATAGCCCTCTTACGGAATGACTAGAGCTTTGAATGTAAAGTAAAAAGACTGTCAGAGCGAGTTTTGGTCAACAAACTGTAACCATTAGCAATGCTCGGGCGGTATTATTAATGCCATTACACACTATGCAAAATGCAAAGCAAAGTCAACTGTTTCCCCGTTCCGTGCATCAATGCATTGTTGTGGAACCGCAGACAAGATCATATCTTCTACTTTATTAAGATCACATTTATTCTGACATCTGGAACACGACAACCGCAACGGTCCTGTAGATAGTAAGCACTAAATATGTTTTTTTTTAAAGAGACAGCAACAAAAATAACGTCAAGATAAATCTTCATAAATTATCGTATCATACGAAACAAAAGTCCTGTCTAAAATAGTACGAGTAATTAACTGGAACATTCAGACTGGCCATCACCCCCGTTCATTTAGTACTGAAATACCGCTGTTACGACCAGATGAACTTTACCTTCAAATACAACGTTTAGTGAAACTTTATTAATTCCAGTGGACCCTATAATTTCCAAGTGGTTTGTTTCGGCCCTCATGTAAACGTTTAAGAACCCTTGTTTTTGATTTGAGAGCTGTGAAATGAAAATAGACGTACCAATTATTTTAAATGGAATTCATTTGCGTGCTTCAGTTGGATTTTAGATTTGTTAAGAGGCCTTCTTTTTTTGCTATTTCTGCCAGTTTCATGTGTTTATTGCGCACTTCAATTTCACAAGCATTCAACCCTATCAATTTTACACACGTCATTTTATTACGCGCTAGACGCAAATCTATGAAAATGAAGAACGATCAGTTTGCCGCCATTTCACTTTCTGTGACATAACGGTAACAAAAGCAAAAAAACACATGAAAAACTCTAGAAGTGGTTCTATAAGTGCTAATCTTTCCAGCAATCGAACATAACTGACTTCAAGGCTTTTTAAAATACAGTGCCCTAACCACCTATTTTTTAATAATGTCTGCAAAAATATGAATAATAATAATATATTGGGACAGCTCACACAACGCTATCTGATCCCAAACTAAGCAGAGCTTGTACTATGGAAACCAGACAACTGATAAATTTACTTAAATATTTCTAAATACATACTTAATATAGATAAATAACACCCAGACACAGAATAAACCATCGTGTTCATCAGATCGAACCCACGACCTCTTGCGTAGCAGTCGGATACACTCCCACCGCGCCACAGAGGCAGTCGATTCTATGAGACTGAAAAGCCACCAGAGTTGATTTGTAGTTCTGCACAGGTGTAAATTGTGCAGTTTACCCCACTTTTTGTTATAAGTATTAAATCATAGGTATTTTAATAATTAATCAAAAACTTGGTAAACGCAAGAAAAACATGAACAAAAATAATTATGTTGCCAAGACACACAACCCGTTTCAATTCATACGAAGTTATAAGATCTTGAGTCAACAACTTTGTCAATAAATTATGGAGTAGGTACATAATTACAGAAAATTAACTTTTTTATTACGTACTTTTTCGATGTTGTAGCTTTTTTGTTTAATATAATATTTTTATAATATTATTGAATAAGAATGACGAAATAACACGTATTTTTACTAGTTTTGCTATTATCATCATTACCTATGTACTTTTTTGTCACACTTAGTTAGCATTGAATGATTTTCATTAATTATAAATACTGTATGCAGTTCAATACTTATAAGCAAAATATTGAACTTCTACACACTGTGAGACTTGTAATAAGGACCAAATTGCAGACATCTTACTACTATTCTAAATAGGTGGGTGTTTGTTACATAACTACGCTAGAACGGCAGAACGAATCTGTATGTAATTAGGTATATTATCCCTGAAAAATGAATATTTTCCATTCGAACAAAATTGTGGACAACAGCTCTATTATAGGCGCCACTCATTTATAACGTAAGACGATATTGGCCTGTTTTAACTCCCTCCCTCCCCTATGTAAGAAAAAATAAGATTCAGCCAAACCACCACAGAAATACACCTAACAATATTCTTTATTTCGAACTTTCTAAAAAAAGAAACCATTTCATTTCCAGCGAACTTCGCGAATTTTAACACTAAATATTAAAAGTACTTGAATAAACTTTAACTACAATACTTGGCATCTCCAGTTACCGAACGTCACAGAAATTATTCCAAGATGGCTCCAAGTTCCGGTACACTTTCATTACGAATATTCTATAAAATATTCAATAAAGGAACAGTCCCCAAGTTTAATAAGATTCTTTGAAAACTTCATCACCGCGTAATGAAACACGAAGGTTTCCAAATATTTATGAAGATGGAGCACGCCACATGCTCATTATATTATTTTTAGAGTCTTTTGCATAACGTCCAAACTCCTTGGTCGCAAAATACCGAAGACACAGCAGGCATGGGCATACCCAGTATAATTTTTCGGAAGGGCTGTCGCCGGCCAAATGTGTGGCTCCAACTCCTAAATCCCCCCCCCCCCCCCCTACCCCTAGAACGTACTTGCCTCGTTCACAAAACAAATTAGTCCAAAGTAGTTTAAAATTCGTATAATTTTAGACCACGTCAGACTAATTTTTTCGGCAGGCGTTCCGATATGTTGTGTCCTTGTGCGATATCCATTAATTATCTTTTTCTTATTAAATTATCTTTGACTTATCTTTTAAATAAGCGATCCAAACTGAACAAACTGGGTAGAAAATACCTAAAGAAGAGAACGAAACCTTCATTCGTGCTTCGCTCGAGCAACGCACACACACTTTGTTTGGAAGTAGTTAAAAATAGTACCATCCCATCTCTTCCCGTGGGTGTCTTCAAGGCGACTGAGGGGATTCCCACCTCGGACGGGCAGCACCGTCCTTTGTGTACTTTAAAATCTTACAGCGATCGCCAACCCGATCGCCAAGCGTGACTATTATGGTATTTATTCCTAGCATCTAATGTAGTTTCTATTAAGGAGATCCGTGCCCAGCATTTGGAAAATATGGATTTATAATTAAATATGATGATGATGATATTTATGATTGTTGAAAAGGCGTTCCGAGATTCCGTGTCCGTGAGCAATGTCTACTCTACTTCTATGGTTAGCTTCTATACTCTCGTTATTTTGCGCCTTGTTCTCATTATCCATGCGGTGGTGAAACATATTCAGCCACTTCAATAATAACTAGACATAAAAATTTGTATGGAGTTTTTTTTATTTCCTATGTAACATCAATTTTGTTTTTTTTCTTCTTAATGTTTTTTTGATTCTTCTTTGCTTGGAACAAAACCTTTTTGCACTTGGATATTTCATTTCGATAATTAAATGCTGTGTTTATTACGCTTATGCGTAATCCTTTCATGTCAGTATTTTAATTAGAATATGTTTCGTCTTCTTCAGTTCTATTTAATTTGACAAACAAAGAATAAACTTTTAACGATGTTAAATTATAATTAAAGTAATTAATAATAAAAAAGGGGGCAAGTGTTTTCCAACGCTTTCTTCATTTCAGTTTTGTAAAACATCAACTCAGGCATCTTACTTTCTATTCTACCTTCAATGTATTTTCTGCAATTGCAAAGTGACTTGCCATCTCTCTTCCGTTTTTAATAACCCGAAGAACACTTTTAATCAGAAAATTACTCCCAATGTTTTTAAAAAATGCGCCTGCTAACGTTGCTAAAAACAATTAATTAAGTAAAAAGCATTTTAATGTCGAAATGGTTGCAGTACTTTGCAGCAGACATTGAAATTAGTTACAGTCCGAATATCAAGAATTGATCATTTATTTTAATTAAAATCAGAAAATAGTCAATGTTAAATTAGGCAAGCGAATAATAACGTTTTAATCTCTCAGTAGAATTGGGTGGTCTCAAACAGGCATTGCCCTGAAGAATGAAATAAAAAGTCTAGACTATAGAAGAGATTATAAGTTACCTTCTGATAATGTTTTTTTTTTTTCAGACAGCTGTAATTTTATAGTGGACATTTGGGTAATCTATTTTGTTAAAATTATTTCGACTGACCTAATCCTAAGGCGCTTATTACACAACACTTAATTCAGACAGACTAACTCTACTAATTCGATATACATTGCTGGTTGGAGTAAGGTTATTGGATGGAAGTAACATCAAGCCAGCAATGTAAATTGATTTAGCATGTCTACATTGAGTGTAGTGTAATAAGCACTTAACTGCTAAACCAGAGATCGTGAGTTCCATTTACACTCAGATTCCATTCCTAATGCCCAGCAGTGAATTGTCCCACGATATCTATATTTACCCTGACGAAATACACCATTAAAATCCATATAGGCTCATGCTCAATCATTCTAAAAGCTTATAGAGACAGACGTTTTGTTTGACATAAGATACTTCTGTACAATCTAATGTACATTTTCATTCTACAGTCCCGAAATGTACAACAAAGGTTCTTAATCGTTCACAAGATTGGTCGAACAAGCCACTCGGAAATTAGTAAGGTCAACTGGAATTAATTAAAGTTTCACTAAACGCTGTATTTGAAAGCAAAAGTCCATTTGCTCCTAACATCGGTCGCTTGACCCGAGACGTGATGATTGCGAGTAAATTTGTGTTAATTACTACCTCTGAGAAAGCTTTGTTTCGATAATTGATTACGACTTTCTTTGTGTCGCCAAAAGAGGTTTGAGTAAAATTGGTTTAAGATTGGTAGCCATTGACAATAATAACAGTAACAAAATTGTTACGACGACACTTTGAAATATACCTACTAAATATAGAACTATTTTTAATGGTAAATCATTTACTCCTAAGTGAAGCTTTGAATCTACTGATTTGTTTCCGGAACTGTTCATAACACTTAGTTAAAATGAACCTTTTGGAATTTGCAGAGTCGAAAATTGTGTTGATACTAATAAATATAGATAAATTGATATTTAAATTTTGACATAGATACTCGTAGGTACTCAAGTTCTATTATAGCCGTAAAACTATTACAAACAAAATGTAGGTATCTAGAGCTGATGAGAATAGGACTTAACCTTAAAATAAAGAAATAAAACTTTTAATAAAGCTTCAGAATGAAAGTCCTTGAACTATAATACCAATTAATGGCGACTTTTACACTGTACTTCAATTGTTAGGCCATTCTTAAGGAAACTTTCCGAATCAAATAATTTGCTTTTGAATTGAATTTACATACCCGAACAATAGAATAAAGGAATCAATTGAATCATTAAACCTTAGTAATAACTTCAAAGTTAAATAAATTTATAGGCATTGTTTTGGTACTATGTAAATTACAATAACAATTAAGATTAATAAACCAGTAGCAATAACACAATCAAAAATTATCTGAAAAATATACAAAACTAGTAACCATATAAATGGCGATTTTTAATAGGGTGATTCCGTCGGAGATGGTCGTACGGGAGGCATGAGTGCCGCACCGGCGCGTCGACGCTGCCGCCGTGAAAAGGCACGCTGACCTAACTTGGTAGGTAGCATTGATGATGATATTCAAGCAACGGATATATTATTAATAATAAAAATGATTTATTCACTTAGGAAGCAAAATACTACACTTGTGAAAAGTTGATTCTACATTTACTAGTAATGCCTGTTCGCAAACAATAGGTAAAGCCCGAGAAAAAAACAGGCAATAAAAACTCGTGGCCACACTTTTTAAATTGCCAATGTTTACAATGTTTTTCTGTATAAAAACTGTATATGCAGGTAAGGTGCTGCCACCATTATATTATACACCATATTAGAGGACTGGTGCAAAAAAAGAGGTCAATAATATTAGTAACGACGAAATTACCCTGTGTAAAAGAAGGAATTCTTTAACCGAGAAAGGAAATGTTAAAATGTACAATAATTTATTTTTGATCAAGTATTATTGCTTCTTACTATCTTATTAGATATATCATATCATATCTATACTATAAATGTTGATAAACTTTCGTGATTTGTACACGTTATGAAAATATATATGTAGTCACGTCTACCCGTGACCACGGCCGTTGCAATACGGTCTAAACGTCGGTCAATAAACAAGGTATTTTACCTTAAATTATTCACGCGATTAAGAACCTATAGTATTGATATTATCTTAGAACCAAATTGGTTTGTACGCCAGTTACGTAATGAATATTCAGCTTAATCAACAATGAAGACCTAAATGGAGCCTACGAGGATACACTACGAATGTACACACCTCTAAAGTAAATCAATTGCAAATATTTTGACTCCGTAGAAATCTTCATGTAGTCAACAAACAAAGACAGCTTTGTAATACACACTGTTGGAAAAATAAAACAGATTGAAAAATGTTACTGTGCATTATTCAGCTGGGATTTACTCGGATTCGGTTCAATCGTGCCATCAACGAAAAAACTGATTGACAAAGAACGACGTACGAAGATACTTATTGTTTTGCGCTCATGGTAAGTAGCTATTGTAGTTTTTAACTATTCATCAATTAGTTCGTCTGTAATGTAAATTCTATATAAATTAACCCGCCTAAAAAAATTGCATTGCAGATTCAAATTAGTTTTATTTTTCTGGATCCATTATTCAAGGCGTGGCTAATTTTTATTTATGACTATTAATATTTTTTGTTTCGAATTCTAATCTAGGATTTATTAGTTCTTTGAACTTCATAACAAACTAGTTTATAAATCTAAAAATTACGTAATCATCCATACATTTCTTCTATGGCTTAAACCGACATAATAATTTAGGTAGGGAAAATTACCGAAATGTTTTAATACAAAAAAAGTTAACACTAATTGCTATTCCAATGAGTTTATTATTGCTAATTAGTAAGAAACAACAATGCTTCTCCCAAAAGTAAAATTCAGGCAGTAGTTGTTATGAAACTCTAGGCAGAACATTTTAATACCTACTTAATCTGGCGTAACGCGCGTTTTACTACGGTCGGAACTTCATTGGGATTCACACTCTATATCTATGCTAATAAAAGTGGAAAGATTTGATTGTTTGTATTGAATAGGGTCCGAAACTACTGGACGGATTTGAAAAATTCTTTCATCGTTGTGAAGTTACACTAACCCCGGGTGACATAGGCTATTTTTATTCCTGTATTCCCACAAGAACGGGAACTACGCGGGTGAAACCGCGAGGCGTCCGCTAGTTCTCAATAAAACGAATAACAATGTCGCTTATTTGAGAACAGTAACTAATTACTTTCATAGGTAAACTTATGCAATGAAATAGTTTCATAGTTACATCGACTATTAAAAATAGTGTGGACGACCAATTTTAACCCCTGACGCATGAGGAATCTTGTAAGTCTAAGGTATATGTAATAATAGTTACCTACTACTGTGCAATTTAACAAATTGTGAAAATATGTATTATATTGTATTACTTATTGTGATGAGAAATAAATTATTATTATAACGTATGTATTGTGTGTTTGTTTGTCCCATCGTAGCGCCCAAACGGATGTACGGATTTTGATACGGTGTATTTTGCATTTTTTTTAATAGATATGCTGCGTCGATAGGTATTGAGATGCACTTCTTCCTGTTTACAATGTGAGAACTCTCGCTTCACTGACCTCTTCCGATATTTCTCCACAAAGAAATCTCTCTAGAAGTATACAAAATTTCAAAACATATCCTATTTCAAATTTTGTTTTTACTAATGCAACTTACACACAGACAGTTTGGCATACGTAGAATAATGCTACATACTTTTACAAAAATACAATAGACCTCTATGCTAACATATCGTAAAAGTAACAAAGAAAATATTTTCTGTCAAAGTGACAATTCAATTTATAAACAAAGATTATTTTCAAGAATTAATACAAATGAAATAATAGTGATTGATTAATGGAATGAAAATGTATAACAAATGATGGAATATATAACATTAAATGTTAGAATTAACACTACAGGCAGCCATTACACGTTTAATCTAGATCACGTATCAACATCGGTCCCAACGCCATTTCTCCAACGTGTGGATCTAAAATAACGCTCGTCCCAACGTTGGCGCCAATACTGTTTTCTAAATCCACAGGTCCACCAACGTCGGTCCCAAAGCCATTGCTTTGGGACCGATGTTGGTGCCAACGTGTGGAGCCGGTAGGCTATTGACATTGAAGTATGTATTTCACTCCGTTGACTTTGGAGTCGCTGTGAAAGTTTCCTAATAAAGTACCTAATTAAGTTTAATGTGTCAAGTACGGTTTTACGAGTATGTAGAGTATGCTTAAGAGA
Organism: Herminia tarsipennalis; assembly: GCA_945859575.2. NCBI lineage: Eukaryota > Metazoa > Arthropoda > Insecta > Lepidoptera > Erebidae > Herminia > Herminia tarsipennalis. The sequence goes on from OX243830.2 coordinate 32,773,866, forward strand.
TTTAATCTAAAATGTTGTTGTCGCAGAAACTTAAGACATATCTTGTAATATAACGCAACCTATGTCTCGCGAGGCTAAAAAGTTATATACTTATGTTAACTCTTAGTATAACAATGTCAAGTTAAGTGTAAACTATGTTAATTAATCTAGATTAGGTTAAGATGGAACTGGCCTAAATGTATTGTTCAAAAGTTCCTAAATTAAATAAACATTTATAAAATATATATAATAATATAATTTATAAATGTTTATTTAATTTAGGAACTTTTATAAAATATTAAAACTATTCTAAAAATTACACCCCTAACGGCCGGTCTCAATAATCTAACTATCGACGGATTTGGCTACTAGACCTATATATTTGACATAAGCTACATACAAAATATGTCAAAATTCTACCTCCAGTAGCCAAATCCATCGATAGGTAGATTATTGAGACCGGCCGTAAGTCAGTTCCGTAGGTAATAAAGGCTAAGTATAAAACAAACTTAGTTTTAGGTTAAATTGATTAGGTTGAATTGGTTAAAGTAATTTAGCAACTACACTTGTAAGTGATAAAATAGACCCAAAATATTTTCCGCTACTTTATTTCAATGTACATTAAAAGTATAAGATATGGTACTTTATAAAAAACTCAAACAATAACAACTTGTATGGAATTAATATTATTAGCACTAAGTCCATACAATAAAAAAAATCGTACAATACATTTTGGACTGTTGCGAAATACTTAAAATATTACCATAATCTTGATTTATAAGTCAAAGGAAAACACCGAATATTTGTCATCAAACGCTGACCTAAGACAACCGGTTCCTAAATATGTTGCTTTGTTCGTGTACAACCATCACTTATTTTTATGTCGCATTATCTTTGTTTTAACCGCCTTCAATAAAAGTGATTCTTTGTTTGACCCGTATATATGTATGTATATTCTCGATTTTCTCAGAAACTAAAATGTTTTCACTATTCAATTGCATATTTTTTTAGAAAGGTTTTAGTTTATAAAACGTTGTCCTAGCTTATATAACACCCGAGATATAGACTAAAACATAGCAGTGAGTCAGCGAAATTTGCATTTTTTTTCCTTGAAGGCAGTTAATTTTTTTCATATTTATATACAAAAATAGTATTATTTAATTATTTTGGTTCGTTCTCCTTTAGTTCTACTACATAGTCCTACGATTTACGACGCTACGAAATAGTAGAACTCCCACTAGTTATTGATTTTAAAGATAAGATAGATGCATTAATTAACATTATCACGCTAAAGTTATTATAGTTATTACCACTCAATAATAAATTTACTATCTGACATTTCTAAGCGATGGTAAATTACAATGACACGAATATTTACAATGTCATCTCACCTTTATATATATCTACACCAATATTATAGATAAATGCGAAAGTATGTGTGTCTGTTTGTTTCCCCGGGGATCAGTTCAACGAAATTTAATCAAAATAGGACTTGAAACCTGGGGACATAAGAACATGATACCATAGGCATACCCGGGGGGGGGGGGGATTTAAGGGCTTAACACCTGCCCGCTCCTCGAATTTTCGAATTTTCGAGAAAAAAAACTATTAAATCTTGATTTAACAAGTTACCAGGTTCGTTGATACTTTAAAATATGCAGCATTATGGTCACTATCGATGGTTCCAATATCTTTTGGGAGAAATTAATATAGTTATTTCTGAATTTCAAGATAAAACATAGTTAATTTACAAAATTTTTTTCAAAAATTACAAATAAACAAGGCCAAAACAAACGTGTTTGTAAATGATCAGATCTATTCGATTCTACAATTAAAAGGGTATGTCCGAAAAATGGGGTTTATAAAACACTGTGCATTACTAACATTTAAACTTTCGCGTTGCATGATTATAACTATTTATTATACGGGAATTATTTATTATGGTCTAAACGTCAAGCAATTTTAAGGTAAACAATGCGCGTTAATTCCCCTATAAAAAACACTGTGCATTGCTCGAAACAAGAAACCTTACTTTCTTTTACTCTGTATGTGGTATAATGTAGTGTCTAATATTAGTAGTCTCCTAAAGTCCTAACCGATTTCGGTTACAGAGGCCAGTCCCATCGAAGACTAGCTAACTAAGCAGAAAATATATTAATGCACAAGTGTATGCGCAAACACAAGTGCTCTCTCCGTTCTCTTACTCTCATAGCCCGAGTGGACGGATATCCTCGACACGACTGGAGAGAGATTGGGCGCAGGATCGACGGCTTTACGTGCTCTCCGAGGCACGGAGAGGTGAGACATTTTTGTGACAGTGGTGACATTAGTTTAATTAACCTTGCAGCTATCTCAATCTGCTCAGTCGCCACGGAGTCAGGGTCCCCACGGGTCTAATATAACACAGAGAGGATGACTAAGCTCCAGTACTAAAAAGACTTCCCAAACAATCTGGTCTAAAGCTTTTTTTATTAAGCAAACATCAAACTAGGAGAGATTGGAAACCTGCGCCGGATATCGATGCAAAACGATCATTGATTCGTTCATACGTATTCCTGCCGCAGAACGGAAATTTATTTCAATTCTGTTATTCTATGCTATTCTTTTTGTAACAATTTTGAAAAATTCGTCTATGAATTCAATTCAATTCAATTTATTTATTCCATATACAGAAGATAACAAGATATTACAATTATTACAAATGTTTACTTATATATCTAGCTTAATACTTATGCCTGAACTAGGAAAACCTGTGTTTCAGGCGAATAGTGCCTAAAAACAACTTTAATCACATTTTAAAACATTTAAAAGTAAAAATTAACTATGAGTGAGTTTTAAAGAATGAAGATATAATATTTAGACAACACTATATGTACATATAAATCAATGAAACGAAAGCTGTAAATAATTAGTTTCTTAATTAAATTAATTAATATTAATATAATAAAAACCATATTTATTTGAGTACAATTAATAATTTCTCTGTATCTTCGTAAGACATATTTTGGACGACTTCCTTAAGCTTCTTCTTACAATTTCCTAGGGTCATGGAATAAATATTTGCAATCGCATTTAGCCTATTGCATGCTGAAATAAAACGAAAATGAATTAAAAGTTAGATTCGTCCATAAAGTACATAACCTGCAGATAAATATACAGGATGTAACAGTAATTTCAGCAGCAGATAGGATATGTTATCAGTATTGTACCTACCATGGTGCCATAGCTGGTTGCATTATTATTACATAGTTATAGCATATTCTTTTAGTCAAAATTCAGTAGTAAAAGGCGTATGGCATAAAAATTATACCTCTGCACATACCAATCTATGAATATGATCACACCTTTCACCTTTTTTTGTTACAACCTGTATAGGTGATACAATAAATATTAATAAGAAAAATACATTCAAATACTCTACTATCTACATTGTAACAAATTACAAATAAGTACTTTGAAATAGGGCTTCGAATATGAACAAAATATACCGTAAGTTCTGTTACAAATGAAAAACATTTTTTTTTAAATGAAGTAATGTAATATTACTAAAACTTATATTTACTAAAGTCTCAGCAAAAAATAAAAACAATATTCTATTCAAAATGGCCACCTTCGGCTTTTATACAGGCCTTTAATCTGTCTGGCGACAAATCTATGGATTTACGCACTGTTTCCATGGGAAACTTCGCCACTGCTTGCTCTAGAGATTTTTTAAGAGACTCAATGTCGCCGTGTCGTTTCTTCATTTCTCGCGATAAGATTTATTACTTCCTAATGAGATTTGACGAATTCTGGCTTTAACAGCATTAACAGCCTTTGCTGATACCAAGCTTTTGAAGTGTCTGGAATATGACCGACGGCTCCACACCCACTTTGTGCAAGGCGATCACCGCAATCCCATTTTCTTTAACACCCCAATCCATATTGTAATTTGATAATGAACACATGAAAAAATATGTGAAATGGCGCAAAATGAAAAAAACTTTTATAAATAATAAACGCGTTCCAAATTCAAAGTAATTAAAAAGTTGAAAAAAGAAAAGTTTTTATGTAACAGTATTTATGGCCGGACTAGTTATACTCGTACATTCGGTACATACATAAATAAGTAGCTCTTTCAACCACCAAAAGAAAAAGGCTAAGCCAAACAAAAAATTGCTCTCAATTTCCATGTCCCCAAAAGCATAATGCAACGAGATTTAGATGCGTTCACCAGCGGCTATGAAATATGGTCTTATCGTCGTCGCCAACTTCCAAATTATCAGGCTAATCCAGGATCCTATTTGCATGAAAACTTACCCCTGATATTGTAAGATCTTTACCTACTGCGGCTTTACCTAGAAAATCACTTTAAAGTTACCGATTTCTTTGGAAACACAAAACGTTATTCAATATTATTTTTTGCCAGCAACAAGTAAATAATGTTGATAAACTTTCGCGATTTGTACACATTATTAAAATATATATATATTACGGGTCTTAATCGCGTGAATAATTTAAGGTAAAATACCTTGTTTATTGCCCGACGTTTCGACCGTATTGCAACGGCCGTGGTCACGGGAAGACTGTCGGGCAATAAACAAGGTATTTTACCTTAAATTATTCACGCGATTAAGACCCGTAATATATATATTTTAATAAGTAAATAATGTTCGTAAACTTTCGTGATTTGTACACATTATAGAATGTTATAAGCTACGGGTCTTAATCGTGTAAATATTTTATTTTAAGGCTAAATACCTTTGTTTATTGCCCGACGTTTCGACTGTATTGCAACGGCCGTGTTAGTCTTCCTGTGACCACGGCCGTTGCCCTACGGTCGAAACGTCAGGCAATCTCAAATCCCTTATAAAGTATTAATTGTAATACTTGTTGCTGAATAAAAATATCTGGATAATATCATGCAAATGTTCTAGTATTGTTTGCTACACAAACATTTGACGCTAAAACTAAGAAGAGGATTTCATCGTATCCTGGAAAAAGGAATGCGGAAACGATATTCATGAGAAAAAAGCCAAAGAAAGAAACAGATTTCGCGCGTTAAAACCTAAATAGATAAAGTTTTATAGTATTTTTTATAGGCATTTCTTGCCAATTACTTTATTAATACAATAATTGCATTTTATAAGGTAAAAAAAAATTAAGTCCAGACCCAGGAATCGAACCCAAAATTCCGCCAAACTGGGGCCGAAATCCACCTATCTGGACTATGTTACTAGACGTCATTTTTTTTTATCCTTTCCTTCACGCGAGTTGGACCCTCGCTTGCGACATCTAGCCGCTAGTCAAAGAACTATCACGGCAATGTCGCCGGCCGAATGTTATAGTATTTTTATCTATACTTATATTAAATCTGTAGAGAAGTCAATTCTGTACATGAAATATATTTCCAAAATAACTATCAGGGGGTGATTAGCGATCAATACTGATGCCAAAAATGCAATCAGTAAAATTTTTGTCTGTCTGTCTGTCTGTATAACCGTTATAGAAACAAAAACTACTCGACGGATTTTAACGAAACTTGGTACAATGAATTTTCATACTCCTGAGTTGGTTATAGTATACTTTTCATCACGCTACAATCAATAGGAGCCGAGCAGTGACGGGAAATGTTGGGAAAACGGGAGAAGTTACGCCATTTTTTAAGCTACCGTCGCGTGTGCAACCTTAATGGTTAAAGCTACACAGAAATCATGTATGACGGAAATGTTCTCCTTAAAATTATATAAAAAATATCCCACGACAGCATATATCTATCTTTTATGGTTGACTCACAATATCACGTGTAACTCCCGATAGCTTAGCAGTTCGAAGCTTTCTGATTATATTTGTCTACTCTTACGTTTATAACACTCTTAATCATCCCTAATTAAAAAAGTTAACATAATTAACTATTCCATAAAAAAGAATCATAGAAATCGGTATAGAAACACCAAAGTTATACATGAAATACGATAATAATAAGCCATCGCGCGTGAGTACTGAATCATGCTATCTATCTATCTTCTATATCTATATCTATATACATAAAATAAAATTGTAAATTTCACGTGTCTGTACATGGCCAAACATAATGAAAACAAATATTAGGAAATGTTCGAAAAGAGTATTTAAACACTTTGCTGCATTTTTAGAAATGTCTGTCTGTCTGTCTGTCTGTTTGTTTGAACACGCATCACGCAAAAACTACCGGACAGATTCGGTTGAAATTTTGCACGTGCACTCTAATAGATGCGGATTAACATTTAGGCTATAAATTATCACGTTTTTTCCCATAGGAGCTAAGCAGTAAGGGATAACGTCTGAAGCTATTTTTCGTTATAAAACAGTAACTACTTGACGGATCTTTATGAAAATTTATAGTTTTATAGTAAATACTATACCTAGGACATTATTTACACTATGAATCATTACGAGTAGCAACGTATTTTTTGTCGCACCATAATGGTTTATCACAATTGTTTCCACAATTAGACATTATTTTTAATTGTAACCCATTGAATACATAACTTCACGCTAATACTATAAGGAGCTAAACACAACATTTTGAAGTTTCATAACAACAGTTATTTTGACGTGGTAAGTAGCGAACAGTATAGCCTCGAAGCTATACTAGCGGTCTATGACGACGAAGTCTCAGGCTCGAATATGATATCTGATTATGTTCTTTTTATATTTTTTTAAAATTGTCTTTGTCCTTTTTCAATATTTTTCTCAATGTTATAAGTAGTTATTTTTTCGACCATAGGTAACTTATTTGCTTTGGTTAATATTTTTTTTATATTAAAAATCAAGTGAAATATGCACTTATGTAAGATATTTATAGGTATTGCATGCACTGCTGAAAGTAATGAATTAATCGTAGTAGAAATGAAAAACAATATTACATTACAATTTAACAAGTATTCGATATTTTCCAGAATTGATGTGTTCGTGCTCAAAAAAAAGACATACGTAAAAAATAAACATGTAGCGCCGTCTATGAAATCAAATTGGTCACCGTGATCAAACAATTCCTTATTTGTGAAAACATTTATTAGGGTATAGGTGCTTGCGATGACGGATTTGTTTCTTGCTGAGTGGCAACATTCTCCTATTTATTTAATTAAATTGCTTAAATTAATAAAAAAACATTAAGTATTAGGAGAAACTTCACTGGTTTTGAAAGTAGATGGCGTTGTATTCAATAATGTTCTATACTTAGTAAAAGAAGTTTTAAAATAGTATTAAAAAGAAACATATTGTTATCATTTTTAGAAATGTTTGTCTGTCGGGCCGTTTGTTTGACCACGCATCACACAGGTGCATCGAGGATCATGTTTTGGGGTTATGGTTGGATATCAAGTGTTCATTAATTCAACGATAATGAATTACTTATCGGCCAAGTGTGAGTAGTTCAGGTGACGGGAGGAGGGGGGTGGGGGTTCATTGTCTGTCAACGTGGAGTCTGGGGGAGGGGGAGTCCATGTCTTTTTTTCTTACTTGCATCATTGTAACATATAAGAGAGGTACTCTCTTATATGTAAAGTGGGGATGTGATTTTTTTCTCACCTACCCCATCGTGTGGGGTATCATTAGATAGGTCTTTTAAAAAGCGTTTAGGGTTTGTGAAGACTATTTTTAGATTTAAGGATTCCTTTGTGTAATATTAGGCTTTATAGTGGACATTTTTGTTAGAGTCAAGTGTTCCCCTGCCAACTAAATGGTTGATGTTGTCTAAAATTATAAGGAATACTATCACAGTTAAGTACTTAGGCTTTACAAGTTTACGAGAAACATCTGATTAAATGGGAAGTACCAAAATTTTAGTGCAAATTCTATTGAAAATTATTAGGTATTAAGTAGGTATAACGTTGAAAGAATGAAACAAAAACAACAGAAAACCCACTTCTTAAGCCGCACAAAAAAATAACTATATAAAATAATAGAATAGAACGTATCGCGGCTCACCCGACAGGACTATTTCCAATATATTTACACAGAAGTTATTTCGTAACATAAACTTCCTTAATTTAAACCCGACCTTCACGCGAACGAAGTCGCGGGCACAGCTAGTAAATAAATAAAATGATTTATTTCCAGTAACTGTGCTTAATCTAATTACAAAATTGTTTGTAGCTCTCCTTTTAGGCTTGTATATTGCCTGTGTTAGTTTATAGGCATTTCTTGCCATTATCTTTATTAATACAATAATTGCATTTTTGAAAGATGAAAAAATTTTAAGTCCAGACAAAATTGAGGTCTAGTAACATAGTCCAGATGGGTGGTTCGATTCCGGCCCCGGTTTGGCATACGGAAGTCTCGGGTTCGATTCCTGGGTCAGTACCTCAAATTTTTATATCTTTCAAAAATGCATTGTATAGATAACGTTTTGTCTGCCAGTAAACATTCAGTGTAGTCGGGTCGGGTGATGTAACAAGTCTCAACTATGTAATATGCATTTATTTCGAAACTTACTTTTCTAGCGTAGATATCTTAAATCAGTCTTTTTGTAGTAAAACACACGCTTCAAGAATTTGCTACCATGATATAATGAAAATATTTCCGATAAGGATATTTTCGTAGGTTCAGAAGTATGAACAAAAGTTGTTATTTTAATACAGTACGTTAACGAATAAATTTATAGTAGAGGGTTCCGACCGACGCCTAGGGCAACCCCTGTATAATCAATAGCTCTCTCACAATGAAAATAGGTATTAGAAATCTGTTTCAAGACATGTGTTTTGACCTGTTTCTGGACATTCACGGCATGGGAACCGTCATATCTATCGCTTGTGCGCTGATTTATGAAACAGTATGAAACAGAGTGGTTGAACAAAATAAAGGGCTCAGGTATTTAGAAGGTGGGAAAAATCGGATCCATGGGAAAGAACCCCCCCGGGTTCTTTCCCATGGATCCGATTTATTTCCATCACAGTGTTTGTATTAAATATAAATTTTGGATTCTGTAATTATGGCCATGGCTTTCAGATGAATATTATGTTCACATTGCAACAAAGTGGTTGACCTCAACCTCTTTATTAAAATAGCAACTTACCAGGCAAACCTGATTTGCCAAAAATAAGTAAGTACAATGTTGAACTTAATAATACACGAACAAGTTTAATTACTTAGCCTCCGAAAACTTTACAATTACAAAACTGGACCATAAAGCATAAACAGTGTAAGATAATTATTTTAGCTCATCAAACCTCGCTTTGTTTAAACCTATTTATTTTGCACATGTAGGTAATTACAAATAGAAATGCACTTAATAGTAGACCCTATCCACGGAAGGACTCTGATACTTTTGGTGGGGAGAGCCTGAGCCCCTTAGCGCCCTCTCCTCTGGATCTGCCTCTATACTTCTCAAATATTTTAACATCAGAAGCACGTTCTATTTCAATTTAAAAATAAACTCTCAGATTGAATAATTTCGGTTATAGCTCTCTGGTTTCCGATGATCAAGTTCAGTATCCTATATTACACTACTGACCAGTTGACTACGGCCTTAACCTCTGTTAAATCAACTGACCAACCACTCCTGAATAGGGTAGATGACTGTTAAGTCAAATCAGTATCTTTTTAAGAAACGTCAAAACGATGCGCCTCGTACTAATTTATATGAAATACAAAACAATGACGTCATTCTTTTGTATGGTCAAATCATGTAGTTTCAATGTTTATAAATTCATGACGACGTAAAATTGTAGAGAAACAATGTTTTTCAGAATATTTTCGTAAATTCTATTTCCTTTATAGTGTAAAATAATTTGTTGTTATTGTAGTCATCTACCCAATTGCCAAATAAGTATAATAAGTAAGTAAAATCTTATACGTAATAATTCACTAATAAGTACTCAGCTCCGAAGACTTTATAGTAACAAAACTGGAGTATAAAGCATAAACAATATAAGATAATTCTCTTAGCTCATCAAACCTCTAAGTTAAAACCTATTTACATCATACACATACATACAAATAATAAACGCCGAAGGTAACCTTTCCAATAATCATATTACGAGGAGTACATTACAGCTCGGGACTCCCATCTCATTTGCTTATTAACTTATTAAGCAATTATAGGATTCTCAATTAGACGCTAACACAGCTCCCCAGAGAGAATCTTGTTTATACATGGGTTCTATGCTATGTATGCCAAATGTACAGGTATCTTATGATTTCTAATTAACTAGTATTACCGGTAAATTACTTGGAGTTATGTCAGATTAGGCAGCATGATCACTTTGTTTAGCAAATCAACAATCCTGAGGTCGTAAAACTGTTAGTACTTTTAATTTGAAAGGTAAGACAAACTTACCAGGTAATGTAGTTTCTTTCAACATTAATGGGTTGTTTTAATAAGTAGTAAACTAGTATCAGTGGCAGATTCAGGTTGATCAAGCCCTCCTGCCCTCTCCTTCTAAAAGTACGCGAGTCCTCGTGTGTGTGTGTATGTGTGTGTGTGTGTGTGTGTGTGTGTGCTTTTCTTTAAACTAGTACGCTGGACTGACTACCCCGTATAAAGTGACAGAAATTTCAAATCGAATGACCATCCTGTTAATTTTTTTGACATTTATGACAAATGGCCGTTGTTGTTATCCTTGTTACTTATGTAATAATAATAATAATATCTTGGGACAATTCCCACAACGCTATCTGTTCCCAAACTAAGCAGAGCTTGTACTATGGAAACCAGACAAGTGATAAACATACTTATATATTTCTAAATACATACATATCTATACTAATATTATAAAACTGAAGAGTTTGTTTGTTTGCACGCGGTAATCTCAGGAACTACTGGTCCGAATTAAAAAAATCTTTCACTGTTGGATAGCCCATTTATCGAGGAAGGCTATATAACATCACGCTACAAGAAATAGGAGTGGAGCAGCAATGAGAAAAGTTGCAAAAACGGGGAAAATTTACGCAGACGAATTTGCGCGGGACAGCTAGTTATAGATAAATAACACCAAGACACAGAATAAATCATCGTGCTCATCACACAAAGTTTTATTCTGGGTGGAGATCAAACCCACGACCTTTTGCGTAGCAATCGGATACACTTCTTCCGCGCCACACAGAGAGAGAGAGAGAGAGAGAGAGAGAGAGAGAGAGAGTGTCAAATTAACGTTTAAATGTCGCCTGTCCAATGCTCGCAGAGATCAAGCCTTCTATCCCCTCTTTCGAAACAAAATCTTGTATTTCTAGAATAGCTTAACCCCATAGCCCCAGATCCATTGGCGTATGTATGTGGAAACGCTACATACACACACGCATGTACACAATGTCGTATTTATCATACAAATCTTAATTAACGAAATAAAAAATAAACACTCATTTATTGTCCCATTCATTTTCAAACTCAGACATTTTGAGCGATGAGATATGTCAAGCGACATAAGTCGCTGACCGCACAAACTCGTAAATTATTAGACAACAGTCCTCAAAAGCAACCAGGCTAAATTAAAACAGTAGCTAAAATGTTCGTCTTTAAATATATCACACAAACTGTCTAAACCTGACGAGGGTACAACGAAAGGTAACGTAACAAGTGTTTAATATAAGTCAAGGGTACCTTTTGTTCTTCATCTTACGTTTGGATGATTTGGATGTGAATTAGTTGGATGAACACACTGGGTTCATTAAAGTATTTGGGCCTTTTACTTAAACACTAGATGTACCTAAATACCTACCTAAGAGTTTTATGAATAGAGAATGGGTTTAGCTTTTTAATCGACTTCAAAAAAGGAGATTCTTAACCCGTTTGTATGTTTGTATGTATGTATGTATTTTTGTATGTATGTATGTTTGTATGTATGTATGTTTGCGATTTTCTCACAAACTAATGAACAGATTTGGATGAGCTTTTCACTATTATACAGCATATTTTTCTGAGAAGGTTTTAGTGTATAGAACATTCTCCTAGGATAACCTAGGAAGTTTTGCCTTGATTTGCGGTTATTTTTTATTATAAAAAAAACTATTTAGAGCCGATGATACTATAGGTGCACTGAATACAGAAGGCAAAGAACCGGATGTTGTGCTAGTGATGACGTCGTTGAAAGTTTCGTGCTTTTTGTATATTTATTCAAACTTTCGGAAATATAGGAAAATAAAATAATAGCAAATTTGAATCCAGGATTTTGTGTTGGCCTTTGGTTTTCCTCAGCGGGATGCCAGATTTTACTTGTGGAAGAGCTTAACACAACTGAGGGCATGTTTTGTCAAGGACTAGAGCCCCGCTCCGGCTTCGCACGGACTTTTCTTTCACCATCTATAAAGATAATATGCATGTATAATGCATATAAACCATCCATAACAAATTACTTAAATGATAATGAAAACCGAATCAAAATGCGTTGCGTAGTTTAGAAGATCTAAGCGTACAGACAGTGCGAAGCGACTTTGTTTTCATACATATAAAAGAGGATTCCCTTAGATCCTCAGTCGATAAATAATCCACAGAGGCCAAGAAGTAAGGATCGATACTGACAAGACAGACAGCGCCTGTTAGAAATAATGTTGTTCTAAATTTCTGTAAACATAAAATAATGTAAACATTATTAATTCAACAGTGTGCTCCCAGTATGATTGATGGACACTTTAATCTTTTTTATATACAGACGCTGTACTGTGCTATGATAGTTGATGTGCTATCATAGTTCTAAATAACGTAAATACATCAGGTGTAATTATTTTCTACTGAAGCTCCTTTTAAAATGATGTTGTTTAACCTAATATTTAGGGTACGTACTTATCACAAATAACTAATGATACCTAAGGATAAAAAATAAATTACATTTACGTCAAAGTTTTGCAATAAGTGATATTTTAAAATGCATCAGGAGTGTTTATTTAAAAAGTATAGCGTAAACATTTTAATATTCTAACAAAAGGAGAATAGCTTTGAGAATATACATATTTAGTACTTTAACTTAAATATTGAAAATTGTTTAAGGATAGCTCCTTTTATCACTGTAGAAAGACTAAACTTTTACTATTGTGGCTTGTATAACGATGCTGTATGCCTAGAAATATTGATGTCAAAAAATCTAAATACGCACTTCTTAAGACTGCATTACAATGCTTGCAGACAACACACGCGTTAGCATTTTGCTATTTAAAAATATGTAGACGCATTAGTGAACGCAATCCAAAAGTTGTCTTTAATTTCTGACAGTAGAAAAACTGTTTAATCTAACTAAATTATTTAATCAAAAAGAAAAAACACACTAATATTATAAAGGCGAAAGTTTGTGAGTATGTGAGTGTGTATGTTTGTTATTTCTTCACGTCTAAACGGCTGGAGCGATTGTAATAAAATTTGGTATGGAGTTAGCTGACACCCTGGATTAACACATAGGCTAATAAAACGCGGGTAACACCGCGGAGCACAGCTAGTGTTTAATAAAATCGATACTAGAAATTATAAACTTTTGAACATTGATGAATGCTGGTCGAAAATCCTACGTCAACTAATTGAAATCACGTAAAATTAATAAATTGCTTCAAACAACGAGAATCTATCAACCAAATAATTAAATTGCACAAAGACTGAAATAATCAAATTGCTATTAACATTTACAAAGTTATATTTAATCACTAACATTAATTTATATTTGCAGTGAATAACATTTCAACCCAAACTTAAACTGTCCTTGCAAATGTCAACCAAATTCTACAGCTACTAGAAGATTTTAAATTAATATTTCATAAACTTTTGTTTGAAACTCTAGAAGTCAAAAAGAGTTTTGTAGAGAAGTCGACGACGTATTTTTCATTTAATCGTTCTGTTGTTGTAAAATTCAGAGAAGCCAAGCTAAATGTAAACTGTATACAACGACCATTTAACCTTGGTGTACTATTAATATAGAGAGTTCATTAATCTTAAATGTTGTTTCAGATCCTGAGGGTTTTGCATCCGGCCTCAGTTGCTGACGTGATTTGTACATCGTCACGGATAGGCCGTGTTTATCTTTATTCTATTCTATTACTTTAAAAATGAAGGGTGTGTAAAATTTCATTAACAGGCAGTATGAGGCATAAGTATTGTAGCTGAGGGACGGGACGATGGCGTCATATCCCATTGCATTATAATGGAAAGTAATGCAATGAAACGTAAAGATTTTCAAGTTTGAGTGAGTTTGAATTTATAAGAAGAAATCGGCATCCATGTAGGTGGAGCCACGGGTTCATACCACTAATCTATTATATTTAAACTAATGTTATAAACTTAAAACTTAAAAAAAAAAAATATTAAGAGCCCCGGGAAAGCGCGATAATCACACCCACGCAGAAGAAGCCGTGGACGAAAGTTGGTTCAAAATAATAATACTTGCCTTCCCACGGATACCAAGATACGTGATTTGTGATTCATGACATTACGATACATTTGCTACGACTACGCGACATGTTACGCTACGCCTCGCTACGCTACGCTACGCCAAAGAGTACGTTGTTGCACACTGCACATCTTCGACATGCAAGTGATCCAGCTTGAACTAAATTCTAGATAGCTGACCCGCGCAACTTCGTCTGCGGAAGTTTTCCCCGTTTTTGCAACATTTTTCATTGCTTTTCAGCTCCTATCGGTCATCGCGTGATGTTATATAGCCTATAACCTTCCTCGATAAATGGGCTATCCAAGAGTAAAATAATTTTTCAATTCAGACCAGTAGTTCCTGAGATTACCACGTTCAAACAAACAAACTAAATATAAGTATACATTAGAATAGAGTACACTGAACATAACCATTTATGACACCACTACATTTTATTATTTTCTAGGCTAACCTAACCACCTGACTGGTCAGTCTAGTGGTTAGTGACCCAGACTGCTAAACTAGAGGTTGTAGGTTCGATTTCCACCCAGGATAAATATCTGTGTAATGAATAAGATTGTTTATTCTGTCTGGGGGTAATTAATGTACGAATTTAGAAATTATGTATGTCTGACTACAGGCGTGTCTAGTTTGGGATCAGATGGCCGTGTTTGAGGTGCCCCAAGATATTTATTTATTCCCTTTTACTTTTACATATGTGGTCTTGTTAAGAATAACAATTGAACTATTTGAGTGGGTAATACCACAAATTACGTATAGCGGGCGGCGAGCTTTTTATTTTGTGATAATACCCTCGAATTTATTAGGCGATAAATACGTTTGTCATAGTACATTACTCTGCCGATGTAAAATGTAGGTAAGATCGTTGTCATAAAGCGGTCTTTATGTTTTATTGCCTTTGGATAGTTAAAGTTACCCTTCAGGTTCTATGAGACGTGATAGGGTCATTCCGGAATAGATGCCTCAATAAGGTGCCTTGTTTTCGAAAAAAGTACTTACCAAAATTTCAACAGTTAATATAATATATAGACTGTCTATACTAATATTATAAAGCTCAAGAGTTTGTTTGTTTCAACGCGGTAATCTCAGGAACTACTGTTTTAAATAAAAAAAATATTTCACTGTTGGATAGCCCATTTATCGACGAAGGCTATAGGCTATATAACATCACGCTACAACAAATAGGAGTGGAGCAGCAACGAGAAATGTTGCACAAACGGGGAAAATTTACGCAGACGAAGTTGCGCGGGACAGCTAGTAATATTATAACGCTGAAGAGTTTGTTTTGAGATTACCGCGTTCAAACAAACAAACTCTTCAGCTTTATAATATTAGTATAGATGAAGCACGGACACCACTTACCGTATTGCTAGGAGACCATCACCCTTAGCAAATACGTTTCGCTTGTGACGTGAGTATCGACGTATTTACCGCTGTGTAACTTTTTAGTGTATCAATAGCTCTTTGTTATTTAGTTTATTTTAAAAATAAAAGAGAACCATAAAACCTACCATTTAGAAAAGGATAGTTGCCCCGATTTTGATTAGGTATAGGTGCTTCTAACATTAAATACTGAGGTATAGGGGCCCTTACGATTAAATACATTGAGGTATAGAGGTGAGATGATTAAAGATATGTTTGTGGCCATCCAATCTTAATCTTATCGTTTATCTCAGTAAATATCTTTTGATTTATTTCGATTATAACATATCTCAATCTTATAGTTTCGCCATATCTGTTCGTCCGTCCGTGTGTCTGTTAGGTTAGCTCAGAAAGCTGTAATTTGGGATGGATAAACATATTAATTACGCCGACAAACTAGTTGAATAAAATCTTGAAAAATTTTTTATTTCGTGTACACGTAAAGTGAGGATGTGATTTTTTTTTCTCACATACCTCATTGTGTGTCATCGGGTGTTATAATATAGTTTTTTTTTTTTAATATTTTGGGGTTGTGAATATGACTACGATTATACTATGTTATATGATTTACTATGTCATATTAAGCCTTAGGGTTTAATATTTACATTTCAATTTTTTGTTAGAGTCTTAATCTTACAACCACTGTTTTACCCCTCTTAGGGGATCAGTTTTAAAAATATCTACGATCAGCGGTTTAGGCTATGCGTTGATCGATCAGTCAGTCAGTCAGTCAGTCGGGAGAAACATTTTTATATATATATATATAGCCTTGAATTTTAACGCAGTTTATAATAATGATTGATACGAGTAGTTGATAGTATATAATATCGCAAGAAAGATTATTATTATGTTGATAGTAATACAATGTAGGGAAAGGGGCCCCCAATATACCTATATTGGGGGGTGCGGAGACGCGCCTTCCAATATAGGCATATCCATACAAACACGCGTCTACAAGTTGGTTGTTGACGCGAACAGGGGTTTTTTTTGCACCAGTCTTCAGCCTGACAGTGACCTATGGCAAGACTGCGACTTTTCGGACAAGATGGGATATACCGTCATTGAGCTATGGCCGAAAAATTGCGTTTCTCAACAAAAGGGCGTAAGTGCCATGGACATATGCTCTTTTGTTGATGCAATGATTCAAGGCTGCGGTAACCTACACTGATCATGGTCCGACATGCTCTTACCCGGTTTTTTATTGAAAGATTTCTATTTTTTTTCTATCTTTCAATAATACAGTTATTGTAATAATAAAGTAATTGGCAAGAAATGCATATAAAATTACTATAAAGCTCATTCTGATAAAGAAAATGTAGCCGAGAATATGCCGGTATTGTGTTGATATGTACCACGCTTATTTGAGTGTACGGAGCATATTGGGTGGCCTACCAGCTATCTGGACGTATGGATCCAGTTTGTGCTAGTGTTGATAACGAAAATAAATTAAAAATAAGCAGGTGTGAAGAAATTCACATCTGCATTTTTTTTTTTTTTTAAAGATAACTAGCAATGTGGGTTTCTTATTCTTAATAATCATGAATCAGGTACTGTGCCAGGTGAGTCGAGGATTTGATCCACCTCTCACATAAAACCTTATTATTGTGAACTATTTGTCTTGACGTTCCAAAAGTTTGATTTTGAAAGCAAGACGGAAATAAAAAAACAATTGGGATCTTGAAGGAAGGTCAAAAAAGTCTTTGAATATTATTATCAATTTCTGTAATAAACTAACTCGATCTTGGGAAAAGAAGACTTTGATTCCTCACTCTCGTGTATTATAGATCCTGCTACGCCCCTCAACAGCAGCATCCTGACGTCACATGGTGTAAGCGTCAGTTTCCTTAGAGGAAGTCATATAAAGAGCTAAGTCTTAGAATAATAACGCCTTCTAAGAGCTAAGTGTTATTTCTTTAATTATTTAAACGGCAAAGATTAGCATATTCACCGGATTATCGGAGTCCGTCGACGACTTTGTTGACCTATTTAAAGTGATCTGTATAATTAACAAGATCACATCGGATGACGAGAAGAAGTTATTCGTAGCAGCGTATCTGGCAGGACCAGCGCTACATTTCTATAAAACCGGTATCAAAGATTGTGAGAGCTTCGAGAATTTCATCACGGCGTTGGGAACAGACTTTCCAATTCACGTGGATTATACGGCAAAGTTTTACGAAAGAAAACAGGCGCCAGAGCAGAATTGAAACAAGCGTCAAGGCGAACGGTTAAAAAGTCTTGGAATATAACTATTATCAATTATTTTAATAAACTACGTCGAATCTGGGTAGTGAAAAAGGAAATAAAAAACAATTGGGATTCCTGAAGGAAGCGTCAACCCGAACGGTCAAAAGTCTTGGAATAAAATTATCAATTTCTGTAATATACTGACTCGATCATGGGAAAAGAAGACTTTGATTCCTCACTTTCGTGGATAATAGATCCTGATACGTTCCTCAACAGCAGCATCCTGTTGTCACAGTACCCCATACTGCTCCTACCATGGGGCATAATGGGCCATCATAGAAATCGTAAAATTAAAATTTAAACTTATTTTGATTAGTTGCTTTACCAAATTCTATGTCAAATGATAATTTAATATGTAACCAAAGTGATGCGATTAGTTTTAATGAAACAATATATTCGGTTTATTCTTTATTACCTTTGTCGTCCCCATTTTGTCGCCCCTTCCACTTCCATTAAGTATTGAGTTTTAAAAATTGTATGCTTTTACAACCCAATCATTTATTGGGTCGAGATAATTCGGTAGGGTACTTACGCTAAATCTAACTACTAAATCTTAAATGTATGTTTGATTATGGTTACACGCTAATGTTTTATTTATAATTTAAATAAGATTTTTTAATATGAATTTAAAAAATCTTATTTAAATTATAAATAAAACATTATTAGCCCGTTTATTTTACTTATTTTATTCCATATGGCATATGACATTTATCTGTAGTCAGTTATTTTTCAAATAACAATAATCTATATATATATATATATATATATATATATATATATATATATATAAAAGGAAAAGCTGACTGACTGACGGACAAATCAACGTAGGGCCTTAACTATAAGGGTTAGAGACTTTAAATTTTGCACAGGATTTGTTTTATAACTTAGATAGAAACGATTTTTGAATATTCACCCCTTAAGGAGTGCAAACTTTGGTTGCAAACTTAGTATGAAACTTTACCTTTAAAATATTGTGGTAACATTCTGGCATCCACGCGGACAAAGCCACGGGCATAAGCTAGTTAGTTATAATGGTACACCAAAGGCAAAATACATATTCATACAACTACATAGCGATAATACACGGCAAATGAATAGTTTTAAAATTATGAGGCATTACCCAAAAGTGGGGAAAATACATTTATCAAAATTAGACGAAAAGCTGACTGGACGACTTAAAGATAATCGCAGGAATGAATTGAATGCAGAAGGTGGAGGACCGGGTGTTATGGCGTAAGTTAGGAGAGGCCTATGTCCAGCAGTGGACCGATACAGACTAATTGATTGAAACGAAAAGCTAATGGTCATACAATTTCACCCGGAATAAATCATGAAGGTACCTACCTGTAAGATTCACGAGAAAGCGTAATAAAAACTCGAATATTCATTAATTTCTTAAATTAAATAAGCTCGTAAACAAACAGACTTGTAAGAAAACTTTATAATTGTAATTGATGAGCCACTCGTCAAGATTCAACTTTATAATTGTAATTAATGAGATATCGAGATTTTTTGTAACTTTAAATGCGTAAAACATACAACATATTATTTATTTATGAATCTGCACATTTCCATGAACCAAAAACATAACGAGCTAAAAACAAATAAATCAAGAAGCAAATAAACGGCTATTACACTACTCTAAATCCGGGCCCTAAATCGAGATGACCTTAAAAATTTGTTAGAGAATTAGGACTATTATTATACCTCTCTTTTTAAGGGCTTAAGGTTCATTTCCGTGCATCGCGGCCGATCGCGAGCCGCTCGCGGCTTACAACAAGCGTCTGACGCGCGCAATATTCACAGGGCGCGCGCAGCTTACGACAGTCGTCGGCCGCGCGCGTCTGTCGCCAATGGGTAAAGCCCGAGAAAAGAACAGGCAATAAAAACTCGTGGCCACTCTTTTCAAATTGCCAATGTTTACAATGTTTCTCTGTTTATAAACTGTATATGCAGGTAAGGTGCTGCCACCATTATATTATACACCATATTAGAGTAGATACTATATAATCTACTTAGTCAAATAATCGTCTAAATGTTAAAATCAAATGGAAGTTTTGTTGTGGACGATAACCTTTACAGCATATTAGTATAATAGATACACATCATTCATTGACCAGACCAGACTACTTCCGACCACTTTGTTCAAGCGCGCATTCTATGAAGCTAACCTTCTATACTCTCGGTGTGTTGTGGTTGATGTTTTTATCTTTTGCGGTCGCGGCGTGTTTCATCTTATTCGCGATTCTAGGAATACCTTATGGCTCAGAAGATGTCGTATTTTATCCTTAAATATATAAGACAACACATTATAATGTACATATATGAAT
This sequence comes from Herminia tarsipennalis, assembly GCA_945859575.2. Lineage (NCBI taxonomy): Eukaryota > Metazoa > Arthropoda > Insecta > Lepidoptera > Erebidae > Herminia > Herminia tarsipennalis. The sequence continues at coordinate 32,794,171 of OX243830.2, forward strand.
CTGTAGTCATCTATCTCAATATTTGAACGCTAAATATATATATATATATATATATATATATATATATATATATATATATATATAAAAGGAAAAGCTGACTGACTGACGGACAAATCAACGTAGGGCCTTAACTATAAGGGTTAGAGACTTTAAATTTTGCACAGGATTTGTTTTATAACTTAGATAGAAACGATTTTTGAATTTTCACCCCTTAAGGAGTGCAAACTTTGGTTGCAAACTTAGTATGAAACTTTACCTTTAAAATATTGTGGTAACATTCTGGCATCCACGCGGACAAAGCCACGGGCATAAGCTAGTTAGTTATAATGGTACACCAAAGGCAAAATACATATTCATACAACTACATAGCGATAATACACGGCAAATGAATAGTTTTAAAATTATGAGGCATTACCCAAAAGTGGGGAAAATACATTTATCAAAATTAGACGAAAAGCTGACTGGACGACTTAAAGATAATCGCAGGAATGAATTGAATGCAGAAGGTGGAGGACCGGGTGTTATGGCGTAAGTTAGGAGAGGCCTATGTCCAGCAGTGGACCGATACAGACTAATTGATTGAAACGAAAAGCTAATGGTCATACAATTTCACCCGGAATAAATCATGAAGGTACCTACCTGTAAGATTCACGAGAAAGCGTAATAAAAACTCGAATATTCATTAATTTCTTAAATTAAATAAGCTCGTAAACAAACAGACTTGTAAGAAAACTTTATAATTGTAATTGATGAGCCACTCGTCAAGATTCAACTTTATAATTGTAATTAATGAGATATCGAGATTTTTTGTAACTTTAAATGCGTAAAACATACAACATATTATTTATTTATGAATCTGCACATTTCCATGAACCAAAAACATAACGAGCTAAAAACAAATAAATCAAGAAGCAAATAAACGGCTATTACACTACTCTAAATCCGGGCCCTAAATCGAGATGACCTTAAAAATTTGTTAGAGAATTAGGACTATTATTATACCTCTCTTTTTAAGGGCTTAAGGTTCATTTCCGTGCATCGCGGCCGATCGCGAGCCGCTCGCGGCTTACAACAAGCGTCTGACGCGCGCAATATTCACAGGGCGCGCGCAGCTTACGACAGTCGTCGGCCGCGCGCGTCTGTCGCTTACCTCGGAAACGGCACCATACATTCTTATACTCTGACTATTGTCGCATCGGCCGCGCGCGTCAGTCGTTCGTCGTAAGCCGCGCGCGACTCGCGATCGGCCGCGATGCACAGAAATGAACCTTTAGGGTATCTGCTAATTAGGTATTTGTTGCAATGCGGCAACATTAAAATTCATAAACAAACAATAGTCGTGCCAAACTTAAATTGGTAAATTGTACATGTTACGTTAAGTTGTACGATTAACAAATTCTACACATGACCTCGGCAGGTCAGTTAAGGAAAAGAAAACCAAGGTGAGCATCTCCATAACAAGACAAGACAACCATACAGCCTGATTAAATGCGTGCCTTTAAATATAGACAATGACCCGCGCAACTTCGTTTGCGTAATTTTTGCCCGTTTTTACAACATTTTTCATTGATGCTTTGCTATTGGTCGTAGCGTTGTCCTGATGTTATATAGCCTATGACACTCACAGGCAAATAACGTGGCTTTCTATTGGTTATAGAATACCCAAAATCAGTTCAGTAGATCCAGAGATTTACCTTTTATATAATATTAGTATACATCATGTATGTATACTTGTATTTTTTTAATAAATTAAATACGACAGGAAAATAAGTTATTCAATTGAGCTAAATATCTACTTGAATAACATGGTTTTGTTGGTGATTTTAAATATTGTTCTCATTATGCCTAAGAGTTAAAATGCAACAAATGCTAAATGCCAGAAACCACTGGATACGGGTGGTGCAGGACCGGTCGTTGAGGAAGGCCCATGTTCAACAATAGATGTCTTTCGACGACAAAATGTAAAATTTCCCAATAAAACATTGAATAAACTTCGAATTTTTTTTTTCATAAGCAGCCTTTGTCACTGATTGTACAAGTTAATTTGTAGTTGGTACAAGGTAAAGCCATACACGATTAATCATAGCCTTCCTATACCGGACTTAATACCGTAATAGGTACTAGTCATTTAAAGTAATTTTAAGATAAAAAGAAAAGGGTATAATTATTTAATGTATAAATATCTAGTATCAACAAACAAAATATATAACGAGAGCACAGAAGGTAATCTTCATACGTAGTTCTCTCAAGCATCGTACAGTAAACTAGACGTACTGACGTCTATAATACTAGTACGCTAGATTGTCTACCCTGCACAAAGTGACAGCAATTTCAAATGCCGAATCGAATGACCGTCTTGTGAACTGTTTGACACTTATAACGAGTAGCCGTTGTTGTTTTTGAGACTTCTATTTCAAATTGTCAAATAATCGATAACCGATTGAATCAGGCGTTACATGGCAGAAATCCATCTTAAGTAGATTATAAGGGAGGGATCCCACCACCCACCCTCGATCTGAGGGTCCGGAGGTGCCTACTACTCGACTTGGTAAGAGTACCTGTCACTAATTTTCTTTGTTGCAGGTCTCTCTTTTTAAGTGCGGTCTGTCAATCTATTTCGATTGTTGTATTAAGGGCATTTCCTTACTACTTCAATCGTGGTGATTCACAGATCAAGGGTGGATGGTGGGATCCCTCCCTTATAATAATAATATAATTATAATAATAATAAAAATGATTTATTCACTTAGGAAGCAAAATACTACACTTGTGAAAAGTCGATTCTACATTTACTGGTAATGCCTGTTCGCAAACAATGGGTAAAGCCCGAGAAAAGAACAGGCAATAAAAACTCGTGGCCACTCTTTTCAAATTGCCAATGTTTACAATGTTTCTCTGTTTATAAACTGTATATGCAGGTAAGGTGCTGCCACCATTATATTATACACCATATTAGAGTAGATACTATATAATCTACTTAGTCAAATAATCGTCTAAATGTTAAAATCAAATGGAAGTTTTGTTGTGGACGATAACCTTTACAGCATATTAGTATAATAGATACACATCATTCATTGACCAGACCAGACTACTTCCGACCACTTTGTTCAAGCGCGCATTCTATGAAGCTAACCTTCTATACTCTCGGTGTGTTGTGGTTGATGTTTTTATCTTTTGCGGTCGCGGCGTGTTTCATCTTATTCGCGATTCTAGGAATACCTTATGGCTCAGAAGATGTCGTATTTTATCCTTAAATATATAAGACAACACATTATAATGTACATATATGAATCTGTAGTCATCTATCTCAATATTTGAACGCTAAATACTACCTATTTGTTGGTTGTCAGATAATATTTTTGAACAGATATAATTTTATTGTTGCTTATTTTATTAACAGCTCGAACATGCTTAGCAGAATGTCATCATATATCTCATCATCATCGACGGGCGCAATATGTTCTTTTCTCCATTTATCTCTGTCAGTCGTCGTCGAGTTACTCTCTCAGATTTTATTCAAATCTGTCATCTTTCACACAATCCATCCATGTCAAGCACGAGTCAACCACAAAGTTTCATATTTATTACCTTTTTGTCACGTACTTTTCGGCTGTAATATAATGAGTAACAAATTGGACAACTTCATGCGAAGTTCGATAGTGAAGAGGTTATTGCCAAAGTAAGAGAATTCCTGTGATCGTGGGTTCAAATTCTGCCTGAGGAAATGTTTTATTTTATTTTAGAAATTTATAAATTTCCATAAAATGCCAAAAATAAAGTTTAAAAGAGCCACTATCACGGCAATAGTATCGATTTCACTACCACGCTATGATAAAAAAAAAACATTGTTGTACAGTACTATGATGTTTTAAGTAAAAGGTTACAATCGCTCAGCAAGCGGCACACGACAATTGACCAAATTTTTGTAAGTGTCGCATCTCCGGCGTCAATAGATGAAAGCGGCGGATATTTTTTTTCTTTTTCACTTGTGATAATTAAATCATGTTTTCCTACATTTTATAATAGTGTAATAATGCGATAATTTATGATAACTTTGTGTGTATTACATTTGACATTTTTAAAGATCTTATGTTGTTTATGTAACCTATCTACACGTCAATTTTATTTTTATTCGCACACATTTACATACATGGATAAATTAGTTTATTGACTGAGTTAATAAGTTCGTATCTATTGTCTACACGTTGTGTGACAAATATGTTGAACTCGAAGCATTCTTGGCACAATAAAGTCATAAATAATGTAATAGTAGGTATATTGTGTTATTGTGACGCGCTAAACAATACATCAACAAAAACTTTATGGCGGTACCCACATAAATAATTCAAAATCGGTTCAAATTATGAATTGCGCAAGTCTATCAGCTAGATATACCTACATAAATTGTGTTTGGCATATGCTTTATATAATCAACCATTATCTCTTAAAATAAAATAAAATACAAGTCGCCCTGGTGACCTGGTTGGAGGATCCTCGTTTTTATCACCTCTGTAACATTTTAATGTTTAAATGAAAAGAAAATCAAGTCAAGAATAAAACACTTTGTTTTACCGTTGCGAACTCACCCTACTAGAAGAATTAAAAAAATAATTATAAAAATAAAAAAACCGGGCAATTGCATGTCGGGCCACACAAAATGTAGGGTTCCGTAGTCCCCCCCCCCCCATCCGAATGATGTGGCTTAAGAAGTGGGTTTTCTGTTGTTTTTAATTTAATATTATTCAATAGAATTTGTACGAAAAAAATGTTACTTCTCTTTTGATCAGCTGCTACTCGTTATCTCTCATTCTCATCCCGCAGCAGACGAACGGGGCGCCGAAGAGCGTTAAACGACCTTCGACCTCCGTAAGTGTTGGCCTGAGGGCGACAGGGAGGGCAACCTGTCGTCCTAACAGAAGAAATGCCTAGACGGTGTCGCGTCGTATTCTACGCGCGCCTCCTTACACGAAGTGGTAGTAAAGCCGCTAACGTAAGCAACACCGATGTCGTCGTTCAACGATGACCGAGCCTGCTAATGGCGGAGGCACCAAATCCGCAAGGGACCGCCAAACCCTCGGCCATAGGCTGTTATGAAGGAACACCGTGTGATTTTTAGTCGGTTCGACTCTGACATACCCTCTTCTACGTGCCCTCGTAGAAGTGGGACCCGTGGGGATTTTTCACACGTAAAAAAAAAGCGTAAACTTGTAAAGCCTACTTAGTTGTGATAGTTTTCCTTTCAATTTATAAAAAACCCGCCTGCACAAAAAAGATGCAAACAAGATCCCCTACATATTATGTAATATCATGCACTCGGTGGCTTTAATGAGTCTCGATGAACTTAGTATTGGGTCACTAATACTTTTTAGTGGTTGTTGGATGTAACCGATGTAATAAGTAACTTTTATACAATCGCAGCTATTGTCACGTATTGAAAATTGAAAAAACAATTAGGTTTTATGTTTAGGGTTCCGGAGCAAAAACGGAACCCTTACAGTTTCGTCATGTCCGTCTGTCTGTCTGTCTGTTCGTCCGTATGCCACAGGCATTTTACTCAAAGACTACACGATGAATATTGATTAAATTTTGTGAAAATGGTCTTGTAATGGCAGCTACTTAGTTTGATAGCTAATTAATAAATGTAAATATATTAAGAAGGGCACTCCGTACATGAAACAGAAGCTGAAAAAGCTTTTCTTGATCTAACATCAACGTGTGGCACATCTTTCGACAGGTCTTTTAAAAACATTGTAAGGTTTCTAATAAATTTTATTGATTAAATGATTGTTTTTGAAAATAATCGGTCCATAAGTTGTATAAATATGTGTTCCCTTATCTTTTGAACCGTGTTACCAAGAAGTATGAAAAAAATCCAAAAGTTAGCGTTTAACAAATACTTTAAACTAAAATTACTTCGGACATGATCGGATATACTTTCATTGTGTTATTGCCGAAAAACTGCGTTTCTCAACAAAAGGGCGTATGTGCGCCATGAACGTACGCTCTTCTGCTGGTGCAGTTCAAATCGGATTTTTTCATACGGCTAGGGCTCCGGAACCCACACTGAGCATGGTCCGACAAGCTCTTGCCCGGTTTTTAGTATTACAGTTATAATCATGTTATACATTTTTGAAATGCTTACAATGAGCCCTTTAATTTAATACCCGTATTGCTGTATTCGAACTTTTTTTTTTCTCACACCTCTTGTTTTTAACATCTCATAGCCGCCGTGTTTGTTTTTACAAACGTCTCATAACTAAAAACACTTGGGCGGTCAAGGCACATCTAACGACATCTTAATTGTTTAAATCCGACTTGTGGTTTGAAAGATATGAGGTAATAAAGAATAACAAGATACGCGCAAAAACCATAACCCTTCCGTGTAGTCGGGTAAAAAGAACTGAAAATTGCTTGTTCAAGTAACTTTTTTAAGAAAATCATAAATTTGAACCGAATTCATATTAATTTCACTGAACTTCAACTATAAAGTAATACACACAATATGTTTCGTCTCAAGGTTCTACATATCAAAGCCTACTTTCGTTTTCACTTCAGAGAATATGTCTAAGTACTTCAAGTACCTACTTCCCTATTATAACTGAAGTTACTAGTACGACTCCCATGCGGGCCCCAGACCAAAGTTTCAACTACTAAGAGGCGAATAAAGTTTATTTAAGAAATAGTTCACCTTACTTTCCTCAGACAGGTCAAACTATTTCTTGAATAAACCTTTCTAATACATAACTCTGCTTTCTTGATGTAGGTATAATAATACTTAAAAGACGTAACTAATTGCTCACAAGTTACCTTTCCTTTTAATATTTAAAATTAAATATAACATCAATGGATCATCATGGGTCCTTCCATGTTACCATACGCTTTGAAACACATGACCCATAAACGTTATATTACATTTTAGAGTTTCTTAGATAAGAAATACTAAATGGATTAAGACGATACTTACCTAGTGATGATGAAATAACTTTTTTTAAAAATGAAACCGACATCGAATGAAAATCAAGGAGTTTGAAAGTAAGTAAAAAATGATAAAGTCACCAATTTGACTAACATTAAATCTGGTGTCAGTTTTCGAGAAATTGTTACTAGTTACTTAATAACTAGAAAATATGAACAATATACTTACTATTCAATCATGATTTATACGCAAATTTCATCACGATGTCATCTCTCTGTTACTATTGCCATGGGGTCTCATCACGAAGAAACAGAAATGTAGGTCAAATAAATATCAACAGATGGCGTTATACGTATCGATTTGATATTGAAGTTTTTTAAAACTTGGAATATCAGAAGATAGGTACTAAAAATGTGTATTATTATTTTTTTATTATTAAGCTATACAAGGGGTTGTAAAATAATAGGTTCTTAAATCAAATTTCCATAACTTTACAAAGTTTCTGACAAAGTCATAACTCTAGCGGCAATTTATTTGTACTACGTTATGATAGGCACAACTTAAACATTAAACTGGTTCAATCTAACAATAGATGGCACTATTTGAGAATTCCGATTCTGACCATACCTACATTTTGTTGATATATTTTACTTATTTTTCGACGAGAAGTAAGAGTGACATGAAATTGTAGTAAATTAAAACTAGAGATAAAAGAATTGGAGGCTTTTAAACCCCATAAAAGAACTAGACTCCTGTTCCATTGCCCAATGCCCATCATGTTCTGGGGGGAGGGGGTAACACCGGCCAAGAGTGAGTTAGTTCACGCGATGTGGCGAGGGGGGAGGGAGGGGGTTAATAAGTACATAATCGTACACTTCCCCTCAACGCCTTAGGCAGGACCCGCTATTGAATGTGTATTTTTACCCGACTACGGAGGGTAATGTGTTTGACGTGTATGTATGTATGATTTATTGACACATTTATGACATATTGATCCTGCGGCAAATCCTTCTTCAAATTACCAAAACCAACCGGACAGCCGAAGTCCATGTTTTTGCGAACGAAAAAAAATATTTGAAATAAAAATGCATTTTAAAAATAATAATCAAGGTCAGGTTATAAATAGGTACGTACCAGCGGTGTTTTCAAAGACGCCGGCTTACAATCAAATGTACCGACCGATGTCACAAAATGCCGAGAATAGAGAAAGTTAGCTCATAATAATGTATTTCATTATTTATACCTACAGTAGACGCGCACAGTTAGCGCGACCGCCCGCGCTAAGTCAATAAACTTTGGGTTATACATTAAGTAAAACACACCTTTTTGTAGTTTGTTTTAGATATGGTTGCTAACGCTAATAATGAATTAATTTATATTGAATGCCATACCTATATTACAAAGTAACCGAAAATAACGAATGCACGGTTAGCCAATTATATAATAATATTCCAAAAAAAAGCAATGCCCGTGAACGATGTCTATGCAGTCTAAAGTACGTAAAGCATGCATTGTATGAAGCATGCCTTCTGTAGTGTCGTTATTTTATGTCGGTAGGGCCAGTCGGGCGGTCGGGCGCTTAAACCTGGTAATGCCGACGCATTGCTACACTACCCTAACGGTTATACGACACAACTTAAAATTTGTTTCTTTTTGAATGAGCCTACTAAAAACGTGATTGTTAAGTAATAATGTTGTTTTAATAGACATTATTTTTTTATTATTTTTCGTATTGTTTACCCGAGGAACTAACTTTCGGATCGGTCAAGGTTATCTTACAAATAGTAAATACGTTAATATACTAAATAAAATGGGACTAGACTATATTGTTTTTTATATTTGAGTTGATAGCAATCTACCCAACCTACGAGTTTATGCCATTTTCGGTCCAACAGTGTGGTTCGTTTCCGAGTTATGCGCAAATTTATAAAAAAAGGACATAATGCGAAAAATCGAAAAATACTTGCATCAAAGCTGAACAATGTATTAACTTTTATTATTTTTTTGATTGAAAGCACTGTTTTCGAGATATGAGCAAATTCATAAAAATACAGTGTCCCTTTTTTATAAATTCGCTCAAACAGCGATTTTATACTTTGTCCCATACATTATCTAGTAAAGTGCAAGTGCAAGTATGTGCATCTAAAAGACAGACAGACTGCGCCTAGTACCACAGTCCTACTCAGCTCGAGACGAAAATCCATCAAAATCGACATGACCGAAGAGGGACTAGGCGCAGGATCGACGAATCGGTCCTGCGCCTAGTCACAGTCCTACAAAACGAAAATGCATTACAATCGACATGTCCTGCGCCTAGTCACAGTCCTGCAGTACGAAAATGCATTACAATCGACATGACCGAAGAGGGAATAGGCGCATGATCGACCAATCGGACCTGCGCCTAATCACAGTCCTACAGTACCTACGAAAATGCATTACAATCGACATGACCGAAGAGGGAATAGGCGCCGGATCGCCCCAATTGGTCCTGCGCCTAATCACAGTTCTGCAGAACTCAGGACTAAAATCCATCAAAATCGAAATGACCGAAAAGAACTCGATCGACCAGTCGGTCTTGCGCCAAGAATATTCGATATTTACAAATCAATGCATCAAAGAGGCCCCGCGAGACGTGCAGTACGGTGCTTCGACACGGGATCACGGGGACAAAATAATGTTGAGTTGTGTCATTTTTACCCGACTGTAAAGAAGGGTTATGTTTTTCGCGCGTATCTTGTATGTATGTATGTAATATTCTTTATTACCTGATATCTCACAATCCACTGAACGGATTTATACAATTCACACGTCGTTAGATTCATAATAATTGCCCAAGTGATCTTAGATAGATGACGGTTTTAAAAAACAAACATGGCGGCTATGAGATGTCAAAATAAAGAGGTGTGAAAAAAAAATTGTTTCGAATACTGTAATATGCGTATCAAATTAAAGAGCTCATCTTAAGCATTTCAAAAAGGTATAACATGATTATGACTGTAATACTAAAAAAGTTAGTTAGCAACCATTGATTTTTCAATTTTCAATACTTGACAATAGCTGTGATAAAAGTAAGTTGCTACATCAGTTACATCCTACAACAACTAAAAAGTATTAAATAAAAAAATAAATTATAAAAATAAAAAAACCCGCCTGCACAAAAAAGATGTAAACAAGATCCCCTACATAATTATACAATTTCATGCAGTCGGAGGCATTATTGAATCTCGACAAACTTAGTAAAGTGCCTCCGACTTTATTTTTTTATTTATTAAACGTGTATATCTTACGAAGTATGGGGCGCAGACCTACCTACCTTTTTGTTCTCAAATTTCTGGTTTCAACAAGATCAATGTGATCACAGGGTCAAAACTTTGAACTCCTATATCACACAAACTATATGGCATAGACTCACCATGTTTGTACTCAAACTTCTTGTTTTGATTGATGAGATCTATGTGACTATGGGGTTAAAACTTTGAACGCCTATATCACACTAACTATGGGGCGCAGATCTACTTTGATTCTCTCTCACACTTTTTTACTCGTTCAAACGAGTTTGATTACAAATAAGGTTGGTTTGGTTGGTTGGTACAAATAACCTATTGTTTGTGTGAAATAGGCGTTCAAAGTTTTGGCCCTGCGATCACGTAGATCTCGTCAAAACAAGAAGTTTAAACACAAACAAGGTGGGTCTGCGCCCCACAGTTAGTAAGATGTAGGCGTTTAAATTTTTGACACCGTGATCACATAGATCTCATCAAAATAAGAAGTTTGAATACAAACAAGATGGGATTACGACTTATAGTTCGTGTGATATAGGCGTTTAAAGTTTTGACCCCGTGATCACATAGATCTCATCAAAACATCAAGTTTGAGTACAAACATGGTGGGTCTACGACTTACAGTTCGTGAGGTATAGGCGTTCAAAGTTTTGACCCCGCGATCACGTAGATCTCGTTAAAACAAGAGGTTTAAGAAGAAACAAGATGGGTCTGGGCCCCACAGTTCGTAAAATATAGCCGTTTAAAGTTTTGACCCCGTGATCACATCATAGATCTCATCAAAACATCAAGTTTGAGTATAAACATGGTGGGTTTACGCCCTATAGTTCGTATGTTATAGGAGCTCAAAGTTTTGACCCCGCGATCACGTAGATCTCGTCAAAACAATAAGTTTAAGTAGAAACAAGATGGGTCTGCGCCCCATAGTGCGTAAGATATAAGCGTTTAAAGTTCTGACCCCGTGATCACATAGATTTCATCAAAACATCAAGTTTGAGTACAAACATGGTGGGTCTACGACCTATAGTTCGTGAGATATAGGCGTTCAAAGTTTTGACCCCGCCATCACGTAGATCACGTCAAAACAAGAAGTTTCAGTACAAACAAGATGGGTCTGCGCCCCATAGTTCGCAAGATATAAGCATTTAAAGTTTTGACCCCGTGATCACATAGATCTCATCAAAACATCAAGTTTGAGTACAAACATGGTGGGTCTACGACTTATAGTTCGTGAGATATAGGCGTTCAAAGTTTTGACCCCGCGATCACGTAGATCTCGTCAAAACAAGACGTTTAAGTAGAAACAAGATGGGTCTGCGCCCCATAGTTCGTAATATATAGGCGGTAAAGTTTTGACACAAAGATCTTAACAAACCGGAACGACGAGGAAATCTTAAGAAGGGTTCCTCGTCCCTAGGTAAGTAAGTAATTGAAATGAAGTAGAAAATCCTGATTTTCATAAATTTTAGCTAAGAACACTCGATCAAGTCAACTTTCAATCAAAATCGGTTCATCCGTTTGGAAGCTACGTTGCTACAGACAGGCACACAGATACATCATTAAGCAGATATGCGTTAAATTTATAACACTCGTCATTTCTGTCGAGGGTTAAAGAAAGAGTTAAATACCTACTCCCGATGTGGTCGTTAATAAATATTTACAATAAAATTATTTAAGGACTCTGACAGTTACACTCTCAAGGCCCGTATTATTAAAACGATCTCAAACGTAAGATCGACCTTGAACACGAGTTCGAGACTCCGTTCTATTCAATAGATAAGTCTTATTACAGACAAATTAAGGCAAAAAAATAATATTTTTGCCATTGATATCGTCACAGATAATATAATACTATAAAATCGTCGTTGATTAAGTCAATTTAATGAAATTATGCATAATCTTTTCACGATTACATTTAAATAAGTATAAAAAAATGTTCTCTGACAATAAACCAAGACCAAAAAGATGATTGATATAAGTATAACATTTTAGACAAGGGTCACCCATCTATGCACCGACTGTGGTAAAGTTACTTATCTTACGCAAACATTCTATCATAATAGAAGTAGGTTCAACTTTGAGGTGTACACCGACGAGTTACTTTAGCAATAACAAATTCGTTTAATGTAATTATGTAGTGTCGTCGCCTATTAGGGTCAAATTACAATGTTTTTGAGGTCTGCACTCGAATGACGTCATTTAAAGCGATTTTCTGCGTTATTTGTACGGGCGCGATATAAGCTATCAATACATGTTTATTAATTAGTGCCGTTTAGTAAGACGCTAACCGCACTTAGAAGGGAACTCAGATGATATCGTTCTTTAGAACGAATCTGAGCTTCATCTATTAATACGGACCTAAGCACGGCCGATGACCGCGTAGTAGCAAATAGCAACCAACTTTATTTCCAAGTAAACGCACGACCTAGAACAAACCAAGCGGAGGCCTCAATTTTCATCCCTCGATGTTTTTACCGCCATCTTTTGGCGACTTTAGTAAGGAGGGCCATTAAAATCAATCAGCTGCAGCCTGAATCACTAGATGCCGCTTGCTATGCACCACTGCTAATGCCATCTAACGTCTCCGTAAACGAGCCCGAAAACGAGCCCGAGTTAGGACGATCGCATTTCTTTGTATGGGATGAGGTATCTGTACTAGTATAGTATTATATTATCTGTGCTATTGCTAAATATCTTGAACCCAAACAAGAACGTATTTGTATATTGTTTACAACTTGGAGAGTCCACCGTCTTAGCCCTTCGCAAACTGTGCCGAAATTAGTTTAGGAAAGTGTCACCGGTTGATATTTGCTTTGTTATGAGAGGGAATTGACGTAATATTGGCCCGAACTTATGTAATTACCAAGCTTACAGAGCAAATATAACTGAAACTTGCTTCTATAGCTACGAACAATAGTTCTTCTAAGATTATTAGAGTGATGGAATATAACCAAATATATGATATTTTATTGCCCAGTGCACATTTGCCTGTAGTTGGCACACTTGTAAAACACCTCCTTACACGTGGTACTCATCTTATATTGTACTACTGTTCTGTTTTACTGGCATGTGTTTCCGTGCTTATACTGCAAACACTAAACATCCCAAGGAGGATAGACATCAGCCAAACGGCCCGTCTTAAAAATCACAAGCCACAACCATAAGTAATAATTATGTTTTACTAGCTGTGCCCCGCGGTGTTACCCGCGGTTTATTAGCCTATGTGTTAATCCAGGGTGTCAGCTAACTCCATACCAAATTTTATTAAAATCGCTCCAGCCGTTTAGACGTGAAGAAGTAACAAACATACACACTCACATACTCACAAACTTTCGCCTTTATAATGTGATAAGGAAGGATCAAACGCAGCAACCGGTCAAGGGTTGTCGCGTAACCACGAACGAGTACGACGTAAGAAGTGAGCACATCAGTAGGAACAGAGATGACGTCTGACAGGATAGTATGGAAAGGTAAAACATGTTAGTTGGAATAAGGGCAGCATTATTTTTAATCGTTTTAAGCTAGTTCTCTTGCTTCATAGTCGGGTCTTAGCAAACCCTGTGCTAGTACATAATGTGATATGTACCTGGCATCGAATGGAACATAAAGATTTCTTTCTACGAATATTTATACAAGTATCAGGCGCGGATCCAGGATCATTTTCTGGAGAGGCCCAGGAGGGTGCATTTATCGTAACAACGGTCAAGTTTCAGGCGCTCGCGCGATACGACGGAGTGTGTTGCAATTGCTCGACGCCCCTCCGAGGGATAAAGGCAATTGCCCTGTTGCCCCCCCTTGAATTCGCGCCGACTAAGTATAATATCCCAACCGCTTTCAGTCTCAGTGTCCAAACCAGAGACTGGGCAACACGTACACACAAGTGCACTCTCTCTGTCTCTCAATCTGTCCGGAAAAAGATTAAGTGACCAACAGCTTAACGTGCTCTTCGAGGCTCGTAGGGGTATTCTTGCCCGCTATTGAGTCACGGGTCATATATATAAAACTTTCCGCAAAATTTCGGAAGTGATAGTAAAAAAAGGCGTATCAAAATCCGTTGAGGTAATCAGTAAAACTAAACACACAAACCAACAATCGCTGAAGATGCACTGTGCAGTGAAGTTTTACTGTGAAATATAATTAGAGTTATTTGTCATTAGGTACACTTGAGACAATGAAAATAGGTACTTATTAAAGTAATTAATGCAGAGCAATTTGAACGGGGTAATAACTCAGTCCTCAATTACCTATGACCTTTCTAATAGCAGGGTATGTTCCAGGTTCAGTTCATTAAAATAATTAATGTAGCAACCGTGTTATCTACGTCTATTGTTCGCAGTACTACTAGTATAGTATTATATTATCTGTGGCAGTACTAATCTAATTGTTTTTTTAATTAAAAAAAGACAAAGCCTAGTACAAAGATACAGGGGAGGATCAAATCCTGCCGTTCCCGTTGTTACTTTTATTCACGTTGTTTTTTTCCGTTTACTATTTGTGCGTTTAAAGAGGTCCGCCGCGCATGTGCGTTTTATTATGACAAGATTTTGACAAGGCTTGCCACGAAAACGGAAAAAAGAACGTGAATTAGGACCCTGTTCTTATTCTGCATCATGGTGACGGGCAACTACCAGTGGCGGATTTGCGGCCTTTGCCGCCCTAAGCCCCAGGCCATGTAGTAAGTAACACCCGCCCCTTTCTCAATGCCGGATACCACCTTTCACATTCGAAGAATGTACTTACTACAGGAGGCCTTTGTTTTACCCCACACTGCCAAGTGTGATGATGAGGTGATGTTGTCAATAATTTCACTCGACATATGAATGTAGCACCCTTTTCAACATAGCATTAAGTTAAACATGCAATTTGGCGCCGTTTCGATGCCCGGGCCCCCGGTCCTATCTCCTAGGTCCGGCATTGCCCTTTTCAGCAACCGTCATAAAGACTACATAATGAATTTGTGCTTAATTGCCAACTTTTACCTACCTAGTAGTAGTACATTTTATATGTATGAAATAATTACTTTACTTAATCCAGACATAAAATATACGAAAGTGATTTAGGAACAATTAGGTGCAGTGCGGACCGCCATAATATTCGCGAGCCCTTAAAATATTTAGGTACTTTGAGTAATTTCTTGCTATCATCTGTGTTTTTTTTTGTCACGATTTTCCGCACCTAATATCTGGCCACCCTAGACCCAGGCCTACTGGGCCTTACGGCAAATCCGCCACTGGCAACTAGGGTATATTATGTGTGGCCCCACTTTGCCGGCCTATATTATTATTGCAGTATCTATATGATAAGGATATGAACATTTAGTTCGTAGGTACTGTACCATATGGTGTTATTATACTACGAGTAGCTCTCGTAATTATGACACACCGACATTATATTTCAATACTTTGTGATTTAATTATACAGCGCTCTGTAATAATGAAAATGAAAACGAGCACCTGAAGTTAAAAATTTAGTCGTACATGACATGCGATGTACTAACTGATATAATGATAACGGAAATATGTAACGATTCAGTTCTAATTTATGGGCCTTCGTGTAATCTTTACATTCTTATATATAAAAGTCTCGTGGCACGGTGTTTGTGGTCGAACTCCTCCGAAACGGCTCAACCGATTTTAGTGATTTTTTTTTGTATATTTGGTACGAAAATAGGGCTTAAAGTTTTTTTATAATATTTTCAGATTATTATTATCAAAAAATATTTTATATTATTTGTTAAATTAATATCAACAATTTTCGTATTTTTGTATGAATTACAGAAACGGGGAATATTGACGTAGACGAAGTTGCGAGGATCAACTAGTAGTATAAAACAATACTTCCAGCTGTCTGCACGCTTAGTCTTCTAAACTACACAACAGATTTTGATGCGATTTTCACTATCACACAAACCAACAGACCAGTCGTTTATTAATTTGAGTGTTAACATACCCAACCCATGTTTCACCGACATAACTAATATCCTCCCAATTCAGTTAGTCGTATGAAAAATACTAAAACCTACTATATGTTATTGATTTAGTGAATATATTTAAATATAAAATGTGTTCAATGAATTATTATGCGTCATGTAATATTTCCTATTATAATTAAATACTATGTACCTAATCAGCTTTCAGAGACTCAGAATTCTATTAAAATATTATGGTATGTCATTGTATGACACGAGCAGAAAAAAGATACTTAAAAAATGATAAAGAAATCATCAAGCAAATTGGAATCTGTATGCGAATATTACAGGGTGTGACTAGCTGTCCCGACAAACTTTGTATTGTACCACCTCTTTTATTGTGAATCGAGTTCAATCGTGAATCTAAACCATACTCGAATCCCCTGGAACCCACACAAAAAAGACATCAAAATCGGTAGAGCCGTATAGCAGGAGTTCAGTAACATACACACGCACAGAAGATTTCTTTTTTATTTTCAGAAAGAATTGCATTTATATATATATATATATATATATATATATATATATATATATATATATATATATATATATACGAGTATATGCAATTTAATTTTTCGTATAGTGCAAAGCTCAGACACTCCAACAAGATTTTTACTTTAAAAAATCATAATAAAAAGAAAATGAAAATATTGAAATCTTACAGAGTTATAAGCCATTAAAGTTGTCTTATGTTCTTCACAGTATCATGCTCATTGCATCGCATAGTACGTTATCCATAGTTATTATTGAAAATAAGTAAACAATTACATTTCTTACCACATAGTGAACAAGGTTTGGACTATTAAAATGAATAATTAATTATTGTATAATTACTTAATTATAAAATATAACATTGTTTAAAAACTATCCTATTGGATTGTGTTACTGATTCTGAGCAAACTACTTTTAGATTTTCACTATACCAAGAATAACGTTCGTGCCTAGTCCGGCCCTAAGTTCTGTTACAAATGAAAATGATTTTTTTTCTTAATTAAGTACTACTATACTTCATTAAGAAAAAAATGCATTTTCATTCATTCAAATCATTTCACATATAAGTTTTAGTAATATTACTAAAACTTATATGTACATATTTATTAAAGTCTCAGCAAAAAATAAAAACAATATTCTATTCAAAATGGCCACCTTTGGCTTTTACACAGACCTTTAATCTGTCTGGCCACGAAGCTATGGATTTACGCACTGTTTCCATAGGAAATTTCGCCAGTGCTTGCTGCAATATCGCCGTGTCGTTTAGAGCAAGCCATGTCCTCTAAAACTGACCATAATTTGTAGTCTAAAGGGTTTAACTCTCTGTTTGTGTTACTCTTAAAAACACCATTGAGTGAAATGGAACTGATGATGAAGACCACAGATGCCCAGCGAAACTATTCAATAATAAGTATTGCGGGTTGCGATCTGAGTACCGTGTTCGATACTTCTTCGCCTTCGTCAAATCATGTAATGGAACTGATGGTCTAGTATCAGGTCAGGTGAACTACTAAAAAATCAGCGGCCTTGTATGGCAAAACGCAACATTTTATAAAAATAAATGAGCAGTTTGGATTATGCTATTGGATCATAAATCAACTACAAACCAATACATTAAAAAGTGAGAAATAAAAACTTTTTTACAAAAAAATAAAAACCGACTTCCAAAATAATGTAACTAACAAGCAAAAAATATTAAAGGTACATACAACGACAAAAAATAATTAAACATTTTGAAGTTGATGCCTAATACATAAAACTACATTTCCTGGCACCAGTATAAACTACAAGTTTTTTACCCACTTTGCGCAAAGCGATCACCGCAATCCTATTTTCTTTAACACCCCAATCCATATTGTAATTTGATAATGAACACGAAAAAATATGTGAAATGGCGCGAAATCGAAAGAACTTTTAAAAATAATAAACGCGTTCCAATTTAAAGTGGAAAAAAAAAGTTTTTATGTAACAGTATTTATGGCCGGACTAGTTAAATATTTTCATTTATAAAAATTTACTGCCTATATGTGTGTGTGTGTGTGTGTGTGTGTGTGAATAGTATAGTTGGATTTTCTAATTTGCCTACCAAAAATGGTTCTTTAATATGTTTTGCGTCCATATTTGGCACAAAAATACGTGTACCAAATTTCAACGTAATCGGTGACATAGATTCGGAATAAATTGTCTGTGTCAGACGGTCATTGTTCATTGCTACACTTACTGAACCAAGGAACAGAGACAGTGTCCAAAAAACAAGTTTATAAATACTGTATTTGGCTCCATGATCTAGATAATAAATACTTATTGCTATTTTAGTACATAAAATCCCACCAAAAGCATTTTCGTGTAAATGGACCCTAGGACGAGTAAGTACTTAAATTGCTACCACTCTGAAAAAGTTATCAGATCTTATGAAAAGAATTAGAGAGTGTCAGGTTAGGGCGTGTAGAGGCTTGCTCTACACGCCCTAACCTGACACTCTCTAATTCTCATCATAACGTATAGCGTTCTACGTGAATCCTAGTATTAAGTTCTCTACAAACCCTACACCATACTCAAAAGGTGTGGCTTGGCTGTTTCGTTACTCAAGGACATATAGGCACAAAATTAAGGTATACTTACTCGTCTTGGCGCCAATTTACATGAAAATATTTTTGGTGGTGATTTCTTTTTGTAAGTTACACACTTTTTGTAGTTTTATCTACCCATTATGTTTATTTTATTGTCCTTTTTTACCTTTTTTTACATATCATAAAATCGCAACATAACATATAACGATATTCTTTAAAAATAAAACTATATTCTACAAAGACCCTTTCTTTAAAGAATATCGTTTTATTTTTAACAAAAAAAATCTTGGGTTCGATCCTCACCCAGGATAAAACTTTGTGTGATGCAAACGACGGTTTATTCTGTGTCTGGGTGTAATTTATCCATATTATATATATATTTAAAAATATATCAGTATGTTTATCAGTTGTCTTGTGCTGTTCATTAATTTTAGATATTGATTTTTTTTTTTTTGTTATTATTATTTATTTTGGCAACAAACAGTTATGTACAGTTATAATACATATGAATATGTGGCTCTTTACAATTAACCTACAGTGCCGAAAAGAAAAAATCAGTAATAATACAATTTTAACTCTTAATTTGGAAGGTCGCATATAATAAGAAATTGCTTAATAATAAGAGTAAAGATACATAGCAGTTAGGTGATATAAATTTAGTTGAAGTGAACCAGTATAGAAATTATATTATATATGTATGTATATAAAATCGTAAGTCTATGTTTTAATTTTAATTTTAGGCTATTGAGAGAGTTATCGAACAGATCTATGTCTGTGAAGTCTCTGTTATAATTGTTAGTAGAACGATATAAGAATGAGTTACGAGTATAAGTTTTACAACATAGAGTATAATTTATAAAAAGCTATACTTTTAAAACAAGGCATGTTTAATAAGTATCTATTGGCATCAGATCCTGAGAATTTGGACTTTTTAGCACTGAACTGACAAAATCCATATTAAAAAAAATAAAACAGCCTTTTATTTCTTGCAATTAAAGATAACAGTAAGTAATATATAACTCTAAAGTTACACCTAATTGGTGCAAAGTAAATTAGTTGTAACAAACAAATTTTAAACCTAATATATGTAATATTGTGTGCTTATTATGCAAGAACCCCTCCGCAGGTGAAGGGCTCCTCCAAGGAACTCCATCTTTCCCTGTCTTGTGCTGTGTCCATCCAGTTAGACCCAGCCGTTTTCAAAATGTCGTCCGCCCATCTTGTAAGCGATCTTCCCCTGTGACGTTTTCCACACGACAAAATCCATAAGGGTACACAAATATGTTGAAACGCTTCGATAAAAGGTAGGTAGTGCCACGCGCTTTCGCTGTCTCAGGTTGGCAGGGGCACTACCGTGTCCCCGACCTTGTTTATGTATCAGATTGTATCAACGTAATTTGAGCAGCAAGATCAACTAGTCCACAAACAAGTTTACCTTTACGAGATTGATTTCTCAACTGACCTTACAAACTACTTTAGTTTTTATTTACATTATATTCGCGATAAAATGTCAACATTTTAGAACGTATAAACTCGTTTTTACCTCTTTAAGATCTTTTTCTGACTCGGTGAGTTTGATTCCCACATGGGACATCATTTTGTGTGATCCACAAATTGTTGTTCCAAGTGTGGGTGTAGGTAGGTATTTTGTGTACATAACGCCGTAAAAGGGCTCGTACCCTATTGCGGATGTAGTCTTTTAAAAAATCGTCCAGTTCATAATACATTATTATCAATATTTTAAATATCGGATGTTTTATCCCTTTTTGAAAATAGAATAAAAAACATTCATGACATAAAAACACAAGACTAAATACTTAAAAACCTTTATTATGACCTTTATCACAATGTCTTTGAAAGACTTACAAACTACTTAATTCTTAATTAGTCAATAAATGGCATTTAATAACATTCCCTTAAACTTAACACTTAAAAAATCTCGTAAAATATTTATCAAAATATCAATTTTATAATTCTAAATCATTTGTTGCTTTATATACTAAATCTAATTACTTATATATATTTGTATCTAAAGTTATTACATATTTATCATTTATGCTAAAACCACAGTAAAAACCGACAGTAGGATTAAGTATTTGAAGTTAAAATAAATGCCGACAACAAGCGTCGGAAGTTCAGGTTGACGATAGTAAACAATACGTATTGAATAAATTATTTATTTGTTATTTTAATAAATATCCTACCTATATATTATCAACACAAATAAATAATTTATAAAAAGGTGTCATGAAAATTATAAATACATTATAATTAATCTAATTACTAACGTCCAACTAATAGGGCGGCAGCCCTGAGGTACTGAGACCCGACTCAGCGACCGCGAGTCTGGTCCGTCCACCCCTGCGTCACGCCCCGCAATTCGATTACGTATAATTACCCCATCTAGACGGCTTCATCGAACGACTGTATTAGTTACTAGACTTTGCTAAAACTATGTATAGTACTATCACCTATAATCTATACTAATATTATAAAGCTGAAGAGTTTGTTTGTTTGTTTAAACGCAGTAATCTCAGGAACTACTGATCCGAATTGAAAAATGATTTTACTGTTAGATAGCCCATTTACCTAGGAAGGCTATAGGCTATATAACATTACGCTGCGATCAATGAGAGCGGAGCAGCAATGAAAAATGTTGCAAAAACGGGAAAAATTTCCGCATACGAAGTTGGGCGTCAAAGAAACATACAGAACTTACTTTGGAGCTTTAAGTAGTGATAATATTGAGCAATTCATTTGTATCTATGTACCGATAACCACATTAGTACTGTGACAAAGTCAAATTGATGGTTAGGCTACACAACATCCGATAAAGACTTTATTCCACTAGGCAAGTTAACTTGAACAAACTTGTATACAAGTTACAACTTGTATACAAGTTACAACTTGTATAAGGGTAGTTTGAACTTTGTACAAAAGATTGAAGTCAATAGTGTTTTGTTGTTGTTGGTTTGAATATGTTTCGAATGCAAGCAACTTTTACGCACTGCTTTTACATTACTTACCTAAGTAATGGAATAACGCCTTTACAGAACGCACATACAACGGCACACATATTTGTTAGAGAAGTGGACTACACTTTAAAAAATATTATCTCGTGACTGACAAGAAATATATAGGACTAAGGACCCTCGGTTAGTGTGTCTTGAATTTTTTAATATCTTTTATAAAAGTTGATAAACTTTCGCGATTTGTACACATTATTAAAATATATATGTTACGGGTCTTAATCGCGTGAATAACTTAAGGTAAAATACCTTGTTTATTGCCCGACGTTTCGACCGTATTGCAACGGCCGTGGTCACGGGAACACTGGTGGACTTCCCGTGACCACGGTCACGGGACCTTAAATTATTCACGCTATTAAGACCCGTAATATATATATTTTAATAATCTTTTATAAAGTTTAATATCGAGAGATGGAGCAACAAAATACGATCTGGAGAACGGTTGCCGCCTTGCCACTTTTTTTTAGATCAAATTCGATTCCTACTCTGTCACAGACCACGAGATAACATTTTTTTAAAGGAATGTAACGTTGTACACTCTCTTAAGGTAAACATTTATTTTATTATTAGGGCATGCCGTCATCAACAACAATACTAATTACATTAGTTTATTTATTTCTTATTTTCTTGGCACTAGTTTTATATGAACACCGTTCTTAGATCTTAACACAAGATCTGCGCACAACTCTGGCTCGATATCAGACGGCAGTATTATGAAATTCTTTATTATTTCCGAGATTGAGATCTTCAGTTCCATCATCGCAAACTTTTGACCTTCGAACAGCAAAAACAAAATTTAAATTAAAAACCGCAAATATGTTTACGAAACCATAAAGAAACTAAAAAAAATAACACACAAACAGATTAACACCCCAGAACAACAAAAAAATGTAAACATACTTGTTGTTTATTGTGTTATGATATCAGCGTATTTTACTTATCCTTCACATATTCAATGGATGCCTTTAAATAGGTGTAGTTATTAATACATTCAATCACTTACAGGTTAAAGTTCAAAAGGCCTTTTACTACCATTTTATGATGTCCTGTGTCAACTGCTTAAATGTTTAAGACATGGCTCAAATGGACAGCGCAAACAATAGACCTGCTCTTGAAGGATTTCATTTCATCGATTTCAATTTTCTGGTAAAGTTTGTTTGTTTAGGGTATCTATAATACCTACTCTTTTAGAATCTTTTCTTTAACATATTTTGAATTTACTAAAAGTTTACCCACTTAAGCAACTAGATGTTCCTAATATAACTTTATAAGCGACTAGATATATTCCTAACTAGCTGTGCCCGCGACTTCGTTCGCGTGAAAGTCGGGTTTAAATTAAGGTAGTTTAGGTAACGAAATAACTTCTGTGTAAATATGTTGGAAACAGTCCTGTTGACTAAATACTTACTAAATAAAAATCGATCTGTTCTATTCTTTTAAATAGTTAGTTTGGTGTGCGGCTTAAGAAGTGGGTTTTCCGTTGTTTTTGTTTCATTCTTTCAACGTTATACCTACTTATTACCTAATAATCTTTAATAGAATTTGTACGAAAATGTTGTTACTTCTCATGTGATCGTAAACTTGTAAAGCCTAAGTACTTAACTATGATAGTTTTCCTTATAATTTTAGTATTTATACTACTACCCTGAATTTTTTCACATACCCAACATCAACCATTTAGCTGGCAGGGGGACACTTGACTCTAACAAAAATGTTCGCTATAAAGCCTAATATTATACACAAAGGAATCCCTAAATCTAAAAATAGTCTTCACAAACCCTAAACGCTTTTTAAAAGACCTATGTATTGATACCACACACGGTAGGTGAGAAAAAAATCACATCCCCACTTTACATATAAGAGAGGTACCCTTAAAAAATAGTTATTTTCAAGATTTCGTTCTTTCACTTTATCGGCGTTAGTAATTTATTCATGCAAAAGTTGCAACCTTCTAGCACTAACAGTCTCTGAGCTAAGCTGCGGACGGACGGACATAAGGGAACTATAAGGGTTCTGTTTTGCCATTTTGGCTAAAAATGGGGTGTATTTCATATAGTGTTACAACGCAATACTAATAATAAAACTGCTGTAACACTTTAGTAAGCAAACACAGAGCGTGTCATGTGTGTCATGCCCGCGAAAATGTCAGATATCCCTAAAGGTACGGTTGACAAACAACGACCCCCCTCCTCCCGTCACCCGAACTACTCACACTTGACCGATGTTGAGCCATTCATTATCGTTGAATTGATGAACACGTAATCTCCAACCGTAACCCCAAAACATGATCCTCGATGCATCTGTGTGATGCGTAGTCAAACAAACGGACAGACAGACAAACATTTCTAAAAATCATAGCAATGTGTTTCTTTTTAAAACTTCTTTTACTAAGTATAGAACGTTATTGAATACAACGCCATCTTACCCTAATAAATGTTTTCACAAATAAGGAATTATTTGATCACGGTGAACAATTTGATTTCATAGATGGCGCTACATGTTTTTTTTTTTACGTGTGTAATGTCTTTTTTAGACGAACACATAATTTCTGGAAAATGTCGAATACTTTTTAATTATAATGTAATATTGTTTTTCATTTCTACTACGATTAATTAATTACTCTCAGCAGTGCATGCAATACCTATAATTAACTAACCTACGTGCATAATTTATTTGATTTTTAATATAAAAAAATAAGAACCAAAGTAAATAAGTTACTTACGGTCGAAAAAATAACTAAAACATTGAGAAAAATATTAAAAATAATTTTTATTCTATTAAATTGGATAAAGACAATTTAAAAAAATACAAAAAGAACATAATCAGACATCGGATTCGAGCCCGGGACTTCGTCGTCAAAGTCCGCTAGCAAAGCTTCGAGGCTATACTGTTCGCTACTTGCTACGTCAAAATAACTGTTCTTATGAAACTTAACAATGTTGTGTTTAGCTCCTTTTAGTTTTAGCGTGAAGTTATGTATTCCATGGGTTACAATTATAGATAATGTCTAATTCTGGAAAATTTTGTGATAAACCATTATGGTGCGACAAAAAATACGTTGCTACTCGTTCCCCATAGACGTTAGCGTAATGATTCATAGTGTAAATAATGTCCTATAGTATTTACCATAAAACTGCAAATTTTCATAAAGATCCGTCTAGTAGTTACTGATTTATAACGAAAAATAGCTACAGACATTATCCCTTACTGCTTAGCTCCTATGGGAAAAAGCGTGATAATTTATAGCCTAAATGTTAATCTGCATCTATTAGGTTGCACGTGCAAAATTTCAACCGAATCTGTACGGTAGTTTTTGCGTGATGCGTGTTCAAACAAACAGACAGACAGACAGACAGACAGACAGACAGACATTTCTAAAAATGCAGCAAAGTGTTTAAATACTCTTTTCGAACATTTCCTAATATTTTTTTTCACTAAGTTCGGCCATGTACAGACACGTGAAATTTACAGTTTTATTATATGTATAGATGATCGATCTGCTGGCTGGTGTATTACCAACCACACAAAATTTTATAGATAACACCCTAATAGTTATAGTTTTCTTGTTACAATTTGAATGTTTAGTTTTGTTTTATATGGTGTAGAAGTATGTGTAGTACACTATAGTCTAGTTAAATATATTGGAGAAATATAGCAAAATAAAATGAGGGCTCAAGTTAATTGACGACTATTAAAATAACATTTGTGGGTCAAATATTTCTAGAATACACTCACCTATACAATTCCTAGGGCCAGCACTAAAAGCGAGCCAGTTGAAGGGATTTTTTAATGGTACTTCGAAGCGTTCAGGTCTGAACTCCAGAGGGTCGTCGAATACGTCCGGATTTCTCTGGATTTCGTAAATATTCATTACGACTGATGTGCCTTTAACCATCTGTATGTTTCCGACCTCTGGAACATAGGAAATAATGTATTAACTACCAAACCGGACCACACTATAATATTTTTAATTTTGACAGGCATTTCTCTTCATCAAGAGGCTTATAATATTTTTATTTCTATAAGTATATAAAAAGAATGTGGGACATCTACTTTCCCACATTTTTTTAATTTACTAACATTATAAAAAAACTACATCGAAGTATGGCATCTATCATACTTGGAGAGAAGCAGTAGTGATAAAAAAACAACATTTTGGGGCATTTTCACCAAAAATTACGTAAAGTACATGATCAGACAGAAGTATCGATTAGAGCATACGATTAGTTAATTTTCAAAACTTTCAAGCCTTCATTGCTATCTTTAGCAATGGCATTGAGGTAATAATGTAACGTTAGTACATATTATCTCGATGAGCAATGGAGACTTAAGATTTTTAATAAATCATTACATAGTTCTAAATAAGCGCATAGAAAAAGAAGTCATATCCGTAAACTGACTTTAAACTACGTAGATAATAATTATTATACTACTTATATTATTACTCTAAAATGTTTTATTCATTGTTTCATTTCTACTTACATAGGTTACTATTAAATATAATACGTTAACAAACTTGGTGGTATTGTTTTGTATAGATACATTAAGCCTTTGCCCAAATGTGTTCAAGTGGCCTAAACGGGGCTTAACGGAGCCAAAACCGGCATTTCTACTATTTTTAAATAAAAAAAAAACGATGTTGTTTGTTATACACAAGGCCACATTGGTTACTTAATCACCAAATAGACAGAAAACGGTCTTTGTCATAGATATAATTCATCTAATTATTAATATCGCATTATGTAAAACCTGTATAACATTTATTAATAAATATGTAACATTTGTTAAAAACTTAGCTAACTTGTATTTTTTTATATTATGACATGACATATTAACAATGCCACTTTTTAAGAAAAATCCTTGATGGCGTTGTTTTAAGATTTTTTTAAATTTATTTTATTTAAAATACCTGACACATACGGACGGACAGACAGACAGTCGGACATGACGAAACTGTAAGGGAAACTGTTTTTGCCATTTTGGCTACGGAACCCTAAAAAGAGACACGAAAGTACAGGTGCTCTGACAATTTTGACAGGTTTCTGGACCTAACGTAGTGCTGCCGCCTAGTGGGCGTCATTTCAGAAAATCCTTATTTGTACATTTTGTGATACATTTTCACTATAGGATTTTTGTCACGTTGATGATTTGCCGTTTGTTCCTTGTAACAATTATTAATTGATGTACATTTTGACCACTAATTTTGACGTAGAGGAGAACTTAGTCCAGGTACAATTAGACTTAACTACTTAGATACTGGCTGGATTTTTATAATTATTATAATTCGCTAGGTATGTATGCCTTAGGGCGTCGCGTCGCGTCATCATAAAACACCGAGAGTACAGAAGAAAAGCTTTATATAAAGACATCGTTCGTGGCCGATATTGAATCAAAACAAAACTCAAAATCTCAAAATGGACAATTCACACAACATCATCTGATCCCAAACATTGCAGAGCTTGTACTATGGCAACCAAACAACTGATAAGCACATGCACTTATATATTTCTAAATATACACATATTACAGATACATTTACAGCTGTGGATCGAACCCACGACCTCCAGCTTAGCAATCAGGATCATTAACTACTAGACCAACAGGCCAATCAAAAAAGTCACCAAAGTGATGCCTATAATATGTACGTTGCTTGACCGTGTTTGTATGAAGTCTTCCTTCTGTACTGTCGATATTATGTGGCCTCGCATGTGCTATTCAATCTAAACCGGTTCAGTAGCATTTTTAAATCAGCAAGATTAAATATTTCAAACATAAAAAATATTGAAAACATCAAAAAACTCGACGGCCATTTTTTACTGACGCTATCTTTGAATTGTATGACCAATGTCACTCCCACAATTAGGACGAATCTAATGATATCTCATATATGTTAAGAATCGTCGTTAAAGCTTGTGGCTTACCGCCGAATACTCAAACATCATTCAGCTTTGAGACGCCGTTAACTCTTATGCTATCACTTTGGGCCCGGCTACATGCTCAATCCTATTAGCACACTTTCTTGTTTGTGCAAGTAAACACGTGCGTCAAGACGACAAAACGGTATACCGCACAAATGACTTGCACAAAACGCAAGTTTGTACAAAATTGATTTGCACAATTATGTATGTGTGTGATGGTACAATATGAATCCGCAAACGTTTGCATCGTCCACTTCACTATTCTTAAGACAAAAGCCAGCTGGTGGAATTAGTCCGAACATTTCGGAATCACTTAAAGGTGAATAGTAGCGACAGAAACACTCTTGAGCACGACTCAAAGTTATGTAGGTATTACTTGACAATTCGGGGGTTAAGTCCCTTCCGGGTGGTGTCAAAATCCTTCGGTAATCGGCCAAAATCAAACAAGCATACGTCATGTTAGCCACATGACGTATGTAAGTAGGTATAGGTGATTACCGTAGCCTTCGTTCTTCACACATTGTCAAGTATTTAAAACAATTTTCACTAACCGCAATCCTTTACCATTCGTCGTTCGATGAGTGGGACTGGTGGGTACAGCCGCATTGACTCTTTGAGCACCAACTCCAAGTACTTCATTTGCTGGAGTTCGCTAAACAAGAAAAATAATGAAAAGTTATCACAAATCATTAGATTACTAACTACTATTACATTAGAGAACTCTAACGACTTTCCTGTTCTGTGCACCTTTTATGTTCTTTGTTTCTCCATCTTATGTATCGGTTTAGACTTTAGGTATGGACTTAGACTCAGAACAGAACACATTAAATATTTTTCAACATAAGCCCTTTTACAAATATCCAGTAGTGAAGCTGAACTATCATTTTTATTAAGAATTTTATCAATAAAAAACCCATACGTCAATATCCATATTCAGTTGTTTAAATATTTCTGAGTTTAACAATGTCAAAGGTGTTAGTCAAATCGAGGCCATTTCTTTTCACTTGATTGTTCATAAGTCAAATAAATTCCGATGTAGTCGTTTTGAACAGATTGTAAACCAAACTAGAAGGTACGCCGCTAAGTTTGTAGTTTATAGGTATTCGGTGTTCTACCGCCTGCATCTGGTAGAGATAAAGTTTAAAGTGTGGGTGCACTCCCAGTCCCTGCGATGGCATTGCTGCCAAATGCCTGAGCTCTAACGATAGTTTGTTCTTAGAAATTTGTAGGAGTTTGTATTAAATCATCTCTGTTTTTGGGAGCACCACCAACTTTAGGTCCCCAAAGCATTATTTAGACATCGAGATATTATGTACTTACTTACTAAATCTTTTCACTGAAATGTTTAGGTGTCTCCCTTTAGATACCATTTTTGAACGTTGGTAAAATGGTCCTTAATATTTACTACCGAAATACCAGTTAGTAAATCCTAATATACTAACATTTAAACTTTCGCGTTGCATGATTATAACTATTTATTATACGGGAATTAACGCGCATTGTTTACCTTAAAATTGCTTGACGTTTCGACCAGGTTAATTTCATTAAAATTATTTAACATCGCTGCGACAGTCCGCTTGTGACCACGGCCGGTGCAACCTGGTCGAAACGTCAAGCAATTTTAAGGTAAACAATGCGCGTTAATTCCCGTATAATAAATAGTTAGAATCATACTATACATGAAAATTATCTTTAGTGTTGTAAATCGTAGACGTGGCTTTCTCTATTTTTGTACCCAATGAGTTTTCACAATGATAACACGTTTTTCTTTTGTGTAAGACTCCATTTTTAGGGTTCCGTACCTCAAAAGGAAAAAACGGAACCCTTTTAGGATCAATTTATTGTCCATCCGTCCGTCCGTCTGTCTGTCAAGACCCTTTATCTCGGGAACGCGTCGAGGTATCGTGATGAAATTAAAACCATGTACTCAAAAATCAAACATTTAGAAGTTAACGTAAAAACATACGGCCGCTTATGCTGCAATAAACGTAAATCGTCACTTTCAAGGGAATCAAAATTTATTGTGTATTTTCCGTTGACCTAAAACTATGAAAGTTCACAAGTAATACCGTCTTAAACTAGGTACAAGTATAGGGAAAAGACTGAAAACTACACATTAGTAATTAAATCATAAAAAATATAGTCTTTAAAAAACTGCAAGACTCGATGACTGAACTATTTATAATCTGTAGGTACAAATTTAAACGGAACCTTCAGTGGCCGAGTCCGACTCGCACTTGTCTGATTTTCACACAATCATAAGTAACAGCTGCAAAATTTCGAAGTTGTCACATGCGGTATAAAAAAATTACACCAAATTTAAAAAGTCCACTCTTACTGGTACACCCTATAGATTATAGAGTTTCATCAAAATGTTGTCTGCTTTTTTGTGACGTCCATCACAATCAAGTCAATAAACTCTTTTTCAGTCAGTTTAATTTAGTCTTTAAAATGTTAATGACCGCCCTCATGATATCATCGGAAATAATTATCTGAGTAAAATAACCTACTACTAACCCATGCTCATAATATATCTAAGTGACCGACGACATATTAATCATAGGGTATGTGGACTCCATAATTAAGAAGTTACAACAATAAAAATCGTCTCAGTGGCGCAGTGGGAGTGTGTACGACGACTACGCATGAGATTGTGGGTTCAATTTCCACAGTTTTTATTGAAATAACAATGTTTGTTAGTTTTCTGTGATACATCGATTGTTATTCTGAGTCTGGGTATATTTTGAATCCGTTAATGGTATGTTGGTCCCTGCAACACTGGGCTTAAACCCTACTAGAAATAAAGTTACTCATCCATATTAATATTATAAATGTGAAAGTAACTCCGTCTGTCTGTCTGTTACGCTTTCACGCTCAAATAGCTAAACCGATTTAGATGAAATTTGGTATGAAGATAGTTTCAGTCCCAGGGAAGGACATAGGATAGTTTTTATCGCGATAACCGACATCCACGCGGGCGGAGCCGCGAGCGAAAGCTAGTATCTTATACTAGTATTCCTTTATTCACGGTACGGGAAGTAGTCATTTTGAAAAAGTGGTCTAGTTGAACATACTTACTTCTAAACACACGACACGAGATCCGATAGAGACTAATATGGATACGCCACTATTAATTCCTACAAATAGTCAGACTACACCGTGAATGAAGGCTTAGCTGTGTTAATTTGACTGCCTCTGTGGCGCGGTGGGAGTGTATCCGACTGCTATGCAAGAGGTCGTGGGTTCGATTCCCACCCAGGATAAAACTTTGTGTGATGAGCACGATGGTTTATTCTGTGTCTGGGTATTATTTATCTATAATATGTATGTATTTAGAAATATATAAGTATGTTTATCGGTTGTCTGGTTTCCATAATACAAGCTCTGCTTAGTTTGGGATCAGATAGCGTTGTGTGAGTTGTCCCAAGATATTATTATTATAATTTCAAATAACTGATCAATTACCGTTAACGTATAAACCTAGACTGCGCCATAACCTCACAAAATTGAACACTCCCTAGAAAGAGACATCTCCACTTTGTGGACAATACCTGTCAAAGAGACAGGGCCGGACAAGTTTTTTATCACTTTCACGCTTTGTAGTCAATATTTACTTTTTAATTGAAAGGGATGGCGCGGTCCAGGTCTATACATCAATGTCAATTACCAATGGTCTACTAACTATATTTACAAATATTGACAAATATTACACAGCTGCATTCCATATTTAGATACTTACTAAAACGGCTCTGTAATATAATTTCATACAACTTAATGCAGATCAAAATCATCTCAAACCAAATTGATTCGGCAAATTTAAGAGCTGGATCTTTTTAATACATGCAAGGCAATATTTTTAAAAGGTAACAATTGATTGGTATTAATTAAATATTATTACGATGTTGCTATATGTCCTTGTTTACAACAGACAGAACCAACCGATACAGGAGGCCTACTTTAATTTAACAAAAAACGGCATTTTGCCGGAAATGTAATTAATTAAATGATAAAATATGACTGCCTCTGTGGCGCGGTGGGAGTGTGTCGCAAGAGGTCGTGGGTTCAATTCCTACACGGGACACCACTTTGTGCGATCCACAAATTGTTGTTCCGAGTCTGGGTGTACTTTGTGTCTGTGACTTGTATGTTTGTAAACGCCGCGACACAGGGCTTGTACGCTACTGCGGGAGCCGTCTTTAAAAAAAGCTGAATGAAATTATTTCATGGATCAATATGTCATTGTCAATAGATTAGAACTTCATAAGCTTACATGGAAATACGTTTTTCATTATAAAAAATTACGAATGTTTACAAAATTTCAGTTTGGAGAAAGAGATTGTTTCAGGAAAATGTCCTTATATTTGGGAAAAATAATTAATTGCATTGACTTAGATATTTTTTTTAAATTTAGATTCATTAAGAGAGTAGGTAACACGACTTACTTATTTAATTATAATGAAACATGATCTCTTTCCTATAACAACGAAAGGTTCGATCAGGCAGTTGGAGGAATTTATATCATTCAATGATATAAATCGAAAAATGTTTTTTGGGGTTTGTAGTATTTATCTCTAGTATCTATGGGCCTTAAACCTCTGTTTAATCTACTCAAGATATCAGGTCATTGCACCAGTTTTATAATTATTAATTAAAATTAAAAAAAAATTAACAAAATAATACTTACTGATAAGTAGGATCCCTGTTAATATCATCGGTGAAGATTGTCTTAAGTTCAGCATAGATCTTGTCTTGCACATCTCTGTGTTTTGACAAACAGAGAAGAGTGTATACTATCCCCGAAGTGGTTGTATCGTGTCCCTGTAACAATATACATACACCTATGTAAGTCAACCAAGAAAGTGGTATACCAGTTTTGACTGAACTTCCTTTGTAACCAAAATAGCACTAAGGTTGAGATTAGTCACTGTTTGTATATTATTGTAGGGGAAAATCAGCCTTATTGTTTGGCGACGCGCAGATGAATTTTAACCGTAAGGTGAGATACCACCTTTTAGGCCGAAATACGATTAACGATTATGTAGGTAATAATAAGCCGGTTAAAACCACTTGGGTTTTAACCGGCTTATATGAAAAATAACGAAATATACTTGTTTTATCTTATCATCTTCAAAATCAGATCAAAGGTATGTCAAATTTTAATTAGGTATTGAATAAATCTTATCTTTTATTTTTAGCACATATATAATGTACATATATATTAACTATTATTAGGCTAAATTTGAATAGCACATCTCATCAATGCGAAACGGATAGAAGTCAACCAATTTTATTAATCTTAAGACGCCTTCTGTGCCGATTTGGATGTAATTTTATATGGAGGTATAAAAACGAAGTGTTATAATTATACTTTTTGTGAAAGTAGATAAAAAGTCATAACCACTACGACGAAGTATTTATTCACAGTGGGGGGAAAGCGGGGCGTAGTATTTAGTCCCCCAAGCAGGGCCGTAACTTGGGGTAATGCCCTACCTTAAACTGCCCCCAAACTGTAAGTCTTAATGAATACGAGTAAATAAGTATTCAAGCAGTAACCTCAAACATGAAGGTGTCGACCTCCTCCCTCACACACTCAGGATCAATCTTTTTGCCATCAATTTCAGACAGGAGCAACAGATCCAAGAATGCGTGTTTATTCTTGATACCTGTAAAATAAAAACTTTTTGGAACACTACAGGCTGAATTCTCAAACGCTATGCATTAGGGTATCAGCTGTCAATTGGCATGTGCGATATTATGGATCGTAACGTTTTGATCCGATCCAAGGGTCGGATCGCATACTGTGTGTGTACATAGATAGGGTACTGCGGTTTGCTCTCTCTCTCTCTCTCTCTCTCTCTCTCTCTCTCTCTCTCTCTTTCTATTCGTAAGACATTCCACTTACACGCAGTTATATGTCAACATTTTAAAACAGATTCTTAACTGCCTACTCATTCTTGGTAGAAACTCTTATGAGATTATTTAAGAAATCAACTGTTGTTAATAAAACTTTTTTTTTTTTTGTTTGGCGTGAAAAATTCCTGACGAACACCCCCACCATCCGGGGAAGATGATGGAGGTAGTGTGGGGTTTGCACCCACTAAAAAACCCGCCGTGTATCGCTCGCCACCTTTGCGAACGGGCCGCCGGAATTCGTTATAACGTCGGCGGCCCGCTCAGTGGCAATGCCCGGACGCGATGTTGTTGCGTTCCGGGCATTTCACACCTACGCGGCCCCTGGATACACACAGGGCGCCGCGCCTCCACGGAAGGCAGCGGGTGGGGCAGATTACCCCATACGCCCGCCCGCAGCCCCACCTAAGGCGGCATCAAGCGTAGATATGCGCGCCGACGCCCGCCCGGTTCGCCGGCGACGGAGCGGGTCTGCCAGGGAACTCTCTTCCCTGACGCGCTCCGCCGCCTCCTTCTGCGAGATGACGTCCTCGCAGAAGAATGCGACCGCATTCCACGACGTTGGTAATAAAAGTAACTCAACCCCCATGCACTTACCTACATCGTTGCTTCCATCTAAAGTAGTAATGTTGGCTTTCTCCAGCTCCTTTCTTCTCGCATCGATCACTTTGTTGGTCTGCGCGTGTAAAACCTTCAGAGCCTTATCCTGCCTCGACTTCATTGGAAGGAGGTTGAAAATTGCTTCCTCACCTAGTATGGGTATTTGCATTCTCATTGATACTATGGCCGCTAATCTAAAATAAATGTTATGTAAATTAAAAACCTAACTGGTTTATATTCAAAGTCAAAGTACTCTATTACTTTTTTTTATTTTATATACTACTTATATGATAAATATCTCCCTTTATTAAAAGCTGCTTCCAGGACAAGACCTAACTCACAAAATACCGAAAGTAGAGAAGGTAGGCTTCATACAACACGAGCTAGAACAAAGTGGCTCGAACTGGTCCTGTTAACAGCGTCTTAAACCTGAGTGTTGTATGAGTATTCGGCGTTGGCTTAGCTCTTGATCGGCAACCGGCTTAAGACCAATAAAATAAAATAAAAAAAAACAAAATTCTTTATTCACTTGGGATGCAAAACATTACTTGTGATACGTCGGGATTGTACATGTACATGTAATGCCAAGTTCGCAAACAATATGTAAAGCCGGAGAAAATAACCTGGCAATAAAAACTCGCGGCCACTCTTTTCAAATTGACAATTTTACAATGTATGAATGTTTATATATTTTTTTTAAAAAGTTTATAATTGGGTAAGAAGCTGCCATTAATATACTATACACCATATTAAAGGACTGATGCAAATTATATTATTAAAAAGTTAGAACATGAGGCAAACTAAAATCAATCATCAGTGAGTACAACATAATAGGAGCATCTACTTACAACAAATGTAAAAACTATAATTATGTGCTTAAATATTGGCTAAAGTACTGGGAATGATTAAATATAAAATATTATTTCTAATATCCAAAGAAAGAAAAGAATATAAAAAATATGGGTAACTTACTCATCAATAGACTTCACGTACTCCGATTCACTGTGTTTTTGAGCGTCAACGCACACTCCCATTATAGATTCTAGAGAAAATATTTTTAATTAAATTAATAAGGAACCTTTGTACTGGTACATTTATTGCCTGCGAGCTATACAATGCATGATGTACATAATTATTCACAAACGACTAACAAGGCTTTATAACCTAAAGCGCAGTACACACCAAAGGCGCCGGTCGGCTCGCCACACGGGGCGGTAAAAAAAAGTTATTTTTATGATATTTCTTAGTATGCAGCATTATTGAAATTTATATAACATTATGATATTTTTATCTATCATTCCTGGTGTTATTTTATATCTTATCAAGGAGCAAGACAGCCGGGACCAAGATGAGAGATCATGTGGGTGTACTATCAACCTTTCAATAACCCCTATTTTTCAAACTTACAATGCAAAGCTGATGGAAGTTATGACGAAAACCAATTCTTGTTTCGTGCTTCTGAAATAAACACGCCCATATTTCACACTGTTCAATTAATAAAAACATAATCCCATTTTTATGTAATGATTAAATGTCCTATACACATCTGCATACTCAGAAATATCAGAAAAAGGGAGAAAAGAATGCAAGGGAGTGCCGAATTTTGGACCAACGTGCACCGGCTCGACCCGCTGGGCAAGGCCGCGCGGCCTGATATTGCCGAAGCTTATTATATAGCGGTTTATCTTTTACCAGCGACTTTAGCTTTGGTGCGTAGACTGCTTAAAACTTGTTTACGTAACACTAATTTGTTAATACCTACTATTTTTGTACATTCAATATCAACGTCTATTTCATGTGACAATAATTTGAATGCTTTTCAATTAGATATAAATTTGAATCGTCTAAATATTTTGTTTTTTTTTTTTAACATTAAGTTAAGCATTTTACCTGTTACATTATCAAGAGCAGCCAGTGCCACGATTGGGAACATATCAATGGACCTTCCATCTGCCATTTTTTGTAGTTTCTCCGTCAATACTCTTTGGTTCTTGCAGAATACTGGCAGGAAATTTTGGAGAATATTGAAATGGAAAGCTGGCGTCAAAAATTTGCGATGAGATTTCCATCTTTGACCTATACAAAAATAAGCAATTTAAAAACAATTAACTATACTAACACTCGTGCATCTTTACGCGTTTACGGCATTGCATTTTTTTAAAGCTTAATTTGAAACTGAAATCGGCTAAACGAAATAGATATACATTTCACAATTACTTCATCAGTATTGCTGGCAATTAAAATTTGAATAATACGGAATACTGAAGACTGTTTTTTTTATTTTTAAATTACCTGTGGATGTGAGTAGACCTTGCCCTAGCCAGCAGGTGAGAAAACTGTATGACCTGCCTTTGGTTATAAATTCCGTACTGGTAATTAGAGGCTGAAACAAAATAAATACTATCACGTACGGGGGGCCAAAAGTTATTTCCAAAAGTTCTAAACCTCTCCTTTGCATGAGTGTTTTTTTCGAAAAAATGTCCGCAGCGTGGCTAAGTGAGCGTTTCCACTGACGAGGAGTGGCGCGGAGTGACGAAAAGTGGACCGTAAATTTACCAATGACAGCGCTTGAAATAATTCTGGACACGAGTTCGAGTCCGTAGCACGAGCAGCATGCGATTGATCAATTGATGGCACAATCCGCTCGCCCCTGCCCCACTCCGCATCAGTAGAAAAAGCACCCTAAAGGCCCCCAAACCAAAATTCAACTATACGTTATAACTTCGATTACGAATTTAACAGTCCGAGCGTCGAGAAGAGTAAAAGGGAGTTGTGAAAACGACGGCAATCTCAGCTTTCATTATTTTCACATCTCTGCATTTAACGCGTGAAAATACATGAAATACGTATAAAACTCGTAAGATCGAGTCTTTGTGCAAATGCAGTGTACAATAAATACTTGACAATGGCAGAAATTGGTTGAAAAATCGACTAGATTGCCATCAACTCAACAATAAGAAGAGGGTCCAGCTTTCAAAGATCTCTCTATCACCTAATTCATTCAGCTTCATAAAAAGGTAGATTAGTTCACTATGGTGGCTTCATAGGCTTCATGTATAGATGAGAGGGACCAGTTGCTGAGTGCCCGCGTGTCTCACAGTTCAAGGTAAATAAAGTTGTCAACAACAAATAACAATGCCAGAATTTATAGTAAAGCCAAGAGCCATAGTCAGTGACCGCCTTAACAAGCCACTTTCTGTGTTACGGTTACATGAGGTTTCTAGGGGTATCAGTCTTAAGAAGCGCATAAAGAGAGTCTCAAGAGCGCTTGACCATGGTTCTTATTTTTATAAAGAAAAATACGTTTTATAAAAGATACAACGAACGTACTTACCTCAACATATTTAGGATGATTGAAAATCACGTACGGAGTTGAGAAGAAATGTACTCGGAATACATCACCGTATTTCACCACAAATTTATGAACATGATTCAAAAACTCTGAAACAATTAAAGCAATATTTGTTAGTGACCCTAACTGCTAAGTCGTGGGTTCGAACCCCACCCCGCATAAAACTTTGTGTGATGAACACGATGGTTTATTATATAGACATGTGTCTGGGTGTAATTTATCTATAACTAGCTGTCCTGGCGAACTTCGTACCGCCCCATTATTTTTTTTTGTAATTTTCTTTTTTTACTTAAGAACCACACAGAGTATTAGAAAATTGAAAAACCGGGCAAGTGCACGTCGGGCCACGCACAATGTAGGGTTCCGTAGTCCCCCCCCCCCCCTCCATCCGAATAATGCGGCTTATGAAGTGGATTTTCTGTTGTTTTTGTTTCATAGTTACAACGTTATACCTAATTAATAATATTTTTTAATGGAATTTGTACGAAATTTAGTTACTTCTTGTTTGATCAGCTGTTACTCGTAAACTTGTAAAGCCTTCTTAGCTATTATCACAGCTTTTCCTTTTAATTTCACTGTATATACTACTACCGTGATTTTTTTCACATACTCAACATCAACCACTTAGCTGGCAGGAGGGGAGGGCACTTGACTCTAATAAAAATTTGCACTTTAAATATTAGTATTTCACAAACGGATCCCTAAATCTAAAAATGGTCCTACCAACCCCAAAACGTTTTTTAAAGACCTATCTAACGATACCACACGATGGGTTAGGGGGTAAAAAATCACATCCCCACTTTATATATAAGTTTTTCAAGATTTTATTCTTTCACTTTGTCGGCTTATGTAATATGTGTATCCATGCAAAATTACAGCCTTCTAGCACTAACAGTCTCTGAACAAAGCTGCGGACGGTCGGACATGGCGAAACTATAAGGGGTTTTGTCATGTTAGCTGCGGAACCCTAAAAAAAGAATGAACGAAATCGGTAAAGTCGTTCTCTAGTTATCTCGTAACCAAGAGAAATATATAGATATGTACCTATGTATTTAGAAATATATAAGTATGTTTATCAGTTGTCTGGTTGCAAGCTTAGTTTGGGATCAGATAACCTTGTGTGAGTTGTCCCAAGATTTTATTATAATATTAATAATATAGGTATACAAATCTCTGAATACTCAAACGTAATAATAATAATATAAATACATAAATCAACTGACAAAGGGTATTTTATATAAGAACATAAACAAAAGCATAACCCCGGTACATAAACCATAATTAATAAAATTACCTTGAGTTTCGTTCTCACAATGAACACATTTTAGGATTCATTTATATCCCCGCAAAGTCGAAAATTAAGTCATTTTTTTTCAGTCGCAATAAAATTGTCAAGTAACGCAAGGTCGCAGGTCCATAATGCCATCATTAGACCACTACCATATCCGGCTACTTCATTATCACTACATACCTACATAGCGGTATTAATAGGTAACTATAACAACGGTTGCCAAGTTAGGAGTTTCGCTCCTAAATTTAAGGGGTATAAACGGAATTGGGATTATTAGGGGTATTTAGGAACTTTTTGGGGACATCTGAATTCACAACAGCCAAAGTCTTTGAACTCCCCCCCCCCCTTCCGTCACGCGGACGAATCTTGCCTGACCGCTCGCGCTGGGCTGGTTTTCGTTTAAGGAGATTATCAAATTAGTTGTCAACATTTTAGGTTCTTTTTAATTGGTGTTGGCAACTCTGACTCTAGTAGGTGAACTGTTAACCGGACTACGCGAAGCCAATGTTATGTTTTTAGCAATCTATTTGTATTGTGCCTAAACTAAACGTTTATTTGAACTCTGAGTCAAAGTCACCTTTAACTGTTTCAGTAATTTCTGTCACCTTCCAGCTAGACATGATTAACATGATTTACCTACCTACTTATTACTTTTTTTTATATTACATATAATCGCTTAGACTGACTAACTCACCGACTGTTTCATCAACGCAGAGCCTAAACCGCTGGAACTACTAAATTGAAATGTTGGCAGTTCAATATTCAATATTCAATTCAATATATATTTATTTTGCAAAAACACAGGTACAAAAAGGTGTTAGTAATTACAATAATTAGTGCAATCTATGTTTAACCTATTTGGTGTGCAAATGTTCACAAATAATTAGTATATAGTTAGTTATTTAAATTAATTACAAAACAATATTATTATTATTAATCAGATTTACAGTCAATATAATTATCGAAATCAAGGCATGTCAACTATACTATCATTAAAATAATCATTTAGGGTGTAGTAACACTTTTCCGTAAGCATATTAATAAGCTGCTTTTTAAATTTGACCTTATTGTCTATGTT
Source organism: Herminia tarsipennalis (assembly GCA_945859575.2). NCBI lineage: Eukaryota > Metazoa > Arthropoda > Insecta > Lepidoptera > Erebidae > Herminia > Herminia tarsipennalis. Next base: position 32,834,075 of record OX243830.2, read on the forward strand.
CTTAATGCACGATGGAAGTTTGTTATATATTAGTGGCGCTTTACAAAATATGCTATTATGCATCAGCGTTGTTTTACACGGTACCACACACAATTTACCAAAGTGACGTTGTCGATCTCTTTTACTGAATAGGTTTATATTCTGTTTCACAAATATTGCGCTTTCGTAAATGTAGGTATAGGCAAGGTAAAGTAGTTGAGGTAGGCAAGGTAGTTGATGCCTTTTATGTCGAAAGCATCCATCAAGTAAGTATTTTTGGAACTTCTTCCTCTAAAGGGGTAAATAAAATAGGTATTACCCCCTTAGAAGTATTTTTGTTTAAAATAAAGAAACACTTATTTCACCGTAAAATCAACCTCGTAAATGAAGCCGGACGCGACCGCTTGCAGTTACATAACATGAGTTATTAATACATATAATTATATAGTTACAACTCTATATTCTATTCACTCTGCAAAGTTAAATTAATTGTTAAAGGATATAAATATTTTGCCAATACTAAATATGTGCAGAATTATTATTATTCAAATTCAGTATAAGTATCAATAGTCGGTGTTGAGGTACAAAAGTCAAGGTGACTTAACAGAAAACGGAGATTTTAATTCATTTCTTATGTTAACCATGTTGTTGATATTTGTTAATAAGAAGGTACATATTCCTTTTATTTTAATTACTAGTTATTGCCCGCGATTTCGTTCGCGTAATAAAAATAAAGCCTTTATTACTCCTCGATAATGTAGCTTTCTATATGTGAAAGATTTTTTTAGATCATCCCAGTCATTTTTAAGTTTATTCATTACAAACATACAAAAATATATTTTGTCTTCTGAAGAAACCTTAAAATGTTGTTTGGGCTCATCATAGATAATATTAAGTACTAGCCGTCGCCCGCGGCTCCACCATCGGCGGGCGACGCGTGGATTTTGGTTATCGTGATGAAAACTAACCTAAGTAGGTATGTCCTTTCCCGAGACTTAAGTTATCTCCAAACCAAATTTCATTTCAATCAGTTTAGCGGTTTTCCTAATCGTGACAACCTAACACACAGACAGAAATACTTTCATATGTTTTTGTTATTAGTGTTAATTAATATGCAGTTTACTAACATGAAGTTTCGACCAGGTTGCACCGGCCGTGGTCACAAGCGGGTCGCTTGTGATCACAGCCGGTGCAACCTGGTCGACACGTCAATCAATTTTAAGGTAAACAATGCGCGTTAATTCCCGTATAATAAATAGTTATAATATGCAGTGTTTCGTTTTTAAGGTTTGTTTCGTTTTTCTTTTAAGGTCCTTACAGCACAAATAACGGAAAAATTCCTAAAAACAAAAAAAATGCAAGGCTCGATTCGTGAACTATTTGTAATTTGTACTTAAAATTTGTACGGAACCCTCGGCGAGTGAGTCCCACTCGCACTCGTACCGGATAAACCCGACAAGTGCGTAATTTTTTTTTACAAGTAGTTAGTTATTTATACAATTATATATATAAAGAAAGGGAGACAGCGTCGTAGATGGGAAGGCGATATTAAAAAAATAGCGGGACATACTTCAAAAAGACTAGCACAGAATCGCATTCTATAGCGAACTTTAGGGGAGTCGGATCGATTCCAAAAGTGGAACTACGGTGGTACTAACGTAAGTGCAAATATCTACCCTAATCGGTTAGCAAATAATTACAAAAGTGGAACTACAGTGATACTAACATAAATCCAAATATCTACCCTAATCGGTTAGCAAATAATTACAAAAGTGGAACTACAGTGATACTAACGTAAATCCAAATATCTACCCTAATCGGTTAGCAAACAATTACAAAAGTGGAACTACAGTGATACTAACGTAAATCCAAATATCTACCCTAATCGGTTAGCAAATGATTACAAAAGTGGAACTACGGTGGTACTAACGTAAATCCAAATATCTACCCTAATCGGTTAGCAAATGATTACAAAAGTGGAACTACGGTGGTACTAACGTAAATCCAAATACCTACCCTAATCGGTTAACAAACGATTACAAAAGTGGAAATACGGTGGTACTAACGTAAATCCAAATATCTACCCTAATCGGTTAGCAAATGATTACAAAAGTGGAACTACGGTGGTACTAACGTAAATGCAAATATCTACTCTAATCGGTTAGCAAACGATTACAAAAGTGGAACTACGGTGGTACTAATGTAAATCCAAATATCTACTCTAATCGGTTAGCAAACGATTACAAAAGTGGAACTACGGTGGTACTAACGTAAATCCAAATAGGGTTAAAGCGGCCAACCTCATTGTAAACTATCCAGAAAATAATATGGTGGGCAAGTGACAGCGCAACACAAATGCACTCTCTATCTCTCCCTCCCTTCCATAGTTGGGATTGGACGGAAATCCGACATGACCGAAGAGGGATAAAGCTCAGGACCGACGACGATTCAACGTTTTCACCAAAGTACAGAGAGGTAAGACATTTTTAAAAAACAGTCTATCTATGGACCAACAGTCTCTCTCAATTTACTTGCTCACTACAACACTGAGTCACGGACCCACTTTAAACAATGTAGAGATAACTTAAAAATGCTGCCCTTAAAATTCTATCGAGAAGCGGCACAGGTGTTGCGTTCGGCCTTGACATACATAAAAGACGCATGAATCGAATTACAAGCGGGCGAGTAAGCAGGACTATAGTGGCCTGGTGTTATTTACAAGTTTTATATAATGTGCCACCACCGTGAGTATATTATGAATTTGTGGGTTCTCATGACGGGGGTGCAATTAACACCGGCCAAATGTACTATGTAAGTACTATATCCTTTTTAAGTCTACCTTTTAGGATTTTGAATGGGACATAAATATTTGTCTCAAGTGTATGTACTTTTCATTCGTTACATTATCTATACCTGGGATGTTACGGAGATTCAACTCCGACTCCGAAAGGTTGAAACTTCCGATTGATTGTACACCTCCAACTCCGACTTCGGCTCCGACACTTTTAAATCGGACGTTTTAATCGTAGCTGCCTACCGTACGGCGGCCGCTCTTTTAAGCTAATTTACACATAATAAATTTATAAAGGAAAAATTCTCATGGATTCCCTATGATCGCAGGTTCGAGTCCCGCCCGTTCAAATTTTTCCTTCATACATTTAATATGAATAAAGTTTCTTTTTATTTTATTTTCTTAAGTCTTTTATCAACATATTCGTCTTCTCCCATCACCTCCGAGTCCGACTCTGATTCCGACAAACCAATTTTAAAACCTCCGACTCTGACTTCGGATCCGATAAAATTACCTCCGTAACACCCTTATTACCTACCTAGAGATATAAAAGTCGCCCGTGACACAGTACCTAAATTTTGTGCCCTTAGTGTCTTTGTACTCATAGATTTCTTTAAATAAATTATTAAAAAATAAATATATTGTTATTAAAATTACGCTTCACGTGACCAGATAGCTGGCCTGTACTTCGCTCAGTAATTTTATGACGCCTGCTAGTTCTGATTTTATTTTATTATATTTATAATTTAGAGTATTTTATAAATATTTTGGATATATTATTTTAAAAGTGTAAAAAAAAATTATAAAATAAACCGTATTAAAACCTTTGAGCAGTTAATATGAACTAATCATACAAACACGTAGCCGTGGCAGGTGACTTTGCTGTTTACTACGTAATTATAATTCCATGGAATAGGTTGGTTGCGAATGGAAATAATAGGTAAGCTGCGGTCTTAATTGAGGCTAATTGTTATGACACTGTTTTTTCACAAACAATGATTTTATGCACTAGATTTCCAGGCGGTTTCGCCTATATTTGTTAGCCTATATGCTATGTTTATGTTTAAACTACGTTACAGTACACAGGCCCAGGTTACTAGGCTAAAGATGGGTGGAAAATAAACTTAAGAGCAACCACCTATGTGTTTATTATTATTCTATTTTTCTTCATGATGTGACGTTCCGCCTGCTGATAGGCTGAAGTATCGTGGTCGAGGCATGGTTGTTTATTACAATGTCATCACTGTTTGGCGATTGCAGCGATATGCGATACAAGGCTGAAAGAACTTTGTACGGGGTAGCTCAAAGAACATATATACCCTGACGGACTCCCCGTCAGAGTGACAATATGACAGCAATTTAAAATTCGAAGACATTCGCCGAATTAAATGACGTCCTGTGAACTTTTTTGACACTTATGAGAAATGGCCGTTGCAGTTAAAGGGGCATTACACTGAGAGAATTATTTATTTAGCGCTACGTACATTGCGACACGATCGCCGGCCTCGCTCTTCCGCACACAACCATTACTTCACAGTGCGCAGGAGCGCAGGTCAAAATAAAGTAGAATATTCGTTTGTACATATGTTAGATTACGAACGCCATGACTATGACAATACGAAATTGCTCGTTTTTTCATTATTCCGCAACTTCATGATTTATATACGGGATCATATTAAGACATATCCTTAAATTTCTTTATTTCATCTGCTAGAAAAACTCTTTGACTAGTGACACAATTTTTTTCGTGCCCTAATATTTAGGTTTTCTATATACATTTTTGAGAGAGCCGAACCCTGTTTCGCGTAATCTACCCATAGACTCCCATTTGATTTTGTCTAATGACCGTCCAAATGTCAAAATAAAATGGAAGTCCTCATGTAGTCGGGTAGCCGGTCCAGTTACTAGTACTATTAGAGATCTGTATCTAACACTCATATTTAGATCTCATATACCCTTCTTTTTCTCCCTCCCATTTTCAAGACGATGGCGACGGCAATGTAGCCGGTTTCCAGGCAATTTCTACCAGTGTGCACTTTAACTGGAAAATACTCTATATTACGGATTATTGCACTATTTGATACGTCGCCTTTCACACGTTAAATGCGGAACTATGAAAATATTTTTTACGGGACGGGTTATCATGGATGTTAAAGATTTATTTTTACCTTAAGAACCCAATGTATACCTAACTTGTTAATATTAACTAAAATAAAAATATATCTACTTACAGAGTGATTGTCAATTATTCCAATGTCATTGCACCAAATAATCTTGGTGCTGACTTAAAAACACAAGATAAAGCAGATAATTTATAGGATACTCATAATTTAATTATGTATCTTGATAACGATCTTACGACACACTACCATTTTATAGGTAAGTAGGTAGTTATACTCATTTTTTGTTGATTTCATATTTGAATAAAAAGAAAAAGGTTCAAGTTATTTTACCGTGGGTAATTAAAGAATAACTATTGTTTAAAGAAAGAATATATAATTACTACTTATTAATATTTATTATGAAGAATACAGACAAAAGAATTACACCGACAATAGGAACGATGACTGTCAAGTCAAATCAGTATCTATAAAAGTAATGTTAAAACGACACGCTCTATAAAAAATTGTATGAAATACTGAGGCGTGACGTCACAACTCAGGATTGTCAAATCATTCATATCATCAGCCTATCGCAGTCCACTGCTGGACATAGGCCTCTCCAATTGCACGCCACTTTGTTCTATCTTCGGCTTCTCGCATCCAGCTCCTGCCAGCCGTTTTGCGTCAAATCATTACTTATAGTATTTGTTTTGATGATTATCAAATCTTATAGACGTTAAATTGTGGAATAATACATTTATTCAGATCTCGTTATGACCTACAATTGCTCGATTACTGAAAATTAATTTATTTTCATTGTAGTCAACACCCCAATTATCGTGGAGTGAAGTTACTTTTCCCTGAGGCTCTGCCCGATTGAAGGTTGATTAGCGTAATAAAATGTGTCCTGGTGTCCCTATTCGATTCCAGGCTAACCCTACACAAAATTTAGTAAAAAACAGTCCAGAAGTTTACGCATGAAAACTTACAGTACATCTATACTAATATTATAAAGCGGAAGAGTTTGTTTGTTTGTTTGTTTAAACGCGCTAATCTCAGGAACTACTGGTCCGATTTGAAAAAATCTTTTTTTGTTGGATAGCCCATTTATCGAGGAAGGCTATAGGCTATATAACATCGCGCTACGACTAATAGGAGCGGAGTAGTGACGAGAAATGTTGCAAAAACGGGGAAAATTTACGCATACGAAGTTGCGCGGGACAGCTAGTTACACAATAAGATGTTATCAAAGTCTATCGTGTAATTTATATGCAACTAGCGGACGCCTCGCGGTTTCACCCGCGTAGTTCCCGTTCCCGTGGGAATACAGGGATGAAAATTAGCCTATGTCACCCGGGGTTAGTGTAGCTTCACAAAGATAAAAGAGTTTTTCAAATCCGTCAAGTAGTTTCGGAGCCTATTCAATACAAACAAAGAATCAAACCAACAATCAAATCTTTCCTCTTTATAATATTAGTATAGAAGTATAGATATAGATAAGTAGAGAGATACACGCGCAGACAAATACTGTACTTCTTTTATACTAGGTAATTTAGTTTGCAATGATATTTTAAAAACATCATCGGTGGAAATGAAAAAAAAACTAAGAAAATCACAAGTTTTTTCAGCTCAAGTATTGTGTTGGATTTTTTTATTACAACATTTAATCATTATCTGTACCTGTATCCAATGATTACGATTTAACCACCCGTGTATAGGTCCATACATATTTCAGGAAACTAAATCCTGCCGGTAAAGCTATATATTTTTTTTTAATATTATCCTAGTCAACAAGTTTAAAGTTGCGCAGAGAGTCTCAGTAATATATCTATCGATAGATTTGGCTACTAGAGCTATAATATTTTTTTTAAATAAGCGGCGGTAGCCTAATTGCTAAGGCATCGGTCTCGCAATCGTGAGGTCGTGGGTTCGAATCCTGGCCATTATACCTACTACCGACGTGAACCCACTCCTAACACAAGCCATAGAGTTTAACTGGAGGGGTTAACAGGATTGCTAGTAATGTGGGACCACAATCCCACATTGCTAGTTATCTTTTGAAAAAAAAAATATAAAAATATTTAGCTATCAAACTAATTAGCGGATAATACAAAATAACTATGCTTCAAATGTCATCAAATTCAAAATTCACTGTGTAGTTTTTGAGTAAAATGTCTGTGACATACGTACGGATAGACAGGCAGACATACAAACAGCCAGACGGACGGATACGATGAAACTATAAGGGTTCCGTTTTTGCCATTTTGGCTACGTAATCCTAAAACCTACCTAATGATTTACGTTTGGGCCGGTTACCGTATGACGCCATCGACTAAATTCGATTACCTAAGTGCCTATCTATAGATACCTATTAAAAGTTTTTACTGTAGTAATGTTTTAATGGTTCATAGTTCTAATTTAGTGATTTAACAATTTGAACAAAAAATCGATAAAACTGTTAATAAACCGACGAATACCTAATCATTACTACATTAGTAAACAAACGCTATCCTTATCTCTTAGGTACGTTTATCAAAAAAAAAAGTAAGTAGGTATTATAATTTGACATATCTTCATGATTTTGGGTACAAGACTTACTTTATAAACTAAAAACTTTATATTATTATTTTCAAGGCAATTTTTACTAAACTACCTTTGCAAAAAATTAATAGTTTTAACTATAATTCTGAGAGTGTATTTTAAATTACCAATAGGTACTTAATTAATAAATTAAACAAAATAAGTCACTATGTAGTTAACTACATTTAGTACCTAATAGACTAAAACATATATAATTATTAAAGAAAAATATTACTAAATATTGAATTTGTATTCTACCGCCGTGTTTATTTTTTACAATTTTTTTTACCAATTAAATGAAACTTGTTACGTGCTTAATAAGATAAAACCTACCTGAAGATTTGACAAGAAACAAATGTGCATTTCCCAACAGCGGCACAGGGAAAGGTCCACGGACATTAATCCTATTAATATCTTTAATTAAATAATACCAGTTCAACACTAATAATAACACTACAGTAACCGATATCAATAGTAATATCATTTTTTTTAATGTTTACACAAACAACCACATTCGCCAAGGTTTAAAATAAGAATGCGGAGCAAACGTGTCGGTTGTAAACTGACAGTCAAACAGCACGGGGTCGAACGCGGGAAACGACGTTCGACTATCAAAAAGTAGCTGAAGCGCGGTCAATACCATTATACGTCACAGATAAAAATATAATTCGTATAAATTATGCCTAACAATCTATATTGATGAATAGTTCCGTTTGATTAAGGCTCCGTACGACGATTGATTTCGCTGTTTAAATTTAAGAAACTTAAGATCAAGCATTGACTCCCTGCAGATACGATGTTGTTATTGCATTTTCATTCAATTTTCACCTACCGGCTACAGATAAAACGCTTCAAGGAGGTTTACTAGGATTCCTTAGCAAACGGTTTACGTTCTTGGCGCGTATAATGTGGGCTAACTCCAATTTAGGTACCGTCTATGGCTATGATTGCGGGACGACTTTGACTGCCAGTAGGTAATACGAGTATTGTAAGACATTGCTGGCAGTTTGACTTTTTATATATTGCTTTGAATTTATTACGATAACAGTCTGGCAGTAGACGTGTTGCCAGAAGCGTCTGATGAAAAAAATAATTGTAATCATATATTTTGTTAATGTTTATTTTGTTTAGAAATTTCATTTTGTACGAATTATAAATACACTAGATGTTGCCCGTGACTTCGTTCGCGTAAAAATTTTAAAACCAATCTGTCGGGGAACCGTACATTTTTCCGGAATAAAAGTAGCCTATGTGCTATTTTTTTTTTTAAAGATGACATCTAAAATGTTCCGAGTCTGCCGACACAAAGTATACTTACCCAGACTCGGAACAACAATTTGTGGATCACACGAAGTGGTGTCCTGTGTGGGAAACGAACCCACGACCTCTTGCGTAGCAGTCGGACATGCTCCCACCGCGCCACAGAGACTTCTTGAGTTCTAGACTTTGATCTATATCTTCCCTAAATTTCAATCCGATCCGTTCAGCCGCTTTTTCGTGATTGAATAACAAACATCATCCCTTCATACACCTAAACGTTCGCATTTATAATATTAGCTAGGATAGAATATATTATGTTCAATTAGTCGTAAAAAATGTGTTTTCTCCTCTTTCCTTTTCATAGCATGCACTACGTAATCGTTAAAGTTACATGAGAATAATGTAAAGATTACTTAATATGATCGAACATGACTTACTTGCTGATTACTGAACCAGCAACTCCAATCATCGTCGTTACCTAAACAACTTATGCACGAATGAATCGTTCGTCGCAAATATTGTAGAAAAAACTGCGGCATGTTAACAGAAGCCTTTGTGTTAGTATGATTAATTCACACTGACATATTAACTAGTATACAAATCTCAGATTTTTTGTAACGATTTAGGTATTGATAGAAGATTTCCGCATTACGTAGGTATACCAAAATACACAAAAATATGAACTTTGGACAGACAAAGTCCACTGTCCAACTGTCCACTCATCTGGCAATGAACAGAGTTGAACGTTTCAACCTTTCCATAATCTCTGAATTTTTTTTTTTTTTTTGGGTTAACAGACGCTTATACAGTGTGGAACTTACTGAGATATACTTAGAGAAGATGCCCCGGGCTTAGCCACAGTACCAGTTGTGATAATTGTTTATTTTTTACCCGACTTCCGAGGAGGTTTATGTGTTTCGACGTGTATTTTTCACCCGACTGCAAGGAAGGGTTATGTTTTTCAGGCGTACCTTTTTTTTTTTTTAGATAACTAGCAATGTCGGATTTTGGTCCCACATTACTAGCAATCCTGTTAACCCCTTGCAATGTATCTTCTATGTATGTATTTATGTGTGTATGTATATATATAATATTCTTTATTACCTCATATCTCACAAACCACTGAACGGATTTATACAATTAAGACGTCGTTAGATTCATCTTGACCGCCCAAGTGTTCTTAGATAAGTGACGTTTGAAATGTTGCAATATGAGTACCAAATTAAAGGGCTCATCTTAAGCATTTTAAAAGATATAACATGGTTATGACTCTAATACTAAAAAAAGTTACTTAGAAACCATGCTTTTTTCAATTTTCAGTAGGTACTTGACAATTTCTGTGATAAAAGTTAGTTGTTACATCCTACAACTACTCAAAAGTATTAAATAAAAAATAAAAACACCTAAAAAACATAAAAGATACAAACAAGATCCCCTGCATAATTAATTATACAATTTCATGCAGTCGGAGATGCACTTTGCTAAGTTCATCGAGATTCATTAATGCCAATTCCACACAAAAAGACAATTCCGGCGATAGATTTTAGGTCAAGTTTTTAGGTCTGAATAAATGAGATAATTGTAAATAGACTAGCCTAATTTCATTAGTTGAAGGTTAAAGCGTATTTTGTCTTTTAATTTTATTTGTAAATCTTAGGTTTCATATCAAATTTATAAACATTCAAACATTATAAAATTGGCAATTTGTAGAGTTAGAATAGAGTGGCTGCGTGTTTTTATTGCCAGTTTCTTTTCTCCGGCTTTGTCTATTGTTTGCGAAACTTTACACTTACCTACATGTAGAATCCCGACGTTCATAAGAGTTGTTTTCCAAAAATTCAAAATCCTTTATTCACTTAGGATGCAAGTGAATAAAGAATTTTGAATTTTTGGAAAACAACTCTTATGATTGCTAAGGTAGCGAAAGTAACAACAACAATCAGTTATAGGTATAAATCATTTCTAATTCAGGCGAATTTTGTAACACGTAGGTAGTATAATAATTTGACGGTTTCAAACAATCATTGTTTTGGTGTCACAAAATATAGGTATTTGAGTATGAATTTATATTAGTTGATTGTTATAAATTACTTGTTAAGAGTATCCAGAGTCAACAACATATTTTTATCTCGAGCGAAGATCGAATACGCAACTCATCGGTCGGCGTGCATGCGTACCTCGCGTGGTTCCAAGTAATCCCAACCTTAACCTTTGCGCCATCCGTGCACTAATGAATCAAAAGAAGTTATATTTATTATACCTTTAATACCTGCCGTAAGAATCCATATGAGGTTCACATTTCTTGGTCACATTAATAACTTGGGCTTGCTATTGACTTCGATCATGCCTGATGGAAAGCATAAAAGAGGCCTACGATGAAATGAGCGCACCCAGAAGATACCTACACACTCTAGTCTCAGAAGTGTCCGGGTTATAATTAATTGGAAATACTGACGCCGGCAAGGAGTTCCACACTTTAACTATTCGCATAACAAATGTAGAAGGGTACCACTTTGTGGTGGGTATAGCTACAACGTGTGGATGTTAGCCTGCAGTGCGCCTAGATGTCCAATGATGGAAAGGAGACGGCGGGATCAGTACATGAGTTCTTGTGAACACTGTCCGTGGTACAATCTGTATAACACCGACAAGCAGGCCACCAGGCCACGTTACGCCAATGTTGCAAGCTGTGAAATATCAAAAATCAAAGAACTAAAAAACACTTTTTATGTTTTTTATCGAACTCAAACCAGGCCCTAAAAACGGCGGTATCTACATGCTTAATGCATTACTACACTGCAAAATCAAAGTAGGAGCACCGCGACCAAAACCCGAGATACTGCAGTGCTCAAGGTCAACGATATGGTCATACCAAAACTTTTTGCCCCCATACGCGACATCCGTTGCGTCAAGTAAAAAAAAATATAACATTTATTTTTAGACAATTAATAGTCAGTAGATCAGTGTCGGCCAAAGGCCAGGTTTGCAATGGGAGGAGGGAGGGTGGAAATGTAAATAATTTCATTAAATATTATATATCAATTTAGTGCCTCTTGATAGCATTTCTCTCCATGGCTTCCTTAACAGAGGACGCTTTCGGCGCCCCCTCACCTGAGCCTGGAGAGGGCGCTCCATTCGTCCTATTGACGGTCTGCGCCTGCTAGTAGGCTAATAAGGGCGGGTTCGTTATAAGTACATTTACTTAATACAGAATACCTGCGTTATAGTATAAAAGACAATTTTATAATATTAGAGAAAACTATGACTCACTGAATGACACAACTTGAAATAATTAAATCTACAATTAAGATAACCACGTGACTTGTCTCATTAAATACTAATTTGGACAAACAATAACGTACATTTTAACAACCTATATGATAATACTTTTATACTGATAAAAAAATCCCTATCCATTCAAAAATATACAAAAATGCACAACGTTAATGTTCATGTTTTCACTTTTGTCTGCACTCCCGGAGTGCAACCAGTTTTTTTTCTTACAAAGGGGTGGGAGGGACAAAAACTGCCCAAAATCGTCTTACAAAATAAATGAATGGCTAATGTGGGGCTCACAGCTCCACCTTCAAAAAAGTGTAGGTACCTACCTATTCATAATAACGTTTATAAAACTAAATAAGTAGACAAAGCAAGAACTGCAAAATGTAAAATCATTTCAAACTTACAACTGAAAACAGTTTTTTTGTTATTTGTGGCCTCTGTCTTCCTTACCTTTACTTTGTTGCTTCAAATCGTTGGAATTATGAACCACCCTAATTATATACAATATTCATTTAGTGCGCTATCGTACACAAACATGACAATTTAAAAATGACAACGACAAGACAATTAAATCAAAAATAAATCGAGATCTTTTGTATACCTATGTACCTAAATGCTTTTGTTTTCTTTAAAAGCATGTACAGGTAAATTAGCTTGAAGAAATTTTTGCGTTTGTAGTAGTGTATGGTCAGCAAATAAAAAAAACAACATTTTATTTTTAGTTTTTATTGTTTTAAAGGTAATATACGTTTGTGGCTGGAGCACACCAAATGCGTGCACGTCTACGCATACGCACTACGTACTAATACGGTCGTGAAAATGTGTATCCACCGCATTGTAATCTATGGAACTGTATGAGGCAGACAAGCCAGTTCCAAACATTACAAGCATTGAATGCCGGTTTTCACTTCAGTGAAGACGTGTATGAATTAGGTGTTCTCCGGCCATAAATGTTTTATTCTAATAATTCATCAACCCCAGGCATATCACAATCATCCCCATCCTCGCTTTCATCAGATGAATTATTTAAATTAATTATGATTCGTTCTGATATTGTGTCTAAAGCTGCGTCTCTACCCTGATATTTGCTTTCCTCCTCAATAGCATGCAAACAAACTTTTCTCCATTCCTCTACAGTTATGGCGTTCATTTTTTCTTCAGCTAATGACATTATAACCTTCATATTCATTGCGACATTCTTTTTTGCGACATATGTTTTCACTATCCCCCATATATTTTCTATAGGATTAAACTCCGGATGGTATGGTGGTAAACGCAGCACAGTATGACCGTGCTGTCGTAATATTTCGTCTATCTTGTACTCTATAAATCTCGCCTTGTTTTGCAGAATCAGTTCATATAATTGAGGCTTAAGCAACGTGGATGAATGCTCAATGTTTCGAAATGTCAGCCAGTCTATCATTTGCTGTTTTCTAGAATTACTATTCGGTGCAGGATTTTATATTGAGTTATGATATGGTGCGTTGTCAACAACAACAACACTATTTGGTTGTAAGTTGGGTATTAATTGAGTTTGAATCCACCTTGAATAGTTGTCATAGTTCATATTGTTGTGGTAATCTCCACTTTTTTGGTCGGCTTTAAACATAAGCAATGCATTTGGTATAAAGCCATCGATACCACCGGCATGAACAATGATTAAGCGGTTGCCTTTCGATATATGTTGCTTCAAACCTGAAGTGCTTCCATCTGACCAAGATTTCGAGAGGGTATGTGATGTATGTATATATGTTTCGTCGGTGTAAACAATTGGTCGGCGTTGTTCACGATATTCAGCAATTTTCATCAAATAATTAATTCGCAAGTATCTAATTTCGTGTTTTTCCATAAGAAGTTTCCGGTTATCTTCTGTTTGCTTCCAATTAAAACCTAATGACATGACGTGTTTTCGTAACGTGCTGACACAACCTTTATAATCGATATCTTCTTTCAATTTTGAGTGCAAAGTTTTTAAAGTGGGAACTTCTTTATTTGTGATGTGGAAGTCATGAATTGTTCTTCTGATAACTTGCTGATCAAAGTTATCGATTACTATTGTAGGTTTACGATTCGGTTTCTTTTTAGGAGATTTAAATGTTACTTCCTGATCTGAAGGACGACATTTGCTTTCTGATACTACCTTTCTGTCGGATGCTATTGAAATTCCTGTTGATTTAGCAACTAATTGAGTGGGGGTCATAATACTGCTCGGGTTGTTATTACACTCATTTTCGAAATATTTGTACAAACAGTACAAAACTTCCTTAGTTTGAGAAGTCAAAGGCTTGCCTCGACCATGTTTTAACACTGGAGCCATTTTGAATTATCAATATAAAGTTACAACACTTACACACTTGAAATTAAACACTTCAACAAATATTTTAACAATAATAACAAACAATAACAACAATCAACAAATACAAAATTTCACAATGAAACTACTACGTATCTAATAATTATAATTTTTTAATGAAATGCGTGCTTTATGTTCTAACGGTATCAAGCGACTGACGTCAGACTGCACGTGGCACCTGCGGACAGAGTAAACTGGTTTATTCTGGTTTTGTGCGTGTTTCCACTTTCCACTATCAAGTGACGATTTATTTATTTGTTTTGTTTCGTAATTATTATGGTCAAAACTTTTTACCTAAAGCTAAACTACTATCATCTAAAGAACGACACGATATTTTATTGTTTCACGGTAGTCGCCTTGTCGTTTGCTCAAGGACGTGAAATTGAATGACATATTTTTTTTAATAAAGTCAAAACCTTTTTCTTTAAAATAAAAACTTGTTTTTATTGAAAACAAAAATCAGAGTGTTGCTAGGGATAAGTATTAAATTAAATAGTAATGTTAGGATATTGAAACATTTTTGTAAGGGCCAGAACGATATAGTGGAAACGCGCTCTAATATCTAAGTAACATACACACCACTACATATGCAAAAATTTCTCGAGACTAATTTCACTGTACATAGGTATACATAAGATCTCGACGTCTCACACGACGACGGTAACTGTGCTTTAGTGGCTTGCCGCAATTTTACGTGCATTGTGCTAAGGTATAATGTAAAAAAGTGCACCAATTTTGACCAAAACAAAAATGTAAAAAGGGCCAAGCCGGTTGAAAGGTGTTGAGATATACTATACAAGATTAACTAGATCCATAGCCGTTCATTAAATAATCAAAGTGATCCTAAAAGGTTCCTTTTATGGTCCGGAATCCAAAAAAATCACAATTTTGTTTTTTTTGAAAATTGTAGTTAGGGAAACATATACGATATACAATAAATGCATTTTTGAAAGATAGAAAAATTTGAAATCCAGACTCAGGAATCGAACCCGAGACTTCCGTAGCCAAACCGGGGCAGAAGCATAAACGATATGATGAAAATAACATTATTATTAGAAATAATAATGCAGTTTTTACAAATTGTAATAAATGGTCCTAAGCATAGTAACAGATTTTTTATTAAATTTAGTAATAAAAACGCTTATCCATTTTTTTAGCACGTAGTTTTTTTAGCAATAGATCAATGCGCAGTAAACACACGACAGTCCGACATGCGACAGTCCGATTGAACTTCTATCCCAGACTGCCCGAGACGGCCTGTAAACGCACCGGTCAGTGTGTGCGTGACAATATGGCGCTTAGCGCTTAGTTTCAAGTAGACTATCTGTCTCAGCGCGCCGCCCGCTGTACGTAATTTGTGCCCTTAATACTAAAAAGCTGTAAATAGGCATGGATATACATAATAGTTCCGCAGACAAAATGATAGAATAAAATTTTTGAAAATTATTTTTTATCCCTATACGTAAAATGGGAATGTGATTTTTTTTCCCACCTACCCCATTATGTTAGGTCAATAACTTTTAAAAATATTTAGGGGTTGTAAATAACACTTTTCGATTTAGGGATCCATTTGTGAAATGTTGAACCTTAAAGTGCATTTTTTTTGTTAGAGTCAAGTGTTCCCGCCCCCCTCCCCTTGTCAGCTAAATGTTAGTTTTTGAAGTTGTGGAAAGAATTTTGGACATGAAAAACTATCACAGCTTATTCGCTTAAGTTTAAGTAACAGCAGACTAAGTGAGAAGTAACAACATTTTCGTACAAATTCCATTGAAAAATACATAAATGTTGTTAGTAGCACGAAACAAAAACAATAGAAAACCCACTTCTTATACCTCATTATCGTACTGGCTAGCTACGAAACCCTACATTGTGCGTGGCCCGACATGCACTTACCCAGATTTAGGGTTCCGTAGCCAAAATGGCAAAACGGAACCCTGATAATTTCGCTCTGCCCGTCCGCAGCTTACTTAGTTCAGAGACTGTTAGTGCTGAAGACTGTAATTCTACATGGATACACATATTACATAAGCCGACAAAGTGAAAGTAACAGCAGACCAAGTGAGAAATAACAAAATTAAAAATTTAAAACTAACGTTGTTAATAGTATGAAACAAAAACAACAGAAAATTTTAAGCCGCATTATGGGAGGTTATAGAACTCTACATTGTGCGTGGCCCGACATGCACTTGCCCGGTTTTTATATGTATTAACGGCTGCGGAACCCTACATTAAGCATGGTCCGATATGCTCTTGCCCGCTTTATATTTCGTTCGAACTGAAAAAATATTTTTGTATTGGATAGCCCATTTATCTGCAAGAATCATGACGAAAGAGCACGAGGTGAAAAATCTTTGCTCTCGAGTGCAACACGTAACTTTTTATCCACCCTCAGCGAGCATCATAAACTGCTTCTCATAAAATTAAAAAAATATGGCATCAGAGGCGTAGCTAACGTTTGGATAAAAAGTTATTAACAGGACCGTTATCAGTGCGTTGAAATATCCAGACAAAGGTACAAAACAATATAAAAATATCACAAGTAGATTAAACTTTAAAATTAATAGATTTGGTGTCCCACAGGGCAGTGTGCTAGGACCATTTTTTATTTCTACTGTACATAAACGACGTGCCCAATATGATGATACAATTCCAAAACTATAGAAAGTCACATATCGAACTTAATATAAATAACAACATTATTAAAAGAGAAGAAGTAAACACAACAACATTTTTAGGACTGGTTGATAAGCACTGCAACTGGAAGGCGCATGTGGAATATGTACGCAACAGACTCGACCGGTTTGTATTTGCTATAAAACGGTTGCGACAAACCGTATCAACAGTTAGTATTCATAGTCTCTTGTTGTAGGGTAACTCCGTTGAAATTGTGCAAGAAAGCATTTCGGGTCAAAAAAAAGTGCGTGAGACCGATTTGTAGAGCCTGGTTTACAGAAAGCTGCAAGTCACTGTTTAAAAAAACCGTATTCTGCACTGGTTTGCAAGTTCACATTAGGGAAGGGTTTTTGTCAAACAATATCCAGGTTACTGTAATAATAAATATAATATTATTTATTTAGCATGTATTCAGAAGCGGTAGGCAGAAATTCCAGAAATACATTTAAGCTGCATCGGCGTAGGTGCTGACTGGATATATATGAAAAACGTGTATACCTACTAGGAAAAAAAAATTTTAATCGCGTGAATAAGTCAGCATATAAGTACCTGTCTGTGTGGGTCGGTTTCCTGTACACAGTGTATGTCAAAGTACCATTGTCTCTAACCATTATTTTAACATCGAGAAATGTTCATCTCCATTTCAAAAGTGAACCTGATCTTAGGGTGTATGGAGTTCAAGTCTTTAGCAAATTGTTCTACTTCCTGTTCCTACCGCCCTTCATATTGCAGAACACGTCATCGACGTACCTCTTCCACAGATTGACCTGGGACTATTGTAGCTTGATTGTTTCTTCAAAATGTTCCATCTAGATGTTGGCCATCACCGGTACAACTGGGCTGACCATGGCCATTCCGTCGATCTGGAGGTAGTGTTGTCCCTGGTAGATGAAGAAGTTGCTTTCCAGACAGTTTTTAAGTAAAACAATGTACTCATTGGACAGATCGTTTGCTCTCAGCTTTCTCTCGATGACCTCAAGGCAGTCATAAATAGGAACGTTGGTGAATAGTGACTCCACATCAAAACTCACGTTCACGATCACTCACGGGACGTTACCTTTATGAACCTTTGGCAACCCTTAAGACTTGGGCGGCTGGACGCTCTTGTGTCGAAAGAGTCGTTCATCATTCACGAACAGATCTCCGTGGTACTTAATCAGTGCTCGTATACGTTTCGTAACTCTGGCTGTAGGGTTGTATGACACTGAGTTGTATTTAAGACTCCGTATTTTGTCATCATAGTCACTTGAATTCATTAATACAGTGGCATTTCCCTTATCAGCCTTTAGCACTAAAATATTCGTGTTATCACGTAGCTCTTTCAACGCTAGACGCTCTTCTGTAGTAAGTTTAGGCAGCTTCGATTTTAAGAAGATAACGGCAACATCCTGTCTAAGCGTTTCCGCGTCCGCAGACGGTAACTTGTTACGCATTATCGCTTCTTCGACCCCACTGATAACATTTTCATACGGAATCCGTTTAGGTGTTACTGCATAATTCAACCCCTTAGCTAGTATGTTCTGTGTGGTGCCGGTAGATGATAAATTAATTACCGTTTCAGTGTGGGTAGGTGGTGATTTTTCAGCGATTCTCCCCTCACGTTGACAAAGCAACTTTTCGAATTTCGCGTTATGTCGTATAGTACTCAACTAATAGATACGACGCGCTTGTTATGCTGTCACACAGGTCGAAATCACTCACACTATTCAAGTCATACTTCTTTGCATACTTCATTGTTTTAAGAGACAAACACTCGCGTTTCTTAAAATCCCTTCGGAGTGTATAATATAACGCTGTTTAATACGCACTCCCGTAGGTACTACATCCGACGCACGACACCTTATTAAAAAGGTTAAGGATGTTTCTAACCACACACGTTTTATACGAAGGAATTCTAGCTCTTTATTTTTGTTTACAAACTCCGGCCCGTATCGGTTTACTATAAATGTTGATAAACTTTCGCGATTTGTACACATTACGAAAATATATAGACGCCACGAGCTAAACCGCATAAAAACGCTCCATTTCAAACAAACGCGTGTAAAATCGCTTCTCCGTGAACGCACTACAACGCCATATGTTTGAATTCAGAGCGAGCCGCGCCGCTTTATGTCACGCGCGACGCACCGCGTCTCCGTAAATGGGGGCTTAGTGCACACGATGTTCTGAATTCAATTGACTTTATCCTCTAGCGGATAAAAATGGCTCTTGCACTCAGATATCGAAGAGCAAAAATACTTTTTCCGAGATGGGGGATAAAAATTTTTTGACGAGATAACGTCTTCTTCGTCACGTAGCAACGGTCACGTTATTTATTGGTTGCTAAGCAGTCACTTTATTGATTGGTTGCCAAACAACGCGAATGGCGATTCCGCCTGCTGATAGGCTGAAGTATTGTGCGAGTCCACTAAAGCTGTCACATGCATGTTTAATATTTTTTTTCCTCTGCCCGCCGATATTATTCGGTAGGGATTATGGCTCGCACATTCTATGCCTAAGGCAGTTTCAAGTTTATTTTCTTTCTAGTTTTCTTCTTCAAATTAAGAAGTTTCGTTCTTGTCCATTTTACACTGTTTTACACGTTAAACGCGCAGCTGTAAAAATAGCGACATGTCAGTTTGTCGCCATTTTAACAACTCACACAGTCATGTTTGTATAATACAATGTCATCAATGTTTTCTTAATACGTTATCACGTAAAATTGTTGTCCGTAAACCAATTTTACAGACAACCATTATTTTTTTTTATTTTTTACCAAGATTTTACCGTTAGGATAAACCTGAGTCACTTCTAGGTCTTTGCCGGTATTTTTTGTCACTTTGATCTGTGGTGACGCTGTTGCCAGATTGGAGAGACTCCTTAGAAGTTTAGGGATTTTTTTGGCTTTTGAAGGAAATTCCGGAATTCTTTGGGAAATTTTGAAGTTTTTTTAGTATCATATTTTCGCTTAGAAACCATTAATTGCACCCCCATCGCACAAGCGAGCAAACTAAATGCCCCCTCCACCCCAATCGTAAGAACTTGGCTGTTTGCGTTTTGTAAGCTAATTTTAAAGGGGATTTAGAAAAAAGTTAGGGGGAAAATTCACATGATAATCTGGCAGCACTAGTATTGCGAATTGTCATTGCTGTCAATCTTGCTACTTAGTCCAAATTTATAGATACTGTCAAATCTGTCAATACTGTCAAATAAACTACAAACTTTGGCAAAGTTTAGCTCGTTTCAAAACAAATAATCTTTACAAGAAAACAAAAAAATAACTATTGTAGATGAAAAAATGCTTAATCAATAAAAAAGTTATCAGAAACAAGTCAGAATACATCGTCTATTAATTTTAAGAGTTTTATAAAACAATATTTGAACAGAAAACCTCAATAAAAAAATATCATATATTATTGAACATTGCATTGCTGCTACAAAATGAAGATATCTGAGGTTAGTGAACGGTGTCTATGAAAGTAAACATTTTTTCTTTGCAATTCACGTAAAGCTACGAAATGCTGTAAATAAAAAAATAATACCACATGATAACATAACCTATAACAAAATAGGGCTCTCATTTCACTCTAGGGTACTCAGCTGGAATCATTTCCCAAATTCTTCTTGCCTACGATTTAATTATGCTGCACGTGTCGTAACTAGGACCCTGGAGGAGCGCAAAAATAACCATCAGGACCAATACCTTGGTATTGGTCCTGATGGTCACACCATGATGGTCATGGCACAGTTATGTAAACTCGCATTGGGCGCGTTAAAGCTCGCACCAGGCTTGTAAAAGTCCAGTTACGGCACTAGCTGGACACACATTGTTTTTTTTTTTCAGATCAATCTACCATTATCAGTAAATTATTTTTTAATAAAAATTTATGAATAACATAGTTTGTCTAGATTGAAAATTATTCTGTCTCTGGGTTCAAAAAGATATTACAGCATTATTTGGCTAGCTTAGCTATTCCACAATATAATGTACTAGCAGACGCCTCGCAGTTTCACCCACATAGTTCCTGTTCCCGTGGAAATACAGGTATAAAAAATAGCCTATGTCACCTGGGGTTAGTGTAGCTTCAAAACTATGAAAGAATTTTTCAAATCCGTCCAGTTGTTTTGGAGCGTATTCATTACAAACACACAATCAAATCTTTCCTCTTTATAATATTAGTATAGATTAAATGATTATAATTTCAGCTTCCTGGAGATGAAGACTCTGGCCCCACCTGCAGAACTTATGTGTTCCAGAATGAAAGTCACACATTAGGAAATGCATTGAAGTGTATAATCAATAGATAGTGAGTATTGATTTATTTAGTATTTTTTGGGATATCTTGAAGTGAAAACTTTAGCGGCAATGTGTACTTTTTTTGATATGGGTATAAAATGTAAAATAGATGAATATTATATTTAACCATAAATTAAAGTAGATTTTTTTTCACTTCTGCTGGTCCTAGAGTTCAACCAGTTTTTTTTATACTCTTTTAAAGCCTATGCAATTTTCTTTACTTGGACTGCATCTCCAATCTCCAATCCCCACCTGCACGGTGGGGATTTGGGAGTTCAAACCCAGAAATCGCAAAAAAAAGTAGATTGTACCCACACAGTACACATTTAACTAGACAGTGTTTAGTTAATTCTACCACCTGTTTATTTATTTATTTATTAAGCTTTATATTCCTTGACAAGTATTACAATATTACATATGTAGTGGTGAAGTTAGTAATGTTAGTAATAATATTATATAAGTAGGGATTAGTTGTATTAGAGTTGCTTAAGTTTTCTTTCATGGCCCCTTTGAGCCTCCTCCATCATTTTCCATTTTTTTTTTGTCCAGGGCAACAGTCATCCACTTTTTTCCTGCTGTCTTCACAATGTCGTCAGCCCATTGTTTCTTTTGTGTCCCTATGCATCTCTTTCCCATAGGGCCTCTTCCACCTATAACTTTCCCCAACGAAAATGCTCCTGGGTATGCCCATGATGCATTGTCTTCCTTGAAGCTCTGTGCCAGAAGTAGTGGGTTTAAGTCCCATGCAAGGTAAAGTTTTGTGAGATCCATAAAAAAAATTGGTCTGGGTGTATCCCACTATCTCCATTTTGTATTTCCATTGATGGAAATAGTGAAATTGTTTATCCCACTATTTCCATTGCAGTTTCACAAAGCATTTGTTGCGCTCAAATTTTAAGTTGATGTCTACTTAAAATTGCACACAGTAACAATCTATTTGTTTCTCATTAAATATAATCACTTATAATAACCTCATTTATTCCAACACGCTTTCACCCAAAAAACTGTGTTTATTACACAATTTTTTGGGTGAAAAATCATCTTTAGATTAGGAAAACTCTGCCACATAATCGTTGAAATATTAGATCAGCGTGTCCAGGATATTAAGCTGAACCATCTGCATGATAATGTAATGCGCTCGAGTATCTCTATTGATCATTTTTTTAAGTGTAAACTTCTTTAGCAGCGTTGTGCACTTTTTTGGTATGAGTAAAACATGTTAAACTCGCGTCAGGATCCCGTGACTCTGAAACGCATATTTTCGATTATGTATTTCCATGGAAATACATTTTAATCGAAATTGATATACACCCCAAGTAGGGGGAATATACCATGATACTCTATCAAAATCAATAAAAAATAGCACTTTTTTATAAACCTATTCATCATCACCATTATCAGCCTATCGCAGTCCACTGCTGAACATTGACCTCTCCAATTGCACGCCACTTTGTTCTATCTTCGGCTTCTCGTATCCAGCTCCTAACCTAACCTATTGTCTTGTTACCTGCATGTTGCCTTCGGATATAAATCATATTTTTTTTAAATGTATGTATCTACCTAGGTACTATTTTTTAGAGATTTCGGTTGAGTATTGGGCATTTGATTGACTACTATCAAATTAAAATATTTTAAACCTGTATAAATACCTATGTCATAAAATCATCTACATTTATAAGTGTTTATTATTTTTACCCGACTGTAAGGAAGGGTTATGTTTATCGCGCGTATCTTGTACGTATTTATGTAATATTCTTTATTACCTCATATCTCACAAACCACTTCAGTCAAATACCCTTTTGGATTCGACTGACTAAATCAGTCGAGTCCACTGGGGTGTCGTTTACAATTTTTTTTTTTGGTAACCACACCACTGCCAACTAGTGTCTATGTCATGTCGTAATCTTACGAATGATAAATAAATTTATATCGATAAATGCAAGTTTTGTATTATAACTTCATAACGGTGGTATGGTTACGAAAAAAAATTTTGTAAACGACACCCCAGCGGTGTCGTTGAATGTAAATACACGGACTAAATTAACACCCTGTTTTTTTAGTCCCAATTATATTTAATAGATAGTCTTTGTTTTTCTGTTTATAATTTACTAAGTTGCCAATGTAATCCCTTTTCCAGTGAAGATGTAGCATTTTGTGGCTACACAGTACCTCACCCAGCAGAAGCCAAAATGCACTTCAGAATTCAATCCAGAGAGACTCCAGCACTAGAAGTACTGAAAAGAGGACTAAAAGACCTAGAAAAAGTCTGTGATCATACCATTAATGTATTTGAAAAGGAAGTTAAAGAATTTAGTAAAAGTTGATAAGTATTTTTATTTTTAATAATTATTGTCCTCACAATACATCTAGTATTTGCAAGAGCAGGAGGCAGTAATGCTCGAAATCAAATCAGTATAGGTGAATGCTCGCAGTGAGAGACAGCCTTTAGTTATCTGCAAAGTGTATACTAAGGGTGAATACCTCATACCAGTTGTAACTTGTATACAAGTTAAATGCAATACAAATGCCTAATGGAATAGCGCCTTTAGTACTACGGAAAAAGAGGGCCCTCTTGCAGTGTACTATATAAACCATAGAGATAGATTATTTAAACAAACCAAGTTTTGATTTTGACAGACGATATTGCGCAATCTGAATGTTGTTTCCAGAAATATTCATACGGTATGTTAACCCTTAAATGCATAGAACTTTCAAAATTCGGGAAAAAAATATATGTGATAGGTTTTTAGGTCTAGATAATAGGAAAAATAGTATAAAAATTCCAATTCATGTTTTTATATATATATTTATTTATA
Organism: Herminia tarsipennalis; assembly: GCA_945859575.2. Taxonomy (NCBI): domain Eukaryota; kingdom Metazoa; phylum Arthropoda; class Insecta; order Lepidoptera; family Erebidae; genus Herminia; species Herminia tarsipennalis. Next base: position 32,858,187 of record OX243830.2, read on the forward strand.
TAAACTAAGTATTGTTTTCGATACATTATGCATTTAGGTACTGTATATTCCTATAAGTAGGTTAAGGTAGGTAGTTCTTCGAGTATTAGAAATCTGTACATGAATGAAATGAAGTAAAGCAGTCTTTACTTTTTTTTGAGCACAAATACACTTTGCACTTACTACAGTATATTATACTAAGTACCTTGCACCCAGGCATCATACATCTCATCCTGGTATCCCCTCGTTTTTGGTCATGCTCGAAACCGTCAAGGCGAAATTCCCGTGGCGGTTTCTGCTGACATACCACACCCTTTCTTATCTTGGTTCTTGGTCCTTCTTCAACGCTATCACTTGGGCGACCCCTGGTAGGTGGAGGAGTATACTTGCAGAGACAGTCTGCCAACTCTGACCGAAAATCTGCAAGTTTCATTATGTGCGGGACAGATAATACCCATTAGTTTTTATTTGTGTTTAGTATAATCGATACGAAAATAATAGTTTTAATTTAGTTCTTTAACTTGCAACATTGATTCCTTAACTTGTAACATTGTCCGTCTCATGTCACTAGATAGAACGAACAAAGAACGAAATAATATCCAAAGAGAATTTATGTCTTCGTAATAGAATTGTCCTTGACCATAGAGATTACAACGGAAATTGTATCTTTAACTTTTAATTAGTGAAATTGATTTATATAGTTTATTAATAGTTATGAATAGTGAAATGTAAAATAACAAAGTGATTTATGAGACATTTTCACTTATCTTCCGTGCCTTAGATACTAAGTTTGTATAATTCTAAATTCATTGTCGTAATTAGTTCAGCAACTCGACACTAAAATCTTGTCTCTGAGATCGCGATGTTTTTTGATTATATTTCCAATAATTGTTAAAAGTACATGTAAATAGTATTGTTATTACACTTCTATATGGTTATACAATATCTCTAGCACAATAGCTCTTAGTAATATTGCATTGTTTAGCCGTAATTTGTAATTGAAATCTGATAGGCACGGTATGTACGCACCTTAGAACATTCCTATTGGTCAGAATTGTATATAATGTAATAGCACTGTTGCCAATTTAGTGGATTTACCTCAAAATTTAGGGAGAAATAAGTGGGGTAACGATATTTACCCGACTTCGCAAGAAGGAGGGTAATGTGTTTTAAAGACTTTTTTTGGGGAAAAGCAGAGTAGTCTATATCAGTAAAAGTCCATAGCAACGGCACGCGAGCGAATCAATGTTGACCGCTCGCGCATGATTGGTTTTCATTCAGGAATGTTAAAATTAGTGATAATCATTTTATGGGTTTTTTATAATAATTTAGGGAATTTATAAATATAGGGTTGACAACATTGCTAAAATAAAATTGACCAATAGCGACAGGTTATTTCGATTTAGATGGTGTATCCGGACTATGCTATAGGAATTAACGGTTTTTCGACGGGTATAAATACAGCTGTAACCGAGTACTAAGCGGATTCGATCAAGATACTTGAGCCTAGCTCGTACCGATGGATCTCTCTCAGTAATTGAATGTACCCATGTTCTTACTGAAATATATACACTAGTCAGTCACTGATATAGTTTTATTACTATTCCTCAAACTGCGTTACCCTCCGACCTACCTCAGGCAGGTACCAGGCTTCAGGGCAAGCCGGCGCACGAATGTGCAGAGTATCTCTGTACACATTATACACTTGGGATTTTCTCCTCTTTCTAAAGAAACTTTCTTGTAGAGTACCCAAGAGTTTATTACGGTGAGATCCAAAATATGGAAAAAAATTCTCATGTACCACTTGCGACTTTTCATCCGGATCCAGTACCTCCCTAAATATGAGTCCATGAGATCAACGCCACCCATGTGTGCGTTGTATTCCTTTACCAAGTTAGGACATGCGATGGTTACTCTTTTCTTCTCCTTCTTGTCATACCTTTGAATTTGACCCACAGGTTCTGCACCTACGTAGGTAGAAGCCGAAGTGACCGGCTTGTTATCCTTCCAAGATACAGCTGTTACATCTACACCATCGATACTAGTGACATTCTCTTCATAGGTGCCACGAGACTGCTTCAATAACTGTTCCTTCGCCATGAGTTTGCATTCTTTTCCCAACCTATTCCTCTGAATTGTACCTAAGGTGTAAATGCCTTCTCCTGCCAGATATACCATGAGTGGAATCGACGTATAATAGTTATCAAAGTACACAATATGATTTTGATGTCTGGGAACAACTCTTACTAATTTGATGACAGTTTGAGCAACTGGTCCTAGATCTGGTTCACCTAGTAATTTATCTGTATCCGATTTACCTGAGTAGATGATAAATCTATACGCGTATCCAAGCAGGCTACATAACATGAAGAGCTTGAAACCCCATTTATGGGGCTTGTTTGGCAAATATTGTTTCATAAAATGGCCGATTTTGGTCGCGCACATTTGCTCGTCGATAGATAATCTCTGATCTATTGGGATAGAAGAAAATTTGTCATTCAAATGATCTATGACTGGACGCAGCTTATGAAGACGGTCATGCTTTGGATCACTGACGGGTAGGTGGTCGTTGTTGTCGTTGAAATGCAGCACTTTTCGAATCCTCTCGAATCTATTCACCGTCATGGCTTCTTTGATAGGAAGAAATCCAAATTTTCCCCAATACGATCTTACACTAGGGTAGTGATAGACAGACATAAATATTAAAATCCCTAAAAACTTTCTAAGTTCATCAACAGTCAAATTTTCAGGTCTATTTGGTTGTTTTTGAATTGAATATTTTATACTTTCAGCAACAATTCTATCCATGAAGTCTTTGGTAAAGTAATAAGTAAAAAAGTCATATGGAGTTCTAAATTCTCTAATTTGTGTGTCAAAAGAAGTATTTCCAGTGAATATCAACCTGTCTGCATTGAATATCAAAGAGTCTTTTTTCCAAATAAGATTTCTTCTGTTAGAAAATCCAGGTAGTCTACTTGTGCTGGGAGCAATGAAACTCGAATTCTCAGATGCAGCGTCGCTGATTAGAGGTGGATCAACATTGTCAGTGTTGTCAATACGAACCATTTCTACGTTTGTTGACTGGTCTTGCGCGATGTCTTGAGTGTCTACTTCGGCTCTGTCATCGATATCGCCTTCTAACTCGGCCTCCAATGCTTCACGAGAAGGATAGAAATCTAGAACATCGCTGTCAGATTCCTCATCGTCTGAAGAGAGTTCTCCGTTTTCTAGCTGCCGCAAAAAGTCCTCAATTCTCTTTTCAGACATGACTGAAAATGAATAAAAATAACACATACACCATACATGCAAAGCGAAAGTATGAAACACAGTATGAAATTGGCTGAAACTCAAGCAAATAGGTGTATTTATTTCAATTATAACGGTTTTTGTTATATTATTAAAATATATTTATACATTTTTATAAATCGTCTCATAACTACTGATAAATTAGTAGTTTTCATTACCTTTACATTATCATAAAGTGAAATTAGCATTTTGTTCAATAAAACATGCAGTAAATGCATAATGTATCGTTTTCGATACAAATAAAAAACTCTCCAAATATAATAGTTTTTGTGAATATAGTTGATAAATAATAGCAGAGAAAAGAAATTGAAACACTTACCTTATGCTAGTAATTTTTTCAACAAGAATATTTTAACGATTTTCACGTAAAAAACCGATTGAAATTATCGATCTTGCAAGAAAATCTTTTATTCATACACCACACACAAAAAACCTTCCCGAGTCCAAAATGGCGCCACGAATCCCAGCTGTCACATTTTTTTTTTAATTTGAATGAATGTCGATGGTTTTCTTTGTGTCAAAAATATCATTGCCATATAAATAAACTACTTTATTGGCTACAAAAATTCATGTCTCGATTTCGATACTATATGCACTAGGTTTAACTGTAGGTATTATTAGCAACATTTCATTAATTTCAATGATACTTTTAAATGTTCAATTTATATTCAAAAGAGCTTTTTAAGTTTTATATTAAGTATATAACTTTAAAATTACTCATAATAAAATGATAACACGTCATTGAATCGTTGAAATTTGTAAAATATGTAGCTGAAATAGATAACTGAGCTACTTGTGGTAGAAAAGCAATGATGAATTAAAAAAAAACCTCATTGTAGAAAAGATAAGGAAATATGAGTTTTTATATTTTTTTATAATATATATTATATATCTTACTTAACTAGGTTTTTTAACAAAAGCACAAAGTCTACAGTACGATCAACGTAACTAGGCCGGACTGAAGTAGGCGACAAGTGGTTGCGCAGATGCATTTTTTGGAAGTAAATGGTGACAGGAAGCGGGGGGCGGGGGCGGTAACTAAACCAAGAGAATTAGAGATGCGATTACGCATCAAATTGTCATAATTAGTATTACTAGGTAACTCATGTTTTTTTGTGATTATTTTCGTAAAGAAATTGTTTTTCAAAGTTTCTTTAGTATTTACTGTAACTGTTCTAAATTTAAACTTTTATGAAATCATTTAAATAGTGTTTTTATACTGTTGCATTAAAATGTTGTTAGTATTTTTAATCGATTTAACATATTTAGTCGTTTTCGTAAGTAATTTTAGGGTCGCATCTCTATGACATGCGCGAAAGTGATAAAAACCTAACTTCAATCCGGTCAAGATACGTTGATCGTACTGTAGATATTTTTCCCAAATTGACATTATCCAAGACGATATTTTTACAGTACGATCAACGTAACTTGACAGGATTAAAGTTAATTACGGTAGGTAGCGACTAAATATTTACAGCAACAAAATACAGATGCCGACTCTTCATTTACTGATCTGTCACTTATACATCTAATATATAAAATTCTCGTGTCACAATGTTCGTTCCCATACTCCTCCGAAACGGCTTGACCGATTTTTATGAAATTTTATATGCATATTCAGTAGGTCTGAGAATCGGCTACTATCTATTTTTCATACCCATACCCATACCAACGCGATAATCTCAGGAACTACTGGGCCGCATTGAAAATATATTTATTGTTGGATAGCCCATTTATCGAGGAAGGCTATAGGTTATAACATCACGCTACGGCCAATAGGAGCGGAGCAGCAATGAAAAATGTTGTAAAAAAAAAAAGGAAGAAAAAAGGGAAAATTACTATCTATAATTCATGCATATAAGTGATAAGGGTTGTCCACCCCGAACATTTATAACTATACTATAATATTAGAAGAGAGAGAAGAGTTTGTTTGTTTGAACGCGATAATCTCAGAAACTACGGGTCTAAATTGAAAAAAATGTTTTACTTTTAGATAGCCCATTTATCGAGGAATGCTATAGGCTATAAAACATCGCGCAAAATGGGGAAAATTTACGCAGACGAAGTTGCGCGGGTCAGCTAGTAAGTAATATATATAATTACTAGCTGTCCCGTGCAACTTCGTATGCGTAAATTTTCCCCGTTTTTGCTACATTTCTCGTCGCTGCTCCGCTCCTATTAGTCATAGCGCGATGTTATATAGCCTATAGCCTTCCTCGATAAATGGGCTATCCAACAAAAAAATATGTTTTTAAATCGGACCAGTAGTTCCTGAGATTAGCGCGTTTAAACAAACAAACTCTTCCGCTTTATAATAATAGTATAGATATATAAATTAGGATATATTAAAAGTCAAAGTACTTTATTCACTTAGGTTATAAAATGCAAAGCTTAAGAACGTCAAACAAAATTAGGAATAGAATGATTCTACATAATTTAATGCCAAGTTCGCAAGAGTAAAGCCTCGAACTAAAGAACTTGTACGTAAAGTAGGTATAATCAAGTTAAATGAATTTAGCCTCCTATGGTGTAGATAGGAGCTTACAAAAATTACAGAAGAGGGTTAAGGCAACATGCTATTCGATTATTGTAGTATACAAATATTTATGAACCATTAATTAAAAATAAACCATTATGATGTAAAGACAAGAAAGTCCCCCCCCCCCTCCAATTATCTGTTTGTACAGCTACACAATTTTACAACAAAAAGTACCAACTACGTGCTATTTAAATAAATAAGACCTGTAACGACTTATTTGAATATTTTTGTGATGGGTATAGAATTAAAATAAAACTATTTAACAGATACCTACTTTATATCACACGTATGCATGCACTGATCCAGTAAGGACATAACTGAACAAATTTGCATCTTTGAGGTATTATTAGAATCCTTGCATCCCTGTAAGTGACACTGGCTACATTGTAGCAAAGCAAGCAATATTATTCTCTCAAGTCTGAAAAAATAATCTTATTACAACATAGGTATCAACATAAAGGCCTTAATGACAACATTTGAAAACTATGATAAATATAGAGTAAACTAAAAATTTGTGGTGTGTTGTTTACATAAAATTACAAAATTCATTGCTAATAATTAGCAAAATATATAAATGAATGTTTCATTAAAAATAAATAAAAAAAGCAAAAAAGCCAATATTAACACATTTCATTGATATTAAATATGATAAATATACTCTTTTGCAAAAAAACGGGCACATATGTTATTGGCTTGTTATTTGAAGCATTCTGGCATGATTCTTTACGTTCCAAATTTAAATTTAAAAATTAACAAAACAAAAATAATGATTATTGTAAAATTGCTTTACTAATGTCGCGAACTGCCAAAAAACGGTCATCTCTTGGTTCTTTTTTTTCCCCGAACCGGGTGATCTTTTGACTGAATCGGTCTCTTGATACCGTTGCCAAGTTCTCTGGACAGGGGAACGACTCACACTTAGCCGCTGAGACACCTAAGTTTGCGAACTGGGCAACTGCTAACTGAACAGCCACTTGCTGAGCATATTTGTTTGTCTCCAAAGCAATGTGCTCCATAATTTGCTCATCCCATATGGCAATGAAATTGTCGTAGGGATCCACACATGGAGTTACCGGACCAACATTATTCTGTGAGAAGGTTTCTCGCCTCGATTCAGGTGTGAAAATCTAATAAACCCCGAGGAAACTCGGTCTCGGTGACCAGGGCCTCGGCATACTCGGCGGCTGCAGGTGCTGCAGTAGGCTCATGGAAATCTTTCACTTCCACCGGGGTGTCAAAAACACTCCTTACGCTCCTTGGTAGGAATGGTACCGCCAATTCCTCCTCGTCGCTCTCGCCAGAACTTGGTTCACTCCCTATGACAAATAAAAAGTAGGTAAACAGGTTGCAAGGCCCCAAATTTTCACTCCTGTCTTGTCATTAAGTTTGAGGCTGCTTACCATAATTAAGAGCGACCTCGATGCCATCACTACTTTGGGTCCCACAAGGGTCAGGAAGAGGACTGGACCCCACCGGCTTGCTGAAAGAAAAAGTTTATTGGCCACAAAATAACAATACAGTAAAAACAAATGAGAAAATTGGGCACTTGATATAATATTTTCGTATGATATTCGTTTTTCGTTTCGTTCTTTCTTGAAATAAAGCAATGAACAACTTACAGCGCTTGAGACAGTGTGTGTGTGTGTGATTAAATGAACATGAATTAGAACAACTTAAAAGTATCTAAAATCATTACGAAAATCTACTTACGGTTGCCACAAACGCCTGCGTTTTGGATCCAGAGGTGGTCCAAGAGGCATATCTTCTATAAAATTGACTTCCAGCCTAAAAATAACAGTTAAATGAATTGGTTTAAAATGCTCTCTGTAATAATAAATAATAAAGCTATAACAAACGCTATGATAGTATCTGGTAAATTGCGTGCTGGATAGAAGAATTTGACATAGTCCCTATAGATGGTACGATACGGGTTCTGGCATGGTATACGGAAGTCTCGGTTTCAATTCCTGGCTCTCGACTTCAAATTTTTCTATCTTTCAAAAATGCAATTATTATAGATATCACAGAATCTCCAGGTCTAGATGGTATCGGCAAGGAGAATTCCTTGCCGATACCATCTAGATCTGGAGATCTATCGCATGAATATGCGATATATAGACATTTAGTCCTATACTTTTTAATTATGTTGTTAAGATATTACAAACAATTAGTAGAAATTTATACAAATTATAAATGGTTTTTGTTTCAAATTTCGTCATAAGTTTAAGTAGATTAGAGGCAAATTTACCAAAGTATCTCAATTGAGGAGCCAGTTAAAATGTCCAATTCATTCATTTTAAATTACTGACCCTTGTCCTACAAATCTTTTAAACTTACTACTAAATGATGAAAAACTTGCACAATAATTAAACTACGTAATATTTAAATACTTCGTCAATTTTTAAACACGCATAACGCCTTTTATTCATAATCTCACTTGTATTCTATGTTGACTAATTACTGAGTATTGTGTAGGTATATATTGCAGAAGCTATCAGTAAAACGTTAAAAATAAAAAACCCAACCATTTTCTGAAATTTAATATACATACTTTTAAAATACTGAACACATCAATATAAAATACCCATAGTTTTGGATTTAAACTGCAAAAACTAAAAAAAGTCTGAAAAAAGACATCCGGTGCGGATCGTTACAGTGGCGTAGCTAGGGGGCACTTAGGCACTGCTTCTATTAAAAATGACGAATCATTTAATATGGTCTTATGAGCCACATATAATGTATGCTAACATTTTTAATTTTAATACTATCAAGCTCATATTTTGTCTAGTAACTACTCTCAAAAGCTCAAATATCATACTAAATTATCATACAAGATATTATCTATACAAACATTTAGATTGAGGTGCCACCTTTAATTAAATGAAGATATGATATTAATGTTTTAAGTACTAACAACATTTTCCAGTCTCACAAGGATAAACAAAATGAAAATGTATAAACATTGTGCCGCAATTGCGGCCGAAATGGCAAACGAAAACGATGTAAGATAAATATAACAATATTTTTTTTTATTTATTTTAATGAGGAGAACAAACAACAGTAGTGATGTGCCAAGTACGACTTGACTCGAGTCAGACTCGATTCCTACTTTGGAGTAGCCTATTCGAGTCCCAACTTATTTTGGTTCGAGTACGCTGATCTCGATTCCAGTACCAGAGTCAAAAAGAATCAATTTTGTACTTTATGACTCGATTCTAATAAGCGAGTCCAACTGAATTGAGTCTAGTTTTCGAGTTAGGTTGACTCGCTCGTACTGGATCCCTGTGTAGCATATTACTTATTACAAGTTTGAATCTGAAACTTTTTGTATTGTGTCAGTAAGCTGTTACTGTGAGTAAATTTATTTGATTTTTTAGTACTAGCTATGAAGCGATTTTTTTGGTAAAACTTTAGTAAAACATGACGCTGAAAAAAGCAAGCGCCACAAAATTCAAAATTCTTTATTCACTTATGATGCAAAACAACTCTTGTGATAAGTCGGGATTCTACATGTACATACATGTAATGCCAAGTTCGCAAACAATATGTAAAGTGTGATAAAAGAACCTGACAATAAAAACTCGCGGCCATTCTTTTCGAATCGCCAATTTTACAATATTTTAATATTTATAAACCCGATATGGGGCTAAGGTGCTGCGACTAATATACTATACACCATGCTATAGGTCTGATGCAAATTAAACTATCAAAAAGTTAGTTAGGTGGATACAATATCCTCAGATAAGTGCTTTGAGAAAGTGTGCGGCGATATTTTAACGTGCAAAACTGTAATTCCGTATTTAAAGGCTATAAGAATACAAGCTATTTGTTAAAGCACCTAAAAAAAGTCCATCTTATTATTTACTCAACTCACGTTGACAATTCTTTAGCTACCCCCGCTTAGTGATTTCGATTTATCGTTACATAATGTTCTGTTTTTTTTTATTGTTTAAAAATATTTTAAGTTATTGTTTTTTTGTTCATTTTTATCGTTGTGTCATTACGCTAAATCTACATGCTGTGTTTTTTGTTCTATTATCGGTAACGGACTTGAATCCTGAACTTACATTTCTAGACTCGAGTTCTGGACTCGACTTCCAGACTAGAGTTAAGGACTTGGTTTTTCGGGCTTGAGTCAACATTCAAATACCAAACATAGAACTGGAGTACTGGGCTCGAATCTCAGAATAGTCTTAGAATCGAGTCATGATTCGAATACCGTATAAAACAGACTCGATCAACGAAAACAGCGACTTGTGACATCACTGCCGTAGAATGTTATACCTAAAGCCGGACTACAATTTATTAAATCTCTAATATTTGGGACTGCACTAATCTAACAGATGCCCTTATTTAGGCTCTTAAATTTAAAATATAAAATGCAATGGCAGTGGGCGGGCCACATCTCTCGATACACTGATTGAAGATGGACAGCTCAAGTCACAAACTGGACGGGCCCACTACGTAGAATAAATGTAGGTATGTCACGTGGGCAGAAGATAGGTAGTCAGTGGCAGGCTGGCAGGTGCAAATTGGACCAACACTGCGAAAAAACAAGAGCAACATGGAAAGAGATGGAGGAGGCTTACACCCAGATGGGGTCCAAGACAACTTTGAACTAACACTAAACTCAGTCCTAATGTAAATTATAATTTAATGTACATAAGCGCAAATTAGGTATGAAATAAAAAGCTTAATTGCTACTATTAATACACACATCAAAAGTGTCTAGGGATCAACATATATTTTTGCAATAACTTTTCTCCTGATTGATTTTTTTTTTTTTATTTCTTTAAGGATTCATCAAATAAAGTGTTTTCGTTTGTCACAGTAACGATAAACCAAGTCACCTTTGCATTAATAAAGAAATTTGCCATTTTCCTAATAAAGGGATTTTTGACATTTGAACCACTAACATTAAAGTTCGAAAAAAAGACTGAAATAACAGTTTTCTTTAAAATTTTAGTGGGTAACTTAAACAATTAATAATCCGTGTTTCTACCGCGAACACTAACAACACAAGAACATCGGTTTGGCATACTCAAAATGAGTTCATCCAAATCACGCTGTGGAATGGCCGCCCATGTTCGTTGCAACAACAAAAAAAGGTCTTCTTGCGACTGGATACCCTCCATATTCGGCAGAGCTCTTCTCTATAGCATATCCCATGCATGCTCAATCGGGTTCAAGTCTGGCGACTGAGCAGGCCAGGGCAGGACATTGATGTTAGCTGCGGCGAGAGTCTGTCTTACAACTCTTGCGGTGTGCGGTCGTGCATTATCATGCATTAACTGAAATAAGGGACCGATTTGCACTTGTAGAGGAACGATGACGTCTGATACAATCGTCTCAGCATAAATTTGAGCGTTGAGGTTGCCTCTGATCCAAATCAACTCAGTTCTTCCGCCGATCCAAATACCCGCCCGTACCATGATGGTTCCACCACTATAAGGATGGACTTCCTGGCAGGATTTTAATCGCTGTTGGCGTCCAGGGGTTCTCCAGTGTCGTATACGTCTTGTATCCGGTCTCATACCAAAACGAGACTCATCAGAAAAGCACACGAAACGCCATTGTTCTTCTGCCCAATTTCTGTGTTCAAGAGCCCATTGATATCGAATCCTACGATTGTGCATTGCTATAGGTGGTACCCGTAGCGGTCTTCGGGAATGAAGGTTCACTTCATGCAAGCGGTTTCTGACTGTTTGGTCGCTAATTAAGTTCCCTGAAGAGTGATGAAGCCTCACGGCTAACATCATGGCGGTTATTGTTGGACCTCTTCGAGTTAAGATTTGAATGTATCGGTCTTGTCTCCGTGTGGTGCAGCGATACCGTCCTCCATGGCGCTCAGCCACGGTACCAGTGCTTCGGTAACGTGTCCAAAGTCGACTGATAACACTCTGACTTGTATTCAGAGCTAAAGCCACAGTACGTTGCCGGGAACCAGCTTCTATCATTCCCACGGCTCTGAGCATTTCTTCCCTGCTTAAATGACGTCGCCGCTCCATAATAACGTTGGTTTTAATCAGTAGTAGGGAAACAGTAGCACTAATAATGTCTTCAATGCGTTGTATGTTTTTATAGGGAAAATATTGACAGCTGATTTTCATCTTTTACTCGAATTTGATTCACAGTTCCTGATTCAAATTATGAAATGCACCAAAAAGGATCCATATAAATTTATAAAATCATAAATTTATTACAAAGCCACATCTCAATCTCAAGAAATCCGCATAAAAATGCTTGATCCCTAGACACTTTTGATGTGTGTATTTGGGGCAGTTTCACCATTACCACTGCTCCTTAAATAGTGACTTTACAAACGCGTGAAATGAAAATTAAAGGTACAGAATGTTATGAACATTTTTATTTCACGTTTCTATGAAAACTATTTAGGCTTTGAACTCTGAATAAGGTGACTTGGTCAATGGGATGTCTCTCCACAAGTCAGGAGCGAGGTAAACAACAAAAACGTGGAAGTTTCCACTCTTACCACACACATTGTAAAATATGTACCTTTATATTATTTGGCTGGTCTGAGAGTTTGTTTGAACGTATACCTACATTGTATACGACCTTTATATTATTTGGCTGGTCTGAGAGTTTGTTTGAACGAAAACTAAACAAAGTGGAAACTTCCACGTTTTTGTTGTTTACCTCGCTCCTGACTTGTGGAGAGACATCCCATTGACCAAGTCACCTTATTCAGAGTTCAAAGCCTAAATAGTTTTCATAGAAACGTGAAATAAAAATGTTCATAACATCTGTACCTTTAATTTTCATTTCACGCGTTTGTATGTTCTTGGTCATGATTGATTACTATATCTGCACAGTACAAGCAATAGGTACTATCGAAATACAAGTCACTATCGATACCGTAAAACTGTCGATAGTATCGATACTATCTAAGCTTAAAAAAACAATACTAGGTATTGTTAATATTAACTTTACGAGCTTAGAGAGTACCGATACTATTGATGCATGTCAATAGTATTGACGTAAACCTTACAATCGATAGAGTAGGTAACTTATTTTCCCTTTATCCTCGTCGTGCCACCGACTTGTGCCACCAGTGGTACGATAAGGAATTGGCATTCCTCGTCGTACCACTGAATGATTATGGTATGATTGTTGCTCTACTTGTAATAAAAAAAAAATCTAAAAACAAATTTAGTTTTAATCAATCCCGGTCCTACATACTATAACAAACAACATATTCATAACTTGTAGATTAACAAAATCAAAATAAAGTTAACTTAATTTTTCCAAAAAATGACCTATAGTGATAACGTGGTTTACTATAGTGTGGCCATTAGTGCTGTGCACTCCCTGAGGTATGCACGGCGAGGTGGGGGGCGAAGAAAAAAGTGCATGAGTTCACATGAGGTCGATACATGTCGGACAGATCTTACGATATCAGTTTGCATTTCTAAGGCAAGACTTGTGGCGGGACGTTGCGTTGGTCGGAGGCTATCTATCTGTAATATATACTTACTTTGTTGATTAAAATGTAACCCAAATATACTCATATTTTATTAAAAATATGCAGGTGATAAATAAGAATTGAAAGTTATAATTCACAACAGGACTTGTTTTATTAAACATTTTTTATATTTACAAACAATTATATATTCTAACGAAAGTTATTCTGACATAGATTCTGTTTCAACTTCATCTTCCATTTCGTCATCATCTTCATCTTCCTCTTCGCCACCGGAACTTGAATCAGAGTCTTGCAAATTTATTATGAATGAATCGATAACATTATCGAACCTACTATCGCGACTCCAGTAATCATTTTCATTTTTCTGGACATGATCGTCGCATTTCTGCCATTTTTCCGCCGTGAATTCCGAAAACAATTTATCCAATAAGATTATCTTTTCGTCTAGAGAAGAATTAATATAGTTTTGGGCTATGTTGTTTTTAATATCAGCCCAGACCAACTCGATTGGATTTAAATCTGGATGGTACGGAGGTAAACGCAGAACAGTGTGTCCACTGGCTTTCAGGAGTTCGTCAATTCTATACACGGGTTCTTTTTGTGTATTTTTGATAAGAAGTAGCAGTTGAGCCTTTGACATGGTTCCTGAAAATTCTACATTATGGCGTAGCAACCAGTTCTGCATTTCACTTTTGAGGCTTGATATAGTTGGTTTCTTCTCAATCTGAACGCTGTGGTAAGACGCGTTGTCCATTACAACCACAGAATTCGGCAGCAACTTATCTTTTAACTTTTCATCTACCCACTTATAAAAAGTAGGTCCGCTCATATCTCCATGATAGTCACCGGTTCTAGCATCGGATTTGAATATAGTCAATGTATCATCCACTAAGCCATTTCGACACCCAGCGTGGAGTATTACTAGTCGCCGTCCTTTCCCAATATCAGCATGAATACCGGGTTCTGACGATGATTGCCAACATTTGCTGGCATGGTGACTGGCGTTGATGTATGTTTCATCAAGAAAATATATGTTTCGGTTTTCCGTTCTGTAATTTCTGATTTGTGTAAGATATTTTTTCCGCCACACTGTAATATTAGGCTGCTCTATAAGGAGATGTCTCTTTGATTTGCATTTTTTGTAACGGTAGCCCATTTTGTGTAAAAGCTGTCTTAAATATTCCCGTCCACAATTCAATATGCCATCCTGTCTCAAACTTGATAGTAACTTACGGACACTTGGTATTTTTTTTTCAACTTCGTAAAACTGATGAATTTTTCTTCTGATAACTCCAAGGTCAAAATCATCCACAACGTGTTTTTTCTTTAGAACTTTTGGTTTTTTTGGCGATTGAAATTTTAATTGGCTTGAATTTTCAATTGATAAATAGCCCGCAGAAATCACATTATGTACGGTTCTTTTGCTGTATCCCGTAGCCTCCGCAACGATTTTAGCAATATTCACGTCATTTTTAAATTCAAAGCTTTCTTTGTCTGCTTTTCTTTTCTTAAAATATTCAGCCACCTTAAAAATGACAGTCTTCATATCACGAGATAACGCACGACCCATCTTTGAATATTTATCTCGTGTGCGTCTGACATAGACAGTCCGATACAAATAACACTACCTGCCGTCACAAGCGTTGACGGCGCACTGACAGCGCAGCAGCCGATTCTAACCCCCCCGTCTCACCGCGCGCATACCTCAGGGAGTGCACAGCACTAATGGTCATACTATAATTCCATTTGCGTCTGTAAAACAAATTCATCTTTTTTTTTGTACAATGCCAGTCTACCAGTATAAATATTTAGACCAAATTGCATTTTTTTGTAATTTGAACAGGCGGCATCATTTAACAATGCATTTAATAGCCTAGTCAATGACACATTATTTTTATTAATAGTCCTATTGATTTTACTATTCCAGGCCTCTACCACGTTATTGGTACGGTGGCGTTCCGAGTAGGTATATACACCATTCGTCAATAAATTTTTCATTTTTCATCCAATATTTCTGTACATAGTTTATAAATTTATTTACTTTTGATAGGTTCGGACATTCATCTTGTATATATTTCCAACCATCCGTAATCATCTCTCGCGGCAATACAGGTAACGCACTACAAAGGCCTACAACTCGTTTTTCAATTTTTTGTTTTAGCCCCAGAGATTTGGCCTTCCTCCATAGACTATTAGTCATGTGATAATAACATCTTCTTACGGTAATGTCAGGGAAAAAATTACGAATTGCATTTGTAGATGCAGTTTCAAAATCAGCATGAATTGTAGTAGGTTTCCATCCTGGTATTTGTGATGTTATAATGTCGAACAGTGCAAAATATGTCGCTTCTTTCTTGTCACTTAGTAATGAATAAACTAAAGGAACTATGTTTGTGGTTGATAAAGAACTACCCATATTCCCATGTATCGTAAATAGTTGTCCAAATGGCTTGGGGCAGCTAGCGAATGTTCCATCTATAAAAAACTCTGAAAGCTGAGTTAACCGATTCGTTGCGACGCCCATTTTCGAACACTATTAACTCAGTCCTAATGTAAATTATAATTTAATGTACATAAGCGCAAATTAGGTATGAAATAAAAAGCTTAATTGCTACTATTAATATTTGGGGCAGTTTCACCATTACCACTGCTCCTTAAATAGTGACTTTACAAACGCGTGAAATGAAAATTAAAGGTACAGAATGTTATGAACATTTTTATTTCACGTTTCTATGAAAACTATTTAGGCTTTGAACTCTGAATAAGGTGACTTGGTCAATGGGATGTCTCTCCACAAGTCAGGAGCGAGGTAAACAACAAAAACGTGGAAGTTTCCACTCTTACCACACACATTGTAAAATATGTACCTTTATATTATTTGGCTGGTCTGAGAGTTTGTTTGAACGTATACCTACATTGTATACGACCTTTATATTATTTGGCTGGTCTGAGAGTTTGTTTGAACGAAAACTAAACAAAGTGGAAACTTCCACGTTTTTGTTGTTTACCTCGCTCCTGACTTGTGGAGAGACATCCCATTGACCAAGTCACCTTATTCAGAGTTCAAAGCCTAAATAGTTTTCATAGAAACGTGAAATAAAAATGTTCATAACATCTGTACCTTTAATTTTCATTTCACGCGTTTGTATGTTCTTGGTCATGATTGATTACTATATCTGCACAGTACAAGCAATAGGTACTATCGAAATACAAGTCACTATCGATACCGTAAAACTGTCGATAGTATCGATACTATCTAAGCTTAAAAAAACAATACTAGGTATTGTTAATATTAACTTTACGAGCTTAGAGAGTACCGATACTATTGATGCATGTCAATAGTATTGACGTAAACCTTACAATCGATAGAGTAGGTAACTTATTTTCCCTTTATCCTCGTCGTGCCACCGACTTGTGCCACCAGTGGTACGATAAGGAATTGGCATTCCTCGTCGTACCACTGAATGATTATGGTATGATTGTTGCTCTACTTGTAATAAAAAAAAAATCTAAAAACAAATTTAGTTTTAATCAATCCCGGTCCTACATACTATAACAAACAACATATTCATAACTTGTAGATTAACAAAATCAAAATAAAGTTAACTTAATTTTTCCAAAAAATGACCTATAGTGATAACGTGGTTTACTAATTCCATTTGCGTCTGTAAAACAAATTCATCTTTTTTTTTGTACAATGCCAGTCTACCAGTATAAATATTTAGACCAAATTGCATTTTTTTGTAATTTGAACAGGCGGCATCATTTAACAATGCATTTAATAGCCTAGTCAATGACACATTATTTTTATTAATAGTCCTATTGATTTTACTATTCCAGGCCTCTACCACGTTATTGGTACGGTGGCGTTCCGAGTAGGTATATACACCATTCGTCAATAAATTTTTCATTTTTCATCCAATATTTCTGTACATAGTTTATAAATTTATTTACTTTTGATAGGTTCGGACATTCATCTTGTATATATTTCCAACCATCCGTAATCATCTCTCGCGGCAATACAGGTAACGCACTACAAAGGCCTACAACTCGTTTTTCAATTTTTTGTTTTAGCCCCAGAGATTTGGCCTTCCTCCATAGACTATTAGTCATGTGATAATAACATCTTCTTACGGTAATGTCAGGGAAAAAATTACGAATTGCATTTGTAGATGCAGTTTCAAAATCAGCATGAATTGTAGTAGGTTTCCATCCTGGTATTTGTGATGTTATAATGTCGAACAGTGCAAAATATGTCGCTTCTTTCTTGTCACTTAGTAATGAATAAACTAAAGGAACTATGTTTGTGGTTGATAAAGAACTACCCATATTCCCATGTATCGTAAATAGTTGTCCAAATGGCTTGGGGCAGCTAGCGAATGTTCCATCTATAAAAAACTCTGAAAGCTGAGTTAACCGATTCGTTGCGACGCCCATTTTCGAACACTTTTATGCGTGGCGATGAACAAATATTTCGTGACACGACAGTCGTGTCAAGCGCCATATCAGTTGATGACACGACGATTGTGCCATCCGCCATGTACAGAACAAAATGCTCTTTTTACTTGTTTAGTCTTGAATTCTATTCAGTCGACTTGAAACATCGGATGTAAACAGCCAGTTACTTTATGTTAAGTGGTTTATATTCTTGGCTTCTTTTGAAATGAAGACCAGTATTCGGGAGCTTCCATTATAATAGTCTCCAAGCAGATACGGTAAATATTTATTTGGGACTTCGACTTCTTCTAAATTACGAAAAACAGTTTTCGAAACTCTTAGAAACTTATTTCTCTTATTATACATTGCTGTTTTACAACTATTCAGAGATGGCACTTTGGAAATAAAATCATAGCCTTTATCTTGTAATGGGACTAAAGTATCGTTATAAATTTTGTTGATAGTATTGTCTGATGTAACTGCAAGAATATGTGCTTCGTGTATTTTTATCGCTACATCATTTTTTGCGAAATCCGGTACACAGCATTCTACATGGCTTGCTGTTTTAGTTACTTTTTCATTCTGTAAAACAATATCTATTAAATTAAACCAATACACTCATAGCCTACTGTGCTCACTGACCGGTATTCGGTCAGTGGGTTAAGCAACATTGGCTGTGGCTGGTACTCGGATGAGTGACCGCTCTCTGGTATTTTCATCTGAGTGTCTTCGTGCTTCGGAGGGCAATAATTATAGAGATATGAGTATCTCAAGCCGTTAAGGCGCTATGCTTATAGCAGACAGACAAAACACACACATACACACACAACACAAAGGTAGCGTTTGGCGTCCCATACAATAACGAAGCGAATTTCAAATGTAAAAGTAATGATAGGTGCTTACCTGTAAGGTTACAGAACCAGTACATTTGTTTTTATTTATCAAGCTACATTGCCAAATCACATTTCCGTTTTTGTACAATTTGTGTCTAAAATATTGAAATCCCTCGTAAAGTAATACGGTTCCGTGTTTTCTAGAAATAAATTTCAGTTCCGATTCACAGACTTCCATTATTATAACGGATTTTAAGGTGAAATTAGCAGATTATTATAAAGAATTTTATACCTCTGTATTTTATGTCACATGTCACAATAAATTACTTTTTATTAAATTAAAAATAAATTATTTCTGACACTATAGAGTTTAAACAATAAAGTACGAGTAGGTACATAATACTAAAGTTGCAGTTACAGGAAAATTATGCTAAAGACAATTATTTATTGAGTAATATCTAAAGGGAAATTAACCGATTCGTTGCGGGTGGCACGTCTGGCGTGCCACCCAATTTTTTCACACATGGCGTATGACACGAGTGTCGTGTCATTTTTAAATTTCTTGTAATTCTTTGAATAGAGATTTCATGAGGTGCTTCTTGAACTAAACATTAATAGTTTTGATTGCTGATCATTCCTATAGTCTTCGTTTCTGAAAATAATGCGAATCAGATAATTCCAGGAGTTGACAACCTCGATAAGTTGCATTACGATTATTGCGATTAGGTAGGTACTCGTATTAATGAAATGCATTATTTACCTCGAATTATTATTAGCCGCATCTGTTTTTAATTGCGTACGATTTAGCTTATTGGACTAACTAAAAATATAAGTAGGTATTTGACACCTAATAGATAAAATTCATACTTAAGTACTACATATAAATAATAAATAAATTTCATATTTGCTAAATCTTGTTGCGATCCCTTAAGAATTTAAAATAGAAGGTGTGTTTTTGCCCTATTGTTCAATGCAGTTGTGCCCTTTCTTCGTATGAAGGCAAAATAAAGCTCCGGCGCATTGTGTCGAAACTTGTTTACTGTTTTAAAACACTTCTACTTTCCGAAGCAATCGCACAGGGCGTGATCTACAACGACTGTTTACCTTTTTGACGATATTTGCTTGTGACCTGGACTCTGATTTTGCTTTTGTGAATACTGTGGCTCGTGTACCTACCTGGATTCTGATTTTGTGATCACTGTGGCTGTTTGACTCACGAACACGTGTGGAAGCCGAACACTACAGGTAGGTTTTTTTAATTATAATTTTTTTATCGTACTTAATAAGTTTTTTTTCAATTCGGATCAGTATTTCCTGATATTTTAATCGAACAAAGTCCACTGCTGGACATATGTCTTATTCTAGTTTGTAATTTTTACGGGACTCCCTACTTAGTCTAGTTTTGTAGTTGTCTACTAAAACTTACTTCGTTATCTGTAAACAAAACTGGTGAATCCAACTCTGGCGTAGTACCTTCAGGATCTACATCATAATGTTTATGAAAATCTAAATGCGTGGTGCTGTCAGAGAGCTCAGATATTAGATCTGAGCTCTCAGATGACTCATCTATAATTTTTTCGCCTGTAAAGACAACAAAACTAATGTAGATTTTTTTGTAGCAAAATGTAGCCAAATTCTACTATCATTACGGCTTTTGCCTACTATTCAAATCGATTAAACACAAGAAATGATATTATCAAATAATAAAAACCGAAATTAGAATATTACCTACAATCCCTATGATATGTATGTAAATCATAAAACAATACAAAAGGTTTACAACATCTGAATAAAAAAGTCACTTACCATCCATTTTCAGTGAAACACGTACATAATCAGCTCAAAACCACTTAACATAAAGTAACTGGCTGTTTACATCCGATGTTTCAAGTCGACTGAATAGAATTCAAGACTAAACAAGTAAAAAGAGCATTTTGTTCTGTACATGGCGGATGGCACAATCGTCGTGTCATCAACTGATATGGCGCTTGACACGACTGTCGTGTCACGAAATATTTGTTCATCGCCACGCATAAAAGTGTTCGAAAATGGGCGTCGCAACGAATCGGTTAAGTAGAGCTACCATCCCTGCATGTATCTGCATTCAGTGGTACGACGAGGAATGCCAATTCCTTATCGTGCCACTGGTGGTATAAGTTGGTGGCACGACGAGGATAAAGGGCTTATTTTCAACTATAGATAGTGAAACTATCGATTTTTCGGTAACACTAAGACAACTTTGAACACAATTCGTTCTAATGTAAATTTTAATCTATGTACCTAATAAATGCGCAAATTAGCTAGGAAATAAAATGCTTCATTATTACCAATTAATATTTGGGGCAGTTCACTGCTCCTATATTTCACTCCTTTGATAATGACTTTACAAAAGCGTGAAATGAAATTAAAGGTAAATTAAAAACCAGAAGTAAGATGTTAAAAACATTTTTATTTCAGTTTCAAATATGAAAACTATTTAGGCTTTGAACTCAGAATAAGGTGACTTGGTCAATGGGATGTCTCTCCACAAGTCAGGAGTGAGGTAAGCATAGGTCTTGGCAATAGCGGCATATGTAGCCTTGGCGAAGTTTCCAAGAGTGCCAGTGGAGCCACGGGCTGAGGTGTAGCAATCCTGTACACCAGCCATCTGAAGAAGCTTCTTAGGGACTGGTGCAGACACGATACCGGTACCACGAGGAGCAGGAATCAACCTCACGGTGACAGAACCGCACTTACCAGTGACCTGAAAGGAGAATTTTGTTATGTTAATGTTAAGTAAATATCAATGTTATAATTATTTTGGTGAGATAAGAGTCAGACGCGTGAACAAACTTCATTGGAAACCTCAGGGGATACCACGAATGAAATGATTATCAGTTTTCATCATAAAAGTAAGATGCGGTATAAATTTAATAAACGTTGAGGTTGAATTACCTTGCAAGGTACAGTGTGGGGCTTTCCAATCTTGTTACCCCAGTAACCTCTGCGCACCGGCAGGACAGACAGCTTAGCAAGAATGATAGCACCACGGATAGCAGTGGCGACTTCCTTGCTGCACTTTACACCCAGACCAATGTGTCCATTGTTGTCACCAATAGCGACAAAGGCCTTAAACCGGGTACGCTGACCGGCACGCGTCTGCTTCTGCACAGGCATGATCTTGAGGACCTCATCGTTGAGAGAGGGGCCAAGGAAGAAGTCGATGATCTCGAACTCTTTGATGGGCAGAGAGAATAGATAGATGCTCTCAAGTTTGTCGATCTTTCCCTCACGGACCAGACGGCCGAGTTTAGTTACTGGCACCCATTCCTTCTGGTCTTCCTTTCCACGCCCGCGGCCGCGACCACGTCCGCGTCCACGGCCACGGGGTCCACCACGGCCTCTATCGCCACCGCGGGAACCGAAACCACCACGGAATCCGCCACGTCCACCGGCTGGAGCTGCGTCCGCCATTCTGTACAAAGAAATAAAGAGATCAGTAAATTTGTCCTACTTTATAACCTCTAATGTATAAAATATTAAGAAATCAGACGCGTTAAGGCCATCACTGTGTAAACACTATGGTAGATACCACGAATGAAATGAATTTTTGTTTCATCATGAAAGAAAACCACGTGGTGGTTACTGGTAACCGTTCCGATCGCTGTACATTTTATCACAATAACAAAAAGTAACACGTAATTATTTAGATATACTTCCTTATTATGTTATAAAAACCAGTAAACTAGTAAAGTTCTATGTAAATTATGATGTTATTGGTAACTATGTAAAATACTTACGTTGAACTGTGAGCGCAAAGAGAGTCAAACACAAAATGGCCGAAGTCGAAATTTTGTTCCAGAAGTTGGGCAGGACAACTCCGGATTTGAAACGAAGTCTTTTTAGTTCTTTGCCATTATAAAATAAAAATAATCATTTTTGCGCTGCTCTGGGCGCGTAAACGTGGCTTTTGTTACTAGGAATTTTGGTATTTATACGAGGGCGGCAGATTTGAATTTGAGTGTAAACGCGACAAAAACTCTTTAATCTTTCTCAAGCTTAAAGAGTTTTGCGTCTTTATTTCATCTAAATCGACCCAACATCTATACCAGCTTAGTTACATCGGAATTCGTGATGTTTCTTGAAATTTTCAATAAGTCACCCCGATTTTGCGTTATTAAAATATATATATATTTTTTTTTGCAAAGGTCTGCTCTGGATATAAAATAGATAAGATGATAGATTTTAGTTTGTTCGAAATATGTATGTCTATTTTTCTTGAATAACTCAAAAACTAGTGGATGCACAAATTTAAAAAATTGCGTATATTTCAACGGCATGTTGTACTGAAAATCTAATCATTCATATCCCGAAAGGAGACATTCTGCTGGGGTATCGCACACCGTGGGCTCCCAGTATGTCATTGTGTGCATTTATGCAATATCCGCTACATTGCATAAATGCACACAATGCTAAAAGCTATTGATAAATAATAAAAGTGTAAAAGTTTTACGTAAGTTAACTTAAGGTCGTGTTCATATTAATCGTTATCGTTAAAGAAATCGTTTTATTTTAGTGGAACTATGCTATAATAATAACTTCTGTTTTTTTTTCAAAATACCATGCCAAAATTGGTATTGTGATCCACCGAAAGACCTGAGCCAAACTAGACCAGTTGACGTACTGCCGTGCCATACCTTTCAATTAAAAAGTAAATATTGACAAGGCGTGAAAGAGAGAATAAAAACGGGTTGCACTCCGAGAGTGCTGGCAGAAGTGAAAACATTTTAGGGTTCCGTAGCCAAAATGGCAAAAACGGAACCCTTACAGTTTCGTCATGTCCGTCTGTCTGTCCGTCCGAATGTCACAGGCATTTTACTCAAAGACTACTCAATGAATCTTGATGAAATTTGGTGAAAAGGTGTCTTGTAGTAGCCGCTACTTAGTTCAATAGCTAAATAATAATAATAAATATTTTTAGGGGGGGCACTCCATACATCTAAAGGGAAGTCTAAGCGGGCCATTTTTTACTTCAATTTGTGGCGGCAATGCTGTGGCCGGCAACTTGGCAGTATTATCCAATATTTATTTTTCCGCAATGTTGCCTGGCCAATTTTGTTGTTGTTTCAGTCGCTCTCTATTTAATTGTTGCTGGGTTGTGTAGCCCGTTTAGGAGATTGCCATTATTGGCCGAGCGATTAGATGCCAATAGTGCCGCCACAAATTGCCGTAAAAAATGGCCCGTTTAGACGCCCCTTAACAGAAGTTTAAAGAATTTTTTTTAGCAATCTTGAATGTTTTAAGGTTTAAATAAACTTTTTTGAGTAAATAGTTTGGAAATAATCGCTCTGAAAGTTGCATAAATCGCCCCCCCCCCCCCCCTCCTAAACTTTTGAACCGTGGGACTAAAACATATGGAAAAAATCAAAAAGATAGTGCTTAAAAATACTTTAATCTAAAATTATTTCGGTTAAGAGTTAATGCCAAAAAACTCCGTTTATCAACTAAAGGGCGTAAGTACCATGAACATACCCTCTTCTGCTGATGCAATTGTTCAAGGGTACGGAACCCTACACTGAGAATGGTCCAACATGCTCTTGCCCGGTTTTTTTTTATAAGTATAAAAGTGCTATCATTTATGTGATAAATATATTAGTCATCTATTGCGCTAGCGTACACAAACATGATAATTTTAAAAAATACAACGACAACGACATGACAATTAAATCAAAAATATGAAAAATAAGAGAAATTAATGAATCACAAATTAATAAACAAAAATCCAAAAAATTATAAACAACATGACAATTAAATCTAAAATATGAAATCACAAATTAAAAAACAAAAATGTAATAAAAGGGTAGAAATAATCATTTGAACTCGAACCGGGGTCTTCTGGTTTCTAGATTTACCACCTGTCTTCCTACAAAAACACCAATCTTACGGTCACATGATCCTGACGCGAGTTAACATTTTTTATCCATAGCAAAAAAATTGCACAACGCCGTTCACTTGAAAAACACGTGCGGCCTTTGAAAGGTATTTTCCACAAAGTAGCGTTGTCTCTTTCTAGAGAGTGGTCAATTTTATAAGGTTAAGGCAGTCCTGGGCTCACTATACACTTTATACTAAGAACAAATGCTACTCAGGCTCAGGATGGATACCCGGACAATATGTTTACGTGTTTCCACTATAAGGCAATTTTTTGGGGTGGCTAAATAGAATGACTGACAAAACCAAAGAGCGATATTATAAACTCCGGTAGGTATACGGTAACCTACCAGGTTTTACTAAAATGAAATAACGATAACATTTGTAACAAATATTTTATTAACATTCAACAGTAATAACTTGAAATACATCTCGCGTCTTATCCTGTACCACATATGGAAATGATGTTATTCCATGACATGCAGCTCCATATTGTCCATTTTTGGTTAATGCCACCACAGCTCCCATGAAATCTGGATAATGCGACGCTATTCTTTTCACCGCTGTCTTCGCCGCATCGGTAGGAGATGCGCCTCTGCGCATTTCCTCAACTGCTAAGAAGCTGAAAAAGAATAGTATGGTTACTTAAATACCTACATGTAGATAATAGAATTTCGAATTAAGAAGCAAATAAATCAAAAGATGACACATGATCCAAAAATAATCACACTCACACTAATTTTATAAAGGCGAAAGTTTGTGAGTATGTGAGTGTGTATGTTTGTTACTTCTTCACGCCTAAATGGCTGGAGCGATTTTAATAAAATTTGGTATGGAGTTAGCTGACACCCTGGATTAACACAAAGGCTAATAAACCGGGGGTAACACCGAAGGCGCACAGCTAGTTATAGATAAATAACACCCAGACACGGAATAAACCATCGTGCTCATCACACAAAGTTTTATCCTGGGTGGGGATCGAACCCACGACCCCTTGCGTAGCAGTCCGATACACTCCCACAGAGGCAGTCGACAAATAAATGCTTAGTCAACCACTATAATAAAAGATAAGCAAGTACCTTGGTAAAAATCTGAGCATAATGTCGCCATCACCTGTTGCCGCGGCGCCTCCGACCTCGTTGTCAGCATACGCACCGGCTCCAGGTATGGGCGAGTCACCTATTCTCCTGTTAGATAAATTAATTCAAAGTTAAAAGGGAAAACGAAATTGTGTTCCTACACAAAGTATTATGTAGATTGTGTCCCCAGTGCGAATGACAGATATGTTTGTAATTAATCGGAAAAACGATTGTTCAGGTTATGACAGTGCGTATTGTATAAATACACGAGAATTGTACTCCACGGCTGCTAAGTTTAAAAGTTTGGTTTCTCTATGTATAATGAATCATTTAAAAATTGTATGTAAACTTTTTTAAAAGTAATCAGCGCCATCTACCGTAGTACCGCAGTTTGTAAAGGCGTGCTATTCTGCAACTTGACTAGATTTGCTTATAGTCAAGGACTGATTGTAAATACACATACAATAGAAAAATAAAAAAATCTACCGCAGTAGGTACATGCGAAATCAATTCCAGTAATAAAAAGACGAAAGATTTAGGCTAGGTATTTTCAGAGACAATCAATTTAAGTTGAACTTAAATGGATTGTCTCTGAAAATACCTAGCCGATTTTGACCAAATTTAGTATGGATTTATTAGCTTTAAAACTTGGTAAAGGATATACATGATGTCCCAAAACTATGCCACACGGAGGGAAAGTACCTTAAATATTGTAGATAGAATATTTTACTAAAAGAAGACTTAATTTTGATTTTAAAAATAATTTGAACAGCAATCAAAGATTTTTAAATAATCGCCTGTCTGTACGGGGAATCGAACCCGCAAAATATGAAAAAAGAAATAACCTGTATTTTTCCGATAGTATTAAGGTTACTTTTATCTAAATGGAAGAAAAACCATAAAATTTAACATTTAAATTAAAAGAATTACATCTAACTGCAACTTACAACAAATTATGTCTTATATTACAGAATATAAGACATACTATAAGCATACGCAAAAAAAGCACTCTTTTATTATCACTATTTGTCAATCTATACTAATATTGTAAAGCGGAAGAGTTTGTTTGTTTGTTTAAACGCGCTAATCTCAGGAACTACTGGTCCGATTAAAAAAATATTTTTTTGTTGGATAGCCCATTTATCGAAGAAGGCTATATAACATCGCAATACGACTAATAGGAGCGGAGCAGCGACTAGAAATGTTGCAAAAACACGAAAAATTTACGCAAACGAAGTTGCGCGGGACAGCTAGTTTACTAATATTTGCGTGATGGATGTTTGAAATAATATGTTTAAGTTCAGTTTTTGTTACTTGAAATCATCAGAAGTAGAGACACTGTAAAAATGTAGTTAGTTACCTCCTGTTAGTTGGGGTGTTTTAAAATGTAATTTGATTATTGTTTAAGCCCGTTGTGGTTTTTTATTAAATATTTAATGACTTTTTTTTCTTTAACTAAAATGAAGTATTCTCTCCCAAAAATGTTGCACCTACAGTATTTAAGGAACTTTCCCTCCATGTGGCATAGTTTTGGTACAGCCTGTATATCATAGACCCATTTTATTAATATACCCATACACGGGCGGCACCGCGGGGCTTAGCTCCGTTAGGTCAACTAATGGACCTGAAGGGGGTTATAATTATATTGCAACTACTTTACCTATGTATACTTACCCAGGTATTTTATATTTGGCTCCATTAGTTGAAGTACCGGCTGCTACATCTCCATTTTCATCTATCGCAACCATGCCAATTGTATCATGATTATATCTATCAATCATCCATACTTCAGGCGCAGTGCTTTTAAAACCCATCTTTTGTTCTCGATAAGGACCGCAGTTTTTCGTTGGATCTGGCTTGACAGCCTAAGATTAGATAAATAAGATGTTATTATGCTTATCTTGCTTTAGATACAATTTCTGGCGGCATTGTAGAAAGAGCCAAAGCAGGTGTACCTATGTAAAACTAGCTGACGCGCCAAACTTCGTCTGCGTCAATTATCCCCGTTTTTGCTACATGTAGCGTGAAGTTGATGTTATATAGCCTATAGCCATGGGCGTACCCAGCTTTTGAACCAGGGAGGGGGGGGGGGGGGCACCCTGTTTTTTTTTTAGTTTAGTCCCTATTTTCAATTTGCGGGCCAAGCGCAAAGGACCCAGGACTAGGTCTATAATTTTTAGAACTGTTTTTTTATATAAATTACACCAGTCACAGCATGACAGAAGGGGGAGGGGAGACGGAGAAGAGAGCTGAGTCCGATCCAGAGAAAAAGAGCATTTGTAAAGCTAGAGAGCGTCAGCAGCGCGATGGGGAACTCAGCGTGGTCTCACAAATCACTCACACTAACAAGGGGGCGCACCGTGAAGGCAGAAGTCACAGCCCTAGGTAATGAATATGCGTGAACTTAGAAGCTATTGAGCGAGCTGTAGGCCGCAGCGTGATCTAAAAGTACACGAATAAGGGGCCTCGCGCAATTCACAAAGCTACTGCGCAAGTAGAGGAGCACTACTTGAACTTAAAAGTCACAGCGCAACTTATTGCATGAGCTGTTCAGTTATAAGCCAATAAGTGAATTGGAGTCGCAGCGTGATCATAAAAGTCAGACTTCGAGGAGAAGTGCACCGCGTGTATTTCATAACACGAAAAACCTAAAGAAGCCACGAAGGACCTAATGCTGAACCTATGTCCAGCAGTAGCGTCTCCTAATTATACACCACAATACCCGGTCCTCTGCCTTCCGTATCCAATTCATTCCAGCGACCTTCTTTAGGTCGTCGGTCCATCGAGCTTCGGTAATCCTACCTTACGTTTACCGAGTCGCTGTTGCCACTCTAGGACTCGTTTGCTTTAACGGCCGTCGGTCCTTGGGCAAATATGGCCAGCCCATTAAACTTCAGTGTGCTATGTCGGTAGCTTTGGTATTTTGTCGGATGACCTCGTTGCGAATTTTATCCTTCGAAGAGACTGTGGACTAGCCCAACCGCAAGCGTCTACATCTCGGCGCCGTATGTCATCACACGTAGGACACATTATTTATTTGTTTGTTTGAACATTGAATACTTTATTCTTCAAACATTGCGATAGAGGCCAAGAAAAGACTCTACGAAGTTTGCTAAACGCTGCCCAACCGAATCGGATCCTTCTATCGACTTCTTTCTCGAAGTTGTTTCTACCAAGCTGAATGAGCTGCCCTAGGTAGATATATTCTATGACATAAATTGGTCTCGGCATAATAGGGGCCGAGACCAACACGTCTAGAGGCTCCACATAAGCTGTTCAGAATCTCGCTAAGCAGCTCCAGCGACTCCGCTATTATGACAATATCGTCAGCAAACCAAATTTGCGAGATATACACACCATTTATATTAATGCCCTGTCAAGTCCAGTCCAGTGTCTTAAATACGTCCTCAAGAGCGTTGGTGAAGAGTTTCGGGATATGACATCTTCCTGTCTTACAATTCTAGTCTTTTCGAAATCCGGCTTGTTCTGGGGGCAGTAACTAGTCAAGTTTTCTCGTGAACGAACGAATTTAAAAATAACAGTCAAGTTGGTGCTCCAAGGCGAGCCGAGAGAGCTTCTAAGATTGACCTGGGGAACCAAATAGTAATCATGCAAAGAGATGCAACGCGAATTTAGAACTCCTGGCGCTGCGCTCCCTAGCTACCGCAGCGCGATCATAATAGTCGCTTCGCAAGCAGAGAAGCATCTTCATCATCTTAAGTTAATGCGAGCGAAGAGAAGCGCAGCGTGTATCTATTTTGAGTCCACTACGTGAGTTAGTGGAAACAGCAACGTTTTAACAAAGAAGACTCAACCCAAACTACGCCCGCTGGTGAGCGTAGCGAAAACTTTTGAAATATTGAGCAAGCGAGGGCTTTAGAGCAATTTTAAGTGTCACTGTGTGAGGAGACGGGCGCGGCGTAGTCACTGTGCTCCTTAAAATAAACGGAGAAGTCATTGAGCGAGCTGGAACTGTAAGCCTTTTTTAAAAATCAGTGCGCGACAAAAAGGGTACCGTTTCTGGCGGCACAGTGTTGACGGTCATATTTCATATCCGCATTAAGTTATTGTTTTTAAACTTTCGCGATTTTTATACATATTAGTTATATTTCGGGACTTAACGTCGGGTAAATAAAGGGTTCGTACCTTTAAATAATTCACGCGATTAAGTCCCGAAATATAACTAATACGCATTAAGTTAATAACAATGTTTGACCTGACCTTTACTAAATTATATTGGGACTTGTATATAAATTTTATTGAAAACTGTTGGTAAGTACTTAGGCATTAGTGTCCCAGGGGGGGGGGGGGGGGCAGTTTTATAATAAGCTTAAATAGATGATATTTTGTAATATGACAAATAATCCAAAGTTACAACATCTCCCCTACCCCTAAGTTCAGATAATTTTCCCATTATCTGTAGCTACTGCATTGCTAGCCTCTCCATAATCAGATGTTACATTAGTCAACTGAACATGCAATATGGGTAAATAGCCTTACCATCCAAAAGTTTGGCTGGCAGTTGTTTTCATCATGCCACTTAGTCCATAATTCTTTTGATTCCGGAGTAATAAGAGATTCTTCTTTGAAACCCATTTGAACAGCAAACTGTGTTGCCAACTCACCAACTAAGAATGAGTGCTTAGTGTGATCTAATATGCAGCGGGCAACTGATATTGCACTTTTTATTCTCCGAAGAGCACCAACTGCACCCACATTCATTGTTTTTCTACAAAATAAATTTTGTAGACAGTATCTTCAATTAATACAATAATTGCATTTTTGAATTCAGATTCTTCAATCAATATAACAAAAATGAGAAAAACTGTAGTAAAACTTATATAATTTTTATATTTACAGAATATAATAGTAATGGTCACTGATGACTCGAAAGATTTGCTCGTCTTGCAATGACAATATAAGAAGTAAGTTTAAGCAATATAAGGCGAAATTGGATGCCATTTCCCAGAGGCAAAATCATTGATGGATATACTGTTAAAATTAAATAATATTGCAACAGAAAATTCTAGAAGAATTACCCATCCATTATAAGAGCATCTAGTGTTGTTTCACTGTTTTCATCAGGACTACCACCAAAGCCCACAGTTCCATCACACTGTTGTACTTCACATATTGAAGCACCCTGTTCAATTGCATCTAAAGCTATTCCACCATCTTTTAAAACTTCCCAGGCTGTAAATACATAATTTAGAAATAAGTAAAATAAATAGAAATAAACTGTGATAGGCTGAGGATCGGGTGTCATGATATATACTTCTGGAGAGGGCTATATAGACCTCTGTCTACATAGCTATGTCCAAAATAGACAAATAAAGGCTGGTGATGAAGAAACTTAAAATGGCCAAATTGTATAAAGATATGATGATAGGCCCAGGATTACCAAACCCTATATCATTTATGGATTGATTTTTATTCTTAAATACTTAAGTAATATTTTTTTTGCTACGCAACAAAAGTTCGTGAACGAACTAACTTTTACACAAAAAAGATAAAAATATTAATATAAAGTTAATAATATCTAATTCATTTTACCTTTTTGTGTGGCATTAGAAAACCGCCATGTCGTTATCACTAAAGGAATATTGGACTCTGTATTTATTAAATTATTTGTAAAACCTAAAGAAAATAATAGAATAAACTTATTTAACATTATTTAAAAGAGTTATGTTACAGAACTTTAGATGTACTCAACATTCAAATTCGAGTGTAATAATGTCATTCATTGTTTTGTATTTATTGCACTGATAACAAATGTCATGTCCATGTCATCATTTATATTTTTTTAAATATAATCTGAGTATTAGTCGAATAAGTCGTTTATTTTATGTTTATGGTATGGTAAATTGGTAAGGAGGACATACAAGTCGCTCGCAATTATTCTGAAAACACTATCTATATTGTTTTATAAATATTAGTTAATTTACTCACTAATTTTGCTCATTAATTTCCAAAAAGCAAAAACAAACTGACAACACCTGGACCAAGCATTGTGCAAAATCGCGCGAACCGTGTAAAATATTGACTGAGCTTGAAAGAGAGAAAAAAACTAGTTATGGTGCAGTCCAGCTCTACACGTCAATGGGTCCACATTACCTCATCTTTACTCCACCAATCACAAGCGAAATTGATAAGTTTCTTACTCTTGATTGGTGGCAGAAGAAATTAATATTTATAAATTGACATTGACAGACGATCTGACATTTTAATGTCATTGTCATCTCGAGGTCATTGATCATCTCTTTCAAATAAATTTTAATAAACACTAACTTGAATTACTTGAAGGCGTTTGATTTTGTACGCAGTTATACTATATAATTTATTTTGATAAATATATATCTATCGTGTAGTGAAAAATGGCTTTAGCTGCATTCTGCCGCGAATTACCCAAAGTTGTGAGTTTTAAATGTTAACTATTATTTTACGATAGTTATCAAGTTACAAAGATGAACTTTTGATTTCATATTTTCAGGAGCTGCATGCTCACCTCAATGGATCGCTAAGCCGTGAAACGATGTTGCAATTGAAAAGATTTCACGCCGACTCTGGGCTACCGGATAAGACAAATGCTTTCTTTGATGAATTTCAAGTCGGAGCCGGGGACACGAGAAAATTGGCGGAGTAAGTATTATTAAAATTATTCCTCCAGAGATTTTTTTTTGTGTAAAATTATTTGTAACAAAAGTAGCATTAACATTCTTATTAACTTTACGGAGCAAAAGTAGATCAAAGACTTGCTTATCTTTGTTTTTATTACCGTGAACTGTAGGCATGACCAATTACATCACTCCGCCTTTCAATATATAATTAATTTGTGTAAACAAAATAGTAGTCAATAGGTACTATATTATATTTTGATTGACTTAACTTGACTGCCTTTGTTCCACGGTGGAAGTGTGTCTGGGTGTATATGACTGTGACAGTAAATGTTTGTAAAAACCCCCGTGACACAGGACTTGTATTATATGGTTTGCACTAGCATAACTTGGGAGGGAGCTTTGGACCATTGTCTCTGGCGGTGCACAAACCTCTGTTTGTGCACCGCCGGTTACATTAAATCAGTATAGGCTATTTCAGTGAAAAATGTGACAAGAAACATATTGTTTCACATTGTTCCTTCTATTGTATCAAATGTAGTTTCTGTAGTAAATTTTTGGAAAAGTTTTAAGTTGATGCCAAAGATTTTTATAATATTTCTTTTATTAAGGAGGTATTATGCCGAGCGCTTCCGAAAATATTAGGCATTTAGCGTTACTCACACAGCGACACGGCCGCCCGCCGCGCTCTCACTCACACATACATGCATTCACAGTGCGTCGAAGAGCGGTACAAAATAAAGTCGAATATTTGTTTGTACAGAATGATAATTTATCAACATTATTGAGGATTCACAATTTTGACTTATATTTAAAACGAATACTAATCTTAATTTGTATTGTGTTAAAATTTTGGTACCTAAATCTAAATTTTGCATAAATTAACAATTTATTAAAAAGTGTCAAAATATTAAAAAAGTGTTTTTTCACCTGCATGTTTATAGGGCACAGGCACAGATAATATAATACTAAACAAAGGACGCCACTTATGTCCACTCAATTCACCTAGGTGATATCACCTGTGTGCAATGATTCCTAGGTAATACGAGAACAATTTATGTGGAATAACCCGCCCCCTACTTCCGTCGTGCAAGTGACTCACACTTGACCGATTGCACACACGTTTCCAAAATAATACACGTGATGTTGGAAAGGGGGGGATGGTCAAAAAGTGGCTAAAAAACGTTCGCGTGAATAATAGACGGGCTCTTAAATATGATTTTGTAACGAATACTTTAAAAAACACAATTTATATTATTACACAACAACAAAATTTATATAATTTTTTTGGCTAGGGTCTAGGGGAACTAAGGTCTCGAATTGTTAATCTTGGGGAGGATGGGGCTGGGGGGCAGCGTCGAGTTTGTAAGTGACCTTTCGTTGCCGGCCATGTTTCTGTTCATGGTCCGGAGCGAGGGGTCGTAGAGTGCACTTGCGTGACGTACTCACAGAAGGTGAAACGCATCAGGGAAGAGAGCCTTCTGGCGCTTCCGTGGCGTGGTGCTTCGTGTGTGTGTGTAACTATTTTGTTAGCGAGTTTGTCAGGAATTATCCCGCCAAACTAAAAAAAGGGCAGTACCAAACATAAATTTAAAAGACACATAGTCTATATCGATAAAAGCAGAACTATTACTTTTACATTAATTATTAAATGTAAAAGTAATGGATATAATATTTTCAGGAGGAAGTAAAAAAATGATTTTAGGTGATCAGTTTTCGAACTATAGGTTGGTCACACATTCGCTGCAAAATAAACTTAACATAAACCTCTCATAGCATGAGTTAAGATAAAGGTAGCCTTGACGTCGTTGTTGGATACTGTTTTCCAACAACACACTTAAACGTCCTACGGCTGAGAATCCAGGGCTAAGCCATATAACGGCGTAAAGCCGTAAAGGAGGACAGTTCAATGCGAATTGAATTTTAAAACAAATGTAGAACCCAAGTTCTATCATCATCCTTAACGTAAGATGATGTATACCTTTCGAATAAATTTAGCTGTGGCGTATATCTAGCTCCGTAGTGAACAAAGGAACTTTGTGTATCCTCTAGCAAACCACGAAACTACGATCCCGTGAATTGAACCTCCTTATCGGTAATTACGGTTTCAGAAATACCACGAGCCATAGTTCCAGTTGAGGACATAGTTCTCATACGCCTTTGCCCTAATAGCACGTCAAAAAGTACATAACATTTTATACATAAAAAAAAAGGAATGTAACTATTAATAGATAAATATAAACTGAACGAGATCTATGAAATGGGCCTACTAAATCTACCGACAAAACTTGAAATGGTCTATAACATCCTTTGGGTTCACCCATAAGACCAAGAGTAAGGGTAGTTTTAAGCTTGTGAGCGGAACACGTCACGCATTTTTTATTACAGTCTACTATATCACGGTACATCCCAAATGTCCCGAAATAGGAGGTTCGTGGTTCTCGGGGATGATTAATCCTCGACGAAACTTGGGCATAACTTCCTTCCAATCAAAATCAGAGTACACTTTACTTTCTTTACGTTGTGATAATTTTCACTCATCATGATTGTCTGGAGCAGTGGTTCTCAAACTTTTTAAATGACGGAACCCTTTTGGGAAGCAAAATACTTGATGGAACCCTACAATAAAACAATTATTTTTATAAGTGTATTCTTTATTAATCAGCATAATAAAAGTACAATGTATCAGTTACTAATTATTATTTACTTCACCACTTGGTAAGGACAATAATAGAAAACATTAAAAAAGAAAAAATCTAACTAGTGGGAGGTATGAAACTGTTTTTTATTTTTCATCAATTGCTTGATATCAGGTTTGATGGAAGAAAGTTGGAGTCTCATATCAGCTTCGGCGTCCAGTCTATTGCGATATTTTGTTTTCGTGGCTGCGTAGGTAGAGAATCCTGTTTCGCACAAATATGTAGTTGGGAACGGGAGAAGAATATCCAGAGCCATTTGGCCAAGCATTGCATATTCATCTTGGATTCTGCACCAAAAATCATTAAGAGGCGTCGTTTTGAACAATGACTCCATACTTGTGTCTGATGACATTTCTAAAAGAGATTCATATATCTCATTTGACATGTTTTCAGGCTTTTCCAAGTTGGGTAAAAAAGGATTATGAATCCAGGAGTTCACTTTAATTTTTGTATTGTGTTCTTCGGGAAAATACTTTTCAAAAGATGCGCGCATCGAACTGAGATATTGGACCAATTCTTCAAACACATTATCTTCAAACATTTCTGAGTCGTTTTCGCTAACAAACTCACTGAGTAACGTAAAACTTTCTATTTCTTTCTTACCAATGCAAATGATCCAAAAATCTAATTTTCTTTTAAAAGCAGTTCTTTATTATAGGCCTGAAACACTGTTGTCTGTTTACCTTGCAACGATAAATTTAATTCGTTAAGTTTTTGAAAGATATCCGCCATAAAAGACAATCGGAACAACCAAGTTTTATCATACAAACGGTCCTTCAAATTAAAAGAAGTATCTGCTGAAAGAAACATTTGTAACTCGGCTCTAAGTTCAAATAGCCTTGTTAAAGTTTTTCCCCGAGACAGCCATCGCACTTCTGTATGGAGCAGCAGTGTTTTATGTTTGCTGCCATAATCTTCACACAATAATGAGAACAATCGGGATTGTAGTGGTCGTGATTTGATAAAATTAATTATTTTTACCGCTTCATCCATAACTAATTTTAGATTAGACGGCATTTGCTTCATCGCAAGTGCTTGTCTATGCAGAATACAATGACTGGAACTACAATTAGGCGCTTTATTTTTCATTCGTGACACTGCTCCTGCTGTTTTACCTGTCATCGCCTTGGCCCCATCTGTACAAATGTCAATGCAATTGTTCCAACTGAGATTATGTTCTTCAAAAAATATATTTATTTTATTAAAAATTTCTTCCCCGGTAGTGTTTGTAAGCAGC
This sequence comes from Herminia tarsipennalis, assembly GCA_945859575.2. Taxonomy (NCBI): domain Eukaryota; kingdom Metazoa; phylum Arthropoda; class Insecta; order Lepidoptera; family Erebidae; genus Herminia; species Herminia tarsipennalis. The sequence continues at coordinate 32,894,264 of OX243830.2, forward strand.
GATGAACACATAAGCATGTCTTCTTCAAAAGAACTTTTATATGGATATCTCACAATAACCAGCAGGATAGCCAAACCAGCGACATCAGTCGACTCGTCCATTTGCAAAGCGAATCGTGTATTTTGTAGACGTGTAACTAGTTCTTGTTTGACGTAGCTTGCCAGATCATGGATTCGTCGTGAAACAGTATCGTTTGATAGCGGAACAGTAGAAAGATGCTTTGCAGATTTTTCATCAAGCATACATTTTGTTATGTCTAATACACATGGTTTTATTAATTTCTCAGCGATAGTGTGCGCTTCACCTGCTTGTGCAATGCGATAGCTAACTAAATATGATGCCTCCGTGGCCTTTTCGTTGGTAGTTTGTGTTACATGCATCATATTTTTTTGACTTTCTAATAACTGATCTTTTTTGCGAACAAAAAATTCTTTATTCTTGTCTTTAGTCTCGGGGTGTACGGTTTCTAAATGTCGACGCAATTTGGCAGGTGCCATGGAACTATTAGGAAGCAGTTTACTACAGAGCATGCAGAGAGGTGAGCCGTTGGAATCAACAAATCCGAAACTGATATAAGATTCATTCATCATACTTCCTTTTTTTCGTCTTTGAAACCGTCGAGCTTGACGTCGTGGCACTCGTGGCATCATCTTCTGGATCGGTGATTGCTAAATTCTCCGCGCGCATTGCTTTTGAACATTCAGCGTCATTAGAAGATGTTGTTGGAACACGTTTAACACCTTTAAGCCAACGTTCCATTCTTCTTTATTTATAATGTTACAAGTCAGGATAGTGGGGTTTAAATAATGCACAATCGTTACTGCGTATAAGAGACTAAATTTAGAACCTACAGGGAAGAAATGTATAAAACTGAGACAACAGAATACAGCAGGCAGTAAAACAATGAACACTAGTTTCTCGCTAGCGAGCTTGTAAGTAGGTAGTAACTTATCGCTCCGAACGCTAATCATCAACTGACGACGCCAACGCGCGATCGCCGCTTTTATACTTAGTCCTAGACTCGATCTCAAATATTCTCGAAAATACTCGAGTCGGCACCTTTGATAAACAAAAAGCAAAAATAAAAACAGAAATTTAAAAATAGCGTTGTAAACAATATCGACTTTATCCTTTGAAGTTAGAGACGAAAGTCGCTTGTTGACAACTATAGCGTCTAATTCAGAGGCGGCTTTTATCAAAGAGACTGAGCGCTTACAAGTATACTACCCGCTCGTTTTAAGTTTGCCGCTGGCGATAGGTATGAGTGTATGACGTTCGAAATTTTTTATTTAATTGTAACAATAAAAATTGTGTACGGTAGATATTTGGGTAAAACTATGACACATTATAAGTTTTGTTGTCACGTGGGGGAGGGTACGCGCATTCCACAGACCGGCAAACTTAGAGCGAACGCGTTGTACAAGTATAAAATTGTTGAGACCAAACTTATAAGATATTGTACCAGCTAATGTAACACAAGCTTATACAAATAAATAAATAAATAACATTCATAGCGTTTTGTCTCCGCGCGGCCGCGGAGTCCGCACAGCCGCGGAGCGACCAGAGAGAGGTGTTTTGATTTTTTTATTTCTAAATTCTTGCGGAACCCCGACAGAGGTATCACGGAACCCTAGGGTTCCGCGGAACACACTTAGAGTATAGCTGGTCTGGAGTAACCTGAGTATTAACAGGTTTTACTTTTAACAAACTAGAGAGAGCATCTGGTACAACATTATCTGATTTATCGTTAGAACTAGAGCATGTAAAACTCTTAGGTGCCATAAGGGTAAATTACGCGAAACAGGGCTTGGCTCAGGAAAAAAAAAATATAGAAAACCAAAGAGTTCTTCTAGTATGTGACATAAAGAAATTTATGGTTAAGTTTTAGTATTAACCCGTAAAAAATCTTAAAGTTTCGGAAAAATGCATAAAACGTGGTGTCGTCCTGTTACAGTAGTGGCGTAAGGATAATACAAAAGTAAAAAAAAATACATATTATGAAAGAACATAAGTGCATCTAGGCAAGTATTAAATAATTTTTAAATAATAGTAGGTACCTATTTTTTATAATATGCCAACAAACTACCCATACAAATTAGTATGGAAATCGACACGAATAAAATACGCGCCAACGAATCAAACCGGACTCGCGCGTTCGGCAGTCTGCCGCGGGCACGTCGCTCCGTCAGGCGAGCCGCGACGTCGTAATTGAAGTGTGTATGTACACAATGTCTATCTACACAGAGGTGCAAATAATTTCACAAATATTTTTTATTGGTTGGAAAACCTAGGTATCAACCTAGGTTTTACAAACAGGAGCCCTCTTTGTCCTCTTCAACTCTAATATCATAGTCATCGTAGTTTATTGATTTTACAACTTTCTGCTGGGCTCAACTTTTTTCTTGTTGTTCAAGTTGTTTCTAAAATATGCCTGATAACTTTTTTTATAAAATTATGTAAAGCTAAGCTTTTATTCGATAAAATCTTACATATTTACTTGTCACGAATTTTTTTGAAAAAAAAAACGTGTTTATGTGCATAGATAGATGTTATGAGAACCAGAGTCAATTCAAACAAAATAACACGGGACAGGTGAATTTCGGGCGGCCCCGGGCGGCGAATACCCACGCTACGCCACTGACGGCGGGAGTAATCTTTAAAAAAATAGCTTAGCTGGAGGAGTTAACAAGATTGCTAGTAATGTGGGACTCAATCCCACATTGCTAGTTTATCTTTCCAAGTTTCCAAGTAAAACAAGAATAAAAGTCTCCCTAATAAAAATAATATATTTACTAATTTATTCATATTACGTTAATAAAACATTTTAATTACAAAAGCTTTTTCTTTAATTTTAATAATAAACAATTTATATTTAAAATATTGTTAATAACATGTTATCAATAATAGATGGATTCATTTTTATGGCCATGTCATTGCAACATTTCTTATTGCTGCTCCGCTCTTTATGTATCCACTATTTAATGGATGTTATTATACATATAAACCTTCCTCTCCAATCACTCTATCTATTAAAAAAACCGCATCATAATTCGTTGCGTAGTTTTAAAGATTTAAGCATACATAGGGACAGGGAAAGCGACTTTGTATTATACTATGAAGTGATGTCTTTCTCGTTCTCTTAATGATTAGCCATTTCTATTATTCCACAAGTCTCTTCCTGCCGGTTCCAATATTCACACAGTAATTTAATTTCAGCTGTTTCCAAGTCTTCAGTATCGCTCATACCCTAACCGATACACCAGATGCTTTAGCACTGGCTACAACATTGACCCTTCAGGAGTTTCAAGATGACGGCTGCTGTTACCTCGAGCTTAGAAGTACACCTCGTGATACACCTCACATGACTAAAGTTATCTATGTTGAAACTCTTGTGAATGCTATACAGTAAGTATATGTTCGTAAACTTTCGCGATTTGTACACATTATAGAATTTTATAAGCGGGTCTTAATCGCGTAAATATTTTATTTTAAAGCTAAATACCTTTGTTTATTGACCGACGTTTCGACAGTATTGCAACGACCGTGTCACGGGTAGACTGAGACTCAGTCTACCCGTGACCATAGTCGTTGCAATACGGTCGAAACGTCGGGCAATTTCATTAAAATTATATAATCTTTACAGTAAGTGTTTCAAATTATAGCTTAAGTACAGGTTCTTTTGGGCAATCCTACTTCCACTAAGTATAGTTTTTCACATAAAACTACTGAATGAATTTTGTTGTTTTTTAATTTTTTATTTACATAGATTTACCAACATTTGTTAACACCATTACATTTTATAACAATAACAGTGCAAATTACGGATAGGCCATGTGTAACAAACAATTATAGGTAAATACAGCATTTACAAAAAATAAACAGCTTAAACTAAACTATTAACTAAAAATGAGTTAAGATTTAAGATTTTTGACTTTGTATTATTTCTGAGAAAGATACTTCATCAAGATAGATCGATATTGATAATAATAATAATTATAATTTCTTGGGACAACTCACACAACGCCATCTGATCCCAAACTAAGCAGAGCTTGTACTATGGCAACCTATCTATTGTAATATATGATTATATTACAGAAAGTCTTCTCGTCACCTGACAATGATTACTTGTCTAATAATATCTATAAATAGAGCTTCGCTAGACCCAGAGGTTCAAGAAATAGCTGCATTAGCCATAGAATATCATAAAAAATACCCTGAACTCGTGATAGGCATTGAGTTAAGTGGTGACCCAACGAAAGGCTGTTTTCAAAACTTTGTACCTGCACTGAATAAGGCAAGAGAAGCTGGGTTGAAAGTAAGATATGTTTACTATTGATCACTATTTGGCATGTTGGCTTTTATAATAATAGTATACTACTTATTTCCTCATGTAAAAGGTGTCCAACGATTTTCGATATTAAAGCAGTGGGAAAAGGATTCATTTTCGAATGATTTCGTTTAGAATTTTCCTTACTGTATTTGTGTAAATACAAATAGATATTTTATTACTTATTACAATTTTGTGTTAGAAATAAATTGAATGACTTTGTGTTCAGAAAATAACTTCTAGCCTTTTTTCCTTAATCTCAGTACTTCCTAAAGCCAAAATTACATTATTTTGTATTAAGTATAACTTAAAAAAATGGGCAAATGAATGTCGGGCCACGCATAATGTAGGGTTCCGTAGCTACCCAGCACAATAATGCGGTATAAGAAGTGGGTTTTTTGTTGTTTTTGTTTCATACTATTAACAACGTTAAATAAGTATTTTTCAATGTACACTGACGGACTCATAAACTGCATCAAAGTTCAGGTTTACTCTAAAAGGATTTTTTATAATAAGTATGCAAACTTTTTAGATTAAATTATATAAATATGGAAAGACTGGCTCTTAATCTTAAAAAAAAATTAAATTTAAAAATAGAACTGCGGTAAAACAAATGAATATAGCCGGGAAAAGAAAATTTACTCGTAGTATCAGATTTGCGTGTTATTTATAGCAAAGTTTTAAATTAATTCTCATTGATTTTTTTTGTTTGGTCAATTGAATTATTGTTACCAGCATAATTGTTGGGTTAGTTTTTTAACACATCGAGAGTTTTTGAACCATAATATGGATACTTCGTCCGAACAAGCGGCACAAATTGTAGCATTGGTGCGGGAGGGCTTGGATCAACGAACGATTGGTAGAAATTTAAATTTAAACCAGTCTACGGTTTGTAGAATATACAGAAGGTTTGTAGAGACAGGTTCTTACAGGAGGAGACGTGGTACAGGCAGAACTCGAGCAACCACAGGTCGTGATGACCGATTTATTGTTACAACTTCCCTGCGAAATCGTTTCCTCACGTCAGTTAACATCAAAACCGAGCTTAATGAAGTGCGTGGAAAAAACGTGTGTGCACGAACAATAAGAAGAAGGTTAAAGGAAGCGGCTATCACCCCTTTTAGACCAGCAAATGGTCCAAAGTTGTCTGCAGCTCACAGACAAGCTCGCTTAAGATTTGCGCGTCATCACCTGAATTGGACAGAAGAGCAGTGGGCCTCTGTATTGTTCACGGACGAGTGTAGGACATGTTTATATGGTGCAGATGGTCGCAGAAGAGTCTATCGTCGACGTGGGGAGCGATATGCTCAAAGTTGCATTGAGGAGCGTGTTCCTTTTGGAGGCGGTTCATGTATGGTCTGGGGTGGCATATCGATGAACGGGCGAACAGAACTTGTGTTCATAGACATGGTCCGTCAAAACGGTAATAGAGGGGGTTTGACAGCACATCGCTACATAACAGAGATATTAGAAGATCACGTGGTGCCTTACATGGGATTCATAGGCGAAAATTTTACTTTAATGCAGGATAATGCCCGGCCGCATGCAGCTGCACAAGTTCAACATTATTGCGAAGAGGTTGGGATACGTACAATGAATTGGCCAGCACGCAGCCCGGATCTTAATCCCATCGAGCATGTTTGGGACAATTTAAAAAGAGCTGTATATGCGAGAAACCCTTCGCCTACGACAGTGGCAGCACTAAGAACAGCACTTTCAGAAGAATGGGACAATATTCCGCAAGATCTTTTAAAAACCCTTATAAAATCTATGCGGAACCGATTAGAATCCGTAATAAGGGCACGTGGGGGTAATACACCTTATTAAAACACAAATAAACCCTTGCATAAAGTTTGTGTCTATTGTTAAAACCAATTTTTTAATTAAACAATTTTTCCTTAAACTTCTGTTTTTTCTTCAAAAAAGGTCTTAAGGTCCTTTCCAGTACATAAACTTAAACTTAAAGATATGATCCTACGCTGTTTTAAAGTTCACGAACCAATCTAGAGGTTTCAATTTAAATCTGTATAGAAAGTTTGCATACTTGGTTAAAATATTTATTTCAAAGTCGTCTATTACTTTGATGCAGTTTATAAGTCCGTCAGTGTACTTTGTACGAAAATGTTGTTACTTCTCACTTGGTCTGCTGCTACTCGTAAACTTGTAAAGCCTACTTAACTGTGATAGTTTTCCTTTTGATATCATTAGATGTATATACTACTACCTTGATTTCTTTCACATACCAGGCATGAACCATTTAGCTGGCAGAGGGGGGGGATACTTGACTCTAACAAAAATATGCACTTTAAAGCTTATTAAGCTTTAAAGTGCATATTTTCATCACAAGCGGATCCCTAAATCTAAAAATGGTCTTCCCAACTCGTTTTTAAAAGACCTATCTAATGATACCCCATCGATGTAATACCTTCTTCAATTTTAATCAAATTTTCAGGTCTCATTACATTGTGGCGAAGTTTATAACCCACAGGAAGTAATGGAAATGTTGAAATTTAAACCCAACAGAATTGGACACGGAATTTGCATTCACCCAAGCTGTGGGGGCACTGATGAAACATGGGCCAAGCTATGTCAATTAAAAATACCTGTGGGTGAGTAAATCTATCTAATACTTTTAAACAAGCAATTCTTGTGTATATCTCTTACTATTATAAAATTATAAAGTAGCTGTGTCAGTACATTGGAGATATTGAAAACAAACTAACCTAGATCGACTAATTAAGGGTTTCTGAGTTCAAATCTATGCTTTGTTTTTTTCGTGTCTGTTTATTTGTTTGTATATTTGTTCGGGGTTGGCGCAAAAACTACTGGACATATTCTATTCAAATTTTGTGAGTATAATCACTAACGTTCGGATTAAATTATATGATACATATAATCACATTATTTTCTTTAAGATCTAAGCAATAACGTAAAATGACTTCATCTTCACAAACTTCACAAGTTCTTATTTAGAAAACGCCGTCAAAAAAAAATACCGAGCGGTCATCCAGGTACCAACTGTTCCTTTAATTGAGGTATTATTACTACATCATAACAGTTATGACACAAATTAAGTTTGTACTTAAAGTTAAATGTCCGGTATAGCGCCTAGCTGGATAGTGCGTCAAAATATCAGTTCTCATGGCATTTTAGAGAACTTCACTTGACAAACAACGGACAAAATCTTTAGTGTTGTACCTGGTTGCAATATCGGATGACTGTTCATAAGCATTAAGCAATGCTTAGGGCATCACGTTTGAAAATCTGCGACGTTTAAATTGATTTTAAATCAATGTAATACCTTCTTCAATTTAATTCCTTCTTGTTTTATACATTTTCTAAGGTAGGTAAGGTACAAAATCATCTATGTTTTTGCAAAAAGTAGGTTTATTTATGCAGGCCTTGTTGTCATTGTTCTATAGTAATTATCTCGACTGTTTGTTTTCTAGGTTTCTAAAATTAATGGAATGATCTAAGTAAACACTGAACTAAAGCCTGCATAGAATATTAAAGTCTGTGTGAACATGAACAGTGTGTTAAGTCCACATAGTATTATGTGCATAGCATATTAAAAGACTATTTATTCCTAGGTTCTCATTTCAAGTCTTGTTAAAACATTTTACTATATTTTTTATTTATCATAAATCATCCATAGTAGGTAATATTATAAAGCTGAAGAGTTTGTTTGTTTGCACGCAGTAATCTCAGGAACTACCGAATTGATAAAATCGTTTTCTATTGGGTAGCCCATTTATCGAGGAAGGCTATAGGCTATATAACATCACGCTACGACCAATAGGAGCGGAGCAGCAATGAGAAGTTGCGCGGGTCAGCTAGTACAAAATATAACAGATATTTATAAACTACTCTAAATTATAAATATAATAATATTAATATTTACACATGGTTGGCAGCATTGCCACGTTGTATAGCAATGATGATTCGCTGAGCAAAGTACCTACAGGCCAGGCTTCTGGTCACGTGAAGCGTCTAAGCGGTTTACTCAAAATTTATAAAAAGATCGTGCACTAGGACCCTATGACCCTCTTCTACTCTAAACGGCTCAAAAACATAATCTCCGACAAGATTGTATTTGCGTCATTTGGTAGCCTCCGCCGATGCGGTAGCAACGCTTTGTTGAAACTATGAAGCTGGATGCATCTTATTTAAGTATCATTTGAGAAATAACTGTACATACTCATTACAACACTGGGGCACTTAATACGGTGGTATCATATAATTTAAAATAACCTACTATACCATCAGGAGTATGGCCAGGGGTATGGTGGTATCTAGATTAAATTTGGCACAGAGATAGATGATAGACTTATATTTATCCGGAAAAAAAATAAATATAAGATAAACTTAATTATTTTTCTCTTATTTCAGAGGTATGTCTAACAAGTAATGTGAACAGCAAGTCAACTCCTGACTATGAATCTCATCATTTCAAGCATTTATATGAGGCTGATATTCCAGTTATATTATGTGTAAGTATAACTTAAACTTAACCTTTGGAAAATCTATTAGGGTGAGTGTACACTTTAGCATTTACTAGAGCGTTACAATGTAATGTAACGTTCTTACGAATGGTACAATACAGGCAAATCTTCAGTTTCCTAAAGCATTTCCATGTGATGTAACGTTCTTGCGAATGCTCGACGCTGTGTTCGACGTATTCTCTGTAATATTTTTTTCTGTCTTGCATACACTCCTATCACCCACGCTCGTGCCTTTGCTCGTGTTACACCAAAACGCCTGTTGGTTTTGAAATCAGGTATGTTCGACGTTCTGTTACTAGTATATGCTCAAGTGTATACTCACGCTTAAAAGAGACCTCTATTCAATGAGAAGGAAATTTGTAAGGAATCCCTTTAATAAAACTGCTTTTCTCAGAAAGGCCTGTGTGTCCCTGTAATTTAAAATATGGTTGAAATCATCTATTTAGATTACTCTTAAATTTAATCTTGATACTTGAAATACCTACTGTTTATCCTCCAAGCCCAGTGACTGATATTACGTACCTACGTACATTATCTAGACAGCTTTTATCTACCAAAAATTTCAAAAACAGTAAAGAAATTACAATACTCCTATTGATTGAGATATTCTCGTTTTTATCTTGTAGGTAATCTTAGAAATCTTATCTAAAATGTAACACCACTCTTACCACACTCACTTTTCTGACAAATTAAAACGTACCTACCCACATTGTTCCCCTTCGCCGCCGTTTTGTCCCAAAATAGACTGCAGACTGTGGCTATCTCCAGTTTCTTAATCTTAGTAAAGGAAGACAGAATTCGCGTTGTGATCTGCATTCCCTTTGTTACTGCGGTTTGCACAAGAAATTAAATTCAGAATTCATAGAATGGTTTCTATGAATTCTGAATTTAATTTCTTGTGCAAACCAGTATTGTCGCTTACAATTTGCGGCCTGTCTTGGACTATATAAAGCCGATATTTTCTTAGCTAGAAAAGCCCAAGTAAAAGTGTATGTAGTAGGTAGTAAGTAAACTAATTGATTATTTTAGATTTTTATGAATTCATTTACTATTGTTTTTTTTTCAGACTGATGATAAAGGCGTCTTCTCTACATCTTTGTCTCAAGAGTACAGGATATGCGCTGAAACCTTTAATTTGACCACTTCGAAATTAGCGAGACTTGCTCTAAACGCGTGCCAGTATATATTTGCTGACAACACTCGAAAAACGTTAAATGATAAACTGCTTAATTTTATTAATAAAAATGCTTTGTAATCATATATCATATCAACCCATATGATGGCCCACTGCTGGGCACGGGTCTCCCCAGTAGATCCTGGGGGTAATTGCCATAATCGCCACGCTTGGGGAGCGGGTTGGCGATCGCAGTAAGGCTTGAGGACGCTGCTGCCCGTCCTCCGGAGTGAAATCCCTGAGTCGCCTTGACGACACCCACGGGAAGAGATGGGGTGGTACTATTCTTAAGCCGGCACCACACGGCAAAATACTTATTAAATTTTAATGTTTCATGTAGTTGCTTATCACACATCAATACAGGGTATATAAAATAAAATATATTTTCATTTGAATTTACTAATTTATTATTTACAACTTACCTAGTAAACTACAAAAAAAAACATGAACATATTTACATCAGGTGGTTGTCTTACTATATATATGTATAGTCCAATTTGTTCTGCCTAAGGCACCTGTCCCACCGACAGCGAGAAAGCGAGTTATGATTTTATATATATTGCGAAATATATCTAAGTACTGTACGTTTCTTGAGCGGAAATCGCTACTCGCTTCTGGCTCATCGTTGTTGGTGGGACAGGTGCCTAAACCCGGCATGCAAATATATTTTACAGCAAGCAACAGTATTAAGAATTACAATTTAAAAACTCTGCCACAGTTTAAAGGCTTTTTTTCCACTTTATTAATGTTTTGATGAACTGATTATATGGTAAGTTCTTAATGTTTTCAGGTAGGTATTCTAATAAATTGAATATGTATCACATATTAAACATTTTTTTTTTACAATTCTGTTTTCGGAATTTTTGGCAACACAATTCTGTCTGGATCTCGAGTATTTCTTAAATAAGTATCTTCAGTTCTGGTAAACATTTCCGTATTTAGTTTGACGCTTCAAATATGTGCATACATAATAGCGTAAGAAGATGTAGTTTTTGGAATAGGAATTTGAAAGATATCCAGGTAGCTGCACCCCAAAATGCTCTAATACACTTCTTTTGAGTAATAAATGCCATATTAAGGTCAGTGGGATTACCCCACAATACCAGACCATAGTTGTTGAACTATGGTCTGGTATTGTGGGGTAATTCCTGTAACTAACGCTACATAGCCATGAATAGCCGGTTTTTTATGGTTTACCTTCATAAAAAATATACTTAGTGGCGACAAACCCTTCCCAAACCAAAATGTATTACATAAAGTCGGATACAATGATACCGACATAATAATTATGAAAATAAAAAAAAAACTTTATTAAAATGATCAGTTTTAACGTTTAAATCATGGAGATAGAGTAAAAACTATCTCTATGCGTTTATATACTCAAATCGATCGAAAAAATAATCGTAAATTACTCTGTCAGATCGATTCTATCTATCAGACTTGGATCGTCGGCTGTGCGCCTGATACTATGTTAGAACTATTACGGCCTGTTGGTCTAGTGGTTAGTGACCCTGATTGCTAAGCCGGAGGTCGTGGATTCGATCCCCACCCAGGATAAAACTTTGTATGATGAGTTCAGTGGTTTATTCTGGGTCTAGGTGTTATTTATTAATAATATGCATGTATTTAGAAATATAAAGAGTTGTCTGGTTTCCATAGTACAAGCTCTGCTTAGTTTGGGGTCAGATGGCATTGTGTGAGTTATTCTAACATATTATTATTTTATTTTATGAAGGGACCACCACTACATACTAATATTGCCAGCTAAGTTTGCGTGTCTGATGTTGGCGCGTAAGCTGCACACATCTCTAATTTAGGTATCGGAGGGTATGAAGAGAATGACGTCGTCCCTGCGCTGAATTACATTCGAATACAGCTTCACGAATGCAAACTTACGTGGCGCAAATTGTATTTCTACGCCATTTCAAAAGTTCCATCCTGAGGCGGGACCGGTCCAGCCAAACCAATAAAGGTTAACAAAAAATACATAGATTTGGTTATCGATTATTGCCATTACTAAAAAAAGGAAGAAGAAGCCAAAGACTGTTCTGAACTGTCAATCACATAACCTTAAAATTACAGTTCTGTTGTAGATTTTTGATTGAATTATTTTGAAGGCGGTTCAAAAAATTGTAATTAAGAATGACTGACCTATCTGACTATGCAAGCCCTAAAGCTTCGGATTCTGAACTGCAGGATTTCCTTGTCGCTGAAAAACAGAAAGCTCAATTTCATGCTCAGGTACCCACCTAGTACATGATTGCGATTTTGTGATCCTTCTTACATCATTATTGAATTAATGAGGCTATCTTATGCCTTTTGAAACAGTTTTCAGTGTTAATTATTTAGCAAATATTTATTTTTAGCATCAATATTACATTTATTTGTCATGATTCTGAAAACCTGTTCATTCTTCTGTTATAAGGTATAATACTACCAAGGAAGAAGCGTAAATAAATACTATCATAATAGGCAAAAATATACTTTATCTTATTGTTTGCCTAGGTTGACTATTATAGTTGTGGTTATAAGCCAACTGTTACTCCGAGTTCCAATTTCAATAAATACCTACCTACTATTTATTTTCAGGAATGGAATATTAAGATTTACATTTTTTTTCAGATTCATGAATTCAATGACTTTTGCTGGGACAAATGTGTAGACAAGCCTGGAACAAAGCTGGATTCTCGCACGGAGACATGCATCACTAACTGTGTAGAACGATTCATTGATGTATCTCTGCTAATTACAAACAGATTTGCACAAATGCTTGAGAAAGGAGGTGGAATGCACTGAGACCTCAATGTTTTAATAGTTATATTTGTTTAAAACCTCTACAAAGGTTGATCTGTAGATCAGTATAAGGAGAATTGTGCATTTTGGTTTGATCTGTTGAGAGAGTACATTTGGTTATTAGCTAGATCTTTGTTGTATAATGTACGAAGAAATGTATGGCTACATAAATTTGTTAATTAAACAACAATAAATTAAGGTAATTAAATAGTTTTATTTGTAAATTAATTTACAGATTCAGTTCCATTTTAGTTTAATTTTCCACTGCATGTTTAAAACATTAAAATATAATGATTTTTCTTAGTATTATTAATTCTTTACATAAACTAAATGCAGTGAATCATTTATTACATAATCTATTGGGGCATCTACTACTGTTATATTAAGTTAAAAGCACAAAATGCTGAGAGTAGAAGATAACTTTTTTTTATTTTAATGGGGCTGCAGCCCAAACACTCGAAGCCCAGTAGTATTTACAGATTGCTGGATTATAGTGTTGCTACAAACTGTCTAGTGTTTGGCCACACTGGTGCACTCCATGAGCATGTGCTTGGGGTGTTTCCTCACGTTCTATGGACTATTGAGTGTATCAAAGAAAATTTACATACACTAGGGATGTGTCGTTACGAGTTTTTGGTATAACATAACGTTGCCGTTATGACAACGCCCATAACGTTATCATAACTATCTATTTTACGTAACTATCTATATTCCACGCAATAGTAACTGATCAAGAAAGAACCAAGTTACGTTACGGTCACGATTAATATAAAGAATATAGCTATAAAATGAACTCCCCTTCGTACTTTTTCCAGGCTTAGGACTGGCTGAAGCTGAACAGATCTGACATATAAAGTTTGATTTGAAGATTGCCGGTTGTTGTCTTAAAACCAAATGAATTTTTACAAATATTATACATGGCTTTTTTATTTACAATGTCCGTTTTTTCAAAAAACTCCCACAACACACAAGAATTAAATTTGTGTACGGCCCTAATGAACATACAAATATCAAAAACGAAAGACAGAGATAGCTGCAGTTTGTAACGTGCGTTGCTGCGTTGTCAATATCACGGTATACCTTTAAAGTGCACGCGAGTCGCGACCGGTGCGGATGCGGAGCAACGCGACGTGGCGTTATACCTTGTTACAGAATATAGATAGTTATTAAGTAGCGGTATAACTATCTATACGTTATGTAGTGAATAGACGTTTCCATAACGCTCTATACGTTATAACGCTCATGCCTAACATACACTAGCACAACTAACTGAGCAATACACATAGACATCATTCACTTACCATCATTACCTAGTCTGTAAGCTATGTAGTGTATGTTGTATGAAAGTTAACTACCTTATGTTCTCATAGTATTTAGTGCTTAAAGTAACTATATTAAGGTATTGCAATTTTGAAAAATTCTTACAGATAATACCTAACTTAAATATTTTTCAACTCATATAACAAACCAATGGTGCACCAATATTGGTCATGTTACTGACCAATCCTTGGACATTATTGGATAAATTTGATCAGTTGGACCAATACCATAAGATGCCCTCTAAAGTATGCCATTTATCTTCCAACTCGTCCCAGTTTGGTGTCAGTACGAGGGTCAGCAGTCACTGTTTGTACAGCAACTAATGCTTCATTGATCTTAGTCTGTAAATCTCTCAAATCTTGAACAAACAGTAGCTTCAACACATCAGAAGGTTGTTGGATAAGATTTACTTCTGTTTTTGGCGGGTCAGGATGTGGGTTGGTTTTTAATATCTTTGCTAAAGCTGATAGTCTGAATTTAGGGTCTGGATGTGGTCCCACTCCTGCCAGGGTTGAGACTCTTTCTACACCTGCTTTGAATGCTGGACTTGTAACTGGAATATAAATGTATTAATTAGATACATGATTTTAAAAGCTAATTTCAAAATTTTTTGGTTAATGCAAGAAACAATGTAATGAAGTCCTCATAGTACATTTTCTTATTTCCAAGAAGTTTGAATTTTTAAATCTACCGTATCCATAGAGTCTAACTAAAACTGTAACTTTTTCTTTTTGCTGGTGGGTTTAAATTGTTGTAAATTTACAATTGTTAAGATATGAATGTTTTATCAATAGTAGATTTAACATTATGACTAACACAACAGCCTGTATCATAATACATTATATCACTTGGGAGATAGGAATTGCATAGCCTTTAGATTTAACTGTCTAACTGGCCTCTAAGTGGTGGCTTTAGCTCCATGCCTACCTTCAAACGTCCAAGATCTCATAGTTCCAAGGTTCGGTAAAAAAGACATACATAACACTGGATGTTTTTTTAGTATATATTACTTACAATCAAGGTTGTCCAGAGGATTTGAAGAAACTACATTGGGTGCAGCTTGCTTAGGTTGCTCCACTTTAGCATTCTTATATTTGTCAACTGAAAAAAATATTGTGCAATACTTAAATTAAACTGATATTTTTTTTCCACATTAATCATTGATTAAAATAAGTTACTAGAGACAATAATTATACACAATATATAAATGCTATTGAGAATACAATAAGTACAAAAGTGTATTCCAGCCTTGGTAGATAGATAATGATCTAGTAAAGTGTTGGTTTTAGAATCGGGTTGCACTATTTTGTAGCACCTTCTCCATCGTTGAATTCTCTATACTCTGTTAATTGTAAGGAAACTAAAAATTTGAAAATCTGTTAACAAACCATTATCAGCATATTCTAATCGCACTGCATATGAAAGAAGCCAGTTCAGTTGCTCATTGGGTGTGCCTCCAACAGCAGGGCTAACCAAGTCATTCTGATAGGTAATATATGCGCCTATCCATTCATCTTTGTCCACATTCCTCAGTCCTTCCCGCTCTTCAATCTTGTAGTGTCTTATTTTTTGGTCTTCCAGCCACAACACTGCGCTTCTATATTCTTTTTCATCTGGAAATACAAATAAATAATAGGTCGACGCTTAAGAATGCAGTAAGCGGTTGTAACGATGTTTGATACGACATTTACCATCGCAATTGAAGAGTTCTGGGTTGGGATGCCCCAACGCACTTAATTTAAGTTTGAATATATTACTCATACTATTGCTTTATTGTTAATCGGCGAGTTTTTCGATAATAACCTAAAATTCAACAATATCGCTAAAATAAAAGCAACGAATGAATGGAAGGAATAAAATGAATGAAAACAGTATAACTTTTAAAGAAGAAGAAGAATTTCTGTCGTCTATGGTCGTCTGTCATTAAAACGAGAGTTGCCATAACACAAAATATTTTTATCTCAACTGGTAGTTCTGAGGGTTCTGAGTTTGACAATAAAATGACATGACAGATGAATGACAGGCAAAGTGATCAAAACAGCTGACTGGGCTGAGCAAACTCTCGTTTATTACAGACTGATTAATGGAGTTTGTGTATTCCAAATGTTACTACATTACGATTGTGGCTTTTTAAATTTGCGGAAATCTTTTATTAACTTATAAAATAACCTACGGTGCCTTAAAAAGGTCACGGCCGCCCGGTCACCTCTGAGCCCGTAACCGACTTGTTTTTGTGATTATAAAAAATAACACGTCCTGTGTTTGTAATATATATAGTCAGACATTTAAATAATTTATACCATAAGGCGCAATATTGCCGACAAGAACCATGTCTTGGGTCAAAGAAAACTGTGTTTCTTTCTTTCAAATGTTTTGTATTAAAGTTGTGAAGACTGGTCGTGTACCCCGGCATATAGCTTTTATTATGGACGGGAACCGTCGCTTCGCGAAAAAAAATAGCGTCGACACTAGTGCTGGACATTATAAAGGTTTCGATAAGCTATCTGAAACATTAAAGGTTAGTTAACGAATTTTCATAGGCATTTGAATGGTCAATGAAGTCAAGAACCAATGCTTCTAAAACTAATGCTTTTTTAAAATTGTAATAGTTATTTAAATCATTATAAGTTATAATATTATTCAGGGTTTGAAATTATCATGATTATAAGGTAATTGGGTAGTTGACTACAAGAAAAAAAAAATCTCTAACACACTCATCCAAATATCCATCACAGGATACACACATACATCACATGCATCAGCTCAAACCTGCTAGTGTGGTTTATAGTTTAACAGTAAGGAACCCATAACAAACAGTATCAGTGCCATACCTGCTTGTCTCTTCATTTAAATGTACAAAAAAAAACTTTAAACCAAGCTATTTCTATTCCTTATTAATACTTTACTTTCAGATTGGGATATCCCTTCAATCAAGTTAACTTCTGGCAATTTCAAGTATTTATTATACACTTGAACTGCCCAAAGTCTTAATCTTACAAATTTCAAATATCTTTACGAAATAAACTAAATAAGTATGATAATGATAACACTCAGTTTACCACCAATTGCCCATCAACAATGCAGATGGCCAAGTTTTCAAATGAGTCTGGATGGGAGGGGTCCAATTTAATAAAGCTTTATTAGTTCTAAATGGTTGCAATACTTGTAATCAATGTCTGTGTTCATTAAAGACTTATGTGTTTATGGGCTCCAGTAATTATAACTTTTTTTTCAGTGGTGTTTGGATCTTGGCATACCAGAAGTAACAGTGTATGCATTTAGTATTGAAAACTTCAAGAGGAGCAAGGAAGAGGTTGATGCACTAATGGATCTAGCAAGAGACAAGTTCCAGAGACTTCTAGAGGAAGTGTATGTAATATTATTGCTTTAAATAATCAACTATGGGATTCCCAATGAGCATCAATTTTTTATACATAGTACCACTTTAAAAACTGAATCAATATTGACCTTCTCATTCTTGAGGCTATCTTATATACCTAATTCTATAGTCAAAATCAGTAAACAGATAGCTCAACTCTTGCATGGTCACAACAGATTTTCAAAACTGTTTACTTTAAAAAAATATTAGGTTGCTTTATGGTTTAAGTCCTTTATCCTTTACGATTTTTACAAAAACAGTAATGGCCAGACCAAACAACCAAACCAACATTTTGCCCCATATTTATGGAACCTTCTATCTCTTGTACTAATTTGTATGTACCCTACTGCACCATTATGGCAGTCACACAGTATATATTTTAACAATAGTCCATGTGACTTCCGTATTGTGGTTGACGACCCTGACCACTGGTCATATGTGTTGCATACATAATGGAAGAAAATAAAATAAAAAGCATCCATTTACAAAAACTTAATGCCTAATTACTCTATAAAACGTATTATGTAAATGGTTTATTTTTATATAACTTAACTGCTATATGGTAGAAAACAAAATAAAAAAGGTAAATGTCTGGTTTATATAGGTACCTGCTGTGAATGTTTCAATGACAAATGGGTTAATATGTTACTTCAAAACAAGTCTGTTAACGTTTTTTATATAGACTATTTAAGTGAAAACATGTAATATTGTATTACATTAGTAATTGCTTGTACGCAGATGGTTACGCTATACAATTGCAGCATGTGACAATGAAATAATTACATGTGTTAATGAATAGCTCTGCAGTCCCTAGCCCTCGATTAGGGTAATGCGAAATCGGCTTTTGGCGCCCATACCGCCTTCCACGTAACATTTTTACATAGCTGTCCCGCGCAACTTCGTCTGCGTAAATTTTCCCCGTTTTTGCAACATTTCTCATTGCTGCTCCGCTCCTATTCGTCGTAGCGCGATGTTATATAGCCTCGATAAATGGGCTATCCAACTAACGGATTTTGATGCGGTTTTTACTATTATTTAGATATTTTTTTATGAATCTATACTAATATTATAAAGCTGAAGAGTTTGTTTGTTTGAATGCGGTAACCTCAGGAACTACTGATCCAAATTGAAAAATTCTTTCACTGTTGGATAGCTTAAGGTAACAGATAGGCAGTCAGACAGAGTTACTTTCATAAATATAATATTAAGTATGGAATATTACATATCTTTTATATTTGTATTTTTTTTTTTTTAGTGAACAAATAAACGAATGGGGCGTACGAGTGCATGTTGCTGGTCGATTATCACTTTTACCTGAAGATTTGAAAACACTTGTATCTAAGGCGATGTTGGCTACGAGGCATAACAATAAACTGCGACTTAATATTGCATATGCTTACACGGGTGAATTAATTTACTTAAATTAATTATATTTAACGTATGTAACTAATTCATATAAAAACCTCTTGGTGATTGTTGGAAGCCTCCATACATGGTTATGCTCGAAAGACATAGACACATTTATATAAGAAATTATTGTTTTCACACGCCGAATACTTGAAGTTTGAAGTCAAACTATTTGACGTTGATGGTTGATTAGTCTATGTATAGACCAGAGGGAGGATAGATGCATATGTACCTACGTTTAAGTTTCGTGAAAATTCGCCTAGTTGTGCTTGAAAGAGTAAGAAACGTTGCGTTGCGTGTATAATATTAGTAAGCACTGTTAGCAAAAACTCTCTTAACTACAAAAAGTAAATAAATAAATAGATATTGCTTTAAACGAGTTTTATAATTATTATGTATTTTTGACAGGGAGGGATGAAATCAGTCGCGCAGCGTCCCACATAGTTGATGGAGTGAAAAACAATGAAATTTCAGCACAGGATATTGATGATGAACTTGTTACACAAACGTTAGAGCTTGGGGAAGCAGAGCTGCTAGTTAGAACATCGGGCGAAGTGAGATTGTCGGATTTTATGTTGTGGCAGGTAAAATACCTTATCGTTTTTTGTTAAAAAAATCCAGCGGATCTAGTACAAAATTCACAAAAAGTGTTCGCCGCTAATAAATTACATTCCATCTAATCTATAATTGAAATTGAGTTTTATAGCATATGATTAAGTACTTATTCAATTCTTGTTTTTCAATTTTAAAAATCAAATTAGTTCTAAAGTAGGTATTCATATAGTGAGGTTTATTTGTCGCGACGGTTTAGACCGACACGGATTTCACTGCAATTATGATCTAATAGAACCATAATATGTCTTGTTATAATAAAGGCCATTGAAGGCCCACATAATGCTATGCCTATATTCTCATTAAACCTATTCTCGTTGTTCCGAAAACCATAAAATGTTTTTACCTTAAAATATTGACGGGATTAAGACCCGTAGTATACAACAATTAATCAAGCGGCGGTAGAGCTCGCGGGTTCGAATCCTACCGATATGAGCCTACTCCTAACACAAGCCTTTGAGCTTAGCTGGAGGGGATAATAGGATTGCTGGTAATGTAGTAGTGGACTCACAATCCCGCAATACTAGTTATATTAAAAAAAGAAAACAATTAAATTGGAATGGTTTTTGCTTTTTTTGAAAATTTGTTGTCATTTTGAAGCGTTTTATTTCCCTTATCCGGGATTTTTAACGTTAAGTATTAATATCTGGTTCTATTTCAGGTATCGAATACAGTCCTATATTTCTCGGACGTCTTGTGGCCAGAGTTCAGTATTTGGAACCTTATGGCGGCGATCATTCATTTCCAACGACATGCACCTCCCCCCAAGGGGGTAAAGCACATTAGTGAAGCTAAACAGCAGTTTCTGGAGAAACTTCGGGATCAGAGATGGCAACAATTGGAAAAAGTCATTAATTGTTCATAGTTGTTGATTATTTTTTTCGTAAAAATAAATTTAGTTATTTATTGGAAATATAAATACTTGTTAATATTATGTGTTGTTTTCTTAAAAGATTCTATGCGAATGGATCGCCTTGCGAGGCCTATGCTCGAGGAAGGCTTACTACTTAACATCACGCTACGATCGATAGGAGCAGAGCAGCAATGAAAAATGTTGCAAAAACGGGGAAAATTGACGATTACGAAGTTGAGCGGGTCAGCTAGTTTAAATATAAAACTTTCAATTGTCCCGAAAGCATAGGTAAAACACATAACCCTCATCCTCAGTTGGGTCTAAATTACTTACCTTTATCAACACTGTAATTTATCGCTTTTTCACACAAAAACAACTGAATTGATTTTGATGAAAATTGACTGTAATGTAACTTATACATCAGAATAGCACACAGGCTATAAAAATCAAACACAACGCAGGCGGAGCCGTGAGGATAAGCGATATATTATAAAGTTTAAATAAAACTCGTTATAAAACTTAAAATAGTCATATAATTATTATTACTACATCGTTGGTATTATTGCCGTTACTATTGATTGCTTTACGAAAATGACCTATATTTTTATACGTGAAAGTTCACTTTCCCTTGATAGTGTATTTGGAGTATATTTTCGTTGGGTCATATGGTTCCCATCTAGAGGCCGGGAAGATATGTTTATTTCTCTCATACCAGGATCTGTAAATAAATAAGAAATAGTTAAGGAAAATGCAAAACATGAAAAACCTAACTAAGGTGCGACTTATTTTGATTGAGAACATTCTATATTTCGGTAAAGGAAACTCAATTGTTGGTAGGTACAATACAATTAAAGTTCATAGCTATTTGTATGCATAAGTCGACTAGTCAAGAAGGGAATTCGGAACCGGTCGGCTTCCAAGGTGTAAAGTTGCAAGCGAATATGAACCATAAATTACAGCACTGTACTTAGCATCTAAATTGTTTTTAATGTAGACATAATAAAATACGTTTTATGTTACGTTACTGCGGAAGACCCGTTCTTTGTGACACATTTAAAGTTAACATCTTAATCCTAAGATAATATAAATCCAGTTTTCCTCATCAAAAATCATGTCTCGAACTTAGATGAACAAAAAATGTCATTACGTGTTTTTCACAAAAATTTTTTTTAAATTAATTTGCGTTTTGTTCTTCTTGTCGATTTAGGTTACGGCGGTTATTCTCAACGGAGACTAGGCAACTGAACAGGATATATTTTTTTTTTACAAGGAATTAATACATTTCTGTGACGAAAATGGTTGGTTATGCGCAGACGTTAATAAATTAGGTGTTAAAAATAAAACTGGAGATATGTCTAATCTTGACAATTATAGACCAATATCACTGGCGACTGCGATTGGCAGGATATTTGATGGCTTACTTAATATTCAATTAAATAAACACCTAGATTTGCACGATAACCAATTTGGATTTAGACCTAATTTATCGACTGAAAGTGCGATATTAAGTTTAAAACATACCATTAGATACTATGCTGATCGCAAGACGCCTGTCATTGGCTGTTTCCTCGACCTATCTAGAGCTTTTGACCTGGTTTCTTATGGAATTTTGTGGAATAAAATGCAGAAAATTAATATACCATCTGAAATAACCAATATATTTAAATATTGGTATGGAAACCAGGTCAATAGTGTTAGATGGAACAATTGTGTTTTTTCTGAATCGTACAGGATGGAATGCGGGGTGAGACAAGGGGGGCTTAGCTCGTCATCGCTTTTCAACCTGTACGTGAATGATTTGATCGTCACACTGAGCAGTCAACATGTAGGTTGTCATGTGGATGATGCATGTTTGAATAACCTTAGCTACGCTGACGACATGGCGCTGCTGAGTGCGTCGGTCTGTGGTATGAGGAAACTAATCTCCATTTGTGAATCCTATGCGGCTAGCCACGGCCTGATTTACAATGTCAAAAAGAGTGTGTGTATTGTTTTTGGGATTGGTGGTGTCAAAATGGTTAGAGACTTACCAGATATAAACCTCAATGGCACTCCATTATGTAGAGTACAAGTGTGTAAGTATCTTGGCCACCTGATAACGGCCGATCTCAAGGACAATGTCGACATTGACAGGGAACGAAGGGCACTGTCTATTAGAGCAAACATGATTGGTCGTAGATTTTCAAAGTGCTCCGCTAAAGCTAAAATTACTCTTTTTAAAGCTTACTGCACGTCTTTTTATACGCCTTTTACAATAAAAAATCGTACAGTGCCCTCCGTGTCTTGTACAATAATGCTTTCAGAATGCTGTTAGGGCTGCCCCGACGCTGCAGTGCATCAGGGATGTTTGCCGAAGCACGCACAGATTGTTTTTATGCAACGATTCGCAAGAAATGCACATCCCTGGTGCGCAGAGTTAGGGCCAGCTCGAACAGTATTCTAAAAATGATTTCTCTAAGACTGGACTGCCCATACATGAATCGGTGTGACCGTATTCATATGGAGTACATCCGGTAGTATTTTATGATTGTTTTATTACTAACATTAGTCTTTAAGGTATTTGTTATATTTCAATATTGTTTTACTAACACTAAATGGATCAATGGTCTGAATAGATGATATTATTATTATTATTATATACTATAGTACAAGACATAGAGCCTGGACTGCGCCATACCCTCATAAAATTTCTCACTTTCTAGAAGAAAGACAACACGACTGTGAGGCCACCAGTCTCTAGTAAAGTGACATGACATAGACAAACGTCTATGACGTGGGCCAATCCGATTTCTAGAAAGAGACAACTACTGGCCGCTCAATTATTTTCTCTCTCTCACGCTTTGCAGCCTGTTTTTACAAAAGGTAGAGCGCAGGTCAGTCTCTATACCTATGTTGTGAACAAACAAGTCTATTCTCTGTTCCCTCACTATCATACTTCGTATTTTTTCAAGACAAGGCGCAAGTGCGTCGGCTTAATTTAGGTACTTTAACATTTTGAAAAAACGGTCCCCCATCTAGGTACGTGACGTGTTTTCATATTTTGAGTTGTCTCACTTGATCTACGTGTGCGATATATTTAATCGCAAAAAATAACTTGCTTTGATCTTATCATAACCTACAATCTAGACTGGCATTCATTACAGCCGGAGGTAGTTAGGTCATTAAATTAAAGGTCGACTGTTTAACTTGTTGTTTTAAAATAATGTTAGACTATAAACGATTTTATAGAACATTGTACAAGAGGTCAATGTACATATTGACCGCCATGTTAAGTTTATGTAGTACTGGTACAATGAGAGTACAAGGATACCTATAGTAGGTAATTAAGAAATCCTTGATCGTAAGGACGGACGCAGAGTGAATGTGATTCCGAGAAGAAAACAAAACAACTTTTATGGCTTTATAACTGTCAGGTTTTTCATTATTGTTATTTTATTTTCTATATAATTTTGGATTTCTTGTCTCTCTTTAGTTAGGCTGTCCCTTTCTAGAGAAAGAGAGATATTCTAAAAATAACCAATGTTATTTTAGTATCTCTCTCTCTCTATGTTGTCTGCTGGATACTAGATGAAACACATAAGTACTCGCATATAGAACCTAAATAGGAGAAAGCAAGAAGTCCGTTATTCAATGTACAAGTTGATCGAAAGTTAAGTAAGCATTTACACCTTCATTAATTTGTAGAAGGATAACTATTTTGCAAAAAATGTCACACCCTGTCGTATATCAGAATTAAGATTCCGGTTCTATTTCTAATCCGACTTTATCAGATTTCGACCTGTTATATTATTAGAGTGGGAATTAAGAGTAGGTATTTATGTTTGCGGAGACACTAGGCACAACACCAGCGGCGTAGCGTCAAACTTGAATCTTTAGAAAATCACTACATACAACAATATTATTTATTATTATTTTTAAATACGTAAGTATTACCAACATACATTTACAACTCGTGGTAACGAAACCATAAATTTAGAATTTAAATCAAGCAACGCCATCTATTAGGCCAAGTAGACATATCACAATATTAATAATTGTTAATATTTAATGTTATTAAATACGTAAGCATACATTTACAAATCGCGGTAACGGAAGCGAAACCATATCTCGAATTTAAATCAAGCAATTAAAGCTTAAGCATAATCATTTTTCCCGAACGTTCATCCACGTAGACCGCCCGGCCTGTGCCGAATTATGATGGCCCAAACATGACATGGTATACCTAGACCGGCCACAAGTTCTATTACAAATGAAAATGCTTTTTTTTAATGAAGTAATGTAATATTACTAAAACTTATATGTACATATTTATTAAAGTCTCAGCAAAACATTCTATTCAAAACGGCCACCTTTAGCTTTTATACAGGCCTTTAATCTGTCGGGGCAGGAATCTATGTATTTACGCACTGTTTCCATGGCAAATTTCGCCACTGCTTGCTCCAGAGATTTTTTAAGAGACTCAATGTCGCTGTGTCCTTTTTTGTAGTCTAAAGGGTTGAGGTCTGGGCTAGATGAGGGCCAGTCTTCAGCTCTTATAAAGTCTGGAACGTTGGTTTCAAGTCAGGCTTGGGTAGTTCGTGCCTTGTGGCCAGGTGCAGAGTCCTGCTGGAAAGTCTCTGTACATTTTTAAACAGTGTATTGCTGAGAGGTTTCACAACACGATCCAAGACTATCTCATAATACACTTTGGCTGAAGTTTTTAGTCCTTTTTCACAAAAATGTATCTTTGTGGCGCCTTGATAAGACACGCCCCACCAAACCATCACTGACGCAGGATGATGACCACGCTATACCTTTCCGACCACTTGAGCAGTTTTTTTTTCATGTTTTTTTCCTTCGCCTGCGTATCGCGACAGAAGGCGTTTTGATCGATCCACTCTTTTTTATGTCGACGATAAGCACAGAGCTTCAGGAGGCCAATTCACGTATTTTAAGCAGTACAGATGCAATTAAGTTTCGATTAACTAAGAACACTTGGGCGATCAAGACGAATCTAACGACGCGACGTCATAATTGTATAAATCCGTTCAGTGGATTGTGAGATATCAGGTAATAAAGAATATTACATACATACATACATACAAACATACATTTATACATACAAACATGCATTTATACATACAAACATACATACAAGATACGCGCGAAAAACATAACCCTTCCTTACAGTCGGATAAAAATGGCCGTTTTAATCGAAACTTAACTGCACTGTTTTAAATATTGTGAATTGACACCCCCAGGTCTTGTTTCACGCAATAAGATTTTACTTCCTTCCTAATGTTCTTTAATCCTAAATTCTAGCTTTAACAGCATTAACAGCCTTTGTAGTTCTAACAGCACGCGGCCGCCCCGATCTTTTATGGTCTTCGACAGAGTAAGTGTTGTTGTATCTGTTGATATTACGATATACGAACATACGGCTGGTACCAAGCTTTTGAAGTGTCTGGAATATGACCGATGGCTCCATACCCACTTTGTGCAAGGCGATCACTGCAATCCTATTTTCTTTAACACCCCAATCCATATTGTAATTTTTATTTTCCGCTGTTGCTCAGCCAATTTTGTTGTTGTTTCAGCCGCCCTCTATATTAATTTTGCTGGGTTGTGTAGCCCGTTTAGGAGACTGGATCATGCGCCATACAATTGTAGACATATTGCCATTATTAGCCCAGCAATTAGTTGCCAATAGTGTCGCCATAAATTGACGTAAAAAATGGCCCGTTTAGACGCCCCTTAAAGCAACTCTTACCGTTGCTGTATAGATGTCGCAGCCATATCATAGAACACGCCGTATCAAAAAACGTCGCCGTGATGTAATGCGGCTTTTTTTATTTCAGCAGGATTTCAATTCTGGCCGAATGAACACTTCGCGTTTATCAAATCGGCTTAGTAACGTTAGTAATGTTATTGTGAAGGTGTGAATTGTTATTGCGTAACAATTTTGATATTTAATTTAGGTATATGTTAATACATCAATATTATTTATATTGTTTTAATATCACGAATTTTGAAATTAATCGCATTTTAGGAAGCATTCGATCCCGCTAGAGACTATGGTGCCTCTTGCGTAGTTGGCTAGTTCCCGTTGATATTGGTACGATAGTAACCGATATTGGCCAGGATGATATTAAAAGTTACAGTTTGATATAGGTTCTTACCTCAATAATACTTTGCCAGCATGTGAATCCTGTTTTTCTTGTGTGGCGTCGTTGACCAATCTTATATCATCAGAAGCATCGAATTGAAATAGGGGACCACTTTTACCTCTTGCCTAAAATATCAAACATTAAAATACGGTTAGAACGAATATTTATATCTATAAAGGATTTATATCTACAGTGCAACTTTTGCCATACATAGCTGGCATATTTTTTTTTGTCTATTCGCCAGAAGTGAAGCCAGGTATGATTGTATTTTAGTTTAATTATAATATAAGAAAAATAGGTAACTACTACTACAGTAGGATCAACGTAACATTCTGGTTCAGGTTCTTATCATTTTCGCGCATGTCATAGAGATGCGACCCAAAAATTACTTACGAAAACGATTAATTATGTTTAATCGATTAAAAATATGTACTAACAAAATTTTAATTAAACAATATAAAAATACTATTTAAATTAGTTCATAAAAGTTTAAATTTAGAACAGTTATAGTAAATATTAAAGAAACTATGAAAAACAATTTCTTTACGAAAATAATCACAAAAAACATGACTTAGTAATACTAAATAAGACAATGTAATGCGTAATCGCATCTCTAATTCTCTTGGTTTAGTTACCGCCCCCGCCCCCCGCTTCCTGTCACCATTTACTTCCAAAAAATGCATCTGAGCAACCACTTGTCGCCTACGTCAGTCCGGCCTAGTTACGTTGATCCAACTGTAGCAATTTATTATTCCCTATTTATCGTTGTTCGGTTACGGTTGGTAGACTTGGCTCTAACATTTATTAGCCTAGGTTTCATTTGTGGGGAAAGGAAAAAATCATGCTAATAGTTTGCATTAGCCTTTTTTATCTTTTATAGCGTGCATTGTCATGAGAACCAAATGTGTGTGCCAAATTTCAGCTTGATAGCTTCAGTGGAAGTGGCTGCAATGTTGATTGTAAAATTTCAAGACATGTACATACAAGTGAAGTTAAATAAAAACTTTTAAAACTGAGCAAGTACATATTGGGCCACACACAATGTAGGGTTCCGTAGCAGTCCAGCACAATAAGTGGGTTATAAGAAGTGGGTTTTCTGTTGTTTTTGTTTCATCCTACTACTAATACTCATCTAATAAATTTTTAATGGAATTTGTACGAACTTTTTATTACTTATCACTTGGTCGGCTATTACTCGTAAACTTGTAAAGCCTACTTAGCTATGATAGTTTATTTGATTATATATACTACTACCCTGATTTTTTTCACATAATTTTGAGTATGGAACTCTAAAAATGATTGCTGTGGGAAATGCCTTGGCCAATTAGTTTTCTTATTTTTTGTTTTGTTTACTTTAATATTGTGGCAATTTAGGAATAAAGAAAATTAGGAAAATCCTAAAGAAATCATCCAAACAAAAAAAAATGTATAGGAATTGCCTACTTAGATTAGATTGGAGGTGGTATGAAGTAGGTTATGAAAAAACGAGAAGTGTTATTGCAACACCTTATTTTGAGATTCCCTGGAAAATCGGCTATATTGCCATGCTCAAAAATAAGAAGTTCACCATGTTGTGGCTCAGATTGACATTTTATTCTGGAATTGCCTAATTACAGGGAGCTTAATAGGATGTCTTTCAAGACTAATAACCTGATTCTCTTTCTTACATAATACACAATATTGTCTAGTGTAAAATATTTTGATTTCATACATACCTTGGTAACTATAAAGTCATAAAATGTATAATGGTGTGGCAAAATGAGATCTTCTTTGACATACATCAACTGGTCGGCAGACACAGTCTTTAGTTCACTAAATTCAGGCCTTAATGTATCCAGACATCTTTGTAGAAATTGGTATATAGAGTTTCCTGTAAAAGAAAGAAATTACATGACATCAGTTCTGGTTTCTTTACAGGTTAAGAGGAGTTTTATACAATTTATTTGTGGCAAATAAAGTTGTATTTAAATGTCTGGTAATTTTAAAAGATTGTCCAATGGTAGACAGAATGGTCTGGAACATAAGTGTAAATTGCATATTTAAGATGACTTGATTTTTTTCTTCCTTTTAATCCCCAACAAAAACACGTACTGTACCATAGTACTTTCTAAATTAATGAACCAATTTGATGATGATGAATGAACTAATTTTAATGAGCAATGAAATGATGAATCTGGATGTTTTTCAGCTTTGTTTGATGAAAATGAATGAACCGATTTTAATGAGTGATGATGAATCTTTATGGTTTTTAGCATTGTTTGGTGACAAAATAGGTACAGCCGTTTGGATAACCAACTTTTATCTTAATTGCTGGGGGTTCTTGAATGCACACATATTAGCTTATCTGAGCTTGTTTATCTGTTTCTTTACTAATAATATAAAATCTTATGTCACAGTGGTTATGTTTGAACTCCTCCGAAATATTTAGATGGATTTAAATGTTTTATTTTTTATATTTGATAGGTATTTTTTTTAAATCACCATTTTAGTATTTTTGTATGAATTGCTAAAGCGGGGAAAATTGATGCAGACAAAGTTGCATGGATCAGCTAATAGAATAATAAAAATATTACCTTTTTTCAAGGTTACATTTCTTCTATGTCCAGAACCATCCCAGTAACTGAAAGTAACAGTGATAGGTTCATCCTTGAGGCTTGCTTGTGTCATAACCCATTCAAGTCTGAGTTCCTCTCGTAATTTGAGATCTGCCTCTTCCCTTTCTCTATCTGGTAAGAATGATGTATCCACATCAGGATTCTTTTTTATTTTTTTCAATGACTGTAAATAAATTAATATAAGTTAATAAAAAGGAAATCTATTTGGACAGCATATGTGATTGGATGTTGTTTACTTAAATAGGATTCTATTTTGACACACTTTGATTAAACCTATCCAAAGCAATGCAACACACTCCAAGATACTCTAGTCTACGAAGAACATGAACAGAGACTGTGTCAAATGCTTGGGATAGGTCCTAGAATATACCAAAGTATTTTGTTTTGCTATCCAGACTTTTGGCAATAGATTGCATCATGTCTAATAGTGCATCTTCTGTCAATGCACCAGCATGAAAACCATGTTGATTAGATGCTATAATCTGGTTTTTGTTTAAAAAGATTTTTTTATGTTTATTCAGAATTCTTTCCAAGATATTAGATAGAGCAGGCAAGACTGAGATATATATTGTTGACACAGTTTCTATTCCCATCTGGATGGGAGTAGAGACTGTGTCAACAACTCGAATATGAAGGTGATTAATGGTACAAGGAAAGTATAGCACTTTTTTAGAAGTGGTGTAATGCTAGCCCAGCTGACAGCAGTCATGTTGCAGGTTTATTATAAGTGATTTAACTTCAGCCTTTCTTGCCAGAAAAGCAAGAGAGTTCACAGTAGAAGCAAATACAATCTGTTTGATGTTTGTTCATTACCCATTATGCATATTTTTATACTTACTGGTTCCCCTTGTTCCCTCCAACTTTTAAGATCTGGTTTCTCATCAGCTGATGATACATCATCATCCTCAGATTTATCATCATCCTCCTCCTCCTCTTCATTCATATCAAATGATAAGGCTTGGATCTGTAAAGAACAAACAACTAGGTCATCAGTCCATTTGGCTGTGGCTTATCCTACATATTTAAATAGGAGGATTTACATTTTATCAAGTTAAAGATTAATTTATAAGTCCCTCGCAGTCTTTGTAACTGATTTGAGAGTGTATACAATAATTAATGAGTAAATTATTAGCTGCAATAAAATTCTGAGTCACTTGTTTCAACCCATCTATCAATTCAAACAGTGATTACTTTATGACCCATACTTATTTTACCTGAAGTAGCCTGTGTTCCAACAGTGGAAACATCATAAGACTGATTATGCATGAATGTGCAATGTGCATACCTGTCTTTTCTGTTTGTTCTTTTGTGCTTGTTTAGCTTCAATCTCCTTTTGTCTCTCTTTTTCCTTTTCTGCTTTCTTTTGTGCTAGTTTTTTTTCTCTTTCTCTCACTATATGCTCCTGTTTAGCTTTCATTTCATCAAGAGTTACAAGACCAATGGTCGAACTCTTCAACTGCTGCTCAACAGCATCATAATGTGTTGCGAATTTATTCTCAATGTTGTCTATCTTCAAGTCCTCTTCTATTTTCTTCTTACGTAGCTCTATTTCTTGCTGGGCTTTTTCTCGTTTCTTCATCAAGTGCATGGCTCTACCAGCCTCGGAGGCAGCTCCTTTGTAATGCGCCATTATATTATTATTCCTTACGTGATACGCAGACGAGTGATACACTTAAAGATAATTCAGTTCGATGATCAGTAGCCTTGCTTTCTTGTTTTCACAAAAACCATTAAACTTTAGAAATCAACACAACAACAACACATCACACTATAAACACTACGCGTGACAATTTGTTTGACTGAATTAAACACAGAATAAATATAGAAATAAATGACATTTATTTCTACTCTATGGCGTAGTGTTGTCGCTCAGATTAGGTTAGGGATTGATGTGGTCGCGATGAGTGAATGATATTTTGTCTTTTTAGTCCAAAGAGAATGTAAAATAGTAAATAGTCTGTGGTTTTGTCAAAAAAAAATCTGCGCGCTGAAGAAATTTCTTTTGCCGGTTGATTGTAAATTGACGTTACGTTAGAAATTAGTTTACTCCTTGTGTTAGAATTTCTGAAGATCATGGATGAGACATTACTGTTCCCCTCGCCTAATTGGTTCCTGGTTTCCAATTTTGCTGTAAGTAAAAATGGATGGTTAGTTTATGGAGGGCCAAGTAAAAGCATTTGTGTATTAGAGCCCTATAACCAGGAAGACGGTGTGATATCAGGAAACCAGTCTTACAGAGCACATGTTGCCGTTAGAGGACACAATGAGAGGTAAGGATTGTTGTTTTGCTTACTATAATGCCAATTTTTGCAAAATTAACTAAAAACCGTATCAATTTGCAGAGTTGTAAGTGTGGCTATTTCGCCAGAGTTCCCAGAAAAAATGAATTTTCTAAGTGGCAGTGCTGATGGTAGTGTAAAAGAATGGGCTTTGGTGGATGTTAACAACAAGTATAAAATCAAAAGCACTCACAGTCATGATGTTCATTACAATGAAAAGGAGGTAAACATTCATTTAGTTTTATGCTATTTAAAATGTTACACACAAGAAACAATGCCCAACATTCGAGCCTGATTAGTGTAGAATAATTTTATCTGACTGACCCGCTACACTACCAAGGTGTAGGGTGTACATCGGTGTCAGAGTACATCTCTGACCTCTTATTACTAGTACAGTGGACAGGCCACCACTGACAACAACAATAATTTGACACTACCTTCGCGGATTATTAGTTGTAAGTGAGAAAATTATACATATTCTATTCCACATTTGAATTTTTTTTCACTTTGTATGGGTAAGCCAGGACAGTGTACTAGTACTATAGATGTCAGTGTGTATCTAATTCAATTGTGACACAGGACAAACATTGTGTGTGATCTCAGGTGGGGTGCACACGAAGCTTGTACCCAATTGCTGGATTAGACTTTTTAAAAACAGGAATGAATTTATCATTTTTATTATCATTGTAATTATAAAGTGTTTTAATCTATGGGATATTATTATCTATGCTTTTTACTGTACAATATTTGAAATTCAAATTGCACATGAATGCATTTCTATAGCTTCACAAACTATAAAAATATATTTTATTTCATTATAGGAAGTTGCAGGTGTGGGTTACAGTACTGAATCAATAGCTATAACTGTTGGTACATTTGGTAACATTGTGAAGTGGGACTTATTGTCCAATGTGTGTAAGACATATAACAAGTTTATGCAGAGCTTCAAAGTCACCTGCATGAGTTGTTCACCACATATACCATTAAATGTAGCTATAGGGACTAAACAGGGTGTCATTTTTGTACTGGATTTAAAAGGTAATTTCTTTAAGTATTGAATATCTAAATAAATTAAGATTTTGTTACATTTAAGCAACCTTGATCCCGAGTTGAGTTTATACAACAGCAAATACAACCAAGAAACATAGGTTTCTAGTCATATAAAGAATGATTAACATGCTGTTTTAATCACTGTAGTCAAAAGTATACTTCTGGGCTTATAAATCAAAGTGCATAGCATAAATGATTATGCCTTTTTCCAAAAATTTCTTTTTTTATGTGTATGCCAATAAAGATTCAGAAACATAAGAAATAAACTATAAATCAATTACGCAAGGCATGGGCGTACGCGTTACAGGGGAGGAGGGAGGGCAGCCGGCCCTTGAGTCAATGACTGGAGGCGCAAACGCGCTGCAACACGATTTTTTTAAACACATTAAATGTTCGGATGTACATAGTGCGTAGGTGGTTTTTTGTACTTTTGTTGCGCTATCCGCTCCTGAAATTGCGCCAATTCACTCCTCCAATTGCGCCAATTCACTCCTCCAATTCGGCAAAACTCCTGCAATTGCGCCAAATCGTGCAATTTACTCTGTGTCGCGCCCGTTCGCGTACATTCGTCGAAGTTTCCTCAATGATGTAAGTTCATGCTGTGTCCCTCCCCTCAGCTCGCGCATTGACATCTAACTTAACTTTGCGGTCCTCGATCATCTGCTTCAAAGTTCACACTGTGTTCACCATCTCTAGGGCTTTCCCCCTGCTCTTAAAAGGTAGCGCTGGGCCTCTTACTCGCGCAGTGGTTTCTAAGCTCACACTATGACCATCAACACTGTGACTCCAGAGAGACGGCCTTACCGTTCCAGCTCGCTCAATGGCTTCTTCGTTTGTTTTTAGGCGCACAGTGTACTCACTGTGCCCCATCTCCTTTACGCAGTGACACTTAAAATCGCTCAGCAGCCCCTGCTTGCTAAATAGTTCCAAAATTTTCACTGCGCCAGCGGGCGTTGTGAATTTTAAGTTCGACTTGGGCCCTGTTCGCGCAGTGACTTTTAAAACGTTGCTGTTTCCACCAACTCACAGGCGCTTCTCTTCCTTCGCTGTTACTTAAGATCGCGCTGCGGCATCCAGTCTCGCTGACTTAACCGCCGGGTTTCATACCGTAGACCACACATTCATACGGTTCGGCAGATTGTTCAGAAAACCGAAGAATCAGCCGCTGTGAATGGCTTTTGTGAACTACGAGAAAGCCGCCGACTACATGGAAACTTGGGTGGTTCTGGGTGCTCTGCAACAATTCCGTGTTAACTGGCGCTATATCGAGATACTGAGATGCCTCTATGACACCGTCACCATGACTATTTAGATACAGGACCATAAGACCAAACCAATAGAGCTGCGCTGGAGCTAAGCTGCTGGGTTTCGGGGATATGACATCCCCACACCTCGTGTGGGGATGTCATATCCCCGAAACCCTTCAGCAACGCTCTTGAGGACGTATTGAAGACACTGGACTGAACTGGAACCTTTGGTTTGCTGTCGACATCGTCATAGTAGCGGAATCGCTGAAGCAGTTTAGCGAGATGCTGCACAGCTTAAGTGGAGCCTCTAGACTTGTTGGTCTCGTCATGAATTAGAAAAAAACCAAAATCATGTTTAAATGAGCATGTTATGCCGAGATCAATTTATATCAAAGAATATATCTACCTAGGGCAGTTTATTCAGCTTGGCAGAAACAACTACGAGAAACAAGTCGACAGAAGGATCCGATTGGGTTGGACAGCGTTTAGAGTCTTCTCTTGGCGTCTATCGCAATCTCAAAGTATTCAATCAGTGTGTCCTACGTGTGATGACCTACGGCACCGAGACATGGACGCTTACGGTTGGGCTTGTCCACAAATTCAGCCTCTTTAAAGGATAAAATCCGACAAAGAATCAAAGTTACCGACATAGCAGACAGGTTAAGCACGCTGAAGTGTCAATGGGTTATCCATATTTGCCGAAGGACCGATGGCCGCTGAAGCAAACGAATCTTAGAGTGGAAGTAGCGACACGGTAAACGTAAGGTAGGACGACCGAAGCCAGATGGACCTACGATCTAAAGAAGGTCGCTGGGATGAATTGGATGCGGAAGACAGAGGACCGGGTATTGTGGTGTAAATTAGGAGAGGCTTATGCCCAGTGTTTGGCGCTGAGGTCCCCTATTCGTGTTATAAAATACACGCTGCGCATTTTGCCTCGTGCTCTGACTTTTGAGATCACCCTGCGACCTCCAACTCATTTATTGGATTCTAATTGAACGGCTCATGAAATAACTTCTGCCTACGCGCTGCTTGCAATGTGACTTAGTTCAAGGAGTACTCCGCTTAGTAGCTTTGAGGATAGTGCTGGGCCCTCTCATTCGTGCAGTGACTTTTAGATCGCGCTGCGGCCTACAGCTCGCTCAATAGTTTCTAAGTTCACGGATATTTATCCGCTAGCCTTCACGCTGTGCTCCTCTGTTTGCGTGATTGATTTGTGTTCTCGCGCAGTGACTTTTTATGCTGCTTGCTGGCGAGCGTAAATGTCACTTTTCAAATGCTCTTCTTCTCTGGATCGGACTCAGCTCATCTCAGCTCTCTTCTCCCTACCCTCTCCCCCTCCTGTCGAGTTGTAATTAGTGAAATTTATGTTAAAACAAAACCGGGCAAGTGTATATCGGCCCACGCACAATGTAGGGTTCCGTAGGCCCCCATCTGAATAATGCGGCTTAAGAAACGGGTTTTCTGTTGTTTTTGTATCATCTATATCTTCTATACATATAATAAAACTGTAAATTTCACGTGTCTGTACATGGCCGAACTTAGTGAAAAAAAATATTAGGAAATGTTCGAAAAGAGTATTCAAACACTTTGCTGCATTTTTAGAAATGTCTGTCTGTCTGTCTGTCTGTCTGTCTGTCTGTCTGTCTGTCTGTTTGTTTGAACACGCATCACGCAAAAACTACCGTACAGATTCGGTTGAAATTTTGCACGTGCAATCTAATAGATGCAGATTAACATTTAGGCTATAAATTATCACGCTTTTTCCCATAGGAGCTAAGCAGTAAGGGATAATGTCTGTAGCTATTTTTCGTTATAAAACAGTAACTACTAGACGGATCTTTATGAAAATTTGCAGTTTTATAGTAAATACTATAGGACATTATTTACACTATGAATCATTACGCTAACGTCTATGGGGAACGAGTAGCAACGAATTTTTTGTCGCACCATAATGGTTTATCACAAAATTTTCCACAATTTGACATTATCTATAATTGTAACCCATGGAATACATAACTTCACGTTAAAACTAAAAGGAGCTAAACACAACATTGTTAAGTTTTATAAGAACAGTTATTTTGACGTGGCAAGTAGCGAACAGTATAGCCTCGAAGCTATGCTGGCGGACTTTGGCGACGAAGTCCCGGGCTCGAATCCGATGTCTGATTATGTTCTTTTTGTATTTTTTTAAATTGTCTTTATCCTTTTTTAATATTTTTCTCAATGTTTTAGTTATTTTTTCGACCGTAAGTAACTTATTTACTTTGGTTATTATTTTTTTATATTAAAAATCAAGTAAATTATGCACGTAGGTAAGTTAATTATAGGTATTGCATGCACTGCTGAGAGTAATTAATTAATCGTAGTAGAAATGAAAAACAATATTACATTATAATTAAAAAGTATTCGACATTTTCCAGAAATGATGTGTACGTCTAAAAAAAAGACATTACACACGTAAAAAAAAAACATGTAGCGCCATCTATGAAATCAAATTGTTCACCGTGATCAAATAATTCCTTATTTGTGAAAACATTTATTAGGGTATAGGTGCTTGAGATGCTGAGTGGCAACATTCTTGAAAGTAGATGGCGTTGTATTCAATAACGTTCTATACTTAGTAAAAGAAGTTTTAAAAGAAACACATTGCTATGATTTTTAGAAATGTTTGTCTGTCTGTCCGTTTGTTTGACAATATCGCACAGATATCACACAGGTGCATCATGTTTTGGGGTTATGGTTGGAGATTACGTGTTCATCAATTCAACGATAATGAATGGCTCAACATCGGTCAAGTGTGAGTAGTTCGGGTGACGGGAGGAGGGGGGTCGTTGTTTGTCAACCGTACCTTTAGGGATATCTGACATTTTCGCGGGCATGACATACATGACACGCTCTGTGTTTGCTTACTAAAGTGTTACAGCAGTTTTATTATTAGTATTGCGTTGTAACACTATATGAAATACACCCCATTTTTAGCCAAAATGGCAAAACAGAACCCTTATAGTTCCCTTATGTCCGTCCGTCCGCAGCTTAGCTCAGAGACTGTTAGTGCTAGAAGGTTGCAACTTTTGCATGAATAAATTACTAACGCCAATAAAGTGAAAGAACAAAATCTTGAAAATCATTATTTTTTTAAGGGTACCTCTCTTATATGTAAAGTGGGGATGTGATTTTTTTCTCACCTACCTACCCCATCGTGTGTGGTATCATTAGATAGGTCTTTTAAAAAGCGTTTAGGGTTTGTGAAGACTATTTTTAGATTTAAGGATTCCTTTGTGTATAATATTAGGCTTTATGGTGAACATTTTTGTTAGAGTCAAGTGTCCCCCTGCCAGCTAAATGGTTGATGTTGGGTATGTGAAAAAATTCAGGGTAGTAGTATAAACACTAAAATTATAAAGAAAACTATCACAGTTAAGTACTTAGGCTTTACAAGTTTACGATCACATGAGAAGTTACAACATTTACGTACAAATTCTATTAAAAATTATTAGGTAATAAGTAGGTATAACGTTGAAAGAATAAAACAAAAACAACAGAAAACCCACTTCTTAAGCCGCACACCAAACTAACTATTTAAAAGAATAGAACAGATCGATTTTTATTTAGTAAGTATTTAGTCAACAGGACTGTTTCCAACATATTTACACAGAAGTTATTTCGTTACCTAAACTACCATAATTTAAACCCGACTTTCACGCGAACGAAGTCGCGGGCACAGCTATTATGAATATATATATATTACGGGTCTTAATCGCGTGAATAATTTTAGGTTAAATACCTTGCTTACCTACGTTTAATATGCATGATAGTTTAAGTATAATTTAATTTAAAGTCATCAAGTATTAAAATAAACTTATCCAGTTTTGAAAATAGATGGCGTTTAAATACAAATGAAACAGAATCAGGTAAATTGATTTAAAAAATAAATTTCTTACGTAGAGAGATATGAATTTATGATGATCTTAATTAACGACAGGTTCATCATCATCATCAGCCTATCGCAGTCCACTGCTGGACATAGGCCTCTCTAATTGCACGCCACTTTGTTCTATCCTCGGCTACGACAGGTTGACACACCTATTTTTTAATTCACTAATGTAGACATTATAAAAAAATAAGTTTAGTATTTAAACTAAACGTTTCTAAAAGATATACTAATTCAGTATATCTTTTAGAAACGTTTGAATATTGTCTGTTCGTTTGAACACGCATCACAGTACCGCGGGAATGCAATGT
This sequence comes from Herminia tarsipennalis, assembly GCA_945859575.2. Lineage (NCBI taxonomy): Eukaryota > Metazoa > Arthropoda > Insecta > Lepidoptera > Erebidae > Herminia > Herminia tarsipennalis. The sequence continues at coordinate 32,932,213 of OX243830.2, forward strand.
TTTAAAAACAGGATTTTTTTTTTAAAACTTATCTCACACTAGCCCTATTTCGCACGAGTACTTGGGCGGTTTCGGGCTTCATTTAACCCGAAACCGATAATCGTAATATTTGATGTGAAATCATTTTGGTAAAATACTATTATAATTTGTCATTTTGCTGCACTGGGCATTTGCTTGGCTTGCCTTGCCATAGGTCGGGCCCTGATTAGAGCTAGGCCCTAATATCCATAGATGCCACAGAGCATTGTGGAGCATGTTTCCAATATGTTTTACACAGAAGTTAAATTGTAACATAAACTACCTTAATATAAACCCAACTTCCACGCGAACGAAGTCGCGGGCACAGCTAGTCTATACTAATATTATAAAGCGAAAGAGTTTGTTTGTTTGTTTGCTTTGTTTGTTTGTTTGTTTAAACGCGCTAATCTCAGGAACTACTGGTCCGATTTGAAAAATTCTTTTTTTGTTGGATAGCCCATTTATCGAGGAAGGCTATATAACAAAAAAAAAAAAAAAAAAAATCGCGCTACGACTAATAAGAGCCGAGTAGCGACGTGAAATGTTGCAAAAACGGGGAAAATTTACGCATACGAAGTTGCGTGGGACAGCTAGTACTACATATGTATAATGTTGTTAACATTATACATATAAGTATTTTTTAATGGAATCTTTTTTCACCTTGTCGGCATAAGTAATATGTGTATCCATGCAAAATTACAGCCTTCTAGCACTAACAGTCTCTGAGATAAGCTGCGGACGGACGGACGGACATGGCGAAAATATAAGGGTTCCGTTTTGCCAGTTTGGCTACCGAACCCTAAAACAGTAATAAAAATCATAGCTCTAGTCCTGATTCCTATGCGCCTGGCGCGCAAATTGAAAATGGGGACTAAACTCAAAAAAATACTGGTTGCCTCCCCCGGGTCAAAATTTGGTTACGCCCATGACGCGAGGGTATGATTTATTTAATTGCAAACCTTTCAATATAATAAAATTACTAGCTCAACCTCAGAACTATAACTAAATATACATACAAATACTCGATAAACATAACCCTGCCTCTTGCGCGTTCGGGTAAAATAAATCATTAAAATCGGTCGAGCCGTTTCGGAGGAGTTCGATCACAAACACTGACACGAGATTTTTATATGTTAAATGTTTTCAGATCAAGGCAAGGTTGTATACAAAGTAAGAGGCCAAGATGATGAAATAACACATTTAAGCTGGTGTCCTCAGTATGAACTATTAGTCAGTAAAAGTCTTCAACTGTCTGAAAAAAGATCGTTTGCTACTGCCAGAATGGAAGCAATAAGGAATGAACCAGAAAGCAAGGAAGTTCTAGAAGCATTAGAAAAGAATATAGCAGAAGCAGCCACATCTAAAGCAGAAATAATAACATATAAGCCAGGAAGCAATGTTCTAGAACAATCTGGAGTCATAAAGAAACTTCCAGAAGACAGTTTTGATGAATTCGTTGTAGAAGAAGATGATATGTTTGATATCTACACGGATCATGCGGCAGATGAATTCGGTCACAAAAAATATGAACCAGAAGACATTTTAGTTAAAGTGAAAAATGAGAAGACTGAAGAAAATGATTATTTAGCTGAATGTTTGAAGTTGAAAGAAGATATATTGAAACGAAAGAATGAGGAGGAACCATCTATAGAATCTTTAGTTGAAGCAATGGATAAAACACATGTTGATAATGCTACTAATGACCCACAGGCTGGTGGGAGTAAAACGAAAACTGATGATAAAAAACGTGTTGAAGCTAGTGTCCACGTGCATAAGCATCTTTTAGCTACTATAGGCAGATTTGGGTAAGACTTTAATGTATAGTCAACAGCAAAAAGATGTTTAAAAAACGGAATGTCAAAGCTATTGAATGATATTTGTCGAAAATCTAGCTAATGCTACAATGTTCATAAAGTTTTCAAGACTATCATTTACTTTTGAATGTCAGTTGCAATTTGACAAAGAATGCTAAATTAAATGATTTAATCCAGGAATGCAATTTGCAGGATTTCATTATTATGATTTTCAATTTTATCATTTAGTTTAGAACATTTGGGATAATCAAATTTTGGCGACAGTAATTGTACTGTGTATAGTACCATGTTAAAGTGATGGAATAAGTTGTAGTAACTGATTTCAGTTACTACAACTTATCAATCACTTAGTTTAGGAACATTGTAGCATTAGCTATATTTGCTACAAATATCATTCAATTGTTTTGATCATGTATTTTTGCCGTTGACATACAGTAACATTCTACATAAGCTAAATAATATGAAGTGAGGAATAAGGCCGAGATTCTTTCTCTTACTCTCTCTCGCTTCTCCCCTCCTCCAGCTTTGGAGTGATACCCCTTTTCACTAGAGGTACAGTACATATTTTTGCAGTCCTAGTAAGCTACCCTGAAAGGGTTAGTAGTTTTAAAAATCGATGTTGTTTTTCCAGAGGTGTACGAATATGGTCTAAAGCGGGTAAACTGGTGGCGTCATGTGTTGTGGCATACAACAACAAAACTCCTAGAAACAAAGTATTAAGTTGGCCAACATTATTGTGGTACAAGCCAGACACCTTGCTACTTGTTGATGGGAAGAGTCAATTGTTGGAGTGTAATCCTTTGCAGATTGACTGGTATGTTATTTTTTTTCTTTGCTCGACTCATGGACTTTTCACCACTATCTATATATACACATAATATGCATGTACTATACAGAAGAAATAATCTGAATGACAGTGAAAACCGCATCAAAATCCGTTGCTTAGTTTAGAAGATCTAAGTGTACAGGCAGGGAAAGCGACTTTATTTTATACTATGTGAAAGATTTGTCTAAGACAGATTTGTGTAAGATTATAAAACTGCCCTACATTTAAGTGTTTAAACTTTATTTTTTATTATAAAGCTTTAGCTTTATAATAAAAAAATATAAAATTGGGCTAAGGGCTAAATATATAAAGTTGGGCTAAGTGTAACTACCGTCTCTTTTTATTTACGCATGTACAATAAGTGTAATAACTGCGTATTTTGATGATAGATTGTTTAATAGCAGCATTTTTCTATGCTTATTGTTCATGCAAAATAAAGCTAGGCTACTGCGGTTTCCTCTCTCTTTCTATTCGTAAGACATTTCCACTTACAGACAGTTATAAGTCTCCCCTCCTTTAGCTATAACAAGTATGGCTGAAGATGACAGCAATACCTAATTATTATAATTTTATTTTCAGTAAAAACAAATTAGATTGGCGTTTAGTCCACTCATTACACAAACGAGGTTTATATGCTCTCGTTACCGACGCCCCTCGGGTACAAAAGGAATTCGATAAACCAGAATCGCCTGATTTTGCCGAATCTCAAAAATGGTTGATTTATACCGTTTCTCAGGACAGGAATATTATACGATACTCGATGACACACAAAAAGAAACTGGCCATTTACAATACATGTGGTGGATTTTTGTATAATGTGCAGTTTTGTCCCTACGACGCGGGCAAGTAAGTGTCTTCATTATATTTTACATACCTACTAAATGTGTACTGAAGACGTTTTTTTATCCCTATCGATTTAAGCTCGAACTGTTTTTGAAAAGGAAATACTGTATGGATAGTGTCGTAAAGGCTTAATATACTTAAGTCCTCCCTGACTTGTCAGTACAGTAGCTGTACTGACAAGTCACTGTAGAATTTTGCAGCTTTAATTTATTTGAAATATAAGTTTTCAGCGACTAATTTTCAATGTTTATAGAGTCGCGATAAGTGTCGGCGATGGCGCGGTAAGAGTATGGAGTTCTTCCACATTACCAGACGACGACACTAAGTTGTACCCGGGCAAAGTACGATCTTACTGGCACAATGTTCAGGGCAAAGTGTTGACTGTCGCCTGGCATCCCAATAGGGAGAATTTACTTGCGTTCGGAACTGCTGAGTCTAGGGTAAGTATTCTTCGCGTAGTTTTGTAATCATTTAAGATTTGGGTCTATACTCCGTTTCATATACGAAGGCCTTTTCGACATAAATGACAAACTCACTAACTCCCCATCGGAAAATCGAGTTTTTTTTTAGAGATTGATCGATTTGATATGGATTTTTTAAACCCCGGGCAATTAGTGTAATTTGAATAACACAATTGTAAAAACTGCCCAAAAAAGTAATTTATATTGAAACAAACAGTCCAATAGAGGGTTACTATAATTTTGCAGAAATACAAGACTTGCTATGACAATGAGTGATAATCATGTGATTAATTAAAATCGTTCTGTTGAACTAAGGAAACTCATTGACATTACATGATCAGAAAATGGATTCAAATAAATTTTTAGTACTTATAACGTTTTATTATCATTGTGAAATGTGTATAAGAGTAGAAATTGGAATAACATTCTCAGGATTTCCTCACGTTTTTTTAAGAACTATGTCTTTTGCTGTTATTAGCCGCACTCTTTAAGTTTAATCCATTATTAAGTTTAATAGCTTCGTTCGAAATTCGATTTCAAATAGCGTTGACGCGAGAATGTCGGTTATCGCAATAAAGAGTCTGTCCTTTCCCGGAGAAAAACTATCGGCTAGGTGGCGCAAGCGAGAACCTGACTCACGTGCACGAAGGATAGAAAAAATTGAGGTTTAGTAACATAGTCCCGGATAGAGGGTTCGATTCCGGCCCCGGTTTATCATACGGAAGTCTCAGGTTCGATTCCTGGGTCTGGACTTCAAATTTTTCTAAAGATAGAAAAATGGTATGTTTTCTAGCTTTTGCCAGCATCTTCGCCCGCGTGGATGTCGATTATCACGATAAAAACTCCTATGTTCTTTTCCGGAGTCATTTATAATTGTCATTCACCAGTGTTAGGTCTAAGCCATAGGCCGTCTTTGTTGGGAACCACAACAGTGTCAGTTATTCTTCCGTGAAATAGTGATGTTAACATATCACTGTGTTTCGGTTGAAGGGTACTGTAGCAAGTGTAGTTACTGGGCAAATGAGACTTAACTAATGTTTCAAATGAGGAGCGCGGTTAGGTGACATTCAGATCTTTGCCAAACAAGGATTTGGGTGGCACTGATACTGTTATTGGCACTGACTGCCTCTGTGGCGCGGTGGGAGTGTATCCGACTGCTACACAAGAGGTTGTGGGTTCGATCCCCACCCAGAATAAAACTTTGTGTGATGAGCACGATGGTTTATTCTGTGTCTGGGTGTATTTATCTATAATATGTATTTATTTAGAAATATATAAGTATGTTTATTAGTTGTCTGGTTTCCATAGTACAAGCTCTGCTTAGTTTGGTATCATTTCTGTCATCTGCACCCGTACAGTACGGACCTGTTTTGACTCTCTAACAGTGATTAATTGTGATTGGTCAATTAGTGTTAAAACCATTTCTCGCTTACTCGTGAGTGTTTTGTATAGACAAGTCCCGCCCAGGGGGTTGTCCTAGACAAAGACAAATAGTTATTTGTGTGCTCCGGAACAACTTGCTCCGCCAGGATTCGATCCCCCGACGCACGATTCTACGGTCGGCCGCACTCCCACCACGCTACCGAGGTTAGTCGCTGCGCGTCGAATTCAACGATCTTATCGCGCTCCCCACCCCTAGGCCGCTGCGTCGCTTAGTTCAAGCGCCTACATTTTTTATCAGAGCAATCATCTGTTACACGCATCTCTGCTCATAATTACTGTAAGGAACAGTTACACAGATGGCAATGTTTGGTACTAAACGAACTCCACCAACGACGCCCACACTTCGATCTGAGCAGTCTATCTCCGAGCCAGAATTGGCAAAACTTACACTGGAACCTGAAATTAATATTACAACTCGAAAACGTAAACAACCAGAATGTGACCACACTACACAACTTGCTCTTATTCATACCGATATAAAGAATACATTGAGTGAATGGAAAAGTGGACTGGACGCCAAATTATCCTCAATCACTGATGATATAAAAACTTTACGTAGTAACATGGAGACTTATATGAAGGAATCAAAAAAAGAAATGGATTCTCTTCGTACGGATAATATATCTATAAAGAAAAATGTGATTAAGTTAACAGAGGAGGTCGCTGAGATAAAAAAATCAACAACTTACATTTCTAATGAGTACGATGACAATCAAAAACGTCTCAACACCCTAGAAGAGAGTATTATGTCAAAGAGCTTTAATCAAGATATGTTTAAAACCCTTGAAATGAAAATTGACAACCTTGAGCAACAAGCAAGGCAGTGTAACTTAGAGATAAGTAATGTACCTGAACGGCGTGATGAAAACTTATTCACCTTACTTGAAGACATTGGCAAGAAAATTAGTATTGCAATACCGCGAGACGAAATTGTTACTGTACATCGTGTGCCACATGCCGCAACTAGTGAAAGACCAAAAAATATCGTGGCTAAGTTCAAAACTCGCGCCCTAAGGGACAACGTTCTCAGCTCCTTCCGATTGAAGAAAGGTCTCACATCTGCCGATCTTGGAATTCTTGGTGTACCCCGCACTGTCTACCTCAATGAACATCTTACTCTCCAGAAAAAACAACTGCTGCGTGAAACTCGCGACGCCGCTCGGAAATTTCAGTACAAATTTGTGTGGGTAAAGCATTCTACAATTCTTGTAAAGTTATCAGAAACCTCACCTACCATAGCCATTAAGTCATCAAATGATATTAAGAAACTAACGATAGCTAAAACTAATTAAATTGTGTCCTAATTTTGTATAATCTCTGTATTGCTTAAGAACTTAAAATGGCTTCCAATAAACTAAGTTTATATTACCAAAATTGCAGAGGTATACGTACTAAATTAAATAATTTATATATGAACATCTTAAGTAATTGTTATGACGTAATTGTCTTAACTGAAACATGGTTAACTTCCATAGTAAAAAACTGCGAATTTATAGATAGCCGCTATATAGTTTTCCGATGCGACCGAGATAGAGTTGCGACGGATAAATCAGATGGAGGTGGTGTCTTGATTGCCGTATTACGTGAATACAACCCGGTCAGCATTGAGTTCCCTATGCAAGCCTCACTAAATAAATATCTTGAGCAAGTTGTCGTTGCAATTCCTAATCGTAATAACACTATAAACACGTTAATTAGTGCGGTATATATACCCAATAATTCATCACTTGCTACATACGACCTACACTTTGAGTATATGAATCAAATAATAATTTCTACGAAATTCGATGATTTGTTAATGTTGGGTGACTACAACATCCCGAAAGCAAATTGGGTAAAATTGAACCCTACACATGATTTTATGAGCTGTACGGGCACCACCTCTATATGTGATCTAATTAGAAACTTCATGGCTATACACGATGTTATGCAATATAACTTCTTAACTAATACTCTCGGGCGTACTCTCGACCTCCTAATAGCCAACACAGTATGCCATGTCTATATTCCCAATAATTACTTACTTCCGGCGGATAACCATCATCCTCCGTTCTATACGCTCATCTCACTGAATATAAACCTTAACTTGATTCGACCTAAACAAACCGCTAAATATAATTTTCGTAAAGCTGATTTTAACCTAATTAATAACGATATAAGTGAACATGATTGGGACATGATATTGAATAGTAGTTCCGCTGAAAACTGTGTTGACACCTTTTATAATTATATATATGGTATTATAAAAAATCGTGTACCGCTGTCTAAATCAAGACATTATAATTTTCCTGTATGGTTTTCCAAAGCCCTAATTCATATATATAAATATAAGGAAAAAGCATGGTCTAAGTGGAAAAGGTACAGAAACAGCGCGGACTATGAAATATTCTCTTTATACAGGGCTCGTTTTAAGAAGGAATGTGCTAAATGCTACAGTATTTACATTAAAAGCGTAGAAGACAGTATTCCGCTCAATGTAAAGTACTTTTGGACATACATAGCTAATCGAAGAAGTAGGACAGGCATCCCCTCGCGTATGTGCCATAATAATAAAATAGCTAGTGACCCCCTAGATATCTGCAATCTTTTCTCATCATTTTTTCAGTCTGTATACGAGCCCTCAAGCTTATCACTTGATTGGTGCCCACCTCCAAATTTATCTATTAATAACAACACTCACCTTTTTGACATACAATTTAGTCCCGCCCTGATTCTTGCTCATTTAAAAACACTAGATATAACAAAAGGGCCTGGACCTGATGGGATACCTCCTTGTTTCCTTAAATGGACAGCTAATACAATTTGTAAGCCCCTATTTATAATATTTAATAAATGTATGACTACAGGTACATTCCCCTTGGCCTGGAAGAAGACTAACATAGTCCCTGTTCATAAAGGTGGATCTAGACAAAACATTGAGAACTACCGACCTATCTCCACACTATGTACTCTCTCTAAATTATTAGAATCGCTTGTTCATCACAAAGTATATCCGTTTATCCAACAAAGTATAATACCCGAACAACATGGTTTTGTAAAGCGTAAGTCCACAATCACTAATTTACTTATATTCACAACTTCCCTATTTAATAACATGGATAATAGAGCGCAAACAGATGCTGTTTATACCGATTTTAAAAAAGCATTCGATAGAGTCGACCATAAAATCTTAATGAACAAGATTGCCTTTAATGGTATCAGGGGTAACTTGTTACGATGGTTCCAGTCATATATAAGTAATCGTAACCAATGTGTCGTGTGTAATGGATACCTATCTAACTCCTTTCTAGCTACCTCGGGCGTACCGCAGGGCTCTATTCTAGGCCCTTTATTGTTTATTATTTATATAAATGACATTGCCACCTGCTTCCGTAACAGTAATTTCTTATTGTACGCCGACGATCTTAAAGTTTTTAGAAAAATCCAATCATTAGACGATTGTAATCTATTGCAGCAGGACTTAAATAGACTAACTGAATACTGTAATAATAATAAATTAATATTAAGTATATCTAAATGCAAATACGTTAATTTCACTAAAAATAAAAATATCATTAACTTTACCTACTCTCTGTGCAATGAACCTTTACTTAAAGATAATATAATTAGTGACTTAGGTATTCTCTTGGACAGTAAACTTCACTTAGACATACATATTACAAAAATTACCGCTAGCGCATTTAAAATGTATAATTTTGTTATGAGATCATCAGCAGATTTTAAGAGCCCAAGTACATACTTACACCTATTTAATTCCCTTGTGCGACCACAAGTTGAATATGGTTGCATGATCTGGAACCCCTACTATGCAAAGTACGACAATGCAATTGAAAGAGTGCAGCGCAAGTTTCTGCGTGCTACTCAGTTCAAATGCCGATTAGGGCAATGCACATACAATGAGTCCCTACAGAAGTTTGGTTTGCTTACCCTACACTCGAGACGACTGTTACTTCAGGCTATGATACTTTATGACCTCATTAACAACAAATATGACTGTACCGATATTATCAACTCCTTATATTATATTGTACCCAGGACCGTAATAAGAAGACAGACGCGCGCCTACCCGCTATTTGCTACGACTGTTAGTCGTACAAATGCGGGAGAGCGTGCGCCCCTTCATAGGATAGTTAAAAACTTCAATATTTTTTTTGTTAATTTAGATATTTTTGGATCCACTCGAACTCAATTTAAGAATAATATTATAGACACTCTGCGTCATTGACAATAGTAAGTAGTTTAACGTTTGTATAATAGGTACTTCGATTTAATTACTTTAGATACTAGCTTTAAGTTACAATTAGGTTTAACTGTACTTTTTATGGTAATTTGTGGAAACGTCGTTGATTGTACATTAACTTAGTTTTTAATGCACCTAGCCAGTAAGATATATTGTACAATTGTTTGTTTTCCCTAATAAAATAAAATAAAATAAAATAGCGTTGGGTGAGTTGTCCAAGATATTATTATACTTGTTATGGGCGACGCGTGACGCTTTCTTATTACGAAGTATAAAAAAAATGTTTTATAACGATTGGTAAGCTTGTCTTTATGTTGTCACCTGTGCTCACTACTGCAACTATAACAAGATTAATATCATTCTTCCAGGTAGGTCTACTAGACGTGAGCGGTAGAAGCGAGAAGCCAGCGCGCGTGTTGTTCTCCGCGCTCAACGGCGGAGTGTACTCGCTATGTTGGGGCGAGGGTGACCGACTGTACGCGTCTGCAGGATCCACGCTTGTTGTTTATGATACTACCGCGCCTGAAGACGGTCAGTAATACCAACTTAGTGGCACTTGATTTTTACAACCTGACCAGAGCCAAGATTGCTACGAAATATTTAATAACAAAGTTGCTAAGCAACTACTGTCAAAAGTATTAAAGTTGTTGAAAATTGATGATTATCTGTTGTGGCCAAATCACTGAACCAATCTGATGTGTTGTGATTTGGTGTTTTATTAAACACTAGCCGCCCGCTCGTCGTTATTATACATATAAACCTTCCTCTTCAATCACTCTGTCTATTAAAAAAAACCGCATCAAAATCCGTTGCGTAGTTTTAAAGATTAAGAGAAAGCGACTTTGTTTTATACTATGTAGTGATTTTACATCATGCGCGTCTTTAGTATAATATAGGCAATTAAATCGCAATCAGTGAAACCAAAATAACAATGTAATAAACACAATTTAACTAAAGTCTTCAATAATGGAATGTTGTTTTTAAACTTTTGCGATTTTTATACATATTAGTTATATTTCGGGACTTAATCGCGTGAATTATTTAAAGGTACGAACCTTTTATTTACCCGACGTTTCGATCGAATTGCACCGATCGTGGTCACGGGTCGACTGTGTGTGTGGAGTCGAATAAAAGGTTCGTACCTTATTAAGTCCCGAAATATAACTAATAATGGAATGTTGTTTTTAATTTATATTACTTTGCAAATAATACTTAAAAATACAGACAATAAATCGATTGTTTTTGTTGTACAGCACCAAAGGAAGTAAGTGTAGTAGCGGAGGGTCAGAAGTGGAGTATCAACGCAGCCGCGTGGTCCCCGCGCGGGCTGCTGTGCGGCTCCGACGTGGGCGCCGTGGCAGTCCTCCAGCCGTACACGCACGAGCTGCAGGCCGTAGCCTTCTTGTTTAGGTTTGTTGCCTTCTTGCTTGTTTGTTTCTTATGACTGACCTGTTGGCCTGGTGGTTAGTGACCCTGACGGCTAAACCGGAGTTCGTGGGCTCGATCCCCACCTAATCGTGTCGGAAATCTTCGATCTTCTAATACCCTTCTACTTCTATGTCGGTCGAATAGCTCAGTCATAAATCATTCCTCCTTCCCGGTTCAGTCTTCTCGCCTTTGGAATTCGTTCTCTGTGGAAATCAGATTGTCCACAGCCGTTTCTGATTTAAAGTAGAGTACATAAACTATACAGAAGTTATCTGGAAGATTCAGCAGAGGAATCATTTGGCATTGTTATGTATTATACAAATATATGTATATAAAAGTAGTTAAACATTTACAAGTATAATTTTGTGTATATATATATTATATTTGGTGTTTATTTTTTAGTATCTATTTGTTTTATAGACGTATATATTTATTTCCTACTAGCTGTCCCGCGCAACTTCGTATGCGTAAATTTTCCCCGTTTTTGCAACATTTCTCGTCGCTGCTACACTCCTATTAGTCTTAGCGCAATGCTATATAGCCTATAGCCTTCCTCGATAAATGGGCTATCCAACAAAAAAAATTTTTCAAATCGGACCAGTAGTTCCTGAGATTAGCGCGTTTAAACAAACTCTTCCGCTTTATATATTAGTATAGATTTTGTAATAAGTATAAGAATAAGCATCTGCCACCCTTTTCTCTACACTACCCAAAGGTTGTCTGGTAGAAAATGTGGCATTAAGTCCGCCTTTTCCAATGTATTTGCAGGAAGTTTTTAAATAAATTATATAAAAATAAATACTAAAACTTTGTTGAGCATAATGGTTCATTCTGTGTCTGAGTGTAATTTAGCTGTAAAATGTATCCCTTCAGAAATTAAAAATATATAATATATAGAAATATATAATACTAGCTGACCCGCGCAATTTCGTCTGCGTAAATTTTCCCTTTTTCTTTTTTCTTCCTTTTTTTTTTTTACAACATTTTTCATTGCTGCTCCGCTCCTATTGGTCGTAGCGTGATGTTATAACCTATAGCCTTCCTCGATAAATGGGCTATCCAACAATAAAATATTTTTTCGGCCCAGTAGTTCCTGAGATTATCGCGTTTAAACAAACAAACTCTTAGGGGGATGAAAAATAGATGTTGTCCGATTCTCAGACCTACCCAATATGCACACAAAATTTCATCAAAATCGGTCAAGCCGTTTCGGAGGAGTATGGCAACGAAAACTGTGACACGAGAATTTTATATATTAGATGTGTTATAGTCTGGTTGTTATAACATTGGCTCTGCCTAGTTTGGTTTATCCGAAGACATTGTACAAATCGTACCGGGGTACCTGGCGACGAAGTGTATGGCGACCTACGTTACATTTCGTACGTAGCGACGTACATAGCGACTATACATTCGCCGCCGGATACCCGGCACCAGCTACCCGGCGACCGGAACGTGTGAAAAGGGCTTCAGTCTACACAGACAGTCAAATTTGATAAAATATTTTTTTTTTTAGTTAGCTTCAATGAAACATAAATGAGTAGTAGAATAGTAAGCGGCGGTCGCCTAATAGCTAATGCATCGGACTCGCAATCGTAAGGTCGCGGGTTCGAATACTATCCATTATACTACCCACGTAAACCTACTCCTAACACAAGCTATTGAGCTTAGCGACCCAATTCCACATAGCTAGTTATCATTAAAAAAAATGAAGCCTTTGGAATAATATATGTGTACCATAAGATTCTTGATAATAAATTATTTCACACACGTGAAAAATATTTTTGTTCGTTCTCAAATTAATGTATTTACGAAGTCATAAATAATTCAAATAAATATTAGAAGTATCTAATGTATCGTCATATTTGTATTTCTTACAAACTTCTATAGATCATTATGTTATAATGTTTCACAAAAAGGCTATCCCATTTAATAATATAATGTTGTACACTAATATTGTGTTTTGTTACAGTAAAATGATTCACGCGTTGGAATGGCACCCTCTACAGACCTCAAATTCCAGTGAAGAATCACCATACAAAAATCTTATTGCAGTGTGCTCTGTAGATAGAATTAGCAATATTATCATAGTGGAGTACAAAGACAAAGAAGGTATGTCGTTTATATTAGGAGTTAAAGTATAAAATTGCCGATTTATTATACTGACTATTAAAATAAGTCTAATATATAACATATTCTTCTTCATTGTGTATACATTTCTGCCATCTAATCGGGTCATTTATGCCTTTGCGATAGAACTCTGAGGATCTAGATTCGACAAACTGTATAAAACTATTTTGTACTGCCTCCTGGGAAGACATTTATTTGATTACGTAGAAAATTGACCAAATCAGGAAAAAAATAATAGTCAGTTGGAGCAAGACCTGCAGCTCCTGTAGAGTTATTACGGTTTCTCGTGCAGTGTGAGATCTTGCGTTATCATAGAGCAATAATGGTGGAGATCGATTTATGGGCAGTCTTCCACGTGGTTAGTTCTTCAAGTCGAAGTTTCCATTACGAACGCGTTTAAACCAAAAACGCACGGTGCGTTCATTAGCAGTGTTCTCTCCAAACGCAGCATTGATATAGCGAGCCGTTTATGACGCATTACTTCCGCGTCGGAGATCGTATTCAAAAAATCTTTCGAAGTATCCATTTTTTCTGTCTAAGCTGAATAGAAAAAACAATAGAAATTAGAAAACCGAATGTTGCACATTGTAAAACTAAGTCATTTACTTATAATATTCAACAAAAAATAGAATCAACATAAACTCAACATGTCTTAAGCTTAACTTTTGGATTATAACTAAGATTTCCACTTAAAATACGACTGGAATCCCTACTAATATAAAAATGTGAATGTAAGTTTGTTTGTTACGTTTTCACGCGAAACTACTACTACTCAACCGATCATCATTAAACTTTGTACACATATTCTTGGAGGTATTAGAAGTAACCTAGGATTATAAAAAAAAGGGTAAAATTTACGCAGACGAAGTTGCGCGCGACAGCTAGTATTTATATAATCATATAAAAAGCTTATCTAAAAAAAGAATATATTAATGGGATCTTGGTAAACTTTTAGAGATTCGCAACAAACCAGGCATCATCACCATGGTTGCTTTCCTCACTTGACTGAAGTACTTTCTTTTATTATCAAAGTTCTTTGGCTTTTTAACTTTATAAGTGGTTTATACGAAACTACAAAAATGGCGCTTTTTGAGAGCGTTTGTCAGATTAGCATCTTTTCTCTTTTTTCAGTAGTTTTCTTTTTATAAGTCCACATACTACAATAAAATTAAAAACATACATTACTATAGTTCTAAATCGTAGGGTTAGCTAAGCAATGATTGCTCAACTAACCCAACCCAACAATTTAAAACAAAAGTGTGCTTATAAAAAAAACTGTTAGAATGATATCCAAAACCTTTATACATACCAAAGTATACTACTTTTATGGAAGTTTAACATAAAACTGATAATATTTTACTCGTGCAGAATAAAAATTCCCATTAACATTTTTTAACTTTTTGGTCGTTAAACAAACAAAGCGTGCGTATACTTCATTCGATCGACCAGCTGACACTGACTGTTAGTTCCCCACCCGCGACCGCTTATTTTCTCAATTTGATTTGTTAGCGTGCAGTTAATAGTTTCTGTGATATTCGATTGCCCAACTTACCCGTATTCTCAACTTGCCCCTACCTACCCTACCATGTGAAAAAAGTTTCGCTCTAAAATCTAACACCATGAAGGAAGGTTTAATGTCAATTCAAGATATCTATTAACGGCAAATGTCATACTTTAACCCCTATTATTATAATTATTTTTCAGATAAACAATACAAAATTAAAACTAGATATGTATGTATTTAATAATTATGAAATATTATGAACTGGAAAGTTTGGAAAATGTTTGTTGCTCTTTCACACAAAAACTACTGAAAAGATTTTGATGAAACTTAACAATAATGTAGTTTATACATCGGAATAGCACATTGGCTATAAAAATAGAAACAACAAGCGAAGCCACGGGGAAAGCTAGTCGATAATAAAATAAATATCTTTCGTATGGCATCTCAGTGCTCTAAATTTCATCAAAATATGTCCAGCAGTTCCAAGTGTGATTGGTTAACAAACTGATATTGTTTTCAGACGGTGGCAAAGAATTAGTGACATGGAAAACGCTGAGTGGTCACAAGTTGCCTGTATATCAAATTGCGTGGAATCCACACCGTGAGGAACTGTTATTGTCCTCATCACAGGATACTACTGTCAGGGTACGTGCTATCATCAATTTACTTATCACTAGTATTGGGTCTTCAGACAACTATACGGTTTCCCTTAGAAATTTGGATACTTAGGCACCTGTCCCACCAACAACGATGAGCGAGAAGCGAGTGAACTACAAACGAGTTGGCGAGCAGCGAGAAGCGATGTGTAGTTCCGATGTGTAGTTGTCGCTGGGCTATAAGCGAGCGAGCTAGTGCGACGGGTGATAACTCGCTACACTCGCTCGGGGCTGTCGAGACCAGAGCAGAGATGAGCGTTTAAACGAAAAGAACATAAAAAAGTTTGTTGTATTTAAAATTACAACCAAAATTTCTTGCGTTTTGTTCGATTCGTTTTGTAGATTCGTTTTTTTTTAAAGACTACTGCAATAGGGTACAAGCCCTGTGTCGCGGGGGTCTATACAAACATACAAGTCACGAATACAAAATTCCAAAAGCATGAATAAAAAACACGCTTTTGTAAACAATTCATATCGTTAACGTAAACCATGTCAACGACCTATCTCCATTCTCTCGGCGAGTGTTCTGACCGCGTCGTGAGCGAGTGTTACTAAGCGATCTGTCTTTAATAGCTCTTATCGCTGCGAGTTAGCGAGTTCTCGCCGGCTATGGAAACACTCAACGATCAAATATTAATATCTGTATCTCTTTTGTACATAAGTATGTACGTGTCTTGAGGGATGAAATCGCTACTCGTTTTCTCGCCGATGGTCGGACAGGTGCCTTAGGTATAAAGAAACTTCGTAGGGAGTTACGTCAAGAAAGGTGAACCTTTTGCCTCTGTTACCATGTAGTAATAGGAATACTACTACTACTATTTAATACTTAAAGTGATTTGGATTTAGACGTATTTAATATCAGCGTTCCTCAACTCATCCGTACTCTAACCGAGCGGTTTTTTAACTTAGATTAAGAGAATTTGCCTTCTTTTCTTGTATTTTTTCACTTTATTGTTTAATATGATTCTCTTCTATTAATTATCTGTTTTATTATTCTACCACTAATAAATATTGTTATGCTTATAGTTATTGTTATTATTATTATTTTTGTATTTTATTGTATAATAGTATCGTTCGCTTAGCGGTTTATATCGATTTAAGTTTTTATTCTTTACTATTCTAACAGCGAAATTTTTTAAATGGTGTGTCATAATCTATAAGTGCTAGCTGTAAGTTTTCCTAATATAAAAAAAATTATAAGTGCGAAACTTTGTATGTATGGATGGATGTTTGTTATTCAATTACGCTACAACGGGTAAACGGATCTGGATGAGATTCGGGAAATAGGTACATACACACCTATTTTTTGTATCGGAAAAATGTTCCCGTGGCATAAATTTGTTTTTCTAAATTTCCACACGAACCAAGTTAGACTGCCTCTGTGGCGCGGTGGGAGTGTATCCGACTGCTACGCAAGTGGTCGTGGGTACGATCCCCACCCAGGATAAAACTTTGTGTGATGAGCACGATGGTTTATTCTGTGTCTGGATGTTATTTATCTATAATATGTATGTATTTAGAAATATATAAGTATGTTTATCAGTGGTCTGGTTGCCATAGTACAAGCTCTGCTTAGTAGGTTAATTGTAGGTTATTAATATACAAATCACTTACATGTTGCGAGTAGTTACAGCCAGTGTTTTTAGTCACTAGCACTTTAAAATAACCTTTCACATTAAATATAATTTAGTACAGAATAATGTAAGATTGTATGCTGTAGTTTGGATGCTAGTATTCATTACTATAGAGTAATGAATACTAGCATCCAAACTAGGCCGAGCCTGTATTTTAGAAGCCAGATATTATTATTATTATTAGTCGCGTTTGATACCTGCGAAATTGTCTGATACTATACTATACTTTTTTATTTATAACTACCTATCCCGGCGAACTTCGTACTCCCTCGTTTTTTTGCATTATTTTCTTTTTTTTATGTAAGAATCTTCTAGAAAGTATTAGACAATTAAAAAAAATAATAATGAAGAGTAAAGTCATGAAATCGATAAAGTCGTTCTCTAGTTAATAACAATTATTTCGTGATCAAGGGATACAGGGATTCATTTTTATTTAAATAGATGTTCAGTAAACGGCATTCACAAAATCGTGAATTTTAATATATACGTATGCGTTACAGAATTGCGAAAATAAATTCGGCAGGATTATTTTTTTTGCAGTGCGTTCCTAACTTAAGCTGTAGTAGTATTAGCCTACAACCCAAAATGTTTACTGTCGTTACACTTTGTACAGTTTGGTGTGTTCATACGAGGGTGGATCGAAATATTCGCGGCCTACCACATAAATACTTGACTTATTTTAATGTAACTGACCTCATTCGATTTGTTTACTCTCTGGTTGTCACATTGTAAAATTCTGTCACAATAGCATTATCTGTTTTTAAATTAGACTGAATTTTGTGAGCCTAAGTGCAGCGTTTTTAAAGAATGGAGAAAATTGAGCAACGTGCGGTCATCAAATACCTGTTTAAAAAAAAACTGACTCCAAAAGAGATTCACGAAGATATGTCAACAACATTGGGGGAATCTGCTCCATCGTATACGACTGTGAAAAAGTGGGTTGCAGAATTTAAACGCGGACGAGAGAGTATTGAAGATGACCCTCGCTCCGGCCGGCCTACGACGTCTACGACTGAAGAAAACATTGGGAAAATCTGTGATCTGATATTGGCAGATCGGAGATTGACCATCAGGGAGATTGCTGACACTATTGGCATCTCATATGAACGAACACAAAACATCATAGTCAATGAACTTGGATTTTCTAAGGTTTCTGCGCGGTGGGTCCCCAGATTGCTTTCAGTTGAACAAAAACGAATACGGCTCACGATTTCTCGCGACAGTTTGGAAATGTTTGAGACTGATCCACAAGATTTTTTGGACAGATTTGTTACAATGGATGAAACCTGGGTACACCACTACACCCCAGAGTCAAAACAGCAATCCAAGCAGTGGAAAAAACCTGATGAACCGACTCCAAAAAAAGCCAAAACAATTTTGTCAGCTGGCAAGGTGATGGCGTCAGTTTTTTGGGATGCTAAGGGTGTCATCATGGTGGACTACCTTGCAAAAGGTGAGACTATAAACTCTGCTTATTACTGCACCCTTTTACGTCATTTGCGTGAAACGATCAAAGAGAAAAGGCCAGGACTACTCAGCAAGAAAGTGTTGTTCCATCAGGATAATGCACGCGTTCACACGTCTGTTGAATCAATGGCTCAAATTCGTGATTGTGGCTTTGAATTACTGCCCCATCCCGCCTATTCCCCTGATTTGGCACCTTCGGACTTTCATTTATTCCCAAACCTTAAAAAACACCTTGGAGGTCAAAAATTTTCATCAAATGAGGAGGTTGAAACCGCGGTGGGTGACTTTTTTGAAGGCCTTGAAGAAACTTTTTTTATGACCGGCATACAGGCGTTGGAAACCAGATGGAAGAAGTGCATTGAGTTAAGTGGAGATTACATGGAAAAATAAAATTACTTTTGTTTATATTTTATATTGTTTTCTTGCTGAGGCCGCGAACTTTTCAATCCACCCTCGTAAATTGGTCAGTAATGCTCAATTCACAGCGGGATGACAGTGTGACAGAATTTTAAACTTTATTTACATTACATAGATTTTAAAATAGTACCATAAGCCTAACATAATTAAGAACATTGTATAAATGAAAATATATATATATATATATTATTCCAGGTATGGGACATATCGTCGGGCGCATGCGTGTCAGTGTTCGGCAACCACACGTCGCACTCTCTGGCCGTGTCGTGGTGCGCGCTGCCGCAGCTGGACAGCACCGTGCTGTCCGGCGGCGGGGACTGCTGCTTGAGACTGTGGGACTACACGAAACATAGTGTGGAGAACTATGAACGTACGTATCTTGATTACGATTACCTCACTATGTAAATATGTGAAAGAAATATTTGCCTGTTGCGTTAACAGTAGTTGAGTCGTGGACTAAAGTTGTCCTTTTTATCCTTTATCTTTATAGATAAAGGATAAAAAACCGGGCAAGTGCATGTCGGGCTACGCATAATGTACGGTTCCGTAGTCACCCCCTCCCCCATCCGAATAATGCGGCTTAAGAAGTGGGTTTTCTATTGTTTTCGAAACTTACAACGTTATACCTACTTAATAATAAGTTTTTATATATTTAAATATGTATAAATTTCTATCATAATTACGCATTAAGATTTTCGACGTGATAACGTTATGACCGACTGCATTCACGAAAAAGTGTGACGTCACTGCACACGTTTCGCCTGCTGATAGGTATTGTGACCGAAGGGCCCATGCATCCGGGTCCACTAAAGCTGTCACAGGCATGGTTGTTTATTACAATGTCATTAATGTTTTGGCAATTGCAGCGATATGCGATACTATTGGAAATTAAAAAAAAAAAGTTGTCACTGGCATGATTGTTTATTCATTGTCGTCAATGTTTTCTTATGAGTTATCAAGTAAAATATCCTTCGTAAACCGACTATACAGGCAACCATTTTTTATTACTATGTTTAATTACTGAAGACTAAAAGTCTGCTCCAGTCTGAAATCACAATTATTTCACAGGATTAAAACACGACACATCAACCAAAATCAAAAAGACGGAAAAGAAAGAGGAAAAACAAGAGGAAACGCAGAAAGATGAAACTGATTTAAATTCTGAACAAGTCGCCTCGCAAATAGAAGTAATAAAGAAACCTTCTAAGAAGTTCATACTACCGATAATACATCGACAAATGAACCCTTGCCGAGTAGCCGCTGTAAAGAAAATGTATGAGAAGTATATTTTAAAGGAGACTGATGTTGAAGAAAGTGATACGGATCCTGTGTATGATGTCGACTTTGTGAAGATATTCGGCAGTATTAACGAAATTAATGAAATATTGGATATGGAAGGTGAGTAATTGCAACAACAATATTGAAATAGAATATAGTCTTCTTCTTAGTTTTGAGTTGATGACAATCTAATTTTCACCCAATTTCTGTCAAGTATTTGTTGTAGGTACACTTTAATTGCACAAAGACTCAATCTTGTGCATGTATTTTGTGTATTTTCACACATTAAATACGAAGATGTGAAAATAATGATCAAGCGACTGAAGTAGTAGTAGGCGGCAGTTACAAGTGTAAAGCTCATGAGAAAGCTACCAAGAAACTAATATTCCAAGCTTGTAAAACCATCAAGTACAGTAGCTAGAGGCCCGCTTCGGTTTCGACTTTCCTCCACCATCTATACACATCAATTGTATTTGTTATAAACAAAGACCATCCATAAGAAATGATCTAAATGATAGTGAAAACCGCATCAAAATCAATTGCATAGTTTAGAAGATCTAAGCGTACAGACAGCGGGAAGCGACTTTGTTTTTATTGAATAAACCAGTGTGTTGGTAAATTGTTGTTTCTTATACAAGAGATAAAATGGCAATGTAAATGACAGTAACAATCTCTTTTCCAGCGGAGAACTTACGCACCGAGGATGTAGTAGAGGCGTGGATAACTCTGTCGATATTCCGCGGTCACATCGACGCTATGATACAGTTCGCGAGCCAAAGGGACATGCTCTGTCCGTACTTGCTCAGCCTGGCGCCTTGTGTTTCCTTCAAGTAAGTTTTGTTGTTCAAAACTCATAGTAAATCTATACTAATATTATAAAGAGGAAAGATTTGATTGTTTGTTTGTATTGAATAGGCTTCAAAACTACTGGACTGATTTGAAAAATTCTTTTATCGTTGTGAAGCTACACTAACCCCGGGTGACATAGGCTATTTTTTACCCCTGAATTCCCCCGTTTAAGAACGGGATTTACGCGGGTGAAACCGCGAGGCGGCCGCTAGTATGTAATAATTTGTTTGGTTGTTTCGGCAAACTCGATATTAGGCAGACAGATTTTGACGAGACTTTCACGGGAAAACAACTAACTAACTTTGACTTTCAATAATATTTACGGTTCTCAGGAAAATTACAACTACATACAATAAATAACTTATAGACGGTGGTCTATAAGTTATGCTGACTGCTCACTATCACAGGTGCCTTCCATTTGCCAAAGTGGTACCTATTACAAAAAGACTGAGAACCTGTCTTGTTACTTTGAGGTTATTGGTCAAAAAGAAAGAATGTTTTAAAAGAACTTATTTATTACAGGTACTGGAAAGACGCAACGCAGTTATACATTGCTCAATTAGATAGAATTATTGCTAAGGGCGGCGAAATGAAGATGTGTGGTGAGAAGCTTTTTAACTCCATAATTATTATTTTTTTATTTGATCCTTCTGTCAAAGCCCAAATAAATTTTTCATTTTTACATTTTACACAAAGTTCTTAACTATTCTAATGGTTTTTCTTTAGGTTCAGGTTGGGATCCGTTTGTTAAATATTAAGCTTTAAAGTGCAAATTTTTGTTACGAGTCAATTATCCCCCCCCCCCCTGCCAGGTAAATGGTTGATGTTGGGTATGTGAGAAAATTGACGGAAGTCCATACTAATATTATAAATGCGAAAGTAACTCCGTCTGTCTGTCTGTCTGTTACTCTTTCACGCCTAAACGGCTGAACGGATTTTGATGAAATTTGGTATGGAGATAGTTTGAGTCCCGGGGAAGGACATAGGATAGTTTTTATCGCGATAACCGACATCCACGCGGGCGGAGCCGCGGGCGAAAGCTAGTAGTATATAAAGTGAAATTAAAAGGAAAACTACCACAGCTAAGTAGGCTTTACAGGTTCGGTTTTTTAATCTGTTATTTCCCATGACCATACGACAAAGAGGCCGAGAGGTAAATTTCACTTGACTCAACAAGCGCTTGATCTACAATTTTACACAAATATTGATGACGTAATCACCATCTCATCGCCACGCCCCTTTCCTATGTCATCAAAAATAAGCAAAGTATTGGCTCCCTCGTCATAAGGTATACACAAGCACCAAAAGGGGGTCCTTTTGGTGCTTATGTGTACCTTATGACGGCCTAGAACAAAAAAGCAGAAGTTGTGAACCGCGTTCTGAACTTAGGCTAAAACTTACTCTTCACAACTTTTAGAGAACAGACACTACGGCGGTGCGATATACAAGAAGGCGGCCGCGCTACTGAGCGTACACGATATAAAGGGGGCGGTCAAGGCTCTCACTGAAGCCAAACTTTTCAAGGAAGCGTACATACTATG
Organism: Herminia tarsipennalis; assembly: GCA_945859575.2. Lineage (NCBI taxonomy): Eukaryota > Metazoa > Arthropoda > Insecta > Lepidoptera > Erebidae > Herminia > Herminia tarsipennalis. The sequence continues at coordinate 32,954,759 of OX243830.2, forward strand.
CCGGATAAGGTGAGTGTTCTGTTATCAATTAGCAATTTTTAGCTAACAATATTGAACTACATTCATGATCTGACTGCCTCTGTGGCGCGGTGGGAGTGTATCCGACTGCTACGCAAGAGGTCGTGGGTTCGATCCCCACCCAGGATAAAACTTTGTGTGATGAGCACGATGGTTTATTCTGTGTCTGGGTGTTATTTATCTATAATATGTATGTATTTAGAAATATATAAGTATGTTTATCAGTTGTCTGGTTTCCATAGTACAAGATCTGCTTAGTTTGGGATCAGATAGCGTTGTGTGAGTTGTCCCAAGATATTATTATTATTATTATTCATTATAAACCGTGAATTTGCAGTCGTTTTGTCAATAAATTAGTCAAAAAAAAAAAAATCGCTACGTAAATATTGTTAATATTTCTTTAGCGAGATTTTTTTATAAAAACTGAAGATTATGTTAAGTTGCGGAAAGTAACTTGTGGTAACGCTACTCGATTGCACGTGATAAGAATAGGTACTACAATCTTAAGATAGATGTCATTCATAGTTTTCCACCACCCTAAAGTGCACGCGCGCAGCTTTAGGCAATTTATGGTTATTTTTTTTATAAAAAATATAACCACAAATTGTCTAAGCGTTTATATTTTATTATTATGAATTAGAGTATTGATATGGAGTTCAAATTCAAATTTTTCGGCTCCAAAACTACTACAAAATCATGGTGTATACATAGCAAAAGTGTACAAATAAATCAAGTGTGTACGGAAACAAACTGCTTTCCAAATCACGAAGGTTAGAAAATGATTGTCTATTCTATCTAAATATGGCTAACAGTGGAAAGTTTCTTAACCCGCTTTTAAGCACTCGGGCACTCGGCTAAGCTAATCACTCGAATTGTGATATACCCCCAAGATATTGTGTTAGACCGGCTATACACGGACAACTAAAGCAGCCAGTATCGACTGCTTCAGGCTGCGACTGCATAGCGAACTACAGTCTTCTGCGTACACACATATCCGGAATCGCTGGAGCAGTCGGTCAAGCAGTCGCCAGGCGTACACTGACTGTCGAGCTGTAAACTGGCCTCGCGCAGTTACTTCCACCCGCGCTCTTGACTCCACGCCCGCCTGCTACCACTTGTCGCGCAGTTGATACCGCCTGCAGCAAGCAGGCAGTTTCAAGCGGTTGAATTTGACTGAACAAGCAGCCGAGTATGTTGACCACTGACCGACTGCTCGAGCAGTCGGTGTATTACTTAACTTAACTCTATTTTGCATAAGGTAAAAATACAAGTGTCATTTTAGTTATTAATCCACACTTGTTTTAGGTATATGGACAGTATAGCAGAAGAAACTTTACGTGCTTGGGTAAAGAATTGCAGCCGTAATGGATGTCATCGAATGGCAGCAATATGGTAAGTGGTTTTGATAATCAATTATCGTTAATACATAATAAATTATCATTACTACATCTTTTCCGGGAATATATTATATGGAACATAACGTCATAGCACAAAACATTTTTTTTCCCGTTTTTGTTTCATATAATTACATACTAGCTCTTCCACCAGAGTCTAAACAAACTGGGAATCATATATTTTCTTATATCTTCCATGACATAGTTAACAACTTTTTTGTATCCCTACTTAATATATAAATATGAATGTAAGTTTGTTTGTTACGCTTTCACGGGAAAACTACTCGACCGATCATGAAACTTTGTACACATATTCTTGGAGGTATTAGAAGTAACATAGGATTATAACAAAAAGGACAAATTTACGCAGACGAAGTTACGCGGGACAGCTAGTTATAGTATATATTTGTAATAGGTCTTTGTTCCATAGAACAAATGGCATCTGTATGTGTAATGGGTTTGTGGTTCATCTTTCTTGCTATTATAAATTTATAATTGCAAAATTTTGGATGGATGGATGATCATTACTCAATCCACTCTGCCCCGCTCCGGGTCAATGAAAAAGGACCCTAACCGTCCTGGCTATAGGAAAAATTGATAAAGGGAAAGATATAAGGGTTTTTATATCGCGACAGGCAACAACCACGCGAAGTCCGAAGTCAGCGACTCCGCTCGCGTGGTTGTAAATTTTTCTTTTTTTGGAACAACTAGTATTGAATGTTCTATATCTTTTATTACAGTCACATCGCGCTGGGCAATCTTTCCGATGCTGCTACCGTTCTGGCGAAATGCAGGGATCAGGAATCTTTGAGTTTAGCTGCAGACTTTGCTAAGATGTCCGGTAGAGCGTCGTTCGCCGACCACGTCGAGAAAAAGGCCCAAACAACTACATACAGTTCTCGAAAGGAAAAAACTGAAGAAATCTTAGAAGATTTGCCGTCTAGAATTGAATTGCTTATGAAAGATGTTAAAGTTAAAGATCAAAATGAAAATGAAGAGATTCTGAACGGCGATGAAAAAGATGTTCCAAATAGTGATGAAAAGAGTATTCAAAACGGTGACGAAAAGAATGTTCAAAATGGTAATATAAAGGATGATAGCGTGGTCCAAGTTGGAGGAGATGGTGATAAATGATCTAAATGTGATATTAAAGTAGTAGAATAAAACTTCACTTGTTTGCATTATTGGCTGTGTATCATTAAGTTGTGAACTTTTTTACTACTGAACTTCCATTTGTGTTATATCGTAAGTCGTTAGTTAAATAAAATACATTTAACTTTTTTACTACTGAACTTCCATTTGTGTTATCGTAAGTCGTTAGTTAAATAAAATAAATTTTAAAATTTCAAACTTTTATTTGGTACCAAGAATATCGGAATAAGTATTAAACTAAATTGCAATAAACAATATTCAAAGAATAGATTAGTATCTCAACATAAAAATCAACTTTTTGTAATAGTGCAATTGTATGGACGAATATTTTCCATGTTAGTAATTTGTGCGCAAATGAAACGTCAACGTAATATACCTTGCGCTACAAATCTCGCAAATTTGCTATAATGTAGTGTAAGATATATATGTTCCGATCCAATTTTATATAGTAAGCATATAAACATTGCAATTATTTACACTTTGACAATACAAATGTTAAAATAAATATTATTATCTGCATTCTCACTAATATCACTAAATATTTTAGGCACAAACATTTTAAGTACAGCCTAGTAATACTATATTGTACGAAGTTATTAATCTATGAGAACTGGCAGGGTACTTATAAACCTTCCGACCTAATAGGTCCAGTTACTGTTTGGTCTAGTCTGTCCGTTAAGTCCAATGCGCGAACAGTCAAATCCTCATTCGAATCGTACCTACGTTAGTAACATTTACCTGCACTATTTAGTCGAATTATCCTTTTGTTCCGCGACATTAGTAAATCAAGAATATATTGGATTTAGGATATTCTCTTCTCATTCTCATTTACATAATAGGCTAGTTTCCTAGGTAAACAAAAAAATAAAAATGATTTACATTTTATTACAATAAAAAGTATGACAAAGTATTTGTATGACATCTCCAAATAAAATCTGCATTATCAGTATTCTTAAAAAAAAAAGTTTTGACTATTTGGAAACTAGCTTATTACGGCTCTGTAATTAATTTTATGTGACTTCCATTTATGAACGAAAAGGAAATAAACAGAAGAGATCATGATTTCACTACAGTAATTGGATATAATAGACAGACTAGGCCAATTGGAAACTGGACAAAATCGGTCAGAGAGACTAACGAAAACTACAATGGCACCTACTATACTCACAATATCGGGCTTTCGAATTGAGAATCACGATCAATATTAAATGCTTATGGAATGCCTTAACAACATTCAGTCTTATATTTAAGGCTGTAAGCGTCTTGCTACTACAATAATAGACCATGCAGTGGTGGTACATTCATATATTGTCATTTTTTCCACCCGTGGTAAAGTCGGCTATAACCAACCAATCAAATAGGTTCAGAACTTGAACATGCAGACCAATATAACACTTAGTACTAATAGATGGACTTTTGTTAAAAAAAAAAACAATTTATGAAACCTTAGATAAATAGACAAATAATTGAGATGTTCTACAATACCAAAATTTGAAATTTTGGACGCTGTAATTTGTGGCAATATCGATGAGGCATTAGGCATACACTAATTAAAATTTTATCGATACAATGAAAAATTATACAATATTATTATAATAAAAATCAAATTAAAAATTATTATAATATCAAATTAAATCCGGCTTTGTATTAAGTGTTGGCGGTTGAACAGAATGTGCGAGTGGTAGTAGATCTACCACTCGCACATTCTGTTCAACCGCCTGACGCTATTCACAATGTGTTCCGTCCGAAGTCGGGCATAATATTATTTTGACCCTAAATTACAAAATTATATAGAATCTTTTAAAATTCGCGATACGCTTACAGCCTGCTAAATTATGGAAATTTAAGTGTGATTATTTTTTTGAGGTAAATTCGACGTGGTATGAGTAATTAAAAACTTGGCAGATTCATAAGGCAATGTCTAGCTTGTCTATTGTCGCAAGAGTCAACCTCTAAGGAGAGTGTACCAACAGGAATTGGGTCTTCCTCGTGGTTGCCCTGGCCTGGGGTAACAACTGCGACTGACAGAATAGTATTATATTTTTTGGTACTGAATACAAACAGGCGTAGGAAAAAAAAATATTAATCTAAGGCGCCCGCACCTTTCAAGCCCACGTTTCCACATCGAATTAACACAAATATACGTCATCATTAAGATGCTTTCATTCATATAATTCGTCAAATCACATTGTACTCATAAATGCCATGTTAAAATTAACCGTGCATAAAACAAGCGTTTATGTTAATTTGAGAAATACAACTATTTTTTTATTTTTAAATAATGTACTAACAGATGGTTTGATTTGATCTACCATTCGACCAATGGCATTTCGCGCGCATCAACCAATAAATTGGGTTTGAGAAAAAAAAAGTGTAAGCCAATTATACGAACGATCGCTATTGGTCGAATCAGATCAAATAAAATAATTATAATTTATTACAGGTATTATATTATGAGTATTGTAATCAACAAGCCTAGTTTCTTATTTATTAAATTCTTTATAAATCAGACTAATTTGAAATAACGCCTTTTACATACAAACATAGTGGCCGGTCCACACTATTGTTGTAAATTACACCAGTCTTTGTGCGTTAAAAAAAGTATTAATTTGAGATGTAATTAATAGGTTAATAATAATTTCAACCCTGATTACCCGGATCTTCGTTTTCCCTGTTTGATTCTTTGCCTCTCTTCTTGCAGAGGTTGATTAATTTTGCGTTTATTTTCTTTAGTTTATGATTTTCTTTCATCACGTCTGTTATTTGTTGGTTCTGAAATGTGGAATAAGAACATAATTCAATGTCTTCCAATCATTAGAAAATGTTGTCACCTTGCTCTATTCTATAGAAAATCCTGTCCAAACGGGAAGTTATCACCCATTAAAACTATTACACACATGTACAATTAGCGCCACCTAAGTTTGTATTCGAATGTAGTTCTGCGCAGGGACGTCGTTCCCCGCCCGTCTCCTTCATCCCCTCCGATACCTAACTTCGAGTTGTGCGCAGTTTACTCGCCAACATCAAACACGCAAAATTAGCTGGCGACATGTGTAAATATTAACATAAAAAAACCCTAACACGTGGTTACATTGATTTGCAATAAACTAAGCTAAGAAAAAAATAAAATGGCTTTTTAATAGAAAACAACAACAAAGGGCGCTACGTTTACATAGACACACTTAATTTTAACAACCGTCAAAAGATAGAACCGAAAAATAAGATACATCATAGACGTCACAGATAAGAGTCAGAGATTATTATTACCTGTACTATAGCGCTCCCAGTTGCGACATACATGGGCGGTAGTGCGGGCTGCATCACAGCAAACTGTTGCTCAAGCAGAGACTTCTGCTGCGTTAGTCTTTCTACCGCCTAGAACACCAACAACATATAAATATCACTCACTAACCCGTCCCCAAAAAAAAAAACTATAACCCTCAAGATTCAAGCTACCACCATAACAAAATTATTCTAAATCGATCCCGTATCTTCGGAGATAAAAGCATTCAAACAAAAAACTTCATTCTATTATATTAGTACAAAAATAGTCTCGATACAAAATGTTAAAAATAAATGAACCTAGCGCGTGATTTTGAAAACAGATACGAAGCCATTTTACTAACCAATTTCAAATAATGTACTTCTTTTGCATGTTTATCTTCGGCTTGCGAATTAGTGTTGCCATCACGTTCAACTTGATAACTTAGGAGATCTGAAAATAAAGATAACAGACTTATAAACATAGGAACCTCAACAAAATAGTTGTTCAACTAAAAATCTATACTAATATTATAATGCTGAAGTGTTTGTTTGTTTGAACGCGGTAATCTCAGGAACTTCGAATTAAAAAAATCTCACTGTTGGATAGCCCATTTATCGATATCGCGATATAAGGCTATAGAACATCACGCTACGACCAATAGCAGCCGGGCAGCAATGACAAATGTTTCAAAAACGGGGAAAATTTACGGAGACGAAGTTACGCGGGACAGCTAGTTGTATACATACGACAGCCCTTATGTATATGTAGCGAACATTCAATTTCTTCACGTCTTTCTATTAAACATTGTATAAGCATCACTAAGGTCAGGTACTTACCGTCGCTAGTCTCAGTCTCAGCATCTGTAACATCGACAGAGGAGGCGCGGTTCTGGTCGTGAGCGCTCTGACGTCGCTTGCGTGTTGTGTGAGTCACGGGTGTTAGATCTGCCTGGAACTCTTGCAGTTTGGCCTGGGAAGGTAATGTTTTGTGGTTTAATATACTCACAGGTCAGGTCAGCTCACAGCTCAATCTACGGAACCCTTGGTGCGCGAGTATCAGTCGCATTTTTAGATTTTTGTTATCATCAGTGTTAATTCGTGCACACATAGACATGCATGTACCAGGTGCGGATCCAAAACTTTGTTCAAGAGGGGGGGGGGGGGGAGGATTTATCTCATTTTGAGGGTGTATATGAGATTTGGGAATGACGGTACACCAGTCCCGAGGGAGACCAATTGCCTGTCAAAACACACCGGTCTAGTGTCAAAAGGATCCGCGCCTGGCACGTACAAATGTCTCAACCTGTGCAGTCTCGGTTGATGATTCGACTGAGACTGCATTCGAGATCTGTTTACTTGCGCGTTTAAGACCCGTGGCTTATAAAATTCTATTATATATAGGATTACTAGCTTTCGCCCGCGGTTCCGCCTGCGTGGATGTCGGTTATGTCGGATAAAAACTATCCTATGTTCATCCCCGGGACTCAAACTATCTCCATACCAAATTTCATCTAAATCGGTTCAGTAGTTTAAGCGTGAAAGCGTAACAGACAGACAGACAGACAGAGTTACTTTCACATTTATAATATTAGTATGGAAGTATGTATGATCTATACATACATATTTTTATTTTGTAAGGAACTGATTTGTTTGATGAGAGTCTGGCACCCTATTTTTCGTAGGATAATTAGGTCCTAATAAAACAGTTGCAATTAGGATAGTGGTTAGTAAATTATTCGTAAGTAGTTGAACTGCTGTAGAAATATCTATTCTACAACAGTTCTTCTACTTAGGAAAAAAAACAAATAAATTTAATTTACTTGATTTTTAAATTTACTTGGTTTTTTCCTTGAATTGTCCAGACAATTATTTTCTTATTTAGTTCTTCATTAATTGCAAAAAAAAAACAATAATTAAAATGTGCAAAATAAGGGACGGAAATTAAAATATGCAAAACGAAATTTGAATTGCTAGAATTCAAATTGTAATTAATATATTAATAAAAAATATCTTCACAACAATACAAAACAAAATACATATATGTTAAATATACTTCATCTCCTCTCATTAATTTATATAATTGTGTTTTTGCATTGTATATTTTGGTAGAGGAAATAAATATATATAGACGTGTACCGTTTTATAAGCAATTAGTGCGTGTGGTTATAATTTCGGAAATATGGTGCAATGTAAAAAATGCAAACAGTTTATACCGAAGCAGGGTGATGTAGTAAAGTGCAAAGGTTCTTATGAAGCTATGTTTCATAAGAAATGTGTCGGTAAAATGTGGTCCAAAAAAGTGTGAGGATTGTCAGAGGCAGGATTCAAGTCCGATTAGTGAGCCAAAGATAAGCCTTGACATTACCAATTCATCTGCGGAGAGCGTCCTAGTAGAAGTAAATGCTAAGCTAGAAATATTATACACAATGAAAAAGAAGATTGAAGATCTTACAGAAACAGTAGATTTTTACGCCGAGCAATATCAACAAATGTATGAGTTTAAACAAAGCGCGGAACGAAAAATTGCAGCTGTAGAACAAAAAAACATCTATCTGGAAAAGTATTGTAAAGCTTTAGAAGAAAGAATAGCAATTCAGGAATACAAGGAAAAGAAAAAAAAACATTGAGCTCGGTGGGTTAGCTTGGCAAGATGGCGAAGATGTAGTGGAAACGGTTAAGAAAGTCGCGAATGTTCTAGAATTGGACGTATCCACTATCACAGAAATAAAGCGGGTAGGTGGAGAAAAAGTGAACGCTAACGAGAAACGCGCGGTCCGGCCGCGATCTGTCGTCGTATCACTGGCTATCCGCGACGCTCGGGATAAGTGGCTAGCGAAGAAAAAAAACCGGGTCACCAATAATGATGTATATGGCAATGGTGATCAAAACTACATTTTTATAAATGAGGACATTTCGAAACCAATGAAACAATTGCTATGGACGGCCAAAAGAGAATTAAAATCTCATTTTAAGTACATTTGGGTGCAGGAGGGTAAAATATTAATTCGCGGAGAGGATCCTAAGAATAGAAAAATTCAGGTCATTCGAACAGGTAAGGACATATCGCGAATCAAGGCCGAATTTTCTCATATTGGAGCCAAGAATCTGGATTCCACTCAAAGCCATCTTACTCGTTAACGCTTACACTTATTTACTTTGGGGCGATTGATACATAACGTTATTAGCAGTAACATTCGAAGACCAATTATCAGCTATTCAATCTAGTATAAAATATAAAAGGTACATCAATGCTGAAACTTGGAGTGACGAAATCCTAAGGAAACAAGATAATCTAAATATTATTCATTTAAATATACGTTCTTTACGTAAACATTTCAATGAGTTTTCAGTGCTCATAAATAGCTGTTTGCATAGTATCGATGTCATTATATTGACGGAGATAAATATACAAAAGTGTGAGTTACCCTTATATCAATTGGAGGGCTATGATACATGCATCAACACGAGGGAAATACAGAGAGGTGGAGGAATCCTCATATTCACTAGGAAAAAGTACAAGTTTGAGTCGATGAATGTCAACACCAATACGTGTGAGGTTATACACGGACAGCTAATGAGAGACGGCCACAACCCAACACATATCATAGCGGTGTATAGACCGCCTCGAACGAACAAACAAGGCTTCGTCGAAGACATGCAGCGTCTGCTCCAAAACATACCTACAGCGTGTGATACTGTATTAATAGGCGATACAAACATTCAAATTCTCGGCGACAACCTCGGCAGTGCGGCTACTAGCTATAAAGATGCTTTGTGTGAGCTAGGCATGCAGTGCGCGATAACCGATATCACACGCGAAGTAGTGCTCAGTGGCAATGTTGTGCGGTCTGGCCTAGATCATGTGTGGGTTCGAACCCAGGCGGTCACTTCGTCGTATGTATTGACGTGTCATGTATCGGATCATTACCTGATAGGTGTGCAAATATCGTGTGATAAAAGTGATGCTCCATGTTATGGTAATGGTTGTACAATTATTGTAAACAGGTTGGTAGAACAAAAATTGAGTGACTACCCCTGGCAGCAGCTAATGAACTGTAAGTGTCCTTTATTATTATATGAGACAATTTGTAGCGTTTTTGATAGAATTTATGACAGTTCTACATTAACATGTAACTATCGTAATAAAAGAAAAAATAAAGCATGTGTGGCGTCCTACATGCCAAGCCGCCGATAGCGCCCGACATCGCGACGCCGACACCGTAGCGCGCGTGCTGAAAAAGACGACATCCCAACGCAATAACTATTTATGCACTAAGCCGCGCGCTGTGCCACACGTTTATATATGGCGCCGAGAATGCACCGCAGTCGTCGTGATTGGTCGGTCGCGATGCACTGACTTGCTACATGCAATACAACTTGCGAACCTTATTTTGTAAATATAACGTGCCACTTTTATTTAATATACCTCTTTCACCTTTTACTTATACATCACACGTGAGTTTTATTTTGCAACCTCAAGACTGAACACCCTATCAGTAAATTGGTGACCCCGACGTGATCAAGGAGCAACTCCAAGATGTCTACAGAGGAAACCAGCCCACAAGAAGTAGAAGACGTGAAAGAACAGGTAACGACCGTTACGTGTGACGTCGCCACAATCTCGCTGCCTGCGCGTCTGCCGCCATTTTGGCGCCAAAACCCACGCCTATGGTTCGCGCAGTTTGAAGCCGCCGTTGCGGCTAGCAGAATTGGAGAAGATCAGAAGTTCAATCTCGTCGTCCCGTTGCTCGGCTGCAACGACCTGGAGCAGATCGCCGACATCGTGCTGAGCCCGCCCGCGAGCAACAAATACGCTACACTGAAAAATAGGCTGATTTCCACGTTTCAAGAGTCCGACCATCGCCAGTTGCAGAAGCTGCTCAGCGGCTTAGAACTCGGCGACATGAAGCCTAGCCAGTTACTGCGCAAGATGACTGATTTAGGCGGGAAATTGCTGACCCAAGAGGCGTTAAAGGTAATGTGGCTCAATCAATTACCTACGCAAGTGCGCGCCGTGCTCGCCGTGAACACCGAATCGTCGCTCGAAGGCCTAGCTGCGATGGCTGACAAAATGGTGGAACACTTCGAACCTGCGACGGTTGCCGCGGTCGCCGTGCGTCCCACGTGTCCGTCGCCATCAACATCGTTAAACTCCGCGCATACGCTCGAAAGAAAACACGTACCAAACGAAAACCTGCAGTTTGACCTACTATCTAAACAGATCGAGAAATTATCGCTAGAAATCGCCGAACTTCGCACGAGACAACAAAATTCGACGCATCATTCCCGTTACCGCCAAAATCGATCGCGGTCGAACTCGCGAGTACGTGCCTATACGAACCGTAAGCCCGGAGATCCAGATTGGGTATGTTATTATCATTTTCAATTTGGTGACGAAGCCCGAAAATGTGAACCGCCGTGCGCTAAACAGAAGCAGAAGTCGGAAAACTAGAACGTTCATCCACGTTGGCGGGCGTCGATGTTAACAAACCAAGTTACCGCCTATGTGTCGTCGATGTTAACAGCAGAGAGAAGTTTCTCGTCGATACCGGAGCCGACATATCTGTGTTAGCCGCTAGAAATAAGAAACCCACGAAGCCGACAGAAAATACCTACAGATTGTTCGCCGCAAACGGAACGGAGATACGTACCTACGGAGAACGTACACTCGAGCTCAACCTGGGTTTACGTAGAGCCTACAAGTGGACGTTCACGGTCGCTGAGGTGAAAACATCAATTCTAGGCGCAGATTTTCTAGCGAGGCACGAATTGCTAGTCGATTTACATCACCGCAAACTCATCGACCGCATCACCGACCTCAGTGTAAACACCATCACAGTGCAAAGTACCGAAGCCGTTTACGTCATCAACCGCAACCACGCCTATCACGACCTGCTGAAACAATACCCAGACGTTCTGCGATCCATGTCACTCAAAGTACCGACGAAACACGAAGTAACACATCGCATCGAGACAACAGGACAACCGATCTACTCGAGGCCACGCCCCCTGCCACCAGATAAGTACAAAGCAGCGAAGTTAGAGTTCGAGAAGATGATGGAGATGGGTATCTGCAAGCCGTCGAATAGTCCATGGGCTAGTCCACTACACGTCGTTAAGAAGAAGGACGGTTCACTTCGCGTATGCGGCGACTATCGCCGTCTCAACGCCGTGACAACCCCCGATCGGTACCCCATTCCGCGAATTCAAGATTTCACGTACCAACTGCACGGAAAGAAAATATTTTCAAAAATCGATTTAAAAATGGCGTACTTTTGGATACCAATGGAGAATGAAGATGCTGCGAAGACGGCCATAATAACCCCATTTGGCCTCTTTCAGTTTAACTGCATGACATTCGGTCTTCGTAACTCAGGTCAGACATTTCAACGTTTTATGCATGAAGTACTGCGAGGACTCGACGACAATGTATTCTGTTTCGTCGACGACGTGTTGGTCCACTCGAAAACAGAAGAGGAACACGAGCGTCACTTACATCAGGTACTCGAACGACTGAACAACTACGGTGTCTCACTTAACGTCGACAAGTGTGAGTTCGGCAAGGACAAGATACAATTCCTCGGCTACGAAGTTTCATCGGCCGGTATCAAACCCACTGAAGATCGCATACAAGCCATACTCAAGTTTCCAAAACCAAGCACAGTTCAAGAATTAAGAAGATTCCTAGGTATGATAAACTTCTACCGTAGCTGCCTACCCCACCAAGCCGAACATCAACATCTGTTAAACAAATACCTACACAATAGTAAGAAAAACGATAAATCACCAATATTATGGACACCCGAAGCCGAACAAGCCTTTGAGCAATGCCGACAAAGCATACTCGAGGCCACCGTCTTATCGCATCCCATACCTAACGCTCCACTATGTCTTCTCACCGACGCATCTGACAGCAGTATTGGTGCCGTTCTACAACAGAAGATCGACAATACGTGGAAACCACTCGCTTTCTACTCCAAAACGATGAGCGAGACGCAACGTAAGTACAGTGTATACGATCGCGAATTATTAGCAATGTATACAGCTGTTAAGAGCTTACGCCGACTCGTAGAGGGCAATGACCTCACAATATGTACCGACCACAAGCCACTGACGTACGCGCTAACAAGAACGCCGAGTAGCAGCGACACACCAAAACGAGAGCGACAACTACACTTCATCAGTCAATTTTGCACTAACATCAAGTACATTCACGGTGATAAGAACGAAGCAGCTGACGCGTTGTCACGTATCGCTGAAGTCGAAGTACTCAACGCAACCGTCGACTATAATAGACTCGCGGAGGTACAAGAGGACTCCGAACTACGCGAATCTATGAAAAATCCGAATCTCAAGTTTACGCGCGTCAACCTACCGGGAGTTCAACGACCGATATGGTGCGAAACATCAACAGCGAACGCTCGTCCATACCTACCACCGCCGTATCGCGTCCCAGCTTTCAAAGCGCAGCACGAACTTAGTCACCCGGGAGTACGACTATCGCGAAGAATTATGACTACAAAGTTCTTCTGGCCGTCGATCAACAAGGACGTAGGTACTTGGGCGAAATCATGTATCAGCTGTCAACGCGCTAAAGTTCAACGACACGTCGTGAGTCCACTCGGCGAGTTTCAACGGTCGTCGCGTTTCGAACATGTGCACGTCGATATAGTCGGGCCCTTACCTCCATCGGAAGATTATAGATACCTCGTGACGATGATAGATCGCTGTACCAAATGGCCTGAAGCAATTCCCACACGTGACGTCACAGCTGAGACCGTCGCGAAGGCTGTGTACGACGGGTGGATAGCACGATTCGGCTGTCCTCTGCAGATTACTACGGACCAAGGGAGACAATTCGAGTCGTCACTGTTTACCTCACTCATGAAGAAACTCGGCGTAACTCGAATACGGACTACGGCTTTTCATCCCCAAGCGAACGGACAAATCGAGCGATGGCATCGTTCCCTCAAAGCGGCACTGATGGCGAGAACGAACGACGGGAGGTGGGTCAACGAACTTCCTACGGTACTACTAGGGCTTAGAAATGCACTACGTGACGACTCATCTGTCAGCCCGGCATTAATGACATACGGCTCGACTCTTCGCATTCCGTCTGATTTCTTCGTACCTACAACGTCGAACATTGAAGACGCGGATTTCGTCCGTCAGCTGACCGAAACGATGACGTCACTAACACCTTCTCCGAGAGCTCGAGCATCAACGATGAACACTTTCGTCTACAAGGATCTCGCAACCTGCTCACATGTGTTTGTGCGCAACGATACCGTACGCAAACCTCTCACACCTCCATATGATGGCCCGTACGAAGTTTTACAGCGCAGCCCAGACGGGAAACACTTTACACTGCGGTTACCGCTTCGCACCGCTGTTATTTCTGTCGACAGATTAAAGCCGGCCTATATCTGCAACACAGCACCGAGCGGCGCAGCGCTACCGATCCACGCACCGAGCGACACAGCTTCACCCACTAGATCATCGAGCACAGCATCATGCGGCGCAGTGCCACGGATCCACGCATCGAGCGACACTGCATCTTCGATCATGACCCCTAGCGACAACGCAACGTCATCGTCTTCACCGAGCAGCGCCTACGTCACAAGATCCGGCCGCACGGTGAAACACAACGTACGCTTCGCTTGAGGGGGAGTGATGTGGCGTCCTACATGCCAAGCCGCCGATAGCGCCCGACATCGCGACGCCGACACCGTAGCGCGCGTGCTGAAAAAGACGACATCCCAACGCAATAACTATTTATGCACTAAGCCGCGCGCTGTGCCACACGTTTATATATGGCGCCGAGAATGCACCGCAGTCGTCGTGATTGGTCGGTCGCGATGCACTGACTTGCTACATGCAATACAACTTGCGAACCTTATTTTGTAAATATAACGTGCCACTTTTATTTAATATACCTCTTTCACCTTTTACTTATACATCACACGTGAGTTTTATTTTGCAACCTCAAGACTGAACACCCTATCAGTAAACATGGATAAATGATAAGTTGAAGGCCATGATATTATGTCGAGATAAATTATTTCGTTTTTGGAAAAATAAGCCAAACGATATGAATAGACGGTTAAATTATACAAAGTATAGAAATAAAGTAAACAAGTGCATAAATTCTGCCAAAAACAAGTACAGACAAAATGAAATTATTGAATGTGGAAAAAATATGAAAAAAGTATGGGCAAAGATAAATGGATAGACAGGGCAAAGAAAATTAAATATAGACGATGTTATAAAAATATACTTAGGAAAAACCGACTCATTAATAAATATATGTAATAACTTCTCGACTACCTCCACTAAGGAAATAACAGATATTAAACATAACTGTGAGACAACTTTTTTGAATAGGTCTGATTATGTTGAAAAATGCATTTTATCTATGAGGTATAAAAAAGCGAGTCCTATATGTATTGAAAAAATTATAGATAATTTAAGTTGTTCAAAGTCACCCGGTAGTGACAATATTCGTGTACGCGATATTAAGTTCATAAAAAAGGAAATAAGCCCCATTATTGCATTATTTGTAAATCTATGTGTAGAAAAAGGAGTTTATCCTCATAAACTAAAGACTGCATTAATAAGGCCGATTTACAAACATAGTTCACATAATGATTATACTAACTACAGGCCTATTGCAATATTATCTGTAATAAATAAAATTGTTGAAAAGTATGTCATAGGACAAGTAGGTAGCTTTGTTGAAAAATACAATGTTTTAAATAACGCTCAGCACGGCTTTAGGCGGGGCCGCAGTACCACTACTGCGCTCGCGCACTTCGCGGACGCAATCAACTGCAGTTTAGATGACAAGAAGCAGGTTGTGGTAGTCTATATAGATTTCAAAAAAGCATTTGATACACTGGGCCGTTAACAAGTGGCTAGAGGCATATCTGACAGGGCGCACCATGCGGACTGCAGTTGGAGGCGTGACGGGGGATAGTGCTGATATTACATGCGGCGTCCCGACCGGCTCCATCTTTGGCCCGGTGGGCTATATTATGCACGTCAACAGTATGCGAAATGTAGTCAAAAACTGTCAAATGTATATGTATGCGGATGACACCTGTCTGATATTCTCTGGCCGAGATTTAAATACTATAGAGAAAAATGTTCAAGGTGATTTAAATAATATCATAAAGTGGGCCCACGATTATGGCATAATTATCAACATTAAAAAGACAAAATGTATGCATATATATTCACCATATAATAAAACAATCACAGGCTCGCCTCGCATACTGGGACATGACTACGAATGTTTGCACAAAAATAAGGCTACCTGTACGTGTGGGGCGCTGGAGGTGGTGGGAGAATACAAGTACTTAGGTTTAACTATAGATACTTACTTCACATGGCGAAAGCATATAGATGTTGTATGCGACAAACTGAGATCAGTACTTGTGAAATTTCACCACCTTAAGTTCTTTACAAGCAGAGCCATTTTGTACACTATCTATTATGCACTGGCAGACTCGATTATCTCTTATGGACTGAGCTGTTATGGACGCACGTTTAAGACTTATTTAGATAAAATTAAGCTGCTACAAATCAGATTCATGAAAACTAGTAGATAAAAGCACAAAGAACGCATGTCGGCCAAACTATGATAAGTTATTCTCAGAATGTAAGTTACTACCTGTTCACGAGAAAGTAAGGTTTACGATTGCCGTGGAACAATATGACAGCAGTCTTTTTAAGAATGTGAAGACTCAGTCACGATCGAATAGACGAGAAAATCAGTACATTAGCCCCTGGTCTAACAATCACTATGGGCAGAGGACCAAAAAACATATAGTTCCATCTATCTATAATGAATTACCAGTCTGTATAATAAATGAAAGCTGTTCCAAAAATGTGTTTAAACGTAAGTGTAGAGAATTTTATATAAATAGTTTTAATTCAAAAATAGTAGATTAAGTAATAGAATAGTTTAAGTTATATTGTACCTACCGATCAAATAAGTAATTTAACCAATGCAGTGTTAAAAGGGAGTGAACTTTCTGCCAACAAACTGCTGTGCAGTTTGGCGGATGGTAACAAAAGTGAACTTGTATATTGTGAATAAATGTTTCAATTTTTTTTTTTAATTTTAACTTATAATAATAATAATAATAGTGTAGTGTAGCATGTAGTGTTTGCTCTTTGTTACAATGCAATACTTATAAAATGTTTTTTTGGCTTTTTCCTTTGTCTGCAAATATATTACAAATTGAAAATCGATATAAAACTGCTGTATAGCACAGTTAAACAAACACAGAGCGTGTCATGTGACGTCATCCAAGCCCGCGTTGGCAGCGTTCAAACAGGTCAAATATTATCGAAGTTTTAAAGTATTTAGGAAAAACGAATTGTCTCTGCGGACTGTTTTTTTTATTACGGATTAATGATATATGAATAAAAAAAATTTCGGGGCGGTTTTGGCAGTGCGGTGGTTGGAAGAACTAACTTAACAACAGCCTAACTTCGAGTGCACAGCGAAATGTGTATTGTACAATTTCAGGGCGTCTCCCCTCGCAGGGTACGCCCATGGTCGCTACTAACCTCGAGCTGTATCTTGGCTTCCTTCAGCCGTCGGCATTGTTCCTCCTGATCCCTCAAGTAACGCGCGCACGTTTCACACTCCTCGTCCAATTCTTTATATCTCTCTTTTAGTTCTGAGAGCTCCTGTCTACATGCTTCGAGCTCTGATTTTGTAAATTCTAGTTCCCTGAATAATAAAATTCAAATTGTGATAGTTTCTTCAAGAGTCAATTAGGTAGGCAAACCTTATTCTATTTAAAAAAAAAAATGAGATCCTTACGAAAGCTGCTTTTGTTTTTGCCTGTGATTGTGTACTACTAATAAATTCGAAAAAAGCCCTGTCCAAATACCAATAATCAGTACATATTATCGAGACTTAATCGCTTGAAATATTATGTAAGAACCTTTTATTTACCCGACGTCGAGCCGTGACCACGAGCGGTGCAATTCCATCGAAACGTCGGGTAAATAAAAGGTTCGTACCTTTAAATATTTTACGCGATTAAATCCCGATAATATTCTAATATGTGCAAACAGTCGGGTAAACTTTAAATAAAAACGGTATTACTTAAATAAAATTGCTTATTTTAGAAATGGTTTTGTACCTGTTTCCAATATTTTTCTCAAGAGCCTTCTGCATTTTGGCGAGCGTATTCTTCAAGTCTTGTTGTTTGAAGCGAAGCTCTTCTATAGTTTTAGTTAATTTCTTGTTCTTCTCTACTTCGGCGTCGTACGACATGCGATCCACGACCACCGAGTGTAGGTTGGCCCAGTCTATAATCAATAGATACGGTGTTATAGGGGACCATCACACGTTAAGGGGAAGAGCAAGAAAAACAAATACTATATTATTCTTTTAGTTGTGGAAGACAAGGTATGATGTCCTGCAACGCAAAGGGAGGATTCTCCGACCAGGGGAGATGATCGTACCTAGAGAGCCACTTCCTGACGCTTAACTTAGCGTCGACTGCCTTCCGACTGCTACGCAAGAGGTCGTAGGTTCGCTACCCTACTTTGTGTGATCCCCAAATTGTTGTTCCGAGTCTGTGTGTAATTTGTGTCCGTGACTTGTATGTTTGTAAAGTACCCCGCGACACATGGCTTGTACCCTACTGTGGGAGTCGTCTTTTATAAAAGAAAGAAAGAAAGAAAGAAAGAAAGAAGAAAGAACTTTGAAAATATATGTATACAGGGTGCCGATTTAGTCAGTTGAATCCTCCTGCAGAGTATTAGAAAAATCTATGATACGATTTAAGTGACTTGAAATAAAATTTTAGAAAAAAATAATTAAATTTTTAGTGGGTGATCCCACACGGGCAACACATTGTTTGATGAGTATACCTAGTTAGGAGGCGGGATACGAACATGTATTATGTTAATAAACAACAACTCTGTTCACTTGGTAAAGTGCAAGTCACATGTTGAAGTGCAGTACCCGTTATCACGGGTCGAAGCGCGACACTTCGGATCCGAATTTTGATTACCATTTAAATTAAAAAAAAAAGGTACTTATTTTTCAAAAATGTAAATTTAGTGCCATGGTCTGATCACACCCCTGCAACGATTCGACTGACTTAATCGGCACCCTGTAACATAACTAACAGGTAAGAGAAGTCCACTTAGGTTATTCAGGATTTGAATCGATCTTGTGTTATTTATTTAACGTCAAACGTCTTACCTTCATCGGTATTCACAGAGGCGTGTGCTACTTTAGATTTTGATGAGCTCATGTTTGGATTGCTCGATTGTAGTCTCTCCTTAAGTTCCGTGATCTGCGTCTGTAAGAACATAAAAAAGTCAATCAAGACGAAGCGTTCACATAATGCACCGTTAATAGTTGTTGACTGTCAAGGGAAGTCAGTTCCTTGTTTTCAATTAAATACATCAAATGTGTAACTGTTATCCTACCTGTAAGCTTATCTTGTCCTTCTTAAGCTGCGAGCACTGTGCATCTCTTTCCCTTAGATATTCGGCACACGTATCGCACTCTTCGTCCAATTCCCTGTATTTCTCTTTCAGTTCTTCTAACTCTTGTTGGCAAGACGCAAGCCTGTCTCTTAGCTGTGACACCGTACTGTGAAAGTATAACAAACATTAATTAATATCATGAAGGTTTTATAAATGGAGAACATAATTTTATTATAAGTAGTAAACATTTTCTTAACAGTACGGATTCTATTCTGTCCTTTTTATACATTCTGTCTCTTTCTTGGTGATGTTCAATGATTAGTTCCCATCGTTTAGAAACTAGACATTTTTGAATAGTGGGAAAAAAAATTAACTCATGAATTCACCAGATGGATGGATATCACTATTGAGATGACCATGACCGGTACTGAGGGTACCGGTCATGGGAATTAATCAAATGAGTATACGTCAGCGATTGAACATCACCAAGAAAGAGAGAATGTATGAAAAGGACAGAATAGAATTCCAACTGTTAAGAGAATGTACTCGAGTCTAGAGAAAGCAATAGAAAATTTAAATGGCTGAGTAATGTTAGCTATTATTTCTTATATTAATAGTTATTACAAACCTGTCATTGCCAGCTATGTTGCGTAGATCCGTTTTCAGGTTGTGCACAGAATATGGAAAAAATAAAGATACAAATGATTAAATAACCCTCTTTAGTCCACATATCTATTCTTTCTAGCAGTTATCTTAGTAAGTGCTTGCTAGGCATGACTACAATTTAACTTTAAATTTTCACGTTAAATGGTAACATAAAATAAACTTAAATTGTAGTAAATTTTACGTCAAAATGTACTTTGTACTAGAGAAGAAAGTAAAAATTACGTAAAAGTTGAAATATTCTGCTGCAAGTAACCGGCGAAATGACCCGTTAAAACTAAGCAAACTAGTCAGCGACTACTTACCATGAGGTGATGGTGTATGCGACAGTTCACTTCTATGCGAGTCATGTATAGTTTGTCTGCGGCGACGAATATCGACCACACTGCTCGGTCTTGAGTGGGGCTCTTCATCCTTGTCGCTCTATACAGAACATAATACTTTGTCTTAGTAATTACATTATATGGTATAAAATAATCACCATGCATGTGTATTATTGTAACCAGGCATAATTGAAACCAGGGTTCAAATCACTGTCTAACCTAATTTCATATCTATCGATTTTACAAATATAAAATAACCTGTACTAACCCATTTTCTTTTTATAAAAGAAGCATGAAAGAATTTGACCCAGCTCGCGGTGGTAATGTCAGTCACTTTTCACAAAGCTAAAACTCAGGTAGTTCATTCATGTAAGGCTTGTACGCAGACGTCCGGTTTCGTGATTAGGTTTCAAAATCGCACATGTTCTTATTTTTCCGTACAGAAAAAACCTATCGTGAACCGGACGTATGCGCTAATCTCGTGGAATTCCGAATCTGAACTACTAATCAGGAACCTAACGTCTGCGGCCAGTCTAAATGAGCTAGGTAAATAATAGACACATTAAAAACTACTACGTACCATAGAAAAAATTACATCTAAGAACTTTAAAAATTACTAACTTATATATTACTAAGAAAAATGGAACGATAATAAATTTTTAATGTTAAACTACACGAATCGAGTAAGGAACTTTCGAATTAGAGGTTACTATTTATGACACTGAGCTATTAACTATTCTTTACAGAAATACTACACATCATACCAGGACTTTCCCTTGCTGTATGACTTGTAATTTTCTTCGCATTTTATCGTTCTTTTTCGTCTGAGGAAAAATACTTTATTACATTCGTAATATGCGGTCAGTTTATCAGCGAGGTTATGCTACAATATCACTACGAGATCCATATATGGGTAATTGTTTTCTAAAAGTATTTCGCTCACACTTGTGCACTATAATATCTCCTACGTAGTGGGACCACAACTGGTAGTATTGTATAAATAATAATTAAAAAAATTACCTGATCCGTTCTTGAAACTGATAAGCTGTCGCGTCTGTAATGAAAAATATTTTTTGTCTGTTAGATACTAGTTTGAACACAAAATGGTAGAACTTCCTCAAATATGCAACTAACTATATCCCTACTAATATATAAATGTGAATGTAAGTTTGTTTGTTACGCTTTCACGCGAAAACTACTCAACCGATCATCATGAAACTTTGTGTACATGGAGGTATAAAAAAAAAGGGGGAAATTTGCGCAGACGAAATTGCGCGGGACAGCTAGTAACACTATAATTTAGGAGTATCGAAAGCCTATAGGTATGTTCAGTTAAGTCAAATCAGTATTTTTTTTTTAAATACGGAGGTTGTGGGATCCTGGGATCAATTCCCACATGAAACAGAGCTTTGTGAGATTCATAAATCTATTTGTACAGGTAAATCATACATTGATTTTAATAAGTATAAATTAGAATGTTCGATAATCAGCCAATTCGAAATTGTAAATCAAGGGTTTCCACTTGTTAATCACTAATCAGGTAGTTTCTCAGCATCAACTAGCTTATTAATAAATAAGCTAGTTTTGTAGATGATAACTTACCCTTTACTTAATCGAATAGGCGTACTTCTATTAGATCCCTCGTCGTCAATATCCATGAATAAGTCATCGGGCTTAGCTCGAGAACCAAATAAGGCTTCAGCATTGGTATGATCTAAAATTTAAATTTAATAAAATTTATTTATGTAACGAGTTTGTTTCATCTTTCACATAAAGTAAACATATTTCTAAATTCTGATATATCAATTTTTCAATTTCTTTATTGTTTATTTTATTTATTTACTTATGCAACTCCGGATGGGTGGACACCGGTTATTGAGTCCATTCTACTTGAGTTCTCTAACGTAGGACGCAGTTAAATGGTATCGATAGAATTTAGCATTATACTCAACCGTTTCTGATAAAACTTGGAACAGAGCAAACAAACATTAAAAAATAAAGCACAATTTCGGATTCAGATAGACACTAGTTATTTTAGGTAATTTTTTTAACTTGAATTTTATAATAGTACAAACGAGATTAACTACGTATTTACCTCCGCTGTCATGCTTCTCTTCCGCGAAGATACGCTTGGAGTCATATAGGCTCCGTCGGCGACGTCTTGAAGAATCACTAATGGCATCTACAGATAGTCGATTCTTCTGCCCTTCTAGTAAACCTTCTAATTCGGATACACGAGCCTGTAAATTCAAATAAACAGTTATTAATTGCGTCATACTATTGACTAAACACCGGCTAAATGCGTTTCGGTGGGAGGGGGAAATTCTATTTGATATCAGTTTTTAGAGGATCCCCAAATTCTCCCCTAGGTACGCCCATGTGTTTAACTTATCCTCTAAAAACTGATATTGAACAGAATTTCAAGTTTGTGTCCGTGACTTGTATGTTTGTAAAGTCCCCCGCGATAGAGGGCTTGTACCCTACTGCGGGAGTAGTCTTTTATATATAAATAAATTCAATTCAGATCAATTCACAAAGCACGGCGAATCTGTTCACACTAGCAGTGATGGATTTCTACGCTTTCTAATGAATGAGATCAAAATACTTACTTCAAGAGTTTCTTTAGTGTTTTTCATCTCTTCTATCTCAGTTTTGGATTCTTCTTTCTCCTTCTGTAGGGCCATATACTTATGTGTTATTTCATCCAATTGTTGCTTTGTATCGCTCAATGCTTTTTCGTCATCGTTTTTCTGTTTCTCTATTCTGTAAAAATATTATGTTGATTTTATAGAGGTTTAAATGACGTATACAAAGGCAATCAATATCAACATTATAGAGTTGTTAAGATCTAATTAATAAAGAGATAATTTCGTTATATATCGGATTTTAATCTACCAGATGGAAGTAACTGCGAAGGCGAGGCATTTGGTTGGTTAATCATGAATTAACATCAGAAAAATGGTTGTAAATATCACTGTTTTAAAATCAAGCCATATTTTTTTAAAACATTAGCATTGAAGCAAACCGCTACATTAAGCCTCCATTGAACACAAAATGATTATTTTGGCAAACCTTCTGAATAAAATTCTAAATGTCTTACCTTGTTATCATCCTAGCCTGTATCTGCGCGGTCTTTTCATGCGTTTTTATATTCGTCTCCAGTCTCGAACATTCCCTGTTTTTGTACTCCAGTTGTTCCTTCAATTCCACATTTTGCTTCATCAAAGATTTCGTCTCAGCAGTCAGGCTCTCTATCACTGCACTGTTTTCTCTTACAGATTCTCTTAAAACTAGTATATCTGACGTCATTTTATCCATATCTATATTACTTTTCTTAATCGTCTCACCAGATTTTAATAATTCCTCGGCGTAACTGTCTTTTTCTTTATTTATAAACTCATTAAGTTTCTTCAAATTCTCATTTTCGTTATATAAACTACTTACTCTTTCTATTAGTTCTGATATTTTAGCGCCTGCCTCATGTTGAGACTGCGATTCCTTTTCTAACCTTTCTATAGTATTTTCTTTTTCTACAATATTAGCTTTTAGTTTATTTATTTCTTGAGTTAGTTTCTCTATTTCAAGTATACTCATTTTATTCTCTTGTAATTTAACTTCGCATGTTTTGTTCAAATCGTCATGTGCAGTCTTCAGCATCTGCAATTTATTTTCCTTATCTACCAAATCTAATGTAACACCGTTGTTGACTTCTTGCATTTTCTCACAACGAATTTTAAAAACATCTATTTCTTTTTGCTTTACTTCTACTATTTTATTCAAATTATTTATTTCTAGTAAGAGTGTTTCTTTATCATTGTTCTTGTCACGACTAGAATCATTTTGAGTGACTAAAAGTTCAAACAACACGTTGATATTTGTATTCAAAGGCAAATTAGAGTTCACGTTTTCCTTTTTAACTATGTTTAGTTCAATAAGTCTTTGATAACCGTTGTCAATCGTATCTTTTAGTTCTTTTTCTCTTTTAACGATGTCTAAAGTGACTGCATTAGATATTTCGTGAACTCTTTCTTTTTGGGCTTTGAGTAAATTGTATTCATTTTCTTTGGTGGACAACTGTGTCTTTATTTGTAATACGTTGTTAGTTACAGTATTCAGTTCTGTAGATACGTGATCCATATCTGCCTGCAACTTAGTATATTTGCTCATGACGCCTGCTAATTCAGCTTGTTGCTTATTCACCATTTTATTGATAAGTAATTCAAATATGTTAGCACTGGCCAAACTAAATTCACTATCCAACAAAGCTAGATTTTCTTGGAATAAATTAAGAAGCTTTGTATTATCTGTTTCTTCAATTGTAGTTAATTCTTTGTTAATAACACTAATATTATGTCTTAATTGTGACAGTGTACTTTCAATTTTCGTGCATTCCTGTTTTTCTTGTAGTTCTTTTGTTACGTCAGAGTATTTTTCTACTAAATTATTATATTGACTTTGTAACCGACTTTTCCCTTCTTCATAGTCTTTTAATTTATTAGTTAAGTTCTCTACTTCGTTGCCGTGTTTTATGGTCAAATGATTATATAGCATTTTCATAAATTCTATGATTCTTGTGTCACGACTTATGTTGTTTTTCTTTGCACCAGATATTTCTACATAATAGTTGCAACAATCAATTTTATCTAACATGTAGATGTCTTTAGTACATTCTTCAGCAATATCAGGCATGTTACATTTTTTTGATTGAGGACTACGAACTTCATAATCATTACTTAGTGTATAAATGTTACCATCGCCAATACTTTCATCTAAATCCATCGAGAGATTGCTCCGTTCTAAATGATTTTTAATAGTAGCAACGTCTTCTGTGAGTTCCTTACAATCTTCTCTGCCAGCATGTAATTCACTTTGTAAAGTACAGATTTTATTATATCTCGATGAAGTATCTGAATCACTAAGACTTCTGTTTAATCTAGCGTGTGTTTTAATTGATTTACTTTGCAGTGTTTGAATTAGTTTGTCTTTTATTACACACTCGGAACAAACGTCGTCAACTGCTTTAACATTATCTATTTTTGATTGTTCCAACTGATTACATTTTCCCTCCAGTTCTATATTTCGTTGTTTCAAGTTATCTAAGACCTTTTGCAAGTCGTCGACTTCAGAGATATTTTCCATCACTTGATTGGACAGTGTGTCATTTTCTTCTTGCAAACCTTTTAGTTTTTTATTGTTATTGTTTATAGTATCATTTAGCTTACAAATTTCTTGCTTTTGGCTGTTAAATTCTTTTTCATAAATGCTCAATTTCTTTACTAGCACTTCAGTGGAAGGTTGCTCAAGAATAAGATTGTTGTATTTTTCTTCTAATTCAGCTTTCTGAGATTTGACGTTCATCAGGTTTTCACCAAGCGCTTTTAGTTCGTCATTTAATTTATATTGTGCATCTTGTAACACCAATAGTAGTTTACATTTCGCACATTCCTGAATGGAGTTTTCATCAGCAATGAATGACTTTCGCACACTTTCGTTTAAATGACTACCATTTTTAATAGAACTATTTTGCGCATCAGTTACTATTGTAGTCTGATTTACTTCTGAATATTTCTGTACTAGTGCCCGCAATTTAGCATTTTCCTCTTGCAAAATACTTAATTTACCTATAATATCACTGTCACAATTCAAAATTTCAATCTGTTGCACATTTTCGTCAGTTGTTTGACAACAAGCTTCAGTGTAGTACTGAGTCATATCCAAACAGGTTTGATCATGACCAGCAATAGTATTGTCAGCGGCCGTAGTAAGCGTAACATTAGTGTCCAACATTAATAAATCACCATCTAATGTTGATTCATTTTTAAAGTTAGCAATCGATGTATTGCTATCTAATACATCAGGTAGAGAGTATCGTTTGAAACTTATGTTTTGTTGGTCATATACATACACATCTCCCTTCAATAAAGCCATCAGACTGTTTAACTGCTTCTTAACATCAGGTATATCTCTTTGGCAAACATTGTGGAAACGTTTATGGTGATGTTGAAGCACTTTTACTTGAGATTTCAATAATTTATTTTCGGTGTAAGTAGTAGCAGTTAATATTGATAAATTGGTTTTATGGTGAAGAATTTTCTTTTGCAATTCTTGTGCTGGTTCTAGCAGAAGCTGAATTTCACTGCGAATTATATCTTGCTCTTCTAAAAGATTCTCGTTAACAATTTCCAATTGAGCCAAGAGATCTAAAATTCTTGAATTTTCGTCTTCTGCATCTTTTAATTCTGATTTAAGTTGATTGCATTTGCAAATATTTAGTTCAGATTGTATTTCAATATCGGCGCTTAAATTAGTACTCGTTTTAGATTCAGTTTCTTTAGGTTCCATGTGATCTACTATTTTGTTGCAGCATATTGTTAGCAGGCTGGGTGGAGAGCTTGTATCAACCTTTGCAATAGAATCCTTAGTATGTACTACGTCTTGATTCCCATCATCACAATCTGGAGATTTGGATTGCCTTTTCAGATTATTAACACGAGTTGTGAGATTTTTATTTTCTATTTTTATTTCCTCCATTTGTTCTTTCATTATAAGATCTAAAGTATCAAATTGCATTTTGAATTCTCTCACTTTGTCATTCATGGATTCTAATTCAGTATCTTTCAATGTAAGTTCCGTGTGCAAATCGTGTAGAAGTTCTTGACTTCCCTTCAAACTTTCATTCAGTTTTTTATTATTATCTTGATTAATTTCAACAGCAGCTTTCAATTCACTGTTTTTATTTTCAACTTCAGATAGACTTGCTGTAAGATCGTAATTCTCTTGCGTTAACTCTAAGATTTTGTTTTGTAATTTAATTAACTCACTAGCTTGATTACTGTCATCATCATCATTTTTCTGACTGATAAATGTGATATGACTTGCTATTTGGTCAAGTGTAAAAATAATGTGTTCATACATTTGGACATTATCTACCAAGTCTTTAGAAAAGTGGTTTTGAATACTAAAGCTGTTTGTGATATCAGTCATTTTTTTAGAGATATTGATTAATAAATGTTGTTCTTGTTTGTCTTCTTTATTTAGCTGCGCCTCGTAATTATTAATTTCAGATATTTTCTCTCTTAGCTGGTTTTCCATATCGTTTAACCTTGCGGTAAGACTGCTTATTTCATTGTCTTTTTCGATTAAAGTTTGTTCTAATTGTTCTGTCTTGGATTTGTTTAATGTAATTTCCAGATCCCGAATTTCAATAGCCTCATTTAATTTATCTTTCAAGTCATCATTTCTTTGTTTAAGACCTTCTATTTGTTCCTGCAACATTGTTACTTCTGACTCATGTTTGATAGAAAGTCGTTCCATTTCTGCCTTTAAATTTTCAATAACTTGGTTAAGTTCTTCTTTTTCTATGATGACATCCGACGCGGCTATTTCTAACGTGTTCAAACTATTAGTTAAAACACTAAATATATTTACAAAATTGTCCATAATGTCAGGAACTTCTGCAATATTACCTGACAAACTTCCAAGTATAGATTTCGTTTTAATGACTGCAATGTTAGCTTTAAACAAATTTTCTCTTGATTCAGTGACATCTTTATTCAAGGAATTAATCAAATCTATTTTCTTATCAACACTATCTTCTAAATAGGCAAGTTTGTTATTTAACTCTTCAATTTGATTGGACATATCATTATTTTTTTCCTCTAATGCTACTTTACTTAAATTATTTTCATTATAATTTTTCTCTAATTCACTATTTTTCTTTTCAAAATTATCTAACTTGACAAGAAGTTCTTGCTCGATTGTTTGGAAATGGCTTTTTTCATGCATTAACTTTCTAATCGTTCCCACGTTCTCATTTAATTGCTTCTTTAAATCTTCTATTGTTTCATGTAACATACTAATTTGGTCTGTTTTAGTTTGAAGTTCCTCTGTAAGACTGTTATTACTGGGTACGCTTTCATTGTTCATTTTATTTCTTAACTCATCAATTTCTTTATTTCTCTTATCAAGAGCAATTTTGAAGGAGTGCACAATATTCATCATGTTTTCGTTATTGGCTATGAAATGTTTTTCGTTAGTGATCATTTCTTCAAGAACACTGTCATCAATTCTCATATCAGATACATTGTCTTTTTGTGTCAATTTAATTTGCAATTCTTGAATAACATGCTGATATGATTTAATGTCATTATTTGCCGATTCTAAATTTTGTTTTTGATTACTAATAGTAGTATTTAGTGAATCTATCGAAGATTTAAGCATATTATTCTCATTTTCTATAGCACTAAGTTTCCCTTTGAAAGTAGAAACAGTCTGTTCAAGTTGTTCAGTAATGTTTTCTAACGATTCTATTTCTTGTTTATTAGCGAAAAGTTTAGCTTCTAATTCAACAATACTTATATTTTTAGAAGCAAGTTCTTTTTGGGTTTCTGTTATTATATTATTTATCTCTTCGGATTCATCTTCGGGGTTGATACTGTTTTCATTGTCGCTATTAACAAGGGAAATATCTTTAGACATATCCATAAAGGGTATGTCTTTTTCAAACGTCCGGGATAATACTTTACCTAAAAAGTAATATAAAAAAATAAACAAAAAAGTGACTAATATTACGCAGCAACAAATGCTCTCTGTCACGAACCCACTTTTATTAATTCATCTAAGTAAATTTCCCCGTTTCTGCAACATTTTTAATGGATGCTATGCTCTTATTGATCGTAGCGTGATGTTATATAGTCTCCTTATCCGGTTTATCCAACAGTAAACAGAGAGATTTTTTAATTCGGGCAAGTAGTTCCTGAGATTATCGCGTTCATGGGCTATCCAATACTGTTGGATAGCCCACTTATTGAGGAAGGCTATAGGCTATATAACATCACGCTATGACCAATAGGAGCGGAGCAGCAATGAGAAATATTGTAAAAACGGGGAAAATTTACGCAGATGAAATTGCGCGGGACAGCTAGCATTATAGACTGAGATACGGCTGCAGATTCGCATCGTTCATCGAGTATTGTAATAAAATCATGTTTTTATATACAATCATAATAAGGGCAATACGTTTTGGCCAGTCTGCCTTTCAGATTTTGCCCGCAAGTATTTTTAATTAAATTAATATTAATCGACTTACTGGGAGAAAAAAATCTCACTTGTTATTGCAATGAAATACACTCTACTTTATAGAACAAGACGTAGAGAACTTGAAAAGCGATGGGTGCCTTTGCGCACTTGCCCGCAACCCCTTCGCAGCCAGGTGTAAGCAGGTAATATTTTGTTACGTTATTACGTTCATGGCGTATTGTCATCATTTATATATCAAATTAAAGCTATTGATTTCCTGTACATGATAAACTACCTCTGCCTATGCAAAAGTGCCCGCAGTCGGAGTTGCCAGCGTTTAAAGTTTGTTTAGAGTGAGAAAGACTTATCGCTCTACATCATTCGTTAGACGAGGATGGCAATAGCCTGTTCTGCTGTCGTAACAAAGAATGCAGTAACTGACAAAAACCATTATTTTAGTTATGTTCTTGAAATGGCAACGTAAGTCATACACTATGCAATAATAACAAAAAAAAAATGAATAGCAAATTGGAAACTAAAATGTTATTAACATAAAATGTAGTAGTTAGACCAAATTATTTACATTCACCAAGATGAATTGCAATTGTCGTAACTATAATAAACTAGCGGCTCGCTTCGGCTTCGCACGGACTTTCTCCAGTCCATAAAATAGCTCCACAGTCCGGACCATTCGACTCACACTTGGCTTTTCAAAATGTAAACGTCGAACGAAAGGTATCGGTAAGGCATCCGCCGGCGGCCATATTCAAGTAAGTCAATATAATAGTCTCTAAGCAATAGTCTCTGTTTGCTGATAAGCTGCAGTCAGGAATCTCGGTAAGTATATCATATAATAGTTTTATCATTAAATTTATAAGATTTTCAGAGACAAAGGTAAAGTAGACTGGTTGAGAATGTAATAGTAGTATTAGGTACTGATAATAGTAGGCGCTGTCTGGGGCGGAGTGTCTGTCTAATGGGTGGCGGAACGTTTAGTGATATGTACTGTAAATGTGAGGGATTAGATAAGAAACCACGAATTAGACGTCTTTATTAGACTTCTAAGCTTTGATACCCACGCGACCATGCTCAGTACTGACATGACAATATTATCATGAAAATATTCTTTCAACGTGTAGTAGCACTTTATTAAGAGTACATAATGAGCTCATTTTAAAATTTTACCTTATTGTCTATGTCTTTGATATATGTCGGTAGTTTGTTATAAATCAGCGGTGCTTTACAAAATATGCTACTATACATCAACGCGGTTTTGCTTAGTACCACACTTACGTGTCGTTGACGTTCCCTCTTATTAAATAGGGTTATATTCTGCTTTACAAACATTGCGCTTTCATAAATGAATTTGCAAGGTAACGTTAGCATAGAATATTGAATATCATAAGGCCTGCATGATTCTCTTGACTTCAAACCGAACATTGTTCTTATGCAGCGTTTCTGCTAAGAGATATCCAGGGTAGGCAGTCATAAGCGCGTCTCTACTAGTAATAAATTTCAGTCTGTACAATCCATACGCAAACTGGCTGATCTTTTTGCAAATATGCTCAGTAATTTCCAGTTCATTTATTGATCCAAATGTAGCCCTAGAAATTTAGTATATAAGCACTCTTAGATTCTTACCCCCTGATAATTCATATTGAATGCTATATAATTGTCATTAATTTCTGGTCTTTGTTTGAAATTAATAATTTTAGTCTTCTCTAAATTTTTTTTTAAATTATTTAATTTTAGCCAATGGATAATAGATATCAATGAGTTATTATATAGTAGATTATAGTGATGTCAATGTCAAGTCAGAGAATAATACTGTGCAATCATCTGCAAGTAATGTCATTTTATGTTTAATACTTATTGGTAAGTCATTAAAATATATAATAAAGAGCTGTGGGCCTAACACACTGTCCTGGGGCACTCCACATTTGACTTTTCTTACATCAGATTGATACACTTTTTCAATTTTTGTTCTTGTACATAGTCGTGTTATTTGCGTGATCTGCTCTCTGTCAGTTAAATAAGACGATATTAGTTTATGAGCATTGCCCCTTATTCCATAGGAGTAAAGTTTATATAATAAAATGTCGTGTCTTACGTGATCAAAAGCTTTTATCCTGTCCATAAATAGACCAACTACTGGCTGTCCCCTATCCATATTATGGATCACGGATCGTAAAAAATCATAAGTAGCCATGTTTATATTTTTATTCTTCCTAAATCCATATTGCTGGGGGATCAATATAGATTCCTTTTCTAAGAAAGTATTGAGGCAGTTATAAATCACTTTTTCGTATATGTTTGCAAATATTGGTACTATTGCTACCGACCTATGATTTGTTTTTTTCAATTCATGAGGAAATAAACTTTGTTCAAGGCTCAAATTAATTAAACAAGATAAAACAGGTGTTATAGAACTCCTTACGTCTTTGACTATAGCTATTATTATCCCATCGATGCCAGCGCTTTTTGTATTCTTTAGTTCCATGATTATATTAAAAATGTCAATAGATGACATCGGATTCATAAAAAAATATTTGCATATATTATGTCCAGGTGAATTATTACTAAGTTTAGAGTTACTTCCATTATCCACTATGCATTTAATATGGATTTTTTTATCATTTTACCATTATATTTTATCTCGGTAAAGTTTAAATTAGTATTTTTATTTTCAGCCCCATTAATAATTCTCCATGTTGCTTTTAATTGAATTTCATTTATTTTGATATAGTGATCATTTTGTGACCTTTGAGTTAATCTAATTATTTTCTTTATTCTATAAGCGTTTCCAAAGTAATTCTCTTTTCTTTTTACTACCTAGTTTTTTTCCTTTAGAAAACCATTTAGTTTTAGTTGTAGAAAACAATTATAATTCTATGAATTGGAAAACATAGATCATATATGAAGCAGTTTATGAAGCAGTTAAATGCCTCATTTGCTTCAGTCTGTTCACATACTTGGGAAAAACTCAATGGAATTATATTATTTTTAAATTTATATCTGTATTCTGAGGAAAAATCCCTTTTAAGTATAAACCAATGTTCTAATACCATGCTAGCACTAATAGGGCATTGTATAATTTGCGCAGAATGATTCGATATACTGAATTCTACAAATTCACTTTTGCACCCCCGCAAGTTGTGTTGAATATTGTCAATGCAAGTATTACTGGCATATCGATTAGCTTGTTGGAATTCTGCTTTTAAATTGAATGACCAAATAATATTTTGCAATTCCATAACAAAAGTCCATTCTTTTTTAGTAAATCTATGTTGTAGTCACCACAGAGTATAACTTTCTGGTTTTTGTTCTTACAAACATAAGACAAGAGAGTATGATTTTTTTCATAAAAACATTCAAAAGATAATGAGTCAAATTTAGGAGGCCTATATATACAGGCAATATAAATACCATAACTAATAAATTCAATTATAGACAATTCACATTTATTTGCTATTGATAGATTGTCCATTTCATGCACAGTTTTGTATTTAATACCATTTTTACTAAAATACATGATCCACCATGTCGAGACTGCCTCATAAAGGAAGCCGCTAAGCTCAAATTAGGTATACATAAATATGGTTCGTCCCCTGGAAGCATATTATGTTCTGTAATGCACACTATGTCAAAATTCTTATTCATTTCATTTAGATTAACACACAACATATCTGACTTACTTTTTATCCCATTTATGTTTTGATGAAGTATTGACAAGTATTTAGGCACGAAAAATCTAATCGTGGTTTCTTATCTAATCCCTCACATTTACAGTACATATCACTAAACGTTCCGCCACCCATTAGACAGACACTCCGCCCCAGACAGCGCCTACTATTATCAGTACCTAATACTACTATTACATTCTCAACCAGTCTACTTTACCTTTGTCTCTGAAAATCTTATAAATTTAATGATAAAACTATTATATGATATACTTACCGAGATTCCTGACTGCAGCTTATCAGCAAACAGAGACTATTGCTTAGAGACTATTATATTGACTTACTTGAATATGGCCGCCGGCGGATGGGGTACCTTTCGTTCGACGTTTACATTTTGAAAAGCCAAGTGTGAGTCGAATGGTCCGGACTGTGGAGCTATTTTATGGACTGGAGAAAGTCCGTGCGAAGCCGAAGCGAGCCGCTAGTTTATTATAGTTACGACAATTGCAATTCATCTTGGTGAATGTAAATAATTTGGTCTAACTACTACATTTTATGTTAATAACATTTTAGTTTCCAATTTGCTTTTATTTATTTTTTTGTTATTATTGCATAGTGTAGGCTTACGTTGCCATTTCAAGAACATAACTAAAATAATGGTTTTTGTCAGTTACTGCATTCTTTGTTGCGACAGCAAAGCAGGCTATTGCCATCCTCGTCTAACGAATGATGTAGAGCGATAAGTCTTTCTCACTCTAAACAAACTTTAAACGCTGGCAACTCCGACTGCGGGCACTTTTGCATAGGCAGAGGTAGTTTATCATGTACAGGAAATCAATAGCTTTAATTTGATATATAAATGATGACAATACGCCATGAACGTAATAACGTAACAAAATATTACCTGCTTACACCTGGCTGCGAAGGGGTTGCGGGCAAGTGCGCAAAGGCACCCATCGCTTTTCAAGTTCTCTACGTCTTGTTCTATAAAGTAGAGTGTATTTCATTGCAATAACAAGTGAGATTTTTTTCTCCCAGTAAGTCGATTAATATTAATTTAATTAAAAATACTTGCGGGCAAAATCTGAAAGGCAGACTGGCCAAATCGTATTGCCCTTATTATGATTGTATATAAAAACATGATTTTATTACAATACGCGATGAACGATGCGAATCTGCAGCCGTATCTCAGTCTATTAGTATAGAATAAGATAAATAGAAAATAGTCAAATAAATTATAAAATAATAAAGTTGAGAAATTAAACAAATGCAAACATATTTTGGTACATTTCTCAAAAATACAAGTAAGTTCCTAATTAATTAGTCTCGCAACTTGACTGCTGAAGTAATAAACCAGTAAGTAGAGAACAAACCAGTAAAACATGAAAAAGAGAAAAGGAGTTAGAATGGCCTTGTGAGCAGAGCAAGTGCGCCACAAATTGTGAAAAATGCTATGACAATTTACTTTTTTTTTAAATAAAGACATCTTCTACATTAGGGTAGTCCAATGTCACGGAGAATAAAATTAACAGGCACAAAGCCAGATGCTTTGGTTGGGTTCTCTGTTCTGCATGTTAGACATATATGTATCACTAAAAGTTAACTTACCAATCTCTTGCGGTTTCTTAACTTTGACTTCGTCTAATAAAGATAGTAATTCTTCTTCCCTTAGTTTCGCTCTAGTCTTCAGTGTCTCGTAGCTAACTTCCCAATCAGTCAACTTAGTGCTGTAGCTGTCACATTGACTTTGAAGATCATCCTACAATAAATGTGTTGATTACTTGGAATGGCAAATATTTTGAGATTTCTTTTGTAATTTTGAAACAAATTCTATGCATGGATGTATTTATCAAGAAAAAAATCTTATTTATATTACATATTAAAGATAACTTAATTTCATATCCACGAGAATTATATTAGTAGTTTCGTAAATTACTTTATACCTCCAAACTTTCGATGTTACTTTACCCAAAACATAGAGGTGTCTTTGGTAGGAGAACAGTGATGGTTAAAATCGACATCGCACCCTTAGGGTGCGTTTCCACTGACGCGGGGCGGACCGTCAATTGACCAACCACAAGGATTGAAATCGTAATCGTACCCAGGATTATTTAGAAAACAGTCATTCGTCAATTATGATGATGACTACAGTGAAAATAAATAAATTTTCAGTAATGAGGCAATGGTACGTCATAATAAGATCCGACTAAATGTGTTATTTAACAATTAACATCTGTAAGAATTTAAAATCATCAAAACAAATACTAAAAGTAATAATTTGACGATCCTGAGTTGTGACGTCACGCCTCAGTACAATTTTCTACAGAGCGTGT
The DNA here is from genome assembly GCA_945859575.2 of Herminia tarsipennalis. Taxonomy (NCBI): domain Eukaryota; kingdom Metazoa; phylum Arthropoda; class Insecta; order Lepidoptera; family Erebidae; genus Herminia; species Herminia tarsipennalis. Next base: position 32,990,068 of record OX243830.2, read on the forward strand.
CGACGACGTTTCATAAAAATATACTGATTTGACTTGACAGTCATCATCCCCATTCTCGGTTCGCTCCGCTCCAATCTTCCCTGTTCCACGTCACTGGAAACGCATCCTTACCCTGTGAGAATTGGCTGAAACTGGTTTCCATACTAAATCTTATTGGATATCTTGTAGCCTTGCTCGTACATAATAATTTGTTTCTCTAGAAACTAATTTTCTTTTTAATTAAAATCCTAAATTAAAATTATAATTTCTTACCTTAGCAGAACATAAAGCCTTTAATTCGTCATCATTTTTCTGTATTTTATTCTTCAATAATTCAACCTGCATGTCCTTTTCTTTACTCCTTCTATTTAATAATTCAATTTCGTCTTGTAGTTTCGCTATTACACTTGAGTTTTGTTCTATTTTTTCTATTAATTCTACCTGTAAGTCAAAGAATAATTATTTTATTAAATGTTTTTATTGCCTATTTATAATTCAGTTTAATTCCTTCGCTTTTTCTAAAGATTTGAAAAGGCCTTGTTGTGCCAGTTAATCGATTTTGAACTTAATTCCAACTTATTAAAAAGTATAATGAGTTGACAGATTAGTACTAGCAATTTACAGAGGTTTAAATATACTAAATATACTTTACTTACTGTACTCGGCGCATAAATCTTTTCTCTTTCAGTCAATTCAACTATATCTTTGAGATTTTTCTCAGCTATTTTACAATTTTTCCTAAGAATACATGGAGGCGTTTTCGATGCACCTAAAATCAAATTAATTTATGACATGATTGTAAGCTGTTTGCAGGACAATAGTTAAGCTAAATTAATTGAGCATGACATACCATAACATTTATGTATTGGAGAACAGGTTTCGTGACCTCCGGGCGTCGCTTCATCGTCACTGTCTGTGAAATAGTTCATTCAAATTAGATCATTCATTTGCATTATATAATATATTATAATACAGTTTACATCACGGGTTCCGAAACACCCATCAAATAGCTTAACCAAAGAGGGAATGGGGGAAAGGGGGGCAATTAATCTGACAAAAATCTTAGTGGGTTTACCAAATGATAGCTAATTTTATATGTATTGTGATAATGAGAACTAACATAAAGGTGGCCACACTGACGATACGTCTATTCGGAAGCCGAATAGACACATTGCGAATAGATGTACGCAAAATTATGGCACCACTGACTATACTTCCATTTGGAAGAACGTTTTCCACTTGGACGTACGCAAGAAGAATACATTACAGATTGTTGTCAACACTATAAAGTTGTTTCAGAAGAAGTAAAGAATGAACAAATTTGACATTATGCTCAGAAAGAGAAGACCAGTCTCTTTCGGATGCCTTCCAAAAGGGCGACATACTTATGTCCATTTGGACTCAACGTGTCGGTTTGAAATTCCAAAACCGAACGACGACGCCCATTCAAATTATTTGACGTTCACATGACGTGATTACGTTTTTGACATTCATGATAACTTTTTGACGTTCACGCCATTTGGATTGATGGGTGTATTGCCAGTGAGGCCCTGGTCCTTTTCCTACGTTCCGGTTTCAATCCGGCGCTGGGTAAACGGTCGCCGGCAACCCGAAGGAGAATGTATGGCAACCGGACCAGACAGATTGTAGGGTGGTAGGGATTGCAATCCGAATCTGAACAAATTTTCATTATTGCCTAACTTGGGATCAGATGGCATTATGTGAGTTGTTCCGAGATATTATAGATATTATATTATACTACACATGCTCATAAATAAATTGGCAAGAAATGCTTATAACATGGCTATAATAGATTTGTTGTTTCTTTGCTCTACTCAAGTATCTACTCATTCAACAAAGTGCTTATTTTCACAAAAAAAATGTCATTACCAATATGTATATACCGGTGTATTGGTACCGGATCCGGTCAACGTTAAATGATGCTGGATGTGCTGGATTACCGGTTCCGGTTTTCCGGATTGCAATAGCCGGAACTTGTGAAAGCAACCATCGCCATACAATTCGAGCGAGTTACCCGGTTTAAATAGCGGCGCCGGATTGAAATCGGAACTTATGAAAGGGACCTAACTGGACGCATTGGGTTTACCCATCAGGTTTTTTTGCTTGTGTTGTTTATTGTTAGTCAGTTAAAAGTTTATTTTCGGATTAATTTAGTGTAGAGAACTCTTCAAATAATAAAGATAAATGGTGGTCCTTGTGAACAACAAAGAACTAGAAGTGGTTCCTTTTCAAAAAAAGGTTGGGAGCCATTGATTTGCATAATATTGCGCTAGAAGGAAGGTAATGTTTTTCGAGCCTATGTATGTATATTGTTTACGGATGAAACTAACCTAAAGTGATGATTTCGTCATTGAAGTTGACGGCCTTGTTCGGTGGAGGCGTGACGAGACGCGAAGGCTCTTCCGGCACGCTCGCCAACTTGTTGCCCGACTGGATCGGTACGAAGTCTGATGGGTTCGGAAACGACATCGGGCTGCAAAGAGATATAATAACGCATTTATAAACGTTTGATTTGTATATTTTATTAATAAATATATTATTTGCTTCTGGATAATTTGTGATACTATTTTGACATTATTTGATGTACTGTATTTATTTCACTATTATATCCTAGAGTACTAATATTTTGAATTTATTATAGACAATTTATTTTTATAATAAACTAGCTGTCCCGGCGAACGTAGTACCACCCCGTTATTATTAATTATTTTTACGTATGAACCTTCTACAGAGAATTTGCATGCTTATAGCTGATTGTGACCATTCTGTATACCTCTTGTAACATATTTTGTACCCATATTTCGCTAATATAGATCTATACCTGTAAAAGCTGTTACTGAAATATCCTTTACCTTATTAAGTTTGATATTTACTGGTGTCAAAAATGTACACAAGGATAATATGCTTTGTAAGTTTGCACCCACTAAAGCAAATAGCCAAACTTGTAGAATCCCGACGTATCACAAAGAGTCGTTTTGCATCCTAAGTGAATAAAGAATTTTGATTTTCTTCTGCTTAATTATATTAGTATACATATTTAAAGGTACTTCAAGTATCTATAGAACTTAGGAACTTTGGTAATAGGTTGATCGAATAGGGATGTGAGCGTCGAATATATGGTGGGTTCTGTAGCACGCTGATACTGTGACGTTCAGTATCAAATTTGCAGAGCGTTTATTTAAACTTACTTGTACTTCAAGCTAGGCGTGCAGAACCTGGGCACGTTGGCCACAGGCTCGTCGTCCACAGAAGTAAGCGTAGAGTGTATGGTGACGCGACGCGGAGCTTGCAGCTTGCGCCGAGGGTTCTGCAGCACGTCGATACTGCGACGCTCCGCGAAACCGTTCAGTATCAACCTTTGTAGAGCGTTTATTTGTCTTTGTAGGTTGAAGTTGTCTTGCTGCGGGAGATAAACATAGTACAACATTATTTCCGGGTCTTTTTATTGTATACTCAAACAATACTTCGAGCTATAGGCAGTGACAGCACAGGTGTACTTAGGGATGTGGGATTTCAAATTCCCCCAGAAACCAAGACACAGTATGATTTGCCTCAGCATTTATAAAAAGTCAAACTAGCTATGTAAGATAGTCAATATCACACAATAATCGCGCTCTATTCAAACGAAATCCCTAAGCTAATAGGGCATTTGACTAAAGTCAAATCAGCCTCTTTTTAAGAAACGTCAAAAACGAGCCCCTATGTACAAATTTGTATGGAATGCTAGCATATGACGTCACGTTTTCTATGGTCAAATTATTTACTTTCAGTGTTTCTCTTTATGATTATAAATTAAGTAACACATTAAATTAATAAATTAACATATTTTTTGGAACACTTTATGACATTTCTTTACCTGGTTATTTTAAAATATTTTATTTTGTAGTCAAATACCCAATTTCATCACAATCATCAAATTCTTAGTGCTGAAACATATTATATCTATTGTTATTATTCACAGTGATGCCACGAGAGTTTACAGCGGTTTAAAACTGATGAACTGAAAACAATCACATGCTTACCTCTAAATTCTTTTTGCTCTCCAATTGTGACTGTAGTTTAGACATCTGTTTGGTGAGGCTCTGTATCATAGTGGCGTCTGTCGCCACCGCGTTCACTTCTGGTTTGTTCTTTATTGCTTTGGCTCTGTTCGCGAACCTATAAACACATATGTAAATAAATTAGTTTGGTACTTATAGGACGACGTCTTTGAAGTTGATATATATGCCGACACGATCGTGAGGCAGGGTTGTAACAAGTAAACTATATATTGGTATCTATTTAACTAACGTCTAAAAATACAGCAGCCCTGGATATTGAGACCAAGCTGTGTGCGTGTAGCGTGGTCTGCTCTTGCACTGCGTTACATCCGAGTCCCTCAACCCCAATCAACCACAATTACTCCGTCTAGATGGCTTCGTCGAACATCTATATCATTTATTCGACTGTGCTTATGCACTGGCGAAATCGATTGTCAAGATATTCACTGGCAAATAGTTAGGGATGTAGGGAGTAACTTGACTACTTTAAATTTCGTTACTAGTATAGTAGTTTATACAGGGTGTAACAGAAAGGTGTGGTCATATTCAAGAGTTGGTATGTGCCCATGATACTGAGTGCACATACCTAATTTTATCAAAATCGAAGTACCGTAAATAATATTTATTATTTTTTAAATTTTTTATCTATGAATGAAAAAGTTATTAAATCAAAAAAGTATGACTTAAAAAGTTTTATGCCATAATAATCCAATCGAATTTTGTACCAGGGGAGGTATAATTCTTATGCCATACGCCTTTATCTACTGAATTTTGACAAAAAGAATATTCTATAACTATGTAATAATAATGCAACCAGCTACGGCACCACGGTAGGTGAAATACTGATAACATAACCTATCCGCTGCTGAAATTTGTCCACACCTTTCTGTTACATCCTGTATAATAAGGTTGACACAGCAAGTCAACTGAAGAAAATGTTGCACCTGGCGGGCCCACGGCCTGCTAGGTGTCAGTTATATTCTGAAATAGGCAACATAAGACTTCGGGGTTTCGCCCACTGGTTACTTCGGTCGGTGATATTCATGCATGGACAATCATATAAGGAAAATTGGTGTATCGCATTGAGACTAGTTGGTCAATCAGTTTGTCGATTAATGTACCTACAAATACTGTTGCTTATAAAAGATAACTTACTGTAAAGTAGATATAGTTTCCTCAACAGCTGCTGGCGTGACTGCACAAATGATACTTGTCTTTGCGTTGCCACCCAACGAGTTTTGTAATATGCGTGTAAGTTTACTGTCCCGGTAGTTTGCATACCTAAAAATCAATTTTTATAAGTTTATTGACATGGTATTTAAAGGAAGTTCAAATACATTATTTATTTACTTGGGAATCCCCCAATACTTAACTACAGTCCTGTTCAAAAGTATGTATTTCTGTCGCTACTTTTTACTTTTAAGTGACAGTGACAGCATAAGAGTTAACGTGTCTCAAAACTGAGTATTATTTGAGTATTCGACATAGTCTCTTAATTTATGAAGACCTTGTAGTAGGTATATATCGTAGCATGAAGAGCGTCTCATGTTGAGATAATAAAGGCGGTCCAGATATTTTAGAAGTGTAATCATGAAGGCATATACAAAGAATGAAAACACTTAAAAAAAACAATATTATATTCGTAAAAAGTACTAACTTATTAGGATCATCAGATAGTTGTTTGATGACAAGTGCAAGCGCAGACAGTGACTTATTGATGTGTGTGCCTTCCTTGAATCGTATGCCGGTAGCTCCAGTTTGTCCGGCACGCTCCGACCCCGCTAAGTCAACCAGGTTTAGTTGGGATACGTTCACGCAACCTCCTTCGCTCTCGCCTTCGATGTGTTCACGAGATTCTATTGTCTGAAATGCAATTTAGCTGTTGTATAATAAATAAATATATAATGCACTAGCAGCTCGCTCGTCTTAGCATGGACTTATCTGCGCCACCTACACATAATGGCGCGGTGGGAGTGTATCCGACTGCTAAGCAAGAGGTCGTGGGTTCGATTCCCACACGGGACACCACTGTGTGATCCACAAATTGTTGTTCCGAGTCTGGGTGTACTTTGTGCCCGAGACTTGTATGTTTGTAAAGTCCCCCGCGACACAGGGCATGTACCTCACTGCGGGAGTCATAAACTATCCGTAAGAAATTATCTAATTATAGTGAAAACCGCATCAAAAACTGATGTGTAATTTCCCATATTCCGTAAGGCGCTAAGACATGGACATAGCGTGATAGTGAGAAAAAGACGTTTTAGAGATGTGGTGTTGGGTCGCGACTGAGGGTGCAAGGAAAAAAGAACACCTATTCATTAGACCGACCAAATAAAAGCTGCACTAAATGCCATGCATAAATACCGCAGTGAGAGGGGAATGGCGACAACTTGATAAGCCGACGACCAATCTGCCAAGTGTGTAGGGACAAAGAAGAAGTTTAGAATACCTGAGCGCAGACAGCGGCAAGCGATTTTAATATTTTTCTGGGTTCTATTTTAGCGTTCGCTTATTATAATGTGTGGCGTTTGGTGAAAAAAATTGCCGTGTGGTGCCGGCTTAAGAATAGTACCACCCCATCTCTACCCGTGGGTGTCGTCAAGGCGACTAAGGGATTTCACACCGGAGGACGGGCAGCAGCGTCCTCTGCGTACTTAAAGCCTTACTGCGATCGCCAACCCGCTCGCCAAGCGTGGCGATTATGGCAATTACCCCCAGGATCTACATACTAGTAGGTTCTACTGGGGAGACCCGTGTCCAGCAGTGGGCCATCTTATGGGTTGATATGTATGTATGTATGTATGTATTATAATGTAGTACTCCAAACCAAATTTGGTCGCTATGACCAATCGTAATGGCGACTAGCCAACTACGAACCAAATATAGTATACATGCCTTTATACAAACATAAGTATATACATCTGTGGCTCGATAAAAAAAATACTAACAAGAGAAAACTAATGAATTGTGTCGAAGATACGCCGATTCCTAAAATACAAGTACCTAAACCTGGTTTACGAGAGTCTACAATTTTCTAAGTCTTAATTTAGTTAAGGTCTACGCAAATGTGTTTCACTAATGAAGCAAATATATAAATAAAAATGTAAACATAAGGTTCACAAATATAAGGTCGGGGCAAAAGTATTTTCGTATTTTTCATACAAAGAAATAATGTTTTTTTAGGTATAGGTATTAATTATTTTAGTAATAATATGTATGTGCCGTTTTGATCTATGACTTGTTGCCATCTCGTGGGTAGTGCCATGATCCTATTGCAGTAAAATTTTCAAGATTTTGCATTAAACACATCCTAGCCAAGCTCTCTCAATTTTTGCTAAGTGGCTATAGATGACTGCGGTCTGGCGTTGTCATGATGCAACACTACGCCTTTCCTGTTCACCAGCTCTGGCCGATTTTTCTCAATGGTTTCTTTTAACCTTATCAGTTGGTGACAATAGAGGCCAGATCGATAGTTTTACCTAGCGGCAAAAGCTCATAGTGGACGATTCCTTTCCAATCCCACCATAAACACAGCATCACTTTGTTCAGAGTAAGTGACTCATTTTTATCACCCGTAATCAACCATTTAAGAAATGGGTCGGAATTGTTACGTTTCAACAAAGAATCGCAAATGGAAACACGTTGCATTAAGTTTCTGTCAATGAGATCATGTAGGTACCTACGACTTTCGTAAATGACGTAAAACTGTTCTGTCATTAACATCCAGTTCTTCAGCAATGTCGTAACTAACTACTAACATGTCGATCTTGCTCCACTTTTTCAAAGATTGCACTGATTTTATCCGTGACAGGGCGTCCAGAGCGAGCCTCATTCTTCACACTAAAATTCCCAGACTTGAAACGCTTCAACCACATTTTGTACTACTCGTATTGATACCACATTAGGTCTGTAAACCGTACAAATTTTATTCGCGGCGTTCGTCGCATTTTTACCTTTATTGTAATAAAAAATTAAAATGTACCGAATTTCTTCGTCACATACGTTCATTTTGCTTGCTTTAAAAATGGCGGGAACTAGTTTTTTTTTTTAATTTATTGAAGCTTCAGAATGTCAACATTTAATGGTATTAAAACCAGCCAGTTACATTCAGTACAACCAAAGAGTTTTGATTACTAACAAAACATTCACAATACGAAAATACGCTTCGCGCAATTCGCCTTTTTAGTGTGGCGTCTAACAATTTCCACAATGTAAAAGCTATCAACAATCACAAATTACTTATTAACATGGTTTATGTTGTTGCCTAACATCTAAAGTGTGGGTGTACATCATTACATTAGACCTCCGTGCCCATAAAAAGCGCATGATAATGAGTAGAATGAGACTTCTTAATCCCACGCATTGTTGGCAACCTACAAAAAAGTTTTTATGTACTTTTGTTTTTTTTACATTGAACATAATAGATTTCTTTGCAACTAATTCAGAATAAATGCATATATGCTGTAGATATGAATTGAGTATGAAAATTCATACAACCTTTGCTGCATATACAGTTTATAAATAAACAAACATTGTAAATATTGGCAATATTTACAATGTTTGTGGCCTCAAGGATTTATTATCCTTTTTATTTTCTGTATATTTCTTCATATCTCTGTGAACTTGGTCATAAATATAAATGATATAGAATCATATGACTATGTAGTTTTTGCCTTGTAGGTAAATAAAGAAATATGAATGTAATTCATAAAAATGTAGGTACTTACAATTTGAAATATGGAGTGAGATCTGCTACTCTCATCATTCATATATGTGGCACCTTTCTGTCTGTTTGCTTCACCCTGTTAAACAATGTACCTTTATAAAATTTATCTATATAAGTTAATCAATTTACGTAAAAATTATATAATTTACCTCTTTCATAGCCCCAAGAACTTCTTCAGGTGAAGATGTGACTTTCTCTGTAGCATCCACTTTTATTCCTTGATGTGATTCATGAACTTTAATGTTATTATTGTCCACATTTAGTAAGTCTCTCACAGTTTCATTGTATATCTCTATGTATGATACTCTGCAATAAATAATCAGAAATTACAATAAATTTGTACAAGAACAACAATGGATATGCTTATTATACTATTTTTTTTTGTGTATAATTATATAATTTTTTTGTTTGGAAGTAAATGTTTAATAAAAAAAAAGGCCTTTTTAATTAATTGATTGCATAGTACCTACTGCAAAGGGATTTTGGTCTCATTTTCTTAAGTAATAAATCCATGTGAAACTGGGGCAGGCAGAAATTCAAAATTGCTGGTAGAAGAAATGAAAATAAAATAGACTAAAAGATACTGTTAATAACAGTTGCTCACACTATTTTGGTGGGGATCCTTTTTCCCACTTCCTTTGACTAAACCAGGGATATCCAAAGTGACAGGAGTGACAAACAATTGATTGATTTTGGGGGTCAACAGGGTCTAAACAACTACCCCTATTGATTAAAACAAGTTCTTATTTAAAACTAAGATACTGTAGGTATAAGATTTTTCACAATTGTTCTACTTTTAAAAAAAAGTTTTACCCCACATAAAATAAATAAAAGAAGATTTTTTTTGAAAGTAGAACACTTCTGAGGTAGCAGTTGATTTTGGATAAGGGATCTCTTGCCAATATAGTTATAATCTATACTAATATTATAAACCTGAAGAGTTTGTTTAAAAGCAGGAATCTCAGAAACTACTAACCTGAATTAAAAAATTCTTTCACTGTTGAATAGCCTGTTTTACAAAGAAGGCTATAGGCTATATAACATCATGCTACGATAAATAGGAGCGGAGTAGCAATGAGGAAAGTTGCAAAAATGGGGAAAATTTATGCAGACAAAGTTGTATGGCACAGCTAGTATAATATATAGAATCACTATATTGGCTACACAACTAATTTAATAAAGCAATTTATTTATTTTAACAGGCTAATCTACAAAGATATACTGGGCCCAATACAATGTAATTTGATTTTTTTGAAGGTTCTAGGCTAATTTTGATGGAAATCGGAACCACAAAGGCAAAAACGCAGGCAAATAGTAAAGCTACAATGTTACAATTTATTTCTTTTTAAGCTTCCCATAGTAAACAAAGCAGCCCTTATTAAAGCTCCTACTGTTGTTATTTTTATTAAACTGTTTGTTATTGTATTTGTAAAAGTGTAACATAACACAGACAAGATTTCTTTATTCCATTAACAAAGTTAGACACAATGGACTTCTTATTATACTACAAAGAATAGGAAATCTGACATAGCAGGATAATGCATAAGTTTAATGAAACAGAAAAAAAATACCAATAACACAGAGTAATCTTCATAGAACATTCTTTGCTCGAGTAGTATGCACTAATGGAAAAGAATTGCAGACCACTTTCTTTAGAATACATTCCCTGTGGCCACACATGTTTCTTGGCAGTGAAAAATCAAGTTGATTTGCCATGTGTAGACACAGTTGTCAATGTTGTGGAGCGCTATGGAAGCATGTTGAAAAACTGTGTAGACAATAGGCCTAATTCTGCTGTGTGTGTCCATTATGTACTCATTGTATGAAGGTTCTGTATTCTCAGTATGTGATTGTACATAAATACATTCATCACTTTGATAATTATGTAAGATTAGTCACAACATTCTTTCAATCAGATATTCAATCAGTATCAACTAAGCTGTTATTTAATAAATCATTTAAATTCCACACACAAAATAAATTATAATAATAATTTTTAACATTTGATGGTTTTAATACTTGTACTACTAATATTAAAAATTGGAAACTTTGTGATCACAGATGGGTGAAGTCAATGTGAACTACTGTTTCAAGCAAAACCACCAACCAAATTTTTATAAGTATATAAGACAGCATAATATGTCAGAAGAACACCGCAGCTAGCCTAGACTTTCAATTATTTAAAGTGATTGATCTAACACTCAACAAGGAAAAACCGGCAGTTTTACCTGGTTATATGTTAATAGCATCACAATATTGTACTATTTGACAAGCTATTAAAGTTTGTTATTAGTTAACGCATTCTCTTGATTTATATTCCTTGTTAGAGATTTATAAAAAGCAATAGTTTGACAGTTAATAATCACACTTACCTTACTAAGAAGTCCCGATCAGGTATACTTTTAATAATCTCAAATAAATTGAGTACAGACAAAGGAATAATGCCAGGAGACCTTTCTGTACCGGTCATAGTATACGTCTTGCCTGACGATGTTTGCCCGTAAGCAAATATCGTCCCGTTGAAGCCCCCAGTGGCGGCCTGGACAATCGGCTTCGCAATATCATTATACACATCCGATGTTTCTGTGTCTTCATCGTAAACTTTATCTGAAAACGGTTTGAAAGTTACTACAATATTCGTAGCCTTCGATGCCGTGACGTATTTGCACTCTTGCTCATTAGAATCACAATAGTTTCGAACGTAATTTGATAACCCCTAAAATTCTAAAGTTTCACTCACCGAATGTGAAGGCCTGTCCAAGATCCTTTCCATTCTGGTCAATCTGATAAAGCGTATTATTCTTAACGCGCCACTGGTAAGAAAGTTTTTCTTCAATTTCACGTGAAATTAGAGGTCTAACTTTGACAACTACTTTTATATTGTCACTCATTTTCACACATTATTTAGCTACAACTTCCTAATACGATACTATAATTAGAAAAGGTAGACTCCGAAATTGAGCAAAATCAACATTTTCGTAATCGGCATGCAGTTCAACGATTTGAGCGTATAGAAAACAAAACGTAAACAGACAAAACACTAAAATAACCGACATACGATTTCAAACTGAAAAAATAGAATTTGGGATTAGAGCTGATTGCTTTGCCCTCACATAATTTTAATCTTTTAGTAGATTTTACTCGATTTTTAATGATAAAAATGATATTCAATATTATTTAGGCCTAGTTGTTGCCAATGCTATAATGGTTTTAGTGAATGTTAGAAAACTATAGACCAATATTTAGGGTTCCGTAGCCATTTCTTTTTCAGCAAATATTACCGTGTTGTATATCATTCGATAGGTCTTTCAACAACATTTTAGTAAATGTTACTTTTTTAATGTGAATATTTTTGGAAATAATCGCTCCGAAAGTTGCCTGATTGTACCCCCCCCCCCCCTCCCTTGTCTTTTGAGCCGTGTGACTAAAAATATGAATAAAATCACAAAGATACTTATCGCATATGAAATACTTTCAACTAAAATTATTCCGGACATGAACGGATATACCGTTATTGAGTTATGACCGAAAAACTGCATTTCTAAACAAAAGGGCGTAAGTGCTATGAACATACGCTCTTCTGCTGATGCAATTATTCAAGTTGCAGAACCCTACTCTGAGCATGGTCCGACATGCTCTTGTCCGGTTTTTTATACTAGAAATGGTAAATACAATGCAATGTATTTCAGATGTAAAAATATTGGGGAGGTGTGCGTTCCCCAGCAGAATGTCGTTTCCTTTCAGGATATGAATGATATAGATTTTCAGTGTAAAATGCCGTTGAAATGTGCGCAGCTTTTTCAATTTGTGCTTCCGTTTCGTCGCCTTTGAGTTATTCAAGAAAAATTGAATTTTTTGAAGATAGTTTTTAATTTGTGCGAAATGTGCATCCAAAAGCTAAATTTGTACATCGTATGATTAATTGAGCTTTTGCTGGGGTAACGTTTTTCTAATGGCTAGATCTCGCAAACTACTTAGTGAAATATTATATATTTTTTACGATGCACAAATTTAGCTTTTCTATTTTTCTTGAATAACTCGTAAACGACTGGATGCACAAATTTAAAAAGATGCCCTCATTTCAACGGCATGTTGCACTGACAATCTGTATCATTCATAACTTGAAAGGAGACAACATTCTTCTAGGGTAAAGGCGGAAATAAACTATTGTGTTGTGGGGTTTCGCCACACGTTACAGCATATGGCTGGGTGTGCACACTATTAAAGCGTATTAACGCGTGATTGTCAATTGAAATAATGGTAATGCAATTGGGATTGCAGTTTTAATTTTTGGTCGGTCTGTACCATATTACCCTACGTTGACGCACGAGTTCAATTAATTCTTCAGACATTTTAGATAAACTAAATAGGTAGGTAGGTACTCGTACATGTAGTGCGCTAGTAACCTAATCACGACTCCCAGCGCTAGAAATTAAAGAATAATTTCAATCTCTCGCGTTCAACGATGTTATTTCATTGAAATTCATTGTGAGTACCGGGTTGAGTAGTCGAGTATTAAAAATAAAATTAATAAAATTCATACTCTCTTCTCAGTATGTAAATATTTACTTTTTATATTTTAAGGTATGTCGCCGTCCAGGTCTATACGTCAATGATCATAACTTATTCGGTATTTCATTTCATTCATGTGACTTAAAGGTCCAAGCGTCCAGGTCATTAAATTCCAAAAAAAAAACATTTCATTCATAAACGTCAAATGTCATATAATGTCAGTTCGTCATGTGTGAAGTTGAGGTTATGTTCAATAGCTGCATGTGATTTATTTAATATTAAGTAAAAATTTAAAACGAATTATTTAACATATTAAATAAAAATGCAGCACGATGATGTAAGTATCGAAGACAAAAGATTTTGTTAATGTTACTGTAGAAAACAACTCCGTTTAACGTATCTTGTTTTGTTTATAGGTTGTGTGGGCTATTATCAACAAAACACATTGCTCCCACAAAGTAACGTGAGTATATATATGAGACGCAATATGTGTATACCTTTTTAACTCTGTTTTCAAATGTAATAATATCGAATTGGTGTTATTTTTCAGTACAAAAACTCAACAATTCTGTCGAAATGAGTTTAATCTCACTGGTTTATGCAGCCGGGCATCTTGCCCCCTCGCCAACAGTAAATACGCCACAATCAGAGAAGAAAATGGTATTATTTATTTGTATATGAAGACTGCTGAGAGGTACAGTACAAACTATTTACGTATATTTTTAATTAAATAATTTAAGACTTAGACTAGATTGAAAATACCTATATTTATATTAACATGAAGACAGCTGAAATGTACAGAATTGTTCTGTATATGGCTCCAAATTAAATTATTTGATATTGCACAGATGTTAATAAATCCCTTGCAATCATATTATTAAACTATTGTATAAACTTAGGTACATTGACATTCATAAACTTACTTAACTAAGTGCTTAAGTGATAATTTGAAAGTTAATATTTTAATGTGTTGATAACAGGCGTGATTCCTTAAAGTTTTAAAAATATTGTTTAAGATTATATTTGAATTATTACAGGGTAATGTTTCCAGCAAAGCAATGGGAGAAAGTCAAACTGTCAAGGAACTTTGAAAAAGCAATATATCAAATAAATGAAAACCTTTTATACTGGCCTGCATTTATAAAAGCAAAATGTAAACAGAGATTTGTTAAAATAACACAATACCTCATACGAATGAGAAAACTCAAATTAAGAAGAGTGTAAGTATGTTTTGTGGTTTGTTTAAGAGGCTGTATATCCACCGGCCTTAAGTTGTCATGGAATTACTTTATTGTTTAAAGCACTTCAGGGTTAACCCCTAAAATAGAGTAAGAGTACAAATCATATTCAATAGCCTCTTTATCCTAATTTCTGCTTATTTCATTATTTCATTCCCCCTATATTATAACTAGCTGACCTGCACAACTTTGTCCATGTCAAATTTCCTCATTTCTGCAACATTTTTCATTGTTGCTCTGCTCCTATTGGTCATAGCATGATGTTATATAGCCTATAGCCTTCCTTAATAAATGAGCTATCTAACAGTAAAATATTTTTTCAATTCAAATCAGTAGTTCCTGAGATTATTGCATTCTAACAATAAAACACTTCAGTTTAGAATATTAGATAAGTCATGGAGTCCAGTGTGCCTCTTGGCAAAGAACCTCCACTAATTATTTCCAGTGCTTGCAATATCTCCTCCAGTTTAGGCCTACTGTAATTTTAAAATCATCTTTCCAACATTTCCTTTGCCTTCCCTTACTTCTTTTGCCATTCCTAGGGTACCACGCTGTCAAGATAAGTGGAGCAAGAGTAGGAATACTATAGGCTTTGAACTTTTTTACTTATTTAATCTAATGGTCTTATCCATATACTACTACTATGTTCAAGACTGAATGGCAGCTAGCAGATTGAGAGATCAGCAATATTAAGCCACATTACCACTATTGGTCAGTCAATAGGTTGTACTGTGGGCATGTTAAGCCTCCTGAGAATCCTGTCTTAGTTTTGTGTCGCATTTTTGTCCCATCATCTCACACTTGTGCATTATAATATCTCCTACAAAGTTCAGAGACTGTTAATTACTAATTACTTTGAAAATATTATGATTTCTTAGTCAAATACATCATAGTGTTAAAACATCACAAGTATGTTTAAAAACAAATCAAGTGATGTGTTGTAGGAACGGTTATCATACCTACTGCCGGGGTTCCCAAACTTTTGATGTAACAGACCACCCATCAAATTTAAAAACCTTT
Organism: Herminia tarsipennalis; assembly: GCA_945859575.2. NCBI lineage: Eukaryota > Metazoa > Arthropoda > Insecta > Lepidoptera > Erebidae > Herminia > Herminia tarsipennalis. The sequence goes on from OX243830.2 coordinate 33,005,604, forward strand.
TATTTTGTGGAACCTTTTATTTCATGAAGTAGTGAGTGGGTTATACTTTTCATTTCACTTGGTAGCTCAAATAACATAACTGGACACATTGGAATCATTCAACATGTATTTTTGTTGTTCTTTATATGCAAGTATCAAACACACTTTCATTTTTTGTTTTCAAAATTTCTAAAAAGAATATTTCGAAAGAAATATAAGAAATGTTACCAGGGTTCTGGTAACATTTCTATGGAACCCCTGGGTTGAGTTCTAACCACTGTTCTGGGTTGGAACCCACTTTGGGAAATACTGACCTACTGTACTCTGATTTTTTTTTGTGCCTGTGTTTGACTATTGTAAGTAATAGGTAATTTTGCTCTTGTACATTATTACAGGAAAGAATTAGTACCGATACAACGTAAGATAGAGCGGAGGGAAAGGAGACGTGAAGAGAAGGCGTTAGTGGCTGCAAGAATAGATAATGCCATTGAGAAACAGTTGCTAGACAGACTGAAGAAAGGCACTGTGAGTAGAATTTAACCATAAATATGAACTAACTGAGGGTGGAGAGGAGAGAGAGGTTTAGTCCAGGTACAGATCTAGGTATAAAAGAGTAAAAGAGAGGGAGAAGTGCTTGAAAGTAGCATAAATTGTCTCTCTCCCCTCCTTAACTTTTGAACTGTGTGACGAAAAAAAACCGCATATGTGGCGCTTAGTAAATACTTTAAACGAAAATTATTTTCGACATGATCGGTTATACCGTCATTGAGTTATTGCCAAAAAACTGCGTTTCTCAACAAAAGGGCGTAAGTGCCAAAAACATACGCTCTTGCTGATGCAATTATTCTAATCGTTTTTATTTTTATTTGTCGTGCATTTATTTGTATTAACTTAGAACCCTACATTGACCATGGTCCGACATGCTCTTGCCCGGTTTTTGTTGAAGGTAACTACAACATCGGGTTGTGGGTCCCACATTACTAGCAATCCTGTTAACCCCTTCAGCTAAGCGGGGCGTCGTCGGTAGTATAATGGGTAGGATTCGAACCCGCGACTTCACGATTGCGTATCCGATATCTTCGCCATTAGCCTACGTCCTCTTATTCATCACTCACTAGCTGATCCGCGCAACTTTTCCCCGTTTTTTTAACATTTGTATCGATGCTCCGCTCCTATTGGCCATAGTGTGATGTTACATAGCCTAAAGCCTTCCTTGATAAATGTGCTACCCAACAATAAAATATTTTTTCAATTCGAACCCGTAGTTCTGAGATTATCGCATTCAAACTCTTTAGCTTTATAATATTAGTATAGATTCTAGGCTGTTTTGTGTTGTTTGGTGCTTCCTGAATTGTTCACGACCAAGTACTCGCTAGGCGGTTTCTACTATAGTATCCATATCTCATTATTTTTACGTATTCATTTCTATATTGCAGTACAATGACATTTACAACTTCCCGCAAATGGCATTCGACGCGGCACTTAAAGCAGAAGAGATATCAAGTGAGAGTGAGAAAGAGGACGAAGAAGAAGATGAAGACGAGAGAGAAATGGAGCCGGAGTTAGAAAGAGAGTTGGAGAGGACTGTAGAACAAACTGATGAGTTTGTTGAAGCTGACAGTGATATGGATACTGATGAAGTGAGTTCAAATCATATACTCTTATTTAAACTAATATTACAAATTATGTAAAAGTAATTCTGTATAGGAGTGTGAGTGACACTCCTAAATCTCTGTACCAATTTTGATGAAATTTGATGTAGTCGGAGTCGCATGTAATATGTACTACTAAATATAAATATGATATTATATTTTTAATAATGCATCAACAGGAGAGTGACTCGGGCAAAAAAGAAAATGCTTACGTCGCCAGCGATTTTGAGTCGGAGACTTCGGATATTGAGGTAATTTCTAGCTACAATAAAAGTAAATTATTTTATACTAATCAGGTAATAGTAGATCTTAAAACTTATGACCTCATGGTTCAGGTTGCTATTCCATACATATTTATATAGAGCTTGTAGAAAACTACAAGCTCTATATAAATGTGTATGGAATAGCAACCTTTTCATTAAAAGACAGACATTTCATTAAAAGAGACTGATTTGACTTGACAGTCAACATCCCTATTATGTACCTACTCACTTTTTTTAAGCCGTGTCCGATTTCCGTATCATTGGATTATGAGAGTGAGAGAATAGAGTGCACTTGTGGGCACAGGTTCGCCCTTAGTACATAGTATTTTTATTTAATAGTGATGGTGAAGACATTGTTGGTTCGAGTTATGGATGTTAGAGGGGGAAGTGCGAGACGGTACGCGTAGGTACGGTCGGTACCGTAACGACTTACCCCCAGTTCATAATGAGTTTAGGGTTTTAACTAGCGAATTCGCCTTTGTTTCTCGTTCCATTTTAGGGTTCCGTAGCCAAAATGGCAAAACGGAACCCTTATAGTTTCGCCGTGTCCTTCCGACCGTCCGCACCTCTCAAAGACCGTTAGTGCTAGGAGGCTGTAATTTGCATGGATACACGTATTACTTACGCCGCCAAAGTGAAATAATAAAATCTTCAAAAATAAATTCTTTCACTTTGTCGGCATCCTTTTTTTAGGGTACCTCCCCTATATGTAAAGTGGGGGTTTGATTTTTTTCTCACCTACCCCATCGTTTGGGGTATCATTAGATAGGTCTTTTAAAAACATTTAGGGGTTGGGAAGACGATTTTTAGATTTAGGAATTTTCTGCATTAATGTACTGAAAATAAATTCGAAAATTGTCATGTTGACCTTTTACGAACTTTAGTAGGAAGCAGTATTTTATTTCAATGTTGTTAATTATTTAAAATTAAATGTTGCAGGATATCGCTGTAAAGGCAGTTAAAAAGAAGAAGCCGCGTGTAGAGATCGAGTATGAGACGGAACCCGTTGCCACTGTGTCTAGAAAGAAAATAAAACATTGATTTTGACTTACTTATACTTTTTTTTCATTTTGTCCTAGATCACCTGTACTTTCGTACACATACAATTAAACTAGCTGACTCGCGCAACTTCGTATTCGTAAATTTTCCTCGTTTTTGCAATATTTTTCATTGCTGCTCCGCTCCTGTTGGTCGTAGCGTGATGTTATTTAGCCTATAGACTTCCTCGATAAATGGAATTCTTTCAATGCACACCAGTAGTTCCTAAGATTACCGCGTTCAAACAAACAAACAAACTCTTCAGCTTTATAATATTTGTATAGATGTAATTAAGTAGGTAATTTCCATACAAAATTATGGATCAGAGAAGTGACTAAGAGCCAGTCCACACGGCGCGTTGCGTTGCGTTGCGTCGTCGCAGCGCTGTCCTTGCGTTGTTTTACATACAAATAACCAAGGTGTTCACACGGCGCGTTGCGTTGCGTTGCGTCGTCGCAGCGCTGTCCTTGCGTTGTTTTACATACAAATAACCAAGGTGTTCACACGGCGCGTTGCGTCGTCGCAACGCACACATGACGGACAGCAGCCCCCGAGACGAAGCGAGAGGGGGTGTACTCGTGCGACGTCGGAGCGGCAGCGCTCAGTTGCTTGTGCGTTGACAGAGAGGATACACGGAAGCTCATTTACGTTTACGTTTTTGTATTTAGTTTTATTTGCAGGGTAAAATGAATACCATTGAAGAACTTGACATAGATTACTTGATTACATTGATACAGGAAAGGGAAATTATATGGGACAAGTCAAACGTAGATTTTAAAAATAAAAATTTAAAAACAAAAGCCTGGGAAGAAATATCAAAAGTTTTATTTCCTGATTACGAGAATTTCACAGCTGAACGAAAAAACAAAGTTGGTGAGTTCACAGTACAGATATTCATGTTTTTCTTTATTTAAGAGGGTTTTTCAAGATTTTCTTGCACCGCCAATTCCGCGACCAGTACAAAATTAATATCTCGACACTCTAAAATTTTAAAACTAAGGGAATCTAGATTAGCGTGAGTACTATTTTATTACTTAGCTCAAAACTAACCTAGACTACGCTGAGTAGGTATAAAATATAATTTTTTTACTGATCGCGGAATTGGCGGTGCAAAAAAATCTTGAAAACCCTCTTAATACAATTATACCTTATTTAGCTGCCAAGGCAGAGTTCCTCTAGTCATAAAATAGGTCGCATATTGCTGTCTTATGACATTCGGTGCTGTCTGTTCTTCATGTGCGGGTTGTATTGGGAGAAATTCATCAACACTTATAGCAAATTTATCTCTTTGTCTAAAACCATCTCGATCAGCGACAAAATTGTGTAATACACAACATGCTTTTATAATGTCAGTAGCGAAGTCATAGGACACGTCTATCGGTCTGTGAAAAATGCGCCATTTGTTAGCCATAATCCCAAAAGCGCATTCGACATATCTTCTGGCTCTGCTTAGACGGTAATTGAAAACCTTTTGTTGTAAGTCGAGATTTTGACCGCCATATGGACGCATAATATGTTTGCTCAGTCCAAAAGCTTCGTCACCCACAAATACATACGGGGTTGGTATATTGCTACCAGAGAGTGGCTGGGGTTGAGGTAGTGGTAAGTTGTTGTTAATCATTAGCTCGTACAGTTTAGAATTTTGTAATATGGTTGAATCGCATTCTATTCCGTATGCACCGATGTCGACAAATACGAATTTGTAATTTGAATCCACAATAGCTACCAACACAATCGAAAAAAAGGCTTTATAATTAAAAAAAAGTGAGCCACTATTTGCAGGATTACACACGCGGATGTGTTTGCCGTCGATGGCACCAACACAGTGAGGAAAATTTGCCTTTACATCAAAACCCCTCGCTATTGTTTGGAAACTTTCAGTTGTCAGTTCAGGGATGTTGTCTCGAAGAAGATTGGTCCATATAGCACGACAAACTCTTTGTATCATATATGCAATAGTAGATTTCCCCGTTTGAATTTGAAATGTAAATCAGTTATTGAATTTCCACTTGCTAGGTATCTGAAACGAAAATAATTATTATAATATGCATTTATGAGATAGATAGATACCCGAAAAAAAATACTGACATATTCAGACATCGATAGCAAATAACTTTCTCTATGTAACCAATTAATTCTGGAATCGGCGGTAGCGTAATGGCTAAGGCATCGGTCTCGCAATCGTGAGGTCGCGGGTTCGAATCCTACCCATTATACTACCGACGTGAACCCACTCCTAACACAAGCCTTTGAGCTTAGCTGGAGGGGTTAACAGGATTGCTAGTAATGTGGAACTCCCACATTGCAAGTTATCTTTTGAAAAAAAAAAAAAAAATCGCGAAAAAAATAACAGCTGTTGCATACATTTTGATTCAGTAGGTATTGCTTTTTGTATGTAACAGCTGTTATATTTTCACGATTCCAGAGTTGGTCACATAGTGTTTGTTAACGATATCTGAATATGTCATTAAATTTTATCGAGTAATTCACGATGTATAAATTATTAAATCATGTTTACTATTGGTTTTGCAGGTAATGATTTAATAAAGAAATGGAGAAGTGTAAAAGATAATTACTTCAGATATTAAAAAAAAATAAAAGAAGCATCAAAATCGGGCTCGGGCGCTACGAAACTGAAGAAGTATCATTATATAATCAACTTCTTTTTTTGAGAAAAGTGGAACAAAATGCCACCGAATCTAGCTTAGACTCGCCTAGAGAAATCAACAATGAATCTACGTCTACGAATGATGAAATTACCACAGACAACACTCCGCGCTATGTTCCAGTCGCGCGCAAAAGGGCAATGCAAATGGATGAGTTTGAAAGAGAAGGACTAAAACTTCTCAAGGAGCCGGAAAATCGCCATATGTCCTTTTTCAGAGCTATATTGCCATCTATTCAAGAATTTTCCGACCGAGAAACTCTCCGTTTCCAAAGTAAAGTTATACAAATTATATAGATGAAATGCGGTATGGACAAACATCATCATATGTGAGTGGCCCATCAACGTCTCACCAACCATCATATGGGTATCAAACAGCAAATTTTCAAAGTACATACATTTCTGATTATAATAATTCAATTACATCTCCAGAAACATCTCAAGCAAGTGAAGAAACTGAATACGATTTTTCTAATTTGTAATTACTGGATGATATCTCTCTTAAATAATGTCTAAACTTAAAATTATGACAATTGCTGATTATTTGTGAGTTGATTACTAATTAAACAAACCAAAAAAACTGTTATATTTTTATTACTTAAATATATTTATATAGTTACCTTAAAGTAATTCCCAGCATTTCTACTGGTTCCACTGGATTCCTCATATTAGTATAGTTTTTTCGTATGTGTGGTTCTAAGGACTTCAATAAACATTCGAAGCTGGATACACTCATTCTAAAAAAATTATAAAACTTCTTTTCGTCTAATAGCAACTCCCGATATTCTAACAAAAAAAACTGTCCATCACGATTTCTTAATGAAATGAAAGGACAGATCCAGTACCGTCTTGTGATCTCGCGTCGATTTCGGCGGTGACGTAGTAATAGGAGCAATGCTAGACGTCTTTTCCGATCCATGATTTGCTATAGACTGACTTCGATATTTTTTCAAAATGCTTGCCGCAACTGTGCGTCGCCGCTGCGCCGACGGAACGTTAAGACTGCGTCATAGTAACGCTGCGATGGCGCAGCGCCCGTGTGGCCGGCTATGCGTCAAAATATTTGCGTTGCGACGACGCAACGCAACGCAACGCGCCGTGTGGACTGGCTCTGATCTGGGCGAAATTGTTGGAAAAAAACCGTAGAATAACCGCATTTTAGGAAAGTGGCGGTAATATAAACTAGGTCTTAACCTCGAAAAAAAAAAAGACAAGAGGGAAGCGCTCTTCTCAATAACAGCCAGCCAGTGTTCCAGTCACTTGGTGAGTGTCGGTCGGATTGCCTGTTTGGAGGGAACTGTGGTAGATGCCATTCTCTGATGTATGCTACTCATAGAAAACACTAGCCAAGGTAGTGTTTTGTACATGTAGGTACCAGAACCACATGGAACGATTTTTTTTAAGTTGTGATTTTTATATGGCAGTTGTCAAAGCACGAGTACGGCTGATTACCTACTACTGCGATTTAGACTTTAGATACTTATTCATTGAAACGTATATTCTTAAATTTACATAATAAAAAATACGGCAGTATTTAGAAGAACAGGAACAAAATTTTTTTAGGGTTGCGTAGTCAAAATGGCAAAATCGTCCATCCCTCCGTCCGCAGCTTTGCTCAGAGACTGTTAGTGCTAGAAGGCTGTAATTTTGCATGGATACACATATTACTTACGCCGCCAAAATGAAAGACTAAAAACAATATAAAAACTGGATGTGATTTTTTTTCTCACCTATTCTCCCCATCATATACAACAAAAAAAAAAATACCTATTATTAAATTTAATAAAATAGTGAACGCCATAAGGTTTGAATAGCACGGTATAGCAAAACCATCTATTGCCTTACCAAATTATTAGGTACTTCTTAGTACAAATTTTAATAATAGGTATATTTTTTTACCTATTGTATGTACGAAATTCAAACTTTAATTCGTGGATGAAGCAATTAATAAGCAATTATTGATACAACAAACTTAGAAATTCTGCGTCCTTCATGTTGATCAAGGAGGCCACCAGCCAACCTGACGTCAAAATGGCTGGTCAAAAAAATATTTAAATTTCTCTGAAAGTATCATATGTAGCAATTACTGAAGAAATTAAGCAAATGTGAGCAATTGGGTAGCAATTCTTGAATATATTGGAGCCGCTTGCCATAGGCGACCAGCCATTCTGACGCTGACGGGCAAGCTGGGTAACTCGACGGCAAATTATTTGCACCCCCTCCCCATTGCGCGAGGTACTTATGCTAAAATGTAATAGTGTTAAGGGCTGCGAAAATTATTTTGCCCGAAGCGGCTACATGGTTAGATCGAGCCCTATGCCTAGTATATTTTCAAATTTCATCCAAATTTAAACATTTAAACTTTTTACATGATTTCGGAACAAACATCCAAGTAAAATTGGATACGTGATAATGAACATTAAGTCATTCTACGCAATTTGGTATTTACCAAATAGCGTAGAACGGGATACCTACTTAGGCATCTCGTAAAGTACCTAAATGATTTGACAACAGGAAGTTGTGACGTTATAACGTTGTATTTCATATTCGAGTTGAAGTTGCATAAAAAGAAAACGATTTGATCTATCAGTTATAAATGGAACTGCTAACAGTTTGTGCAATAATTGGTGCAAAACTGCATGGTGTCTATACAATAACGACTTGCATGCGTAAACAGTTTGTGCTAAATTGGCGCAACAACTGCATGGTATCTACACAATACCTAATGACTTGCAGGCGCAAACAGTTTGTACAAAAATTTCCACAAACTGTTTGCGCATGCAAGTCGCTGCCAGACCTCTACACGCTCTACGCACAATCTTATTAGCACAAGCCGATTGGTGTAAAAGTTTTCGTAGGTCTTTACATACGTGCATAGTTGTTTTGTGCAAGCTATTTGTGCGGTATATCGTTTTACCGTCATAACGCACATGTTCACATGCACAAACAAGAATTTGTGTACCAAATATTGATTGAGCGTGAGCCGGGCCCTATCAAGTTATGGCATAGGTATCTAACAATATAGGTAGGTATATTTTCCAAGTAAAACTTACACAAAAAGTATTACACTAAATTCTTAGGTAGGTACTAATGGAACATTTTTCATCGTTAGATTTAGAACAGCAATAACAAATATTAAGTGGAGAAACAATGACAATTCCTTAAATTAACACACCGGCCAGCGGTGAAACGAAGTTGACGGCAAAGTGAGTCGCATGCGCCGTCTTGACATATTTGCGTAAACATTGGTACAAAAAGTGTCTGAGGTCCACTAAATAAGGCTTGGCCTGTAACAAATACGAATGCTTATTATTTCATTATCTTACTAAATAGATTCACATGTAAAATGAGTCACTAAAGGGCCTAATTGAAAACCAGCGTTCAATAGCCGCTGATTATTTTTGCACGAGACCTGAGTAGGTACTGGTTTAGGTACCAACGTAATAAGACGTTAAGAACGTATTTTTACACAAAAATATTAATTTGTTAACATATTTTAACTTACTGTCATATGGCTTTGACATTTTGTTGAAGAACATCTTCCCGTCTAGTTCCACCACGAGGATAATAGCACAAACAAGAGCCAGGATTTTCATGTTCTCAGTTTTTTAACTATGAAAGCAACTGTGCACACTGAGCGAACTTTAGAACGGATGAGTAGAAGGAGTATCAATGCTGAAGTGGTAAGGCAAAAGCGTAGGTAATGATTCAAACAACTCAACACCACCTGAGGCAAAGTTCATAAAATAAAAATAATAACAGTAAACAGTGGAGAGATAATAGTTTGATAATTCACTGTCAAAATCATAATCAAAATAGAGGAAAACAGACCATAAATAAGAAAGTAAATGCACAGACAAACAATAAACACAACAAGGTCCTATTTGCCGCTGCGTATCCGGCACCGAGGCTACCCGGCCACCGGAACGTGTGAAAAGGCAGCAGATCAGAAAACCGAGAGGACTCAGTGACGAGCAGATCAAGAGATCTCCGAGGTAACCACTGGCGGTCCATAGATGGGTGAACATTTTCGCATATATAGGTAGCTAACTAGCTGTCCCGCGCAACTTCGTCTGCGTAAATTTTCCCCGTTTTTGCAACATTTCTCATTGCTGCTCCGCTCCTATTGGTCGTAGCGTGATGGTATATAGCCTATAGCCTTCCTCGATAAATGGGCTATCCAACAGTGAAATAATTTTTCAAATCGGACCAGTAGTTCCTGAGATTAGCGCGTTTAAACAAACAAACAAACTCTTCCGCTTTATAATATTAGTATAGATATTTCTCACCCTCTGCCCTGTGAGCACGTTAAGCAGTCGATATTGCCTAATCTCTCTCTGATTGTGTTGGATTTCCATCTCATCGGAATCGGACTATGAGAGAGAAGGAATATAGAGTTCACTTGTGCCTGCGCTTATACTTGTGCTCTTTAATAACTCCTGCGTCTTCCTGCTGGTTTCTGATAAGATTGGCTGTAGTGACTGTGATCGGCTAGTTTTTTTTTTAAAGACCACTACCGCTTTAATGCACCTAGCTACAAGCTCTGCGTCGCGGCGGGGGACTTTATAAACGTACAATTAACATCCAGGAAGAACACCCAGACTCGGAACCAACACTTGGGAATCTCACAAAGCTCTTTCCGGTGTGGGAATCGAATCCATAACCAACCCTTCCACAGCAGTCGTTCACACACGTAATGCGCCACCTAGGCAATTCGGTTATTACTATTATTATAGGTACCTACATTATCCAGAAAGGATGCTTGTAGCCTTATCTTTAGTCCAATGATAGTCTTGGACTAAGAGAAATCTCGCTTTGTTATAAAAAAAATTAGGTCGGTAGAATAAATTTTAAACCCTCGTCAGAACAAGCGAAAAAAATCTTTACCCAAAAGGCCTACTCTAATTCAATGAAAACGAAGTTTCGATTAAAAATGAGGTGGTGATATACAGAGTCAGCAACATCAATTCAATCCACTCTTGTCTGTAAATCGTCTATGGGTTCGGATTTCTTGTGCTTATCCAAAAATTAATTAGAATAGTCGCCGTAAACTCAAGAAAAATAAGAAAACGAAAATTCATGTATTTCGTTTTAGAGAAAAAGAGTATGCCTGCCTACTGGTGACCATGTCACAGTGTTACAAGTGCCTATGCGGTCCAGTGCATAAAGTAGATACATAACGGAATACCTACTTATATCAGAACAGATGTTCTACCTTTTTAATTCCAACATGCTATGTATTTGGTATCTATATCTGACTGCCTCTGTGGCGCGGTGGGAGTGTATCCGACTGCTACGCAAGAGGTCGTGGGTTCGATCCCCACCCAGGATAAAACTTTGTGTGATGAGCACGATGGTTTATTCTGTGTCTGGGTGTAATTTATCTATAATATGTATGTATTTAGAAATATTTAAGTATGTTTATCAGTTGTCTGGTTTCCATAATACAAGCTCTGCTTAGTTTGGGATCAGATAGCGTTGTGTGAGTTGTCCCAAGATATTTTTATTATTATATCCATAGATAGGTACACTGAGATGATGGTATGCAGTCGGCATCCGTCTACAACCGTCACAAAACTGAAAATTCAATCAGATTCCACAGTTCAATTATAGGACTTAATTAAGAGCTTTTGATGAATCTTGACGAATAATTTTTACTTTTAATTATTTCAGCATTGTCTGCTAATTAATATCGTAACAAAAGCGCTGTTAAATGAAAATTGGACGACTGTGATCAGAATTACTTTCAAGTACCTACCTACTAATGAGACAATAACAGTATTAAGGACTATTGAGATTTAGGTACCTACCTATACTCCGTACAAGGCATGAGCTTACCAAGGAGGATTTGAGGTTTCAAAATCCGAAAGGAAGTAAAAATTATGAAGTACCTACCTAATAAAAAAAAGGTGATATGATCACCTCATTACAGATGCCACAAATGAGGTTATTTTTTTTTTTTAAAAGACGACTCCCGCAGTAAGTAGCCCTGTATTGCGGGGGACTTGACAAACATACAAGTCACGGACACAAAGTACACCCAGACCCGGAATAACAATTTGGGGATCACACAAAGTGGTGTCCCGTGTGTGAATCGAGCCCACGACCTCTTGCGTAGCAGTCGGAGACACTCTCACCAGTACACGGTAGCCGAAAGCCGAAAATGTATATTTTGATTATTTTTTTATACTTGAAAACGTATTGGTGCAATACGTTTTCAAGTATAAAAAATTATAAAAATGCCCGTATGTAATGCGTACCAATTCATACATGGTTTTTTTTAAATTATTTTGAATCTATACTATACTAGATAATATTAAAAAGCTGAAGAGTTTGTTTGTTTGTTTGAACGCGATAATCTCAGGAACTACTGGCTTGAATTGAAAAAATATTTTACTGCGGAATAGTCCATTTATCGAGGAAGGTTACAACCTTCCTTGAAAAATGTTGCAAAAACGGGAAAAAATTACGCAGACGAAGTTGCGCCGGTCAGCTAGTATTTGGATATAATTTCGTAGCATTAGCCAATCAACCCATTTGGGGTTGAGAGGATGCCTACCGTGCCCACTACGCTGGATCCGCGCCTGCAAATATCACTGCAGGCGGCCATATAAAGACCTGCAATGTTCTCCCGATCTTTGTATGAAAATAGTCCATCCAGAGGCGAGCTATCGAGAGATGATTACGAATTCAGTCCACGATATTGGGTATTGTTTACTGAGTGATATACGTAGAACAAAAATAATTTAAATTGTGCTTCGCCGTAGCAACCCAATGGCTGCATGACAGTTCAGCGTTTTAAGCGTGAAAAGGTAACAGGACAGCCAGAGCCAGTAACTTTACCAAGTATTTTTAGTTGGCTTTGAATTAAACGTTACCTCTAGTCTGTTTATTAGGAAATAACGAAATCGGAAGAAAATATCGTGGAAATTGAGACCCGAGACTAAAGAAATTGACGGAAGACGATCTACCAAGATGACTGCTTGCTGATTCAATGAGTGCCTCTAACACTGATAACGTATTAATATAAAGATAGGTATTTAGCCTTAAAATAAAATATTTACGCGATTAAAACACGTAGCTTATAAAATTCTATAATGTGTACAAATCGCGAAAGTTTACGAACATATACTGATAACGTAGATGAGACAATATCCTATTTCTTGCAAAAGCCATTACACCAGAAAAAATCACAAAAATAGAAAAAGGGATGGCTATCAAAACTTCAGTGGGTATGCTGAACTTCAAATATCGGTGGTGAAGCAACATATAAATGTTTTAGATGTACCTCTTGCATGTTTTTTCAACACATGTATGAGTAAGTCGCTGAGGTAATAGCTATAGGTATAATTGTGACAGAGCATTCATACTACAAACAAGGGCTATACGAACTATTGTAGGTATTTCACAAAGAGAGTTCTGTCGAGAGTATTTTAATAAATTAAAAATAAACTTAATCCAACTTTAAATATAGTTTAACACGGCGTTCAACACCAAGCAGTAAAACTTTAAAATAAATTGTCGTGAAGAAAGATATATACAATATGCAAATATTTAATACTACAACAATGTTTTTATTCCGTAGAGAAATTTAAAGCTATGTAATTTTATTGTAATCGATATATATATATACAGGGTGTATTTTTGAAACGGGTCAGTAAGGGCAAGTACCTTAACCGTTGCAGTTACAGCAAAACGTTCTTAGAAGACCTTCCCTAACTTTTTGACATACTTTGAACTGCATTCACAGATTTTGTAAAAAACTTACAGTTGGCAAAAAAAATGCAAAAAGTCCAAAAAATTTTTTTTTATGCCAATCGATTCTATTTCATGTGGGGATCAAAAAACTCTATGAAACCATTTTAGCTTTCAGTACTAGAAAAGACAGAAATCGCCAAAAACGTTTCCCATACATTTCGGCAACAGAAACAAATTTCTACGATGGTCGAACTTTTTGTTATGGCCAGGAAGTGAGTAGAATTGACTGTAAAGTAAATAAAAATAATTTTTACCTTCAAATTTCGAATTTCATTCGAAAATCTGTGTGTCAGCTGAGAAACTTCGTATGAGTTATTATTAATTAAGGATTTTCGCTAAAATGTCTTCTAATCGTGAAAAAATTGACTTATTAGAAGCGTATTTTGTCAATAATCGAAATGCGGGAGCTGCATTAGTGTGGTACCGCAATAAGTATCCGTTGCGACATGTGCCAACAAGAAAGGTTATTAGAAATCTTTTGAAAAACCTGGAATTGCAGGGTTCTTTCAAAAGAAAGCGGCAGCCTCGTGTGGACATGGACACGGAGATTGCGGTTCTGACTTATGTCGAAGCATATCCAGAGGTATCGTCCAGGCATGTCGCCTTTGAAGTAGGTGTATCCCACTCCCTTGTGATAAAGATATGGAAGAAATACGGCTACAAGTGCTATCGATATGGGCGCATAGTTCAAGTGTTACATCCGGGTGATGATGTTCGAAGGCTTACTTTTTGCAGGTGGCTAAGAGGAAAAATAAGCAGAGATCATGAATTTTTAAATTACATACTGTGGTCAGACGAAACGAATTTTTCCAATAACGGTATGTACAACAGAAAAAATCACCACTATTGGTCCAAAGAAAATCCACTAAGAGTTACGGCAAGTCATAATCAGGTTCGCTTCTCATTCAACTGTTGGTGTGGTATAATGTCCAATCGAGTTATAATGGTGGAATTTTATGAAGGGAAACTGAATTCTGCCATGTATAATGAAGTCATTTTACACCATCTTGAAAACGAGATGGACGAATGGCCCCTGTCGGAATTGCGAAAAGTTCATTTTCAACAAGATGGTGCTCCGCCACATAACAGTCACCTTTCACGTTCCAATTTGAGCCGCCTATTCGGTACACAGTGGATAGGTACACATGGTCCAACACAGTGGCCACCTCGTAGCCCCGATCTAACACCACTTGATTTTTTTTTATGGGGCTTCGTGAAAAACGAGGTGTATAAGACGACGTACGCCAGTGTTCAAGAGCTCAAGGATGCATTAATGACCATTTTACGTAATATTCATCCCAGAACATTATTAGCCGCCATTCGTTCAGTGCAAAAAAGGATAGACTTATGTATTCGTGAAAATGGAAATCATTTTGAGCAATTTATTTCATAAACCAATTTCTAAAATGTTTAAATGATTTTTTTTATTTAAAAAAGTTTAAAATTTTACCTGTCCTATGAGTTTCGAGTTGATTTATCATATTTCCGTAGGAAATGTATGGGAAACGTTTTTGGCGATTTCTGTCTTTTCTAGTACTGAAAGCTAAAATGGTTTCATAGAGTTTTTTGATCCCCACATGAAATAGAATCGATTGGCATAAAAAAAAATTTTTTGGACTTTTTGCATTTTTTTTGCCAACTGTAAGTTTTTTACAAAATCTGTGAATGCAGTTCAAAGTATGTCAAAAAGTTAGGGAAGGTCTTCTAAGAACGTTTTGCTGTAACTGCAACGGTTAAGGTACTTGCCCTTACTGACCCGTTTCAAAAATACACCCTGTATATATATATATTTATATATTTTTTTTATTATTACCTTTTGACTTGTTTAATTTTATAACAAGTTGTGATGATATGTGTGTCATCTTATTTGTGACATGTCTTACTTGTTTTAACTTAATGATCTCTATTTTGATTCAAATACAATGTAAATAGATAATTAAAATTATCATTAGTTATACCCACTTTAGCAACTAAGTAGCGATTAGAGTAGTAATTAAGAATTTAATGTCAAACACAATTGTTTTATTGTTATTAATAAATAAATAAGTTCAACGACTGATTGCTACTTCTGCATTTAGCTAAGATTAGTTTGTTTATTTGTGATTGTAGATTGTAAACGATAATTCAAGTACCTTGATATCACATTGGTACCTACATAACCATGTTGTTAGTTTTTAGATGTACCTACCTACTTATTTATTTACTATTCAGGGTGCTCCAGTTAGTTTTGTTTATAGATTTTATTGAAAAAAAACGATTTCGGGTTCGATTGCCGTTAAATGTAAAAAAAATAATTACTCGTAGGAACGAGTGATAATTTAAAAATCGTTGAATGCAGGTTTAATTATTTTTAAAATTAAAGTCTTCCTTCAGTGTCTATTTACAACATTTAAGGTACTTTCCCTTCGAGTGGCATCGCCGTGGGACACCCTATATATGCAATTATGCGCTTGCATTGCGATACCTAATAAAAAATAATAATTATATATTTAAGTACAGTTCGTTATAGATTTATAGATTGATGTTGATTAATTTATTCGTTGTGCAGAGCCCCTGAATGTTCTTCTAATGCAAATATTCAAAACTCGACAAGAAAATGGTATTCGTGGTCTCACAAATTAAGTTTAGAATTTCCTCGGACTTCGTTGCGTTGGCAAAAATGTTTTGTGAATAATTATTTGATTGGGTATTCATTGGGCTCATCGCTTTTGTTAATTAACGCAAATTGTATTTTGTGGTGCTGTAAAAATTAAGATTTACAATTGTGGATTTGATTTGGAATTAATTAAAATGTATTTTTTTAAAATTAGGGCTGAGATAAGTGTACTGTGTTGTTTATACTCATATTTAGGTTGCTACTGTTAACAGGTTTGAAAATTTTTAAATATAAGATGAACAGGGTAGGGTATCTTTGTAGACACATCCTGAGAACCCCACGATGGGGAATGATAATGTACAACCGATAATAGCCACTTACGAATGCTAGATTATCGGTTTAAGTATTTATGAAATAGTAGATATCTGCTCGCTGCAAGGTAAACTAAGCCTATCTTAGTGGTAGTATACTCTTCTTCTTCTACTGGTCTATCTCTTGACCCAACTATAGGTAGGAGTTGTCAAAATGACGCAAACTTTGCAGTTTCGTAGACGGCTAAAAGCATGAGGTCGCTGAGACTATTTAAATGCTCAAATGCTTCATAGTTCCAGTACCCCGGAACTATGAAGCATTTGAGCATTTCAATTGAAAAAAAACGGGGATAAAAGTTGAAGAAAACGCTTAACGAAATCATTAAGATCTTAGGGTCTTGATTCTGGATAGGTAAATAAGTAGGCTATGTCATCGTTAAAACCGTCGTCCATAGAAGGTTATATTATAATAACATAAGCAGTGCACATAACTCTCCTGTGACATCAGACTTCCCTATTTTAATTCACCCAACATGATAAAGAGGGTTTTACTGGTTGACGTATCTTTTTGAAGTATTTTATTTACCCTAAAAAAAATGTAGGTATAAATACCTATTTATAGTGATAATGTCTCGCCGGGGTTTTATAAATATAATAGCCATGTGCCTATTGTACTTAAGACTATAAAGAAGGAACCTTGTAATATTAATGCAACTAGAATCCAGTTGATAGTTTTTAACTAGATTCATTCAGAAAGTGCCCTTTAAGTGCAAATGTCCGCTCGCCCCTCGGTATATCAATATGCATTATGTAATTTGAATTTGTTGTGGCTTTATTTATGTCTATCACATACGTTTAAGAGGTAGGTGGGGGGAATTGGAGGTTAAAACCTCGGGATTTAGGGGTCAAGTACCAACGGAGACGCGAGGCGTCGCGCGTCGCGTGTGGCGTGGCGTCGGATGTTTTTTTCTGTTTACGGTGCTGCGGCGCATGAAGCGGCACTTATTATTGCACGCGTAAACACAAACATACATGGGCTGATCCAGTATTTTATTCTGAGGAGGGCACAGTTGTGCGATTTCCAAATAAGACTGGCAGAAGGTTCCGCCGCGAGCATCGTTTCATTGAGAATTGACGCCGCGTGCGCCACCGCGATTTCATGCAAATCGGCCTGCCATAAGAGATAAACTGTCCTGGCAGACAATTTTGAAATCACCAAACTACTATGAATTTTAAACTTCTTTTCTAGTATCAGGTACTTTCAAGACCTTTATTCCATCTACCCCCTTATTGTATGATTTCAAAATTGTCTAAGTAATATGACTGTGTAGAAAAAAATGTAGCAATGTAGTATAAAAATGTTGGTCAGTGGTTGGTTGGTGATTGAAAAGGGACTTTTATCCACAGTGTAAAGTTTAGTGTCAATATTTATTTAAATACCTACTTTACTTTTAGCTATCTTGTTGGCACATGACCCTGGCGTTTTCTTAACGTTTGTAACAAGTTTATGGGATATTTCTTCCAATGGCATGTTATTTTCTTCTGCTATCTGCATAATAACTTCTCTAAATTTCTCCAATTCAACTCCGCCAGGGTTGGCTGCGTTCTCAAAAAAGGCTCGAGCTTTGTTTTCGCCATGCGTCGTGTATTCCACCAGTTGTGCTTCCTGCAGCCATTTGACGATGTTGTCAATGTTGGTGTGACCATTACTTTCAAGATTTTGAAATACTTCATCCACTTTTGTAAGACGTGGCATTTTTTAAACAGATTTTTCTTGTTTTTATATGAATTTTTGTTTAATGATGTGTAACATTATCTATTGTAAAATTATTGAGAAATAAATTGATGACATTTCGGTAATGTACACACCTCAGATCAATTTTACACACACTAAAAGTACACTTCTTGTTTTTAAGGCTGGCCACAGATGTCCGATTTCCTACTCAGGAATTCTGATTTGGGAACCTGAATGATCTGCTCACATACAAAGTGTTCAACAAAGCGCACAAGTTCTTATTTTTTTCGTGCAGAAAACACTTCACGTTCGATTTCGAATTCTTACCGTGCGATCGTACATTTAGGTTCGTTCGCCAAAAACGAAACTAATGGAAATTTTCATTCAGAATCGCGTTAGAGCGCTGCGTCGAGTGGACGTCTATAGAGCACGACCCGTTCGTTCTCTACTGTTTAACATAACAAAACGTGTGAGGCTGATATCTCCATGATAATAATATCTTGGGACAACTAAGAAGTGCTTGTACTATGGCAACCAGGTAACTGATAAACATACTTATATATTTCTAAATACATATATTATACATCCAGACACAGAATAAACCATCCCTAAAACACTGTATTTATCACACAAAGATTTATCCTGGGTGGGGATCGAACCTACGACCTCCGGCTTAGCAGTTAGGGTCACTAACCACTAGACCAATAGGCAAGACAACAGAGACGTTAAGGATTTAGCTTGGGAGCAGATTGGTAAAGAGGTTTTTAATGATTGGGAAACTATTTATTTTCTCTCGTATGCCATTATGAAGGTCATCAAAGAATTTCACTTGGCATCCTGTAATATTTGAAGAAGTCGTCTGGATGTGCTCGCAATTTTGTCCTTTTCAGATAGAATCGACTTTCTGTTGTTCTTTGAGTATTCGACGGAGGTACCCAATAACAACGATTTCTCTTCTTCTTATTTAGCGCCAGTAAGAGTGGAATAACAATCAATTGGTCGTCGTCCATGATACCTATCGGTCGTAAAATTACTAAAATAAAAAACCGGACGTACGCAGTAGTGTCACGGAATTCTGATACTGAATTCCTGATCAGGAATCCTAATCAGAAAACCGGACGTTGCAGCCAGCCCAATTGATGTCTTTCTATAAACTATTTTCCAGACAATTTCTGCCAGTGTCAAGCCAACCAAAGAGAATTTAACTCGTTATTGCACGACTGTTTATTAGCCGCGTCTGTCGGTCGAAACCGGACGATCCAGCGCGCTCAGATCGTGCGCGTCTGGAAGCAGGACGTAACGCGCGCGATCTAAGCGCACGCTTTGGAGCGCGCGCTCTATGCCGCATGCGATCCGTTCGTCGTCGGTTTTTGTGTCAGTAGCTTGGCGCTTGTGGTGTGGACGGTTCTATGTGGATCGCGCGATCCGGCAATAGAAGGTAGGTTATACCTATAGGTATAGGTAATAGGCGATGAAACTGCAATATCGGGTTTTTGGATTTTAAGAGCAAAAACGAAAAAAAAACAAAGTTTTGCAGTTTTTCGCATTTTACGCAGGTGTTTTTGCATTATACTTGTGCTACAAGATTTTTTGCTTGCAAGACGGAGTTCCACATTACTTTAAGGGGTTCAAATAACATAACAAAAGTCCAGCTTTGCATCATCTTTCCGTTTTTGGGATTTTTATTTGTAAAATTTTACTGATAGCTTGTTTTATATATGTAGTGAAAACACAGTAACAAACCACATAGAGCACAAGTAATGTTGTGAAGAAAATGTATTCTGCGTGTTTAAAAATTAAAATAAATGGGCATTATTTTTAAATATCCCATCTATTACTCTATTATAAAGTGTGCAGAAGATTCGAGAAGTTTGTAGTTTAGAAAATCTAGTTCAGATTTATAACTATTTATTATACGACGATTTTGCACCGGCCGAAATTAGACCGTGTTGTAACGGCCGTGGTCACAAGCGGACCGTCGCAGCGATGTTGAGACACTCTGAGGCGATCTGTGCAGAGGGTTTGTGGACGATGAAACTCAATCCAGTGATTGGTGTTAGATTGCAGTATGTGTTTGATTTGTTCGTTTGCCGGTTTTCACTGCTGCGATGTGTTATTTTAACCTTTCCACTATAGTTCGCTTTGTTTGGCTAATGTACGAACTACCGCAGCTGCAATCAATTTTGTAGACACCTGGCGTCTGCAGAAGTATAATATCCTTCGGAGTGCCCATACTAGTGCAGATTTTTCTGTTGCTGAGGTACCTACCTCCACGTTTTTCTCAGAGTGAGCTCAACAACCAAGTAAGAGACTTAGATATTGCATTACATGTGTTGAGGTTACTAAGAAATAAATAATAAACCTCATCATCACCTAGGATCTAGAAGTGGAAGCGAGAGTGAATATTTATTCAGTTTTTCTCCATTGATGGAAGTCTAGTTTATTTTGATTATGTTATGATTTTGATTGGCACATATTGTTGTTGTCATAATAACTGCCATATTTATACAAAACTAGCTTTCGCCCGCGGCTCCGCCCGCGTGGATGTCGGTTTTATAAAAAATATTTTTTTTTTCTTAATAAAAAGTATCCTATGTTATTTCTAATATCTCCAAGAATATGTGTACAAAGTTTCATGATGATCGGTTGAGTAGTTTTCGCGTAAAAGCGCAACAAACAAACTTACATTCACATTTATTTATTAGTAGGGATTATAGTAATTTTCCAAATCGTTCCAGGAGTAGGTACCTGTAACCTCCTCCCTAAAAAAGAGATTTTAATGGTAAGATATTTTTTGTCCTACTTTTTATTGGGTTTTGTTATTTGTTTAACATCTATACTACTATTATTAAGCTGAAGAGTTTGTTTGTTTGAGCGCAATAATTTCAGAAACTACTGGTCCATAAAAAAAATCTGTTAGATAGCCCATTTATCGAGGAAGACTATAAACTATATAACATTACGCTACGACTAATAGGAGCGGAGCAGCAATAAAACATGTTGCAAAAACGGGGAAAATTTACTGAGACGAAGTTGCGCGGGTCAGCTAGGGTTAAATGTAAATATTTTATGATCCCATGATGTTTGTGATATAACATTTATTGCTTTCAACTTTTGATGGGGTGTCACAACCAACTTGCGCACCGGGCGCTGCACAAGGTGGCTATGCCACTGCCCATACCCCTGATGGTAGGGTTAGGGTCCCAAACCATACCAGATACCACAAATAGTGATGTGAAACATTTATAAAAAGAAAAAATTGAAATAATGTATGAACCTAAAAAACCCAAATAGAACAGACCCATTTCAGTTTAGGACTTGATTGATAAATGTGTAATTTTGCCTTTCGTTTATTGCAAGGAGTGATTATTTGATTATTTCGCTTAATAATCTTTAGAGATTTTATTTTTGTACATCACCAGATTAGTTTTGTGATGCACAAAAATAAAATGTTTTATAGATAAGTACTGAGGAGTTATAACAATGTGTTAAAAAAAGGTAGTTAAGTACCTTATTAGGTATATTACGGTTGGGCTAGTCCATAAATTCAAAATTGCGCAGCGGGCTATGGAGCGAGCTACGAGTATGCTTGGAGTTTCTTTGAAGGATAAAATTCGCAATGAAGTCATCCGACATAGAACTAAAGTTACCGACAAATCGCAGGTTAAACACGATGAAGTGGCAATGGGCTTGCTGTACCTGCCGAAGGACTGATGGCCGTTGGAACAAACGAGTCCTAGAGTGGAGACCACGACTCGGTATGCGTAAGGTAGGACGAGCCCCAACCAGATGGACGATCTAAGAAGAAGGTTACTGGGACGGACTGGATGCGTAAGGCGAAGAACCGGGTGTATCAGTCTACTGCTGGAAACAGGCCTCTTCAAATTTGGAGAAACCTATATCCAGCACTGGACCGAAACGGGCTGATGATGATGAGCACAGGTTAGTAAGTAAGTGCATAGATAGGTACTTAATGTGTGCGGTTACCCATTTGAGAACTGAATTACCCAGTTACTTACGTAGGTATTACCCACAAATGAGTCCATTATTTCTATCCATTTACTCTATTATGAGCTG
Organism: Herminia tarsipennalis; assembly: GCA_945859575.2. Taxonomy (NCBI): domain Eukaryota; kingdom Metazoa; phylum Arthropoda; class Insecta; order Lepidoptera; family Erebidae; genus Herminia; species Herminia tarsipennalis. Next base: position 33,027,678 of record OX243830.2, read on the forward strand.
TTAACGCGAATCCGTGGGGAAGGGTATTGTAGGTTACCCTTCCCCCCAGAAAAAGTAAAAATTAGGTAATGAATACTCATGTTTATGTCAGAAGAATTTCCCTTTTTGTTCTTCCAGAACAGCGAATTTCCATGCAGTGATGGTCTCGTGAATTGTAGGTATAAATGTGGAACGACTGCGTTGAGAAAAAAAATTGCAAGAACTTTTTATTATCACTTTAAACTTTTAATGAAATATATACCATTAAAAATGTTGATCAGCTTCGGTCGGTGGTTTGGTGGTTGAATGGCGGCTCTTGTCTACAGCGCAAAGAGTCGTTTACATTTATTTAAATACTTTACTTTTGGTTATCGTTCTCAGCGTCTTCTTAACGTTGGTTACAAGTTTATGGGATAGTACATCCAGTGGCACGTTAGTTTCCTTAGCTATCTTCGTAATAACTTCTTTGAATTTCTCCAATCGAACTACAGTTTGGTCGGTTGTGTTGCCAAAAAAGGCTCTCGCTCTGTTTTCGCCATGTGTTGTGTATTCTACCAATTGTGCGTCTTGGAGCCATCTGACTATGTTATCGATATTAGCGTGACCATCACTTTCAAGACTAAGGAACACCTCATCCACGTTTGTAAAATGTGACATTTTTTTGGAGTTTTCTTGTTTAGTTATTTATTTTTAAGCAATGATGTGTGGCATTATTGATATAATTGACATAATGACATCTCGGTAACTTAATCAGAATTTCATTATAGTTATTGTTCTGAGGTTTTCCTTTGTATAAATCTTACTTTATGGTTTCATTTTTTTCAATCCGAGTAAGTTATAAATCCAAGTATGTTATGGAAATTTAAACTACTAGTGGTCAAATTCGATCATAATTAATTAATTTAGATATTTTTTTAAATATTTGCATTCCGTACTTACTCACACAACACTATCTGATCCCAAACTAAGCAGAGCTTATACTATGGAAACCAGACAACTGATAAACATACTTATATATTTCTAATTGCATACATATTATAGATAAATAACACCCAGACACAGAATAAACCATCGTGCTCATCACACAAAGTTTTATCCTGGGTGGGGATCGAACCCACGACCACTTGCGTAGCATTCGATTCGGACACACTCCCACCGCGCCACAGAGGCAGTCATGATCCTCAGGAACTTCCGTTTCGGAGAAAAAGAGTAATGCCATATTGATACCATGGAATAGCAGCGACCTGTACAATGAACCTAGGCTTATTGGACTAAGCCGACTTTGATGAAATTTGGTGGAGATGTGACTTGAAGCTTGGGAGTGACACAGGCTTCTACAAGAGTGGAGCTGTGGGAAAAAAAAGCAAGTAATTTATAAAATGAACTAGTGGTTACCCACCGTGCGCTTCTTTACTTTTAGGGTTCCGTACCTCAAAAGGTAAAAACAGAACCCTTTTAATATCACTTTGTTATCCGTCTGTCAAAACGCTTTATCTCAGGAACGCGTATAGGTATCGAGTTAAAGTTAAAACTAAATACTTAGGTCTGCAGTCCCTTGATGATGTGAAAAAAATTAAACTTCTAAGCGAACGTAAAAAAATATACGGCCGTTTATGGCGCAAAGAACGCATATTTCGACATTCGTTAAGGAATCAAAATTTATAGTATAAGTACTTTCCGTTGACCTAGAACTACGAAATTTAGTCTAGTCTTATACTACAAGTATAGGGAAAAGTCTGATAACTATACAGTAATTAAATCATCTATTCTAATATTAAAAAGCTTTAGCTTTTTAATATTAGTATAGATGATTTATATTTGTATACATTATTAAAATATATATATTACGGGTCTTAATCGCGTGAATAATTTAAGGTAAAATACCTTGTTTATTGCCCGACGTTTCGACCGTATTGCAACGGCCGTGGTCACGGGAAGACTAGTTGAGCTCAGCGTCGCCTCCGTGAAGCGCGGGTTTCGGAAACTACCCTCGCTTGATTTTTATCACTCACTATTACGGAACCGTCGGTACTTCGACACACAACGCTAAGGACATCTGCACACTGGCGTGTAATGTTTGTTCGGCGGTGTATACACTTGCCGATCACGGGATTCCACGATGTTGACAAACGGTATCCGTCTTCTCGGTTGAAATTGACATGTTTTTTGATTTCAACCGCTTCCCTCGCCATCCTGGAGTAATAGTGACGGTCAGTGGAGAGGACCTGTGGTTTGTGTAGTTCAATCCAGTGATTGGTTCCCGCATCCAGCAAGTGCTCCGCTATTGCTGACTTGTTTGTCTGTCGGTTTTTCACAGCCGCGATATGTTCCTTAACCCTTTCCGCTATTGTTCGCTTGGTTTGTCCGATGTAGGAACTGCCACAGCTGCAATCCACTTTGTAGACGCCAGGTGTCTGTAGAGGAATTACATCCTTAGGAGTACGTAGGTGCTTAGCTACCTTGGAGTGCGGACTATATACAGTCTTAATGGAGTATTTCTGCAGTACTGTTCCAACTTTGTCCGTCACTCCTTTCACATACGGTAGAAAAGCTGGAGCCCTGTCAACCCCCGGTCGGGAGTCTCTCCTCTTCGTACTTCGTGTGCTTCCTCTGTATCCGTTTCGCTTTAGTACCTCCTGAACATGTGTGAGCTCACTTTCTAAATGTTCAGGGTCACAAATTTCATATGCTCTATTTGTCAGCGATGATACCACGGATTGCAGATGTCTTGGATGGTGATGCGAGTCAGCATGTAAGTATCTGTCTGTGTGGGTCGGTTTTCTGTACACAGTGTGTGCTAGGGTACCATTGTCTCTAACCATTATTTTAACATCGAGAAAAGCTAGCGATCTGTTTATCTCCATTTCAAAAGTGAACCTGATCTTAGGGTGTATGGAGTTCAAGTCTTTTGCAAATTGTTCTACTTCCTGCCTACCGCCCTTCATAATGCAGAACACGTCATCGACGTACCTCTTCCACAGTTTGACCTGGGACAATTGTAGCTCAATTGTTTCCTCAAAATGTTCCATCCAGATGTTGGCCATCACCGGCGCCACTGGGCTGCCCATGGCCACTCCGTCGATCTGGAGGTAGTGTTGTCCCTGGTAGATGAAGAAGTTGCCTTCCAGACAGTTTTTAAGTAAAACAATGTACTCATTGGACAGATCGTTTGCTCTCAGCTTTCTCTCGATGACCTCAAGGCAGTCCTGAATGGGAACGTTGGTGAATAGTGACTCCACATCAAAACTCACCATCACCTCGTCTGGTTCCACTTTCATGCTCTTGATGATGTCCACGAAATGGCGAGAATCCTTTACGAACGATGTCGTTTTACCCACTAAAGGTTGCAGTATTGAAGAAAGGTATTTCGCTAGATCGTAAGTAGGCGAGTAAATTTGGCTTACGATCGGGCGTAGTGGGACGTTACCTTTATGAACCTTTGGCAACCCATATAACTTGGGCGGCTGTACGCTCTTGGGTCGAAAGAGTCGGTCATAGACATCATTCGCGAACAGATCTTCGTGGTCCCTAATCAGTGCTCGTATACGTTTCGTGACTCTGGCTGTAGGGTTGTATGACACTGACTTGTATATAGAAGTGTCACTTAAAAGACTCCGTATTTTGTCATCATAGTCACTCGAATTCATCACTACAGTGGCGTTTCCCTTATCGGCCTTTAGCACTAAAATATTCGTGTTATCACGTAGCTCTTTCAACGCTAGACGCTCTTCTGTAGTAATATTCGGTTTAGGCAGCTTCGATTTTCGAAGGATAACGGCAACATCCTGTCTAAGCGTTTCCGCGTCCGCAGACGGTACCTTGTTACGCATTATCGCTTCTTCGCGGTCGAAACGTCGGGCAATAAACAAGGTATTTTACCTTAAATTATTCACGCGATTAAGACCCGTAATATATATATTTTAATAATGTGTACAAATCGCGAAAGTTTATCAACATTTATATATTTGTATAGTTTGTTTAAACGTGGTAATCTCAGGAACTACTGGTCCGAAATGATAAATTCTTTTTTGTTGGGTAGCCCATTTGTCAAGGAAGGCTATAGGCTATATAACATCACGCTACGACCAATAGGAGCGGAACAACAATGAAAAATGTTGCGAAAACGGGGAAAATTGAAGCAGACGAAGTTGCGCGAAACAGCTAGTTTATAATATGTAGGCGACTCCGACTCGCAATTGTCCGGTTTTTTTATTGTTTTAGTGGTATCTAATCTTCGCATTATTGCCCTTCTAATGAAACCGATTTCGGGTACATTGGTTGAATGGTTTGAAAGTCAGAAAGAAAGTAGGTAGAAACATTTTTTGGGTTTTATACGAGTAAGTACCAAAAACAGAAAACAAAATTCAACGTTCTTTATTACTTGGGATGCAAAACAATACTTGTGATACGTCGGGATTCTACATGTATACATGTAATGCCAAGTTGGCGAACAATAGGTAAAGTCAGAGAAAATAACCTGGCAATATAAACTCGCGGCCACTCTTTACAAATTGGCAATTTTACAATGTTTGAATGTTTATAAACTTGATATGGATAAGGTGCTGCCACTAATAAACCATACACCATATTAAAAGGACTGATGCAAATTATATTATTAAAAAGTTGGAACATGAGATAAACTAAAATCAGCCTTAGTGGGTACAGCCGTAGTAGGAGCATCTTCTTACTACAAAGGTAAAAACTATATGTGATTAAATACTGGTATATCCAAAGTACTGGTAACGAATAATTAAATATAAAATATTATTTCTGATATCCAAGGAAAGAAAAGAATTGCCTTTATTCTTCATGCAGAATCTTTACTTACAAAAATCAAATTATGCTCTTATTCAATGTGACAATTAAAACAAAGTGACAACAAAATTCATCCAAGCATTATAAAGTGACACGCCACTAGATCCATTTTTCTTTATCATATAAATATTCATCAACTATTTGATAACCTCTACGTATAAGATGATTTTTTATTACATTTTCGAACTTAATCGCTGATAGACTCATAATACTAGCTGGTATCTTATTAAATGCACTCTCGTGTTCACCGAGTGAACGTCATTATTTTTGTGATATAAATGCATATTTTATTTAACGAACATAATGTTCTCAAATATATATTAATAATAATAATAATATATTGGGACAACTCACACAAAGCTATCTGATCCCAAACTAAGCAGAGCTTGTACTATGGAAACCAGACAACCGATAAACATACTTATATATTTCTAAATACATACATATTATAGATAAATAACACCCAGACAGAATAAACCATCGTGCTCATCACACAAAGTTTTATCCTACTACTATTATGCAACTGTCATAATACCTGTCTCTTTAAACTTTTGTCTAAGGGAAACTCGTGCACGTAGTTTGTTAATCGTACGCACAGTATGTTTATGAATAATACTTATACTATGATTAGGTATACAACGAGATTTTTAAATAAGAGCTGGGGAGGAAGTAGGACTGGGAAGTCCCTTCATTTTATGTATACCTACCTAACTTGTTGTTTCATTGTGTGCATAGTGAGTGAGGTCACCAGACCAGCCATTATCGGGGACTTACCGCACTGTACCTACTGATTGTGGTGTTGAACAACTAATATAAGCCACAAACTACCAATAGTTCAGAAGAAGAGTTTTATACAATGCTCGAAACGCACACATCACTTCTCTAAAGGCGGCTATACACATTAGGCCAAGGTAGTGGGCCAGTATTTTGCCTCATCGTGTAGAGATCTACTTGGCGGTATGTTGGACTTGGTAGTTTAGACCAACACTGGGCGGCCAACAGCCTATATCTGAATTGGATAAACTGTTTTTAGGGTTCCGGAGTCAAAATGGCAAAAAACGGAACGCTTATAGTTTCGTCATATCCGTCCGTATGTCACGGGCATTTTACTCAAAGACTACACAATAATTAAATTAGGTGGAAAGGTATCCTGTAGTAAGCGCTACTTAGTTTGATAGTTAAATAATCAAAGCAAATTAGGCACACGAAGACGAAGGGATATATTTTAAGGAGGGCGCTCTATACAATGTAACAGAAGCTGAAAAAATAGTTTTTGAGCAAACATCAACATGTGGCACATTAATCGACATACCTTTAAAAAAAAAAATATAAATATTTAATAAACTTTTTTGATTAAGTTAATATTTTTGAAATAATCGCTCTGAAAGTTGCATAAATTGTGTCCCCCTCTTACCTTTTGAACCAGGTGACCAAAAAAATATGAAAAAAATCTAAAAGGTGGCGCTTAACGAATACTTTAAACTACAATTTTTGATTGATGATCGGATATACCATCATTGAGTTATTGCCGAAAAAGTGCGTTTCTCAACAAAAGGGCGCAAGTGCCCTGAACATACGCTCTTCTGCGGTTGCAATGATTCAAATCGGATTTTTTCATACGGCAACGGCTCCGGAGCCCTACACTGAGCACGGTCCGACATGCTCTAGCCATACAAAATATCGATCGGCATGTCTTTGAATGGTCATAGCGTAGCACAAGTAGTTTCGATATGCCCCCCCAAAATACAGAGTTCCGTAGTAAATAAGGAATCCTTATTGAAACCACAGCAACTGCACTTTTATAGCTTAAAAATTACTTGGGGGACAAAGAAAACACTCGCGAGTTAAGTCAAAAAAGCTGCGAAATAGTCAAAATTTGAGGGAATTTGCACGCTACATATCAAATCTGAAGTCGCTGGTAACATTTTGATGAATACTAATCATAATATGTTGTACCTACTAGCTGACCCGCGCAACTTCGTATGCGTACATTTTTCCTGATTTTGCAACCTTTTCCATTGCTGCTCCGCTCCTATTGGTCGTAGTGCGATGTTATATAGCCTTCCTCGATAAATGGGATACCCAGCAAAAAATATTTTTTCAATTCGAACAAGTAGCTCATGAGATAACCGCGTTCAAACAAACAAACTCTTCAGCTTTATAATATTAGTATAGATTAGAATCTTTAGGATTTTGACATTTTGTAAAGGTATCTTTGTTTGGTGGTCATTCAGCTGTTTAATATACCAACTATCGACAACAGTCATTGTGAGCGTTGATCGAATTAGTACCAAAGTTTCCTTCTGTAGATATTTGCGTTATTTTGTACGAGGTCTTAATAGACTGTTGCTAACCGCACCTTTCCCTTGCAGACTAAACACACCTTCGAGTATTTATCATTCGATTTCTAGCAATTTAAGTACTATGTATGTAGTAGGTACTTGAGACAGTTTACTGTTCCAATAAACCTATTTGTCCAAGTGTTGCTAACAGAAATATGTCTCTTTTACACTTTATATTTTCAAAATGATCTTATCTACTTAGTTACATGTTGCTTAATTCGGTGATAAGTATGTAATGTACAAAATACAGGAAGATATTATTATCTACCTACACTTGTTCGTTAGGATACGAAATAATAAAATTACTAAATTAGTTAAGCATAAGCTTCATACTTCTACCCTGTAGGTCCGTAACACCACGCTGATTTACGAGTATCTCAGGCATCTACATATATTAATATTAAAAAGCTGTAGAGTTTGTTTGATTGTTTGAACGCTGTAATCTCAGGAAGTAGGTACTGATCCGAATTGAAAAATTCTTTTACTGTTGGACAGCCCATTTATTGAGGAAGGTTATAGGCTATATAATATCACGCTACGACCAATAGGAGCGAGCCGCAATGAGAAATGTTGCAAACGGGGAAAATTTATGCAGACGAAGTTGCGCTGACAGCTAGTCATTTATAATCACAAACAAGTGATAGAAAAAGTGGATTAGGTTTAGGCTGAATTCATTTTCTAAACTAGTAAAATAAAATATCTAATAAACTACTAAAATATCTCATCCAAAATTCGTCCATCTATTTGAGCACTATGGTGGCGGGTTAAGAACTTTGTTCGGGGGGGGGGGGGGCAACATATGGCCCAATCGGCCAAGTTTGAGTCGCATGATGGGGGTTAACACCGATACACCAGCCCTCACCGTCGGGGGGGGGGCATTGTCTGTCAACACACTGGTACATTGTCAAAATTCCTCAAAACAAGGCCTTTTAGTAGAGTCTAGGGGAGGAAATGCCCCTGTTGCCCTCCCCGTTGGTTCCGCGCCTGGCAAAGTCACACAGATACACACATTAAGCTTTATAACACCTGTTTTGTGTAGGAGGTGAAAAGGAAGACGAAAATCCTACATAAATACATTTTTTTAAACATATCTCCCGCACTAGCCTACTAGCCCTTAACACATTTACTAGACTTTACATCACAGATACAAAGTACACCCAGCCACGGAACAGTACTTTGTGTTGTGTATCACACAAAGTGGGATCCCGTATGGGAATCGAACCCACGACCTCTTGCGCAGCAGTCGCACACACACGGCGGAGGCGTCATGTAATGTGAAATAGCCATATATACCTATTTCTTCATAAGGAAATGCGTCTACATCTCGAGCTTCCACGAATGTAGATAATAATATAGAGGTAGAAAAAGTGTCTCAATCTTTCTTAATTACTTGCGATCTGACACCTGAGGGAGCTGAGAAGGCGGGGGGACGTTAATCTGTCACATCCTTATCACGAAACACCAGAGTACCTATAGAAGGAAAATTTCATATGTGCGTACTTATCTCGAACAACGCACACACAGACATCTCGGAACACCTTTGGAACAAACTGGTCCGAGGTGGTCCGAGAATCTGTATCCTTAAGCAAAAGGTAATCCTAATAGAAACATTTTGTATGAAGATTACTTTCTGTGCGGTACGCCAAGCGTTCAAACTCAAACTCAAATATCTTTATTTCGTAAAATCAGGTTAATGATTTTTTGAAAACGTCAAATTAATACATACTAAAAAATTTAGGTGGCAGTTCCATGTGTGAAGCTTATGAGAAGAAGCTGCCAAGAAACTCATGGGCCACTCTTTTATAATCATCAAGTTTTTCTTTACAAAAATAATTAAAAAATAATTAAATTTGACTGAACGAACGAGTGTGTTTGGTGAGTGTAATCGTTTATAAATTAAGGAAAACTAAATAATAATACTATTAGTAACTCTAAAATAAGTATCTATAAACTTATTCAGCAAACACAATACTTCACTTCTTACAAAGTTAATATATATATATATATACTAGCTGACCCGCTCAACTTCGTCTGCGTAAGTTTTCCCCGTTTTAGCAACATTTTTCCTTGCTGCTTCCCTCCTATTAGTCGTAGCGTGTTGTTATAAAACCTATATCCTTACTCGATAAATGGGCTATCTAACAGTAAAATATTTTTTTAATTAGGATCTAGTTCCTGAGATTATCGCGTTCAAACAAACGAACAAACTCTTCAGCTTTAAAATATTAAAGTATAGTTATAAATGTTAGGGGTGGGCAACCCTTATCACTAAGGGGTATTAAAAATAGATAGTAGCCGATTCTTAGACCTACTGAATATGCATATAAAATTTCATAAAAATCGGTCAAGCCGTTTCGGAGGAGTATGGTAACTAACATTGTGACACGAGAATTTTATATATAAGATATATATATATATATATATATATTTACTTTGTAAGAAGTGAAGTATTGTGTTTGCTGAATACGTTTATATGTTTATAAATATATATATAATCTTAAAGTACATTTGAATAGCCTGTGAGAGAAAGCAGTTCAATCCCAAGCGTTTTTGTATATAATCAATTATTGAGTTACTACTCACTACTACTACTTTTCATACGCAATTTTTTCTTGATGGTACACTTTAATTTATTACTACTTAATTTCTGAATATCGCTAGGGATTTTATTGTAGAAACTTATACATTGGCCCCGTAATGATTTGTTTACTTTTTCTAACCTTGACGCTGGTACAACCAGTTTATGATTGTTCCGCGTGTTAATATTATGTACATCACATTTTTTACAGAAACTATCAATATTTTTGTGAACATATATGAGGTTTTCATAGATATACTGACATGCACCAGTCATGATATTGATTTCCTTATTTTTTTCTCTAAGTGAGTGTCTACTACTAAGATAGTAAATTGATCGAATAACCCTCTTCTGCAGAACGAAAATGGTTTGAATGTCGGCAGCATTCCCCCACAGCAGAATACCGTACGACATTATACTATGAAAATAACTAAAATAAACTAATCGCGCTGTTTCCACGTCTGTTAGCTGACGAATTTAACATTATGACAGTCATAATTAATATCCAAAGCACTTTAGCTCAAATCTAAAGATCATTTATGATTGCAACCTTATGTAATTTTAAAATCTGCCTTTATTGTTACAAGTCAGATCACTAACCAGGGGCTCAATTCACGTATTTAAAGCAGTGCAGTTGCAGTTAAGTTTCCATTCAAACGGCCATTTTTGTATTCTTATCTCTTGCGTCAAGTATGCGTCTCGAGAGCGCAATAACGACAATCTAGTACGGTACGCAAGCGTTTTTAATATCGATCCCAAAGTTACAAGAATACGAAAACGCCTGACCTGTAGGCCAGTGAAATTGTCAAAAAATACAAAAAAATCCCGACTGCCTATTCCCACAATTGAAACGACTCCAACGACACCCCGCATTATGCCCATTCTGCGAAGTGCGCATTTTGCTAAGTGCCCATTTTGCGAAGTGCCCATTCTGCGAAATGCCCGTTTTAAAAAGTGCACCAAATGCGAAATGCACGTTTTTTGTCGATTGCACATTTTGCGAAGCGCACATTCTGCGTCAAACCCTATTATGCTATGAATACTTTTTATAATTACTCAAACGACGAAGTCGCAGACACAGCTAGTTGTTATTATAATCTGATAAAATATGAAATATTTCAACTTTCTTTATTAGGTATTTACATTAAGCATCTGATTTATTTAGAAGTTAATTTAAAACCACAAACATTCAAAATGTCCTAAGTCATTTCATGACAAAAATTGATTTCGACAGCAGGACGGCGGCGAATAGTTATCGAATAGGTAGGTAATAAATAACTTGACTCGGTATTTATTAAAAAAACATGTATTAAATTTTAACACATTCATGGGTTTACAATTTGAAATTGTTGTGTAGCAAATACATTATTTGAAAGTTGTTATTTCGTTTTAATGAAAACTTGTAGGTACATAGTTCTTTTTTGAAAAATACAAAATAAATTCAGACGAAAAGAACTGAAAGTGGCTGGTATTTTTACGATAAATACTAGCTATTACAGTGACAAGTAGTGAAAATAATGGAGACTAGTATTTATACGATAAATTTATAGTTTTATTACTTGTAGTTTTATTACTTGTCACTGCAGTAACTAGTACTGCAGTGACAAGTAATAAAACTAAAAGTGGCTGGTATTTACATGATACCTCTTACATACTAGTTATAACAGTGACAAGTAATACAAAATAGAGTTTAATATTTATATGATAAATAACAGTTAGGCATAACAGTGACAAATAGTTGAAGAATCACAGACACCGTGGTTGAATCCAAGCGCTTTGCAAATACTGTTACAACTCGCGTTGTCGCAATCCTTCAAATTAGTTGGGATGTACAGAGCTTCACGAGCTGTTACCTCATGGTTTTCTGAAACAAAATATTTAAATGATAAAATTAAGTGCACGGTGGTGATTGTTTGGCCGAAAAGATTTACAGAGAAGGTAATTTATTAAAAAAAAAACTATTTAGGTATTTTACTAGGGTACAATATCAGTAATAATATCTTGGGACAACTCACATAACGCTATCGGATCCCAAACTAAGCAGAGCTTGTAGATACTATGGAAATCAGACAACCGATAAACATACTATATATTTCTAAAAACATACATATTATAAATAAAAAACACCCAGATACAGAATAAGCCATCGTTCTCATCACACAAGGTTTTATCGAACCCGCGACCTCTTGCGTAGCAGTCGGATACACTCCTACCGCGTCACAGAGGCAGTCGCAGTGTCGCGGGGGACTTTACAAACATACAAACAACAGGTACAAAGCCACCCACATTCTGAACAAGCATTTATGGGTCACCGAAATCTTTGTTCCGAGAATCGAACCCCCGACCTCTTTCGTAGCATTGTGCCGTATTAACTACCACTGCGCCACCGATACAGACAATTTAGGGCGGTTTTAAATTTGCCGCTAAGTGTCAAGCGGCAGCGCAGCATATAAATGAAAAAAGGCGTGACTGCAGTCAAATTTGAAGGCGCCCTTAATTAGAGGTTCAATGACATTGCCACTAAACATCGAGAGTAAAGAAGGAAACTCATAACTTATTAAAAAAAATAACCGACTTTAAGGAAAAATAAATGTTAACAGGCAAATATATATGTATATATAAGCACCTACCACCAACAAATCCCATTCAATCGGATCAGGAGTTTTAAGTAAATCGCGACCTATACGGCTCAAAGAGATAGGTACAACTGTTTTTGACGCCAATTATAAACTAAGTGGCGTAGCAGCATTCAGCCGTTTCAACCCTGGTGTTGAGAAAATATCCACAGGCTATGGTAACTATTTTTTTGTACCTATCATAGTAATCATTTTCCTGTTTATTAGTAGGTAATTAACTAAATAATGACAATAAGATGAATGTTATCTGATGTCATCACGATCGGCTGACGTGATGACATCAGATAACATTCATCTTACTGCTAAAATCACCCCCTGCTTGGAATTTACCAAGTTTTGTCAATGATTACTATGTTAAATCATCAGCCTGGTAATTCTAGTTATTATTTATTTATCTAAACTTCAATTAAGGATTTAGAGACAAAAACCACAGTTGCTTAAAAATATGTACACACGTAACTAATTAAATTGATAGCCCCTTTAGGTTATCTATTCGCTATTTATCACTAGTACGTTCGTGCCACTGAACCAGAAAAACAAAAACTTCTGTTCAGAGGCTTGAACGCTACCATGCAAGATACAAGAAGAAAGACACATTATCCCTCCAATTTCGTCGTGGGTTAATAAACTTACACTCAAAGTTATAACCAAAATTTAGATTTCACTTACCAGTACGTCGATGTTCTATAGCTTGTACCAGGTCATCAAGTGTAAACTTTACGGCAGCTTCACTTAGATGCAAGATGAGAACAGTTGCAAAAATTACAGCCAAGACCTTCATTTCGCTGGAGTTTCTAATAGAACCTGTCTCTTACAGATTACACAGTCAATTGATTGTAATGTCTTACTGACTATGCGCTATATTAAGCTCCATATTTATATTTATCCCTATCGTATTTATTTAAGTATGTTTGTATCCCATCAGACAGTCAAGTATTTGTTGATTTAAAGTACTTAGGTATACCGTATGTGCCTGCGTTTTAAAGTACTTAATATCAAATACTATCTGACTCGCGCAACTACGTTTGCGTAAATTTTTCCCGTTTTTGCAACATTTTCTATTGCCGCTCCGCTGCTATTGGTCGTAGCGTGATGTTATATAACCAAAGCCGTTCTTGATAAATGGGCTATTCAGCAGTAAAATATTTTTTCAATTCGGACCTGAGATTATTCAAAGAAACAAACAACAGCTATATAATATGAGTATAGATTAGTAATACATTGTAGGTTATAGGCAAGTAAGTTTTTGGAGTTGAAATTGTGGTTGAGTTTGAAATGAATATTTTGTGTTAAAACTTGCTATTGATATTCGAAGGGCCCGATCTAGGGCAGGGCAAGCCGGCCAAATGCCCAAAGCTGCAAAATTCTCCCAGACTTTTGCTAGTAATAGTTAGTACTCTTTCAAATTCAAATTCTTTATTGTACACAGAAAAATAACAAACAATATTACAAAATACATAGTAATCATGTACAAAGGCGAGCTTAACTCAATATTGAGTTTTCTCCCAGCAAACCTTTGAGTAGTAAAGGAGAATGTAATTATTGAGAGTATAGTTTAGGTACAATAAGATTAAAAATTGTAAACCTATAGATATGATAAGTAATATTAAGTAATTTGTATCAACAACAATGTTTATCTATATATAAGATACCTACATACAATAATATTACATAAATAAATACTATAATTTATACTTATGTACTTAAATAGAGAGAAAATGTTCTTTGGTTCTTTTCTTAAAAATGTTAATAAAGAAACTGTCGTGTAAGGAATGAGGAAGAGACTTCCATAGCCGGACCGCTTTTATTGTAAAGGAGCTGTGAGCAGGAGTGTGTAATAGAAGAGAGAAGGAAGAACGGCAGGGTTTACCCCTGGACACAAGAAAGTCAAAGCGATCACATAAATATGAAGGAGAAGTGGGATTGTGAAGAATAGTATAGAGAAGAGAGAGAGAACGTGCAAGTTACGACGCTGTCGAATCAGTAACCACCTCATATTTCTCCGAGATTCGGAGACATGGTCGTATTTTCGTAATCCAAAAATGAAACGGCTACACAAATTCTGCAGACGTTCGAGCTTGTCAACGAGTTCCTCCCTTACATCTAGGAAACAAACATAAGCATAATCTATGTGTGGGAGTAAAAGAGATTGGGCAAGAGTAACTTTGGTTTGAAATGGTAAGATGTTCTGAAGACGTTTAAGAGATTGAAATGAGGAGAATTTTTCTTTGCTATTGCCATAAGTGTAATAAGTATAAGTATACTTATTACACTTATGGCAATAGCAATACCAATAATAGGTACCAAGTTAGAAACGAAGCATGTGCAATAAGCATTGCACATGCTTCTTTTCTAACTTGATACCTAGTGAATTACTTATATAATGTAGAATCATGACTCATCATAACAAATATTGTTGATGTTTTACTATGCATTAAATTTTAATTTAAAAACTAGTTTTACCGTTAAAGTAAAGAAAAGATTATTACGGATTTGTAAAAAAGTGGCGTGAAACCGACCAATAATCATTTTCACAGCTCCGTGTGTAACATACAAAAACAATAAAAAAATCATTGCAGAAACTTTTTAAGACAATAAAAATATAATAATAAGTTATTCATTCATCTATACTAATATTATAAAGCTGAAGAGTTTGTTTGTTTGAACACGATAATCTCAGGAACTACTGGTCCGAATCAGAAAAAAACTTTTTACTGTTGGATAGCCCATTTATCGAAGAAGGCTATAGGACCAATAGGAACGTAGCAGCAATAAAAAATTGCAAAAACGAGGAAAATTTACGCATACGAAGTTGCGCGGGTCAGCTAGTTTAAAATAAAATAAGAACAAGACTGTTTAGATTAAATTATAGTACCTAATTGGAGAAAGTGTTTACATAATAGAAGAAAGTTATTATAAAGTTATGTTGATCGGGATGCTTTTTAGTTTCGATAAGTACAGCTGTTTTACTCACAGTTAGTTACCTAGGTACCTACCTACTTAAATAAATTGAAGTGGGCCGCGGGCTCTCAATTGTGAGGCTGATGTCTTAACCATAAGTCACCGGACTTGTAGTTAAGACATCAGCCTCAAAATCAAAAGGTCACGGGTTCATCCCCACCCAGGATAAAACTTTGTGTCATGAGCACGATGGTTTATTCTGTGTCTGGGTGATATTTATCTATAATATGTATGTATTTAGAAATATATAAGTATACTTATCAGTTGCCTGGTTTCCTTAGTACAAGCTCTGCTTAGTTTGGGATCAGATAGCGTTGTGTGAGTTGTCCCAAGATATTATATTATAAGATATTATGTTTACTATCGACGTAAACCTGCATCTAACATAATCAAATTAACTTAACTGGAGGGGTTATCAAGATTGCTAGTAATGCGAGATCCACATTGCTAGTTATCTTTAAAAAAATATATATATAAAAATAAAAATACCCGCCTTCACAAAAAAGATGGAAACAAGATCCCCTACATAATTATACAATTTCATGCAGTCGGAGGCATTAATGAATCTCGACGAACTTAGTAAAGTGCCTCCGACTGCATGAAATTGTATAATTATGTAGGGGATCTTGTTTCCATCTTTTTTGTGCAGGCGGGCTTTTCGGCTGTTTAATTTGATACCCATATTGCAGTATCCGAAACAACTTTTTTTTTCACATCTCTTTATTATGACATCTCATAGCCGCCATGTTTGTTTTTTAAAAACGTAACAATCTAAGAACACTTGGGCGATTAAGACGAATCTAACGATGTGTGAATTGTATAAATCCGTTCAGTGGATTGTGAGATATCAGGTAATAAAAAATATTACATACATACATACATACAAGATACGCGCGAAAAACATAACCCTTCTTTACAGTCGGGTAAAAAAAAACAAAACTGGTTCGTTACCATTTGAAGTATTTTGATAAATATCTAACTTTTATCTACCGTTGGGTTTTATACTATTTGTAATGGTTCACTTATGTTTATTTTGGTGCCACCCTTATCAAGTTCTGCTTACTAAGGTAGGTACCTACTAAATCTGAGTGCGCTTTCAAGCGATATCTCCGATTATGTACTTGGAAGTAGGTTAGACATAACAAATGTTTGTAGTTAGCGATAAGTCAAGTCTAGTCAAAATACTTTATTTATTTAGGTTACAAATGTAACGCATATGAACGTCAGACAAAATTTGGAATAGAATGATTCTACATTTCATGCCAAGTTCGCAAGAGTAAAGAAAAGAACTTGGCAATAAAAACTCATGGCCACTTTTTTTAAATGCCATTTTTTACTATATATTTGTACCTACATATATATACAGTAAAGCCGGTAAGGTGCTGCAACCATTACACCATGAAACTTACGCAAGCTATAACCATAGTACGTAAACTGAAGAATGAAGTTTTAAATGAATTAGCCCCCTACGGTGTGGATGGGAGCATCAACTTACAAAAATACAGAAAACGGTAAAGGCAACATGCGATTCGATTATTATAAGAAAAGCTACTTATTTATGAACCACTACTAAAAATTAATAAACCTATAAAATGATAATGACAAGGCCGACCCCATTCACGAGTTTGACGCATGGGTCAGCCATTGTCCCCTTCGCCATATTGAAGGGAAGGAAGACGACCCGACCCACACCGCCACCACAAGCAATGACATTAAGTGACCTTGACGATCCCTGACATTACATCTCATAGAAATAAAAATAACTTTAAATAATTTAATGAAGTACGATCGCTAGTTACCGTTACTAACAATTTAAATTATCTAGGTACTCTGTTAAAATATAATGCAAACAACATTTTAATATTTAACACAATTCTGCATTTTTACATTTACGATCATGAATTTTGCATGATTCAAGTAACCAGTTTATACAATTAAAAAGAAGAAGAAAGAAAACCAAGATATAATTTGAAAATTCAAAAATAGTTAATATTTTACAAAATTAAATTCATGACTCCTGTGTGAGCATTACGGCCATGCGTTTTTGTCGTTTAAATAACCATCTATACAATAATAAGCTTTCTGAATAAGGTCGTTCTTAATTTTAGATTTGAATGAATTAAATGGTAAATTCAGAATATGAACAGGTAGCTTAGTAACCGTAAACGTACAACCGATTCTAAGTAGGTACTACCTTGATACTGGGTCCTTATTCAGGTTCTTTTTTTCGTTTTCGCGACAAGCCCGCACTAACTGTCAAAATCTTGTCATAAAACGCTTAAAGATAACCGCGCCGGTTATCTTTAAGCGCACCGCGCATGCGCCACTTCGCACGGGCTTGCCGCGGAAACGAAAAAAAGAACTTTTACCGAGAAGATGAGAGTTAATTGAAAGTTTCTTACTTATTCTAAAAAATCATTGATGATCGAAAGCCACTACGGATGCCTTGTTTTCGTTCCGTAGGAGATGAGTACAAAGACTGTAGCCATGTATTTATATATTCTAATTTAATATCATTTTATGTTCTGTGCCTTTATATGTTTATCATCTATTTACAATAATAACAAAAATTGTTTATTAAAATTTACTAACATATTTATTGCTATGTATTATACCTACATATTATTTATTTAATTAAGGATATACCCTAATGGTTTCGGACGTCACTTGGGGTTCACACTGAAAACCAGCGTTGAGTTGTGGCTCATGCCACAACATGGCATTTAAGCTGAGTGGAAACCTCGTTTGTCGCAGATACGACGTGCAAGCACCTACTCAGTGTAATTTTTATTTGTTTTTAAGTAGCTAATTGTATCTGTGGCAAATAAACGATTTTTCTTTCTTTCTTTCTTTTTTTCTTTCTTTCTTTCTATTACTTACAAAATGTCCTCAGTCATTTCATAAAAACACGTAGATAGTTGGTTTTGGCAGCAGGATGGTCAATAGTTAATAGGTAGGTAACGAAAAACTTTACTCGGTATTTATTAAAAAAAAACATTTATTCAATTTTCACACATTCATGTATTTACATTTTCAAGTTGTTGTGTAGCAAATACATTATTTGAAAGTTATTACTTCGTTTCAAAAAAAAAAACCCGTTCAATCGTATAGGTAATACCCGAATTCATTGACAAAACACTCAAAGTGGCTGGTATTTATATGATACCTCTTACATACTAGTTAGAACAGTGACAAGTAATACAAAATAGAGTTTAATATTTATACGATAAATACAAGTTAGGCATAACAGTGACAAATAGTTGCCGAGTCACAGACACCATGGTTGAATCCAAGCGCTTTGCAAACACTGTTGCAAATCGCGTTATTGCAATCCTTCAAATTTGTTGGGATGTACAGAGCTTCACGAGCTGTTACCTCATTGCTTTCTGAAACAAAATATTTGAATGTTTTAATTAAGGTCACAATGACGATTGATTGACCGAAGAATCGACAATTTATTAAAAATAAACAACTAGGGTACAATGTCAATATCTATACACACGGAGAAGTATTTACATGCTTTATCGCACCATCATCCGCGCCTGGCGTGTACAAGGTGGATTGCAGTTGCGGTAGTTCCAAAAGGATAATCGCAGACAGGGTCAAGGAACATATCGCTGCTTTAAAAAACCGTCAAGTTTACAAGTCTGCTATCGCTAAACATTTGTTGGAATCAGGACCAAATCCCTGGTACTTTCCGCCGATCGGCACTATTATTCCAGAATAGTACGCGAGGAGGTTAAGATCAAGAAGTACAAAAATTTCAACCGAGAAGATGGATACCGGCTCTCAGCATTCTGGAACCCTGTTATCAGCAATACAATCGTAGCCGTAACGACACCGTGCCTCAGTGTAAAGACGTTGTAAGTGTAGTGTGTAGAAGTACCGACAGTACAAATTATCAAAATTCTCAAGAACAGGCGAGAGTAGTTGAAAAACCCCGCGCCTCACGGAGACATCGCTAAGCTGCCATTAGTCGACCCGTGACCACGATCGGTGAAATTCGATCGAAACGTCGGGTAAATAAAAGGTAAGATTAAGTCCCGAAATTTATCTAAAATGTCAGTATCGCAGGAGATTTTACAAACACACAAACAACGGGCACAAAGATATCCACACTCTAAACAAACATTTATAGATCACAGAAGTCGTCATTTCGTGAATCGAACATTTATCGTTGCAGTCGTATTAACTAACTACCCCTGCCCCACCGATACATGCAATTTAGGGCGCCTTTAATTTTGCCGCAAAGAGTCGCGCAGCGGCAGCGGCCGAGCTGCTTTGTAAATTCATACAGTTCAGTTCAGCGCAGTCTTTGCATCAAATTTGAAGGCGCCCTTAATGAGAGGTTCAATGACATGGCCACTAAACTTACCGAGAGTAAAGAAAGAAAGCTTCACAAAACGTCCGCAAGTCTCATTTCATTTAAGGAAAAAAATAACCAACTTCAAGAAAAAAATAATGTTAACTATTGTAAACTCAAGGAAACAATAATAATCAGGCACCTACCACCAACAAATCCAATCCAGTCGGATCAGTAGTTTTAAGAATATCGTGGTTTTCTTTCACCCACATATGGGTGAAAGAAAAACCACTGTTTTTAAAGCCTATTAAAAACTAAGTGGCGTAGCAGTATTCAGCCGTTTCATTCCTCGTGTTGAGAAAATATTCTCAGGCTATGGTAACTATTTTTTGTACCTATCATAGTAATCGTTTTCCTGTTCATTAGTAGGTAAACTGAATAATGGCTGTAAGACGAACGTTATCTGATGTCATGACGTCAGCCGATAAAACTACCTACTGCTTGTAACTTCCCAAGTTATGTCATTCATCACTATGTTAAATCATTAGTCTGGTAATCTCAGTAATTTGGTATTACTCTAACCGTGAATTAAAGATTTAAAGACAGAAAACCCAGCTGCTTAAAATACGTACCTAAGTAACTAAAAAAATAGGTATAATGCCTATTATGGTTATCAATTTTTATCTCAGTGAATCAAAATATTGTGTGCATACGCACATTAAAAATCCAAGACCGCACGATGGAATGTTATAATTTTCAAAACGACCTCACTGATTTTCATCAAACAAAACTAATAACCATTTCTTTTAAACTAACTTTCCAATAAACTTTCTAAAAAACTGCATCAAAGTTCGTCCGTGCGCTTGAACCAGAAACATAAAAACTTCTGTTGTGAGGGTTGAACGCACTGACACACATTAAACTCATAATACCCCTTCATTTGCGTCGGCGGATAAGACCTGCATTTGCAAAATTATAACAAAAATTCAGGATTCACTTACCGGTATCATGTCGATGTTCTATTGCTTGTACCAGGTCATCGAGTGTAAACTTTACGGCAGCTTCACTTAGCTGCAAGATGAGAACAGTTGCGAAAATTACAGCCAAAACCTTCATAATGACGGAGTTTTCTATACAACCTTTTTCTTACAGACTACACAGTCAACTGATTGTAACGGTATACTGACTGTGCCTTATATTAAGCTCCATATTTATATTTATCCCTATCGTATTTAAGTACTTGTGTATCCCATTAAAAAGTCAAGTATTTGTTGATTTAAAGTACCTTATGTGTATATACCTTATGTATTGTGTTTTAAAGTCGTTAATACCATATGTTATTTGATTAGTAGTTGAAATTGTAGGCAAGTAAGTTTTTAGGGTTGTTATTGTGGTTGTATTAAAAAGGAATGTTTTCTGTTAAAACTTGTAGCAAGTTTTAACAGAAAATATTATTTGAAGAATTGTTATTCGTATTAATGACTAGCTGTGCCCGCGACTTCGTTCGCGTGGAAGTCGGGTTTATATTAAGGTAGTTTATGTTACATTATAACTTCTGTATAAAACATATTGGAAACATGCTCCACAATGCTCTGTGGCATCTATGGATATTAAGGCCTAGCTTTAATCAGGGCCCGACCTATGGCAGGGCAAGCCAAAAAATGCCTAGTGCAGCAAAATGAAGGGCGATAAAGTTTATTTCGGTCGGTTAGAAGAAAAATTATAAAAATTAGCATGCTTAGCACCTCGACAAAAAAGTATTTTATCAAAATGATTTCACATCAAATATTTTAATATTGAAAACTTCCCCCCGTCCCCCGTCACGCGAGTACTTGGGCAGTTTCGGGTTAAATGAAGCCCGAAACCGCCCAAGTACTCGCGCGAAATTTTGTGTTATGGAGCTTCGATTCTGACTCCGAAAGGTCGAAAATTCCGATTGATTTTAAACCTCCGACTCCAACTTCGGCTCCGACACTTTTAAATCGGACGTTTTAATCAGAGGTACCTAGCCGCTCCTTCAAGTTAATTTATACATAGGTAATAAATGTATGATGGAAAAAAACTCTCACAGATTCCCTATGATCGCAGGTTCGAGTCCTGCCCGAGCGATCTTTTCCGAGTCTAAAGTACACCCACTTTGTGTCCGTGTTGGTAAAGTCCCCCGCGTAATCGGGCTAGTGTGAGTTATGTTTTTATAAATATCCAGTTTTTATAACACTTCATTCCCGCGGTACTGTGATGCGTGTTCAAACAAACAGACAACATTCAAACGTTTCTAAAAGATATACTCAGATATCTTTTTTTGTGTTTAAATACTATTTCTAAACTTGTTTCAATATTTTTTTTCACTCACTTTAGAAGATTTAAATATTATAAGAATTTCAGTAAGTTTTTTTTTAAATCAATTTTCCTGATTCTTTTTAATTTGTATTTAAACGCCATCTATTTTCAAAAATGGATAAGTTTCTTTTAATACTTGATGATTTTATAATAAATTATATTTAAACTATCATGCATTATTAAACGTAGGTTCGCAAGGTATTTAACCTTAAATTATGCACGCGATTAAGACCCTTAATATCTATATTTTCATAATGAGTACAAATCGCGAAACCTACAAATGTTGCATTTGTAGGTAAGCAATTTTGACACTCAGAAGAAATCGAATCACAGATGGCGCCATGTGTTTTATTTTGATATATCACAGACTTAAACTTTAATTTTTTTTAAGCAACAAACATACATAAATTCAGCAAATATCAAATAGTACCTACTTGTGTTTGTTTGTAATGTGATATTATTTTTCATTTCTACATTCATAACATAATCACGATTCATGCAAAACAATATTAAAGGTGCCTATTGAAAGTGATTGATTAAAATGCAAATTTGTTAAAAGTCGTTAAACATGTTAAAGTCGAAAAAAAAGCTTGTATATTAAGTATACATTTAGAAAAATACTTAAAAAAGAATAAAAAGAATTTTAAAACAACACTAAAAGAGCCTCACATCCTTGAGACTCGATCCTCCGACCTCGCTCGTTCAATACCGCTACTTGTGCCAATAGACCACCTCAACTGATACAAAAATGGTTAAAATAACTGATCTGAACTGATGATGATAAATTTCACGTGTCTGTACATGGCCGAACTTAGTGAAAAAAAATATTAGGAAATGTTCGAAAAGAGTATTCAAACACTTTGCTGCATTTTTAGAAATGTCTGTCTGTCTGTCTGTCTGTCTGTCTGTCTGTCTGACTGTCTGTCTGTTTGTTTGAACACGCATCACGTAAAAACTACCGTACAGATTCGGTTGAAATTTTGCACGTGCAATCTAATAGATGCAGATTAACATTTAGGCTATAAATTATCACGCTTTTTCCCATAGGAGCTAAGCAGTAAGGGATAATGTCTGTAGCTATTTTTCGTTATAAAACAGTAACTACTAGACGGATCTTTATGAAAATTTGCAGTTTTATAGTAAATACTATAGGACATTATTTACACTATGAATCATTACGCTAACGTCTATGGGGAACGAGTAGCAACGTATTTTTTGTCGCACCATAATGATTTATCACAAAATTTTCCAGAATTAGACATTATCTATAATTGTAACCCATGGAATACATAACTTCACGCTAAAACTAAAAGGAGCTAAACACAACATTGTTAAGTTTCATAAGAACAGTTATTTTGACGTGGCAAGTAGCGAACAGTATAGCCTCGAAGCTATGCTAGCGGACTTTGACTTTATGCGAATCCAATGTCTGATTATGTTCTTTTTGTATTTTTTTAAATTGTCTTTATCCTTTTTTAATATTTTTCTCAATGTTTTAGTTATTTTTTCGACCGTAAGTAACTTATTTACTTTGGTTATTATTTTTTTATATAAAAAATCAAGTAAATTATGCACGTAGGTAAGTTAATTATAGGTATTGCATGCACTGCTGAGAGTAATTAATTAATCGTAGTAGAAATGAAAAACAATATTACATTATAATTAAAAAGTAATCGACATTTTCCAGAAATGATGTGTTCGTCTAAAAAAACGACATTACCCACGTAAAAAAAAAAAATTAGCGCCATCTATGAAATCAAATTGTTCACCGTGCTCAAATAATTCCTTATTTGTGAAAACATTTATTAGGGTACAGGTGCTTGAGATGCTGAGTGGCAATATTCTTGAAAGTAGATGGCGTTGTATTCAATAACGTTCTATACTTAGTAAAAGAAGTTTAAAAAAAAAACACATTGCTATGATTTTTAGAAATGTTTGTCTGTCTGTCCGTTTGTTTGACCACGCATCACACAGGTGCATCGAGGATCATGTTTTAGGGTTATGGTTGGAGATCACGTGTTCATCAATTCAACGATAATGAATGGCTCAACATCGGTCAAGTGTGAGTAGTTCGGGTGACGGGAGGAGGGGGGTCGTTGTTTGTCAACCGTACCTTTAGGGATATCTGACATTTTCGCGGGCATGACACACATGACACGCTCTGTGTTTGCTTACTAAAGTGTTACAGCAGTTTTATTATTAGTATTGCGTTGTAACACTATATGAAATACACCCCATTTTTAGCCAAAATGGCAAAACAGAACCCTTAAAGTTCCCTTATGTCCGTCCGTACGCAGCTTAGCTCAGAGACTGTTAGTGCTAGAAGGTTGCAACTTTTGCATGAATAAATTACTAACGCCGATAAAGTGAAAGAACAAAATCTTGAAAATCATTATTAGTTAAATCATTATTAAAGTGGGAATGTGATTTTTTTCTCACCTACCTACCCCATCGTGTGTGGTATCATTAGATAGGTCTTTTAAAAAGCGTTTAGAGTTTGTGAAGACTATTTTTAGATTTAAGGATTCCTTTGTGTATAATATTAGGCTCTATAGTGAACATTTTTGTTAGAGTCAAGTGTCCCCCTGCCAGCTAAATGGTTGATGTTGGGTATGTGAAAAAAATCAGGGTAGTAGTATAAATACTAAAATTATAAGGCAAACTATCACAGTTAAGTACTTAGGCTTTATAAGTTTACGATCACATGAGAAGTAACAACATTTTCGTACAAATTCTATTAAAAATTATTAGGTAATAAGTAGGTTGAAAGAAATGAAACAAAAACAACAGAAAACCCACTTCTTAAGCCGCACACCAAACTAACTATCTAAAAGAATAGAACAGATCGATTTTTATTTAGTAAGTATTTAGTCAACAGGACTGTTTCCAACATATTTACACAGAAGTTATTTCGTTACCTAAACTACCTTAATTTAAACCCGACTTTCACGCGAACGAAGTCGCGGGCACAGCTAGTTTACAATAAAACTGCAAATTTTCATGAAGATCCGTCATATAGTTATTGTTTTATAACGATAAATAGCTACAGACATTATCCGTTATTGCTTAGCTCCTATGGGAAATAGCGTGATAAATTATAGCCTATATGTTAATCCAGACTTATTACAATACACATACAAAATTTCAACCGAATCTGTCTGGTAGTTTTTGCGTGATGCGTGTTCAAACAAACATACAGACAGACAGACATTTCTAAAAATGTAGGAATGTGTTTAAATACTCTTTTCGAACATTTCCCAATATTTTTTTTCACTATGTTCGGCCATGTAAATGTGGAAATATAATAAAATTGTAAATTTCACGTGTCTGTACACGTGAAATTTACAATTTTATTATATGTATAGAAGATTAATAGGTTGTTATCAAATTAATTAATCCACATAATGGTTGCACTGTGGGGATGTGACCGCGTGATGGATACAGCCCGTACCAGCTGCTAGATTATTGCCTTATTCTTGGCGAACTTGGTAGGGAATTATTAGTCCGGTCAATTTAGACAATTGAAATAAAGAAAATTCCGACAGAGCCAAATCTTCCTAGAGACCTTGTTTACCACAAGGAATAAAGAGTCAAAAGTCCCCATCAGTCCCATGTGTGCTAAGGGAGTTATTCAGGGCCCAAGGTCAAAATTTTAGGTTTTTTGGATTTTTCTCGAAAACGGTAAATTTTATCGAAAAAGTACTTTAGAGCAAAGTTGTAGATCTTAAAATTCTCTATAAAAATGGCCCTTTTAATTTTTTCTCTAAGACCCACTATTTCCCAGATATTGCGCTTGTAAGAATCACGTTCTACATAATATGCACACATTTCCACACCACCTGTGAGGTAGTGCACTCGGCGCGTTTTTTTTAACGTGGTATCCCCGGTAGGCCTATTCCACGAACCTTTATGACGTTATTTTTAGGAACAATAATTATTTAATAGTATGAAGATTATTGTTATAGGTTACTGAGTTTAACTGTCGTTCTAAATTTTTTTTAATACCTTATTCTGACTCATAATCTTCATATTCAACTTCAACAATCATGTTTTCTTCAATTTCTTCTTGTTCTTCTTCTTCTCCTTCCTGTTGATGAATGCTAAGAAATTGTTCAAATGAAGATGAATCAGTTGTCTCTTCATCAAAATCACATGAATCTTCCTCTCTTGTATTTTATTGAACATTTGAGCTACGAACACCTTGGCAATTGGTACACGCTGGAGAACACTGCAACCCTACTTTTTTACAGCCACATTTGGCACTACAATCTTTCTTGCAATTGCAAAAAATAATGTTACGAAGTTTTTCTGGAGCAGGGGGCAGTAAAGTTCGAATCGGTTCCAAAGTATTATTTATCAATTTCCAACCCCAGTCTTCAGGGTTCAGTTCATTGCCTTGCCATGTCTGAACTTGATAGTAAACTCGAAACAAATGTTGAGTAGCAGATGCCGATGTTGGAGGAAGACAAGATAGTTGTACGTGCTTTTTGTTTTGTGTATTTTTTACAAATGTTAAATATCTGTACAACTATAGAAGAACTATAGAAAATCCAAGAAGCTCCGTGTGTAACATACAGATACTCATTATTAAGTACTTACATAAGAAAATCATTAAAAAAAGTTCGAAATCGGGATGCTTTTTAGTTCTAATTGTCAAAATCCGTTCAGATGTTTTAATCACAAGTATAAATTACTTGTTGTCTCAGGTAGGTAGGTATTTAAATTTTATTATGTACCTACTTACACAAAAAAAAACTGGCCGCGGCGGTAGCCTTGTGGTTAAGACATCGAAATACCTATCGCAAGCAAATTAACTTAATTGGAGGGGTTACCAAGATTTCTAATAATATGTGACCCAAATTGCTTGTTATCTTTTTAAAAAAATTGGTTGTCTGTAAAGTCGGTTTTCGGACAACAATTTTACGTGATAACGGCATAAGAAAATATTGATAAAAAAATGGATACTTTTATGAAGAGAAGAGAGATAGATGCGTCACAAGCCGAACACTTAGGCCGATCGTGCCTCTCTATCGCTTGTTCCGCGCTCACGCTTGGACGCTCGGGTCCCTCAGGCGGAACGTGACACTCATTCGTGCGTGCACCCAGCGTTCATCGATTTACAGGACATCATCAGGGGGGTTAGACAAGGTACATTCGTTCCGTGGCGAATTTGATAACGCCGTACTAGTCGTTCGCAAGAAAATAAAAAAATGTCTATGGTCTCCACCGCAAACGTCAAATTCTATACTATAACTAGCTGACCCGCGCAACTTCGTCTGCGTAAATTTTCCCATTTTTCTTCCTTTTTTTTTTTACAACATTTTTCATTGCTGCTACGCTCCTATTGGTCGTAGCGTGATGTTATATGCCTTCCTCGATAAATGGGCTATCCAACAATAAAATATTTTTTCAATGCGGCCCAGTAGTTCCTGAGATTATCGCGTTCAAACAAACAAACAAACTCTTAGGGGTATGAAAAATAGATAGTAGCCGATTCTTAGACTTACTGAATATGCATAAAAAAATTCATGAGAATCGGTCAAGCCGTTTCGGAGGAGTATGGGAACGAACATTGTGACACGAAAATTTTATATATTAGTTTATTTTCCATTAACGACATCGCTTGTCGAGTTGTAAAAATGGCGGCAAACTAACCGGCCATTATTTTTACAGCTCCGAGTTTAACTTGTAAAAAAATGATTTGAATACGTGATAATTGACTAATAACGAGACTTTGTGCATGATGTAATAAGCGCATAAATATTTGACACTGGCGGAAATTAGCCGTTAAAACGGCTAGATTGCCATAAACTCAAAGAAGAAGAAGACATCGCTTGTCGAATGTGACTTTGTCTAGACCCCCAGGTCAATAAAGCAAAACTGGTAGTTTACCATTTGAAGTAATTTAATAAATATCTAACTTTTCTAATCTAATCTACCGTTGGGTTGTAATAAGTATTTGTACCTAATGGTTTACTCATATTTATTTTGGTGTTGCCCCTATAAAGTTCTGCTTACTAAGGTACTATTCAATCTGACTGCTTTCGAGGGATATCTTCGATTAGGTAAGTACTTGGAAGTAGGTTAGACATAACAACTGTTTGTTGTTAGTGATAACATTTGTACAATCAATTCTAAGTAGGTACTACCATGATACAGGAAATTTCAAATATAATTAGAAAACATTACATTCAGCATCGGATTTATATAGGAGTTATTATACAACCACAAAGTTTCAAAACTTCCTAAGACATTTCATAAAAACACGGAGATAATCGATTTTGCCGCAGCAGGACGGCCAATAGTTAATAGGTAGGTAAAGAATAACTTGACTCGGTATTTATTAAAAAAACATTTATTCAATTTTCACACATTCATGGGTTTACAATTTCAAGTTGTTGTGTAGCAAATACATTATTTGAAAGTTGTTACTTCGTTTTAATGAAAACTTGTGCATACATCGTTTATTTTTCAAAAATATAGTATTAGTAATACCCGAATTCATCGGCAAAAGACTTAAATTGTACGATATGTACTAGTTACAACAAGTAGTAAAATAATAGAAACTAGTATTTATACGATAAATACTAGTTACTGCAATGACAAGTAATAAAACTAAAAGTGGTTGGTATTTATATGATACCTCTTACACACAAGTTAAAACAGTGACAAGTAATAAAAATGCAATTATTATTAAAAAATAGTAGAGTTTAGTATTCATACGATAAATACTAGTTATAACAGTGACAAGTAGTGGCCGAGTCACAGACACCGTGGTTGAATCCAAGGGCTCTGCAAATACTGTTGCAAGTTGAGTTATTGCAATTCTTCAAATTAGTTGGGATGTACAGAGCTTCACTAGCTGTTACCTCATTGGTTTCTGAAACAAAATATTTGAATGTTAAAATTAAGTGCACGGTGGCGATTGATTGCTGAAAACATCGACAGATAAGGTAATTTATACAAAAAACTACTACATACGTACTAGGGGATCAGTGCCGCGGAAGACTTTACAAACATAATAATAGCGGGCACAACAAGCCAAAATGCCACGGTCGGAACAAATAGTTTACAGAAAACTTTGTTCCGTTAATCGAATCCCCGACCTCTTGCGTATCAGTCGTATTAATTACCACTGCGCCACCGATACAGACAATTTAGGGTGCCTTCAAATTTGCAGCGCGGCCGCAGCGCTGCTGTCTTTGCGTCAAATTTGAATGCGTCCTTAATGAGAGGTTCAATGACATGGACACTAAACACCGAGAGTACAGAAGGAAAGCTTAACACAACGCACGCTCTAGCAACGCACGTTCTAGCAACGCACGCTCTAGCAACACAAGTCTTTAATAAATTATATTAAAGAAAAAATAACCGACTTTAGGTAAACAAAAATCTTAACCATTGTAAACTAAAGGGAATAAAGTAATGAGGCACCTATTACCAACAACTCCTATCCAATCGAATTAGTCAGTAGTTTCAAGAAAATCGCGACGACTACGAATAAAAGAGAAACCACTTTTATTAAGCCTATTAAAAACTAAGTGGCGTAGCAGTATTCACCCGTTTTAACCCTGGCGTTGAGAAAATATCCTGAGGCTACGGCAACTATTTTCTTGTACCTATTATAGGAACCGTTTTCCGGTCCATTATAATAATATATAATAATAGTAATATCTTGGGACCTCTCACACACGCTATCTAATCCCAAACTAAGCAGAGCTTGTACTATGAAAACCAGACAACTGATAAACATACTTATATATTTTGAAATACATACTTATAATAGATAAATAACACCCAGACACAGAATAAACCACCAAGTTTTATCCTGGGTGGTGATCGAACCAGGTACTACGGTTTAGCAGTCAGGGTCACTAACCACTAGACCGACAGGCCAGTCAATTAATAGGTAATCAACTGAATAATGGCAGTAAGATATCATCATATCCGCCGATAATCACCCACTGCTCGGAACTTCCCAAATTATGTCATTTTACTATGTTAAATCATCATCCTGGTAATCCCAGTAATTGGGTATTTATCTTACTTTGAATTATGGATTTAGAGATAAAAAAACCAGCTGCTTAAAAATATGAACCTATAAAAATAGACATGATGCCCCTTAAGGTTATCTATTCGCTATTTATCAATTTTTATCTCAGTGAACCAAAATAATATGTGCACACGTACAGTAAAAATCTCCGACCGCGCGACAGAAAATTGATAATCTTCAAAATGGCTGCACTAATTTAAAAATACTAATTTGCAAAGTTATAACAAAAATTCAGGATTCACTTACCGGTATCATGTCGATGTTCTATTGCTTGTACCAAGTCATCGAGTGTAAACCTTACGGCAGCCTCACTTAGCTGCAAGATGAGAACAGTTGCGAAAATTACAGCCAAGACCTTCATAATGACAGAGTTTTTACTAGAACCTTCCTCTTACAGACTTCACAGTCAACTGATTGATCGTAATTGCTTCACTGCTAACTTACCAAGTAGGTACTATATTAAGCTCCGTATTTACATTTTTCCCTATCGGATTTATGTATGTGTGTATCCACAGGTATATGTGTTGATTTAAAGTATACCTTGTGGCCTGTGCATTAAAGTCGTTAATCCATATATAGGTACCTATTATTTGATTTGGTACATTGTAGGCAAGTAAGTTTTTTTAGGTTGTTATTGTGGTTGAGTTTTTAAAATACACTATTTTATTATCAATTGTATATAAACAAGTATAGTATAATGTATTATAAGGAATTAAATATATTTTTAGTTAAAATTTGCTGTTGATGTTCGTATTAACGATTAGTAGCATTCCCACGTGCTAATAGCACTGTGGGGATGACGTGACCTGGATGAATATGGTCCGTACCTGCTCCCAAATTATTGCCTTCGTTTTTGCAAATTTGGTAATAAATTATATTATGTTGAATCATGACTCATCACAATAATATTGTAGTTGTTTTACTTTTTTAAGTCAATAAAAATATGAATTTGAATTTAAAAACTAATTGTTTCCGTTTAAAGTAATTACTTTTAACGCTTACAATTAGTTTATTTAAATCCCGCCATTTTATACAAATCTGCGATAATTCTTTCTATATTTAGGAAGGAATATCGCGGATTTGTAAAAAAACCGGCCAAGTTCGAGTGGGACTCGCGCACTGAGGGTTCCGTTCTTAAAAGTATGTAAATAATTCGGAGAATACTCTCCGAATTACATACATACATAGTAGTGTCTATCTAGACACACGGCACTGTATCAACCAAGTGGCAAAAGGGCGACTCACCGACCGTGGTTACACGAAGCATTTCGGGCCACGGTAATGTGTGAGCCATGTTGCCAGTAGTTAAAAAAACTTAGTTGCCGAATTGCAGTCGCTTATTTACGACTCAAAAGAGAAGCTTGAAGCGGCGGTAGCCTCAGGTCTCGCAATCGTGAGGTCGCGGGTTCGAATCCTACCCATTATACTACCGACGTGAACCCACTCCTAACACAAGCCTTTGAGCTTAGTTGGAGGGGTTAACAAGATTGCTAGTAATGTGGGACTCAATCCCACATTGCTAGTTATCTTTTATATAAAAAAAATAAATACCAATTATAAAAATGTCATGTATGATAGGAGCTATGTCTGATTTTTAGAATTACAAAAGAATTTGATTTCCAGTTAGATTTCAATTCGTTATTAGCGAAACCTTGGCATATTTTCACATTTTTGTTTTTAATTAAATCTCTGTTACGAAACAATATTGAAAGATTTAACTTATATCAGACAGCTCACACAAGACCATTTGATCCCAAACTGAAGAGAGCCTCTATTATAGCAACCAGACAACTGATACTCGTAAACATATTTATTTATTTCTAAATACATATTTCAAATCAATCAAAAATTCTTTATACATTTAGGAAGCAAAATACAACACTTGTGAAAAGTCATGATTCTACACGTACATACATACTACATGCCACGCAAGCAATAGGTAAAGCCAGCAAAATGAACAAGTCAATAAAAACTCGAAAAATAGGTACACCATATTAGAGGACTGGTGCAAAGGCAAAATATAAAATTATATTAAAAAAAACCGGGCAAGAGCATGTCGGACCATGCTCAGTGTAGGTTTTCGCAGCCTTGAATAATTGCATCAGCGCTATCAGTCCTTATGCCAACCGATTCTAACTTACTGTATTACAGTATGGGCGGCACCACAAAATCTAACATGATAAATGTGGAAAGAGCTCAAAGGGCAGTCCTAAAGGTAGGCCTTTCTTTGCCCTTTCCCTACGAGAGACCTCTGTGTTGTCTGATGTCCTGACAGTCTGGCAACTTTACATCCTTAATGCTACCCTAAAACAATACATATCACTTACATACGATCCGGCACACACAAAAAAGAGACGACTTAAGCACTCGATCTGCAATACTAGCGGCAACCAGTGGTAGCTTTCTATACAATAAATCATCTTTATAATAAAATCAATAAGAAGATCCCAACTTATTATCTGACAAAGTATCAGTGCAAGAACGCTGTGACCACCTGGCTAAAGACCCTTAACTATGAAGACACAGAAAATCTCTTACGCGTACCTACCTAGTACCATAACACGAATTTGCATAACATGAGCTCGTTCACGCACTCAAACGCGCTAACACACACACACACACACACACACACACACACACACACACACCCGCACATAAACATTTTTTGATTATATACGAATCTACTATCCAGAGTCCAGAGAGGCTGGTAATCTGTAATACAGGTCTCCTAATACAGATACCACACACTACTTTCACACAATATAAATTAGCTCTAAGAATTATATAAATGAAACTGTTTTGAATCATGTATTGTGTGTGTGAGAGCAAAATAAAACTATTTGTATTTTAATAATGTGTATTTCGGCAGGAAAGATAAGTTCAACGGACTTTATGGGCTTAATAGATTTATGGCTATGTAAATAGCCATAAATATAATATTAATCAATTTTTTATAGGATATGTTTTTGTATGTTTTTTTTAATAATAATAATAATCTTTATTGATCACACACAATACAAAAACCTTAGTATTAAGCACATACAGGTACACTGTTAGAATGTTTGTGGTCACAGTACAGATCGCAACTGGTATCTTAGCTAGGTTACATAATAACCTGTGTTAAAGATACCAGCCCTCTCCCAAGATGAATACATTTTATTAATTATTTACAGGTATAAAATTGTTGTGGACCTTTTCTAATTAGATTAATCATTTATAATCTCATAATTATGATTACAGTTAGGTTTGAAAGAAAAAAAAAAACAATCAAACAATGAGCTTACAAGTAAAATAATAAAATAAATAAAAAAAATAAAAAGGAAATCGATAAATCTGGTAGAATGTATGTATGCATGTGTGTGTGTGTGTGTGTATGGGTGTGTGTTGTGTGTGTGTGTGTTTTTTTGTATATGTAAAAGGCAGTAGTGTTCGTTTACACCATATGACCAAGAAGATTTTCTGTCTCTTGGTAAGTTAAGCTACGTAGCCACTTATTAACATGAATTTTACAGGTTTGAGCATTTAGATGGTACACGGGCAGTAGTTTATTCACTTTATTATAAAGCGTAGGAGCCAGGAAGTAATTAAATCGTTTCGAGTAACTAGTGTTACTTTTCTTAATTACGCATATTCTATCTTTTCGCCTCTTAGTTATAGTTTGAAATGGGGTAATAGAGTGTTGCAACAGTATAGTACTAGACACAAAGAGCTGCCTCACAGAGAGTACTTCACAATAGTTGTAGAGGTCTTTGGTTGGGAAAGTAAACTTTTTAAAAGTGCTTACTTTTAGGATAGCTCTTTGTGCTCTTTCGAGTTTTAGCAAAGTTGATTTCGGCGCACCCCCCCACGAAGAAATACAGTAGGCCAAAAGCGATTGACAAAGAGCATAATATACTTGTTTTAAGATTTGGGGTTTAGCTACGTAACGAAGGGTTTTAAAAATATATATTAGCTTCCTGATTCTATTTTGAAGAAGGTCAATGTGGAGTTCGAAGGATAGTTTGCTGTCGATTGTTATGCCGAGATATTTGGTACTAGATACTTGTGATAGTTCGGGACAGTTGCAGGTTTCATCAGGCAGCGAGGAGCAGGAATGACCGATTAGGGACAATGAAGATGGGGGTTGGGTATTTTGGCGAATTGAAAATGTCATGTACTTGGTTTTGTCGGTGTTAAGGGTCAGTGAGTTAGTGGCCAACCATGTTGTGATGACATTAAAACCGTTTTGGGCTTTACTGAATACTTCCGGCCATGAGCCCCCAACAAATGAAAGTGCTGTGTCGTCAGCGAAAGCTGTTACCTTAATGCCGTTTGTATTTGATTGACAGAGTTCGTTCATGTAAACAAGAAACAACGTCGGCCCTATCACACTTCCTTGGGGGACTCCAAATGTAATCGGAAGCTCATCACTAACGTAGTTATTAACTTTGACACACTGAGTTCGATTTCTCAGATAGTCAGCAAAAATACCAAGCGATTTACCCCTAACACCGATGTCTTCCAGTTTCTGTATCAAGAGGGGTGTAGAGACTGTGTCAAATGCCTTAGCAAGGTCTAAGAAGATAGTGAGGACTTTCTTCTTACTGTCAAGATTTTGGACTATATAGTTGGTAAGGTCCAGGACTGCCTTTGAGGTAGACATATTACGTCTAAAACCGTACTGATTTGGCGACAACAGATTTTTCTTTTCCAGGAAGTTGATTAGGCGATTATTTATAATGCGCTCTAAGATTTTAGACATTACCGGTAACACAGCAATGGGGCGGTAGTTGGCGACACAGTCCTTACTCCCACTCTTGTGAATCGGATGTATAAGTGACTTTTTGAAGTAGGTTGGAAATGTTTCTGTCTCCAGGCAACAATTAAATATATGTGTTAGAACAGGGACCAGCTGTTCTTTGTATCGCTTGAGAAGAGCTGTAGAAATATTGTCCCAACCAACGGCACAGTCCGTTCTTAGAGACATCAGAATGGATTCAACCTCACCGCAGTCAGTGGGTAGGATAACGAGGGAGTCACTGGGATTTCGGTTGGGGTTATGTTCTGTGTGGGATGTGCGTGCCTTTATTTGTGGTAGGTTGCAGGGGAACTTAATTTTAGCTGCAAGGTTCTTACCAATGTTCGCAAAATATTCATTAGCTCGATCAACCGATTGCTCTGGGGAAGAAGAGGAGTGCAATAAATCGTTGGAAGGAGTGGTATGCTTAACTATATTTGTTACTTTCTTTATAGCACGCCACACTCGCTTACTATCTGAACCAGCTGCTGCAAGTTCTTTTCTGTCATAATCTCTTTTTGTTTTCTTGAGAATTTTATTACAGAAATTTCTGTATCGTAAGTAGGTTAACTTTAGAGTTGAGTTATTAGGATTAGATTTAGTTTTTTTGTGTAATGCATCTCGATTTCTCATACAGCGAAGTAACCCGGCAGTAATCCATGGCTTAATTATGTGTTTACGGTTTGATATTTTTACAATAGTGGAGTTTGATTTTATGGCGGATATTAGTGAGTTGACTAAATTATTTGTAGCTATATTTGCGTCGGCAATGTGGTAAATGTGTTTAAAATCAAGGGTGCTCATGTCGTGATCAAGGGTTTCATAGTTAATTTTTTTTATCGTAATATGTCTGTTGGTCTTTAAGTTATTTCCGTTAGTATTGAGACAGAGTAAAACCGCTTTATGATCCGTTATTGAGGAATCTAGAACCAATGTTAAAGCCTCATATTTCGATTTAAGCATCACGTGATCTAAGCAGTTTAGATCTCGTGTAGGCAATGAATGGGCGGGTAGTAATCCGTGACAGGCTACCATGTTTAAGTAATCAGAGGCTTGAGAGTCAAACGGAGAACGTCCAATTTCAATGTTGATATCACCAATTATTGAAATGTTTTTGAAAGAGGATAAGGAGTTAAGTACGGAGTCTAGAGATATTAAGAAATTGGACGTATTAACATAAGAAGGCGAACGGTAAATGCAAACGATTGCAATATCAATACCTATTTTTAATACCATACATGTGCCGTCGATGAAGTCAATTTCTGAAATAGTGTGTCTGAGATGCTCTTTAATATAGACAACTATACCATCGTTTTGGTTTTTATGTTTTGTAGTATGATACATTATATAAGTGTCTAATTTCGTTATAATTGGGTTATTCCTAAGCCTACATTCTGTCATAACCAGCACCTCGCAGTCAATGTCTATTCTGTGTAGCAAAGTGATAAAGCTGTGAATATTGCAATTAATGGATCTTATATTTTGGGTTATTATTTTAAGATGTTCCTTAGGATTTTTTATATTCAATTTACAATCATCGGGACTACACATTTGATTCAAAGACACAGAGAACTGGTCAAGATTTTCATTTATTTCCTTGATATTATTGAATTTTATATATAATATAGAGGTTCAGATTATTAGTCAACACATCATACATGCGTATAAGAGACAGAGCAATAGGTGTATCCAATGCAATAACAGGATAGATAAAATATACCTGGTGTCTTGTTCTATTAACATATGTGGTGTTTTTCGGTTGTGTGTTGCTGTGTAAATGGATATTTGATGACAGTGTTATATATGTTTTAAAGAGTGATTGCTGTGTATGAGTATTTATATATAAAATAATTATCAGTAACAGAAAAATACATATTTGACAAGGCTTAACAAAAATATTTAAGGTAGATAAATACCACAGGAGATACCTGTTAGCATTTCCTATTAGTAGTGTAGGTACATAATCATCGACGATGAAGGGATATAATAACATGCAACTGTAGTAGGTATGTATTATTAAAAAGTAAGTAGGTTGACCGGTTAGTCAATTTTTGACATTAAATTGTTCGAGCTGAGTTAGCGATTTGAGATTATGATCAGAGAATTGAGGTATCAATCAATACTAATATTATAAAGCTGAAGAGATAGTTGTGTTTAAGCGCGATCTCAGAAACTACGGGTTAGAATTGAAAAAAACATTTAATGTTGAATTGCCCATTTATTGAGGGAGGCTACAGACTATACTACATCACGCTACGACCAATAAAAGCGGAGCAGCAATTTTTTTTTTGCAAAAAACGGGGAAAATTTACGCAGACGAAGTTATGCAGGCCAGCTAGTCTTTATTATGTGTGGCTTAAAAGTTTAAGCGTAATGAGACGGTGACATTCTAAGTATAGTTCTAAGTACTTCATAGGCCACTGGGAGATTTATCCGACATGAGACGACTGTCTAAGTTAGTGGATGGGATGCCCAATAAACCACAGGGTACTAGTCAGATACCCTGCGAGGTATGTGCCAAAAGTAGGATTATCAGGTTTCCCTTTACCACTGTTCGGGAAAGAACAAAAGAAACCTTAGGAATAGTTCACACAGATGTATGTGAACTATTTCTCTAGCTAGGTCTAATTGAAGTTCCCACATGGGATAATAAGGTTTTAAGGTTTTATAAAATAAGTTGAGGGGGTAATGTTCAAGAAGTTGCGGATAACGGAACTGATAATTTAATTGAAAAAATTAATGAAAATGAATGTCATGATAAAGCAGATGATGTGAACAATGGAGTTGTAGGCGATTGATGAGGGAAAACTTTTTTTAAAGAAATTAATCCGTTGGAGTGGATTTCCAAAGATTCAGTAAATAATGGAAAACTAATTTCTAGTAAATGGGTAAGTATCGTGAAGAAAGCTGATGGACGTTATAAAGCCAGATTGGTGGCGAGAGTTTTTGAAAAGAAATACGGTGTAGACTGACGAAACATATAGTCCTGTAGTTATTAGAACCAATATGTGCTTATTATTAAATTATGTAGGTTTAGATATAAATGTAGATGTAGACAGATTGAAATTAAATCGGAGTTCTTATGAGCTTAGAATAATGGAACGTTTTGGAATGAACGATGTCAAGGGCTGTTTACCCCAGATTCTTGCTGAGAGTCATGATGTTGAAGGGGAGCATGAGTTAGTTGATAATAATTGAGAAATGGTCGGCTCCATGTTGTACGTGGCAACAAAAAGTAGGTCGGAATGCAAATTTAAATTATTAAAATAACATCTAGACGGTTATAAAATATGTCAAAGAAACGAAAGTTTTACGCCGGCTCCACACATTGGCCCCAACAATGATCCCAGCGCCACTCGTCCAACATGTGGATCTGGAAAATAGCATTGGCGCCAACGTTGGGACGAGAGATATTCTAGATCCACAGGTTGGACGTGTGTCGTTGGGAACGACGTTGGGGCCAACGTGTGGAACCGGTGCTAGGGATAACTTATGTTAAAGGCAACAACGATTTAGTGGCATATTTGGTTGCAAACTTTGTGTAAAAACACAACGGGTTTTGTTATTTTAAATGCTGTTACATCAGTCAGTGTTTCAGGAAACAGTCGATTGTCTGTCTCTTTCCAGTGCCAAAGCTGAATTTATTGCGGCTGAATGTTGTTGTGAAATTGTTAACATTCAAAATTTAATTAAAGAAATGACATTAGATGTTCCTAAAACAAAATTATTTATTGATAACCAGTCGGCAACTTGTTTTATCAAAAAAAGGCAGATGTTAAATATCACTACATTAAAGAGTTAGTAGAGAAAAACTTTATTGACATTAAGTTTTGCCAAACTGAAACCAGGTAGCTGACATCTTCACTAAATGTTTGAGTTAACATTAATGATTGGACAGTGAATGAGTGTTGTGGTGTTGTTAAGTGTTTTAATTTTAAGGTGTTTAGGACTTTTATTTTAAAATAATAGAATAAGGTTTTTATTGGGTTGTTAATTTGTTAACTCTATGTTGTTTTGTGTTATTGAGATTTGGGTCTAGTGATGGGCCAGTGTAGTATTAGGTAGTATAGGTGTTTATAGTGGTTATCGAGATAATACCCCGTGATTTTTCTTTTTCTATTTTTTTACGTAAAAACCTTCTACAGAGTATTAGAATACTAAAGAAAAAAGAATGAATGAAAACGGTAAAGTCGTTCTTTAGGTATGCCGTGGCCAAGGGAAATAGGGGTTCATTATTAGGTTTCCGTAACCAAAAATGGCAAAAACGGATGATTTGCTTTTTTCAGCAAACATTAACATGTGGCACATCATTCGACAGGTCTTTTAAAAACATTTTTAAGTTTTTAATAAATGTTAATAATTTAGGACATGATCGTATATGTCGTCATTGAGTTATAGCCTAAAAACTGCGTTTCTCAACAAAAGGGTGTAAGTGCCATGAACATATGCTCTTTTGCTGATGCAATTATTCAAGGCTGCGGAACCTTACACTGAGCATGGTCCGACATTATCTTGCCTGGTTTTTTAACAAACAAAGTCTTGGGATATTGCGTACTTTCTTGATTATAAAGAAAACTATAAGTATTTTGTTAAGAAAACTAGGTAAGTAGGTATGGTACGAACCCGAATTTTATAATCTATAATTAAAAATAAAATTATACCTAAGTATTTAATATTATTTTTTAAATAAGTTATTAAATTTGCTAATTGTCAAAATTACATTGTTTTATAAAATCTGAAAATTTTATAAAATTGCCTTAATTTAATAACAATATTTAAAAAAAAATTATATAAATAAATCAGTGAAAACCTAACGTTAATAACACATCAGCATCGATTATTCTTGTCAAAAACTAAGTTGTCAAAATCTTGCTGGGGTACGCGATCCCATGTGTTTAGTAATTGCTGAAAAAGATGATATTTTGAGCCGTCATGCTACCTCCTTTGATTATATGATGCCTAGATTCCTAATTCGGCATCTAAAATTGAAGCAAAGAACTGTCAAAAAGTACGGTCAAATGGACGAACTTTTTGAGAGGTAAGAAGACTCCTATCTGATGTTCTAGCCATAGTTATTCTAGCGCGTCATTTTCAACGAGTATCAAACGTCAAAAATAGTAGCTTCATTTTTTTTATAGGCTTGCTGAGGGAATGCTCTTATCGAAATGAGATCCGTTGGCGCTCCCGTACGAATGCCATGGCCTAAGCTAGCTAATGCCCGCCCACACCATGACGGTGCCGCCTTGGTACGAATGGACCTCTTATGGGTGCTGCAGACGGCTTTCTCTGCCTGGAAGCGGTCTGCGGGCATGAAGACCAATCGGTATGCGGGCATGAAGACCAGTCTGTTTTCATGCGCGCAAACCGCTTCGAGTTCCAGCTTTAGGGCGTGGCAATCGCGGATAGAGGCTTGTTTGGGCTCGCCAACATTTATTATGGACCAACGAACAATGGTCGATGGTGCTAACTGACGAATCTCGCTTTGGATTCCACCCGGATTCAAGAAGAACACGTGTTTGGAAACTTCCAAACTATCTTCTTTCTTTGGGGTTGCATGAAGTCTCATGCAACCTTCTCCTGACTGTTTGGTCACTTACTAACAGCTGGTGGTCTGACTGGAGCCTCTGCACTAGTGGCTTTGCTACACTCCCAGTTACACGGTAACGTGACCACAACCTGGAAATCACGTTTTGGCTGGTGCTCCGGGCGTCAGGAACCACGCGTTGGACAGCACCGGCTTCTAACATGTCCACCGCTCTCAACATTTCTTCATAACTTAAATGACGACGTTGCGTGATGTTAACAACGTCCTCCAAACAGTTAAATTTAAATTTTAATAGATTAACCGAATTTTACCCCTTTTATGTAGACTTAGCAAACAATGTTATAATTTTGTGACGCAAAATTGTGTATTAACGTTCGCGCCGCAGATGTGTGTTTCATTGATTTTAAATGATATTTAAAATTTCGAAATTAGAACAAAGGAGTTTTAATTCCACAATCAAACTTTTACTACATTAAGCAAAAAGTTTTAATAATATGAGGTCATGATTAACTCTAGATTGGCTTAGATTTCTAGATAGATCGATATGTTAGGAGAACAGCTGCTATGCAATTTTGTGTTCTTGGTCGTTGCATTTTATATTAATGTGAGTATGTAATTGGTGATGGGGAGTGTTAATATAAAACTATTACCTTCGTGGTTGTAGGTATTTTAAAGTAAAATGTATTTTGAATTATGTAATGACATTTGATTTTATGGAAAATTGTTTTACTTGTGTTATGTCAGTCATTATGTAAAGTTGACTTTATATTTAATACAGTTATTTAATTGTAAAACATTTTTATCAGAATAAACTATAGTTGATCCGAATTTTATACCTATATTTTTCCACTGGCGGCGTATTTTAACAATTTCAATATTGTTTCGTTACAGAGATAAAAGAAAAAGAGTTAATTCAAAGCAACAAACTTTCAAAATGTCCTAAGTCATTTCATGAAAACATATAGATAATTAGTTTTGGCAGCAGGACGGCAAATAGTTAATAGGCTTACCTATTAACTAACTGAATAACTTGACTCGGTATTTATTAGATAATCATTTATTACATTTTTACACGTTCATGGGTTTACAATTTAAGTTATCGTGCACAATGATGTTTACTTATAATATCATTGGTTGTGGAACAAATATATTATTTGAAAGTTGTTTAAATGAAAACTTGTAGGTACATCGTTTTTTTTTTAAAGGACAAAATAAATTCACGTTCAGTGGTATTAGTTATACCCGAATTCATCGACAAAAGACTAAAATTAATAGAAATAATATTTAAACGATTAATACTAGTTACTGCAGTGACAAGTAATAAAACTAAAAGTAGCTGATATTTATATGATTCCTCTTACATACTAGTTATAACAATGACAAGAATTGGACGAGTTACAGACACCGTGGTTGTAACCAATGTATCTGCAAATACTGTTGCAAGTTGAGTTATTGCAATTCTTCAAATTTATTGGGATGTACAGAGCTTCACTAGCTGTTACCTCATCGGTATCTGAAACAAAATATTTGAATGTTAAAATTAAGTGCACGTTGGCGATTCATTGGTCGAAAACATCGATGGATGAGATAATTTATTATTATAAAAAAACAATTTTCGTTTTGTAAAAAAAGGTCGTTTATATATCTAGCCATTTCTCATCTTTGCATTTCTCCTTGCAAAATACATTGTAACAAAAATATTTACAACTAGCTGACCCGCGCAACTTCGTATGCGTCAATTTTCTCCGTTTTTGCAACATTTTTCATTGCTGCTCCGCTCCTATTGGTCGTTGCGTGATGTTATATAGCTTATAGCCTTTCCCGATAAATGGGCTATCCAACAGAAAAATATTTTTTCAATTCGGATCATATAGTATGTAGATAGTTCCTGAGATTACCGCGTTCAAACAAACAAACAAACAAACTCTTCATCTTTGTAATATTAGTATAGATTAGCACTACTATTTCAACTATACCTATTTTTGTTTTTCAAATAAAAGTAGATACTTTCTGAAGTATAACGTTAGATTTATTACATTCTGAAGTTATACGAGTACCTACATAAGAAAATCTTGAGAATAATAATTAATTAAAATTTGTGATGCTAATGTAAAGTATTGCAATCGGTCAACTATAAAAACCTTAAAAATACCGATACTCAATAGTTTTTAAACGAA
Source organism: Herminia tarsipennalis (assembly GCA_945859575.2). NCBI lineage: Eukaryota > Metazoa > Arthropoda > Insecta > Lepidoptera > Erebidae > Herminia > Herminia tarsipennalis. The sequence goes on from OX243830.2 coordinate 33,070,184, forward strand.
AACACTTACTAGTATTAAAGTGCAAATATTCCATAGAACGGCTACGTAATGGCTGTCTAATATGTTTTATTCGGATGCGAATACAGTATCGCCACCTATTATCTCGCAACAACCAATTGTTGAACTGTCATCAACCAATGAACCAGTTGTCATTATAATAATAATAATAATAAGCCCCCTAAAACCCAACCACACGTCCTGATCGACCAACTGATTACGTGGGGGGCGGACACACGAAATTGAAGTTACTGGCGTGGCCAACGTGGCACTGGTACTTGGGAGGGCTTGCATTCGAGTGATCGGACTAGTAGGGTATTCGAGTGCAAACTCTCGTAGGTAGGTAGGTAGGTGGGGAAAACCCAAGCTAAGGTAGCATACGCCGAGAGCTGCATGACTAGGGGGGAGCTTAGAATATATGCGAACTGGTGAATGTTGCACAGGAGACGGATCCCGTCGGTGAACCTGTGCCCACCACCAGCTCTTTAGGAATACGCAGGAAATGGACTCAAGAAATAAATGAATTCATCCTACGAGCGTATCTATATTTAACTAATTTGGAAACCGACACTAATGCTTATCTTCAACCACTTCACACACAGTTTTTAGAAAAATACCCTTCAGTACAAGTCACTAGACAAAGAATAGGAGATCAACGTAGAGCAATCGTTAGGAAGCAGTTACTATCACAAGACGTAATTAATAGGATATATGATGACGTTAGAGCTGAATTGCAAACTATTCACAACCAAATAGATCAGCACAATTTACCAAACCAACGCATGAGATGGACTATTGAGTATAACGAGGCAATCATTCGAGCATATTATACAATCACTCAATTAAAAACTAATAAAACATTATACATACATTTAGAACATATTACTGAACAAAGAATAGCAGACCAAAGAAGAGCAATCATAAAAAAGAAATACATAAGCGAAGTTAGGTTAACAGAAATAAGGAATAAAGTGTTTCAAGAATTGCAGTTAAGACCCACAGTTCCCGAATCAAATACTGACAATAGAGAATGTATTTCCATCCTAGAATTAGAAAACCAAATCCCCGATACTTTAGTCAATACATGCTCAGAAACCCCTACACACATCAATACACCTTACTCAAATGATGAAATTTTGACAAACTGTGAGAGAAACTCCGATGTAGAAGAAACATTTATACTAGCTCTTCAATATTTCACTGAAATTCATCCCACAAAAAGACAAATCATACCAAGACAAAAATCATCTAAAAATTTTTCAAACATAGTCAACTATATAAACAATATTATTTTACCTAAACATGTCAACTTAGATACAGGCTATAACACACTACAGACAAGCTTATACAGTGCTGCATGGACAGCAGCTAAAATTAACGGAGCGAAAATTAATCTTTCACCTACAGATACGGTTCACCCACACCGGGACAATAATAAACCCATATGGCAAAATAGACTAGAACGTAAAGTTACAGCACTGAGAGCAAAGATAGGTAGACTTACGCAGTACATAAATGGAAATAGAAACAGAAATGTTGCTAGGGAGGTACATAAAATACTTGAACAATATAAAATACACACAATACACGAAGAACCTGACTCACAACTCACACAATTCTTGGACACTCTAAAACAAAAACTTACAGTTACAAAAAGTAGATTGAGTAGGTACACAAAATGCACACTTCGAAAGACACAAAATAACCAGTTTAGCAACAACGAAAAACAATTTTATAGAACATTAAAAAAGACAAGTACAAATCAAACAATACCAGATGATCCTAGAAATCAGCCCGAAATAGATAAATTAGAAACATTCTGGTCAGATATATGGCAAAACCCTGTCTGCCACAATAGGGATGCGGAGTGGATTCAGATAGAAAAGTCAAGGAACGCAGAAATTGGACAGATGAAATTTGAGTATGTGCGCATAGATGTTTTTCAAGAAGTGATTAAAAAATTACATAACTGGAAAGCACCAGGTTCTAATGGATTATTGGTACAAAAAATTCACATACATACATCCATATCTTCATAATCACATAAATAACTTCATAGTACACCCAACTTCTATGCCCAATTATATGACAGAAGGAATTACATATATGCTCCCAAAAGATTACAATGACACAATTACAACCAATCCAGCTAAATATCGACCAATAACTTGCTTACAGACAATATATAAAATAATTACCTCATGCATCACCCATATAGTTTATAGACATCTTGAAGATAATCAGATTTGAACAGAACAACAGAAAGGGTGCAGAAAATACAGTCAGGGTTGTAAGGAACAATTAGCGATAGACGCAGTTATACATGGTCAAGTTCAACGAAAAAAAAAAAGACTTGTGTACTATGTATATAGATTACAAAAAAGCATACGACTCAGTCCCTCACACATGGCTCATAGAATCACTAGAATTATACAAAATTAATCCCGTGATATGTACGTTTTTAACTAATATTATGACAAGATGGACGACGCGACTACGACTGACATCACCTACAGGAATCATTGAGACACAATCAATTAACATTCAGAGAGGAATATTTCAAGGCGACGCACTTAGCCCTCTGTGGTTTTGTCTTGTATTAAACCCACTTTCAAAACGATTACATTCTAGTGAACCAGGTTATATATTAGAATGTGACATGATGAGAGACAGACAGGCGAACAGACAGTATAAAATTAATCACCTCCTCTACATGGATGACATAAAATTATATGCTTTCACACCAGACGACTTAACCATATTAGCAAAGATCACAGAACAGTTCTCTCAGGACATAAAAATGGAATATGGTCTAGACAAATGCAATATTAACTCTGTATTGTCCGGAAAAACATATAGACACTCACATGAAACTCACTCTGGAGACACTATACATTCACTCGATGAAACCGACCCTTACAAGTATTTAGGCTACATTCAATCAAAACTTATTCATCACAAAGAAATTAAGACAAAGTTAACACAACAGTTTAAGCAAAGACTAAATTCTATATTCAATACCCAATTACATGCTAGGCATATTACAAAAGCAATTAATACGTATGCTATCCCGATTCTTACTTACTCTTTTGGAATAATTAGCTGGACAAAAACTGAGCTTAAAAACTTACAACGCATCATTAACACTACATTAACTAAACATAGAAAACACCACCCTAGAGCATGCATACAGAGACTCACATTACCAAGGAAAGAAGGAGGTAGGGGTATAAAAGACATTACCAATTTGCATAACAAACAAATAACCAACCTTAGATCATACTTCAACGCAAGGAGCTCCATATCTAACCTACATAAAGCAATAGTTTTCAGTGACCAAAAATTAACGCCTTTAAATTTATCCGATAGCAATATACAAACCAATGAAAGACAGACTGACATACGTACAAAAATAGACACATGGACGCAGAAGTCACTACACGGAAGACATCGGCGAGACCTAAATGAGCCAACAATCGACAAGACGGCGTCGAACGAGTGGCTCAATGGTGGTAACCTTTTCCGGAGACTGAAGGGTTCATGCAGGCTATACAAGACCAAGTAATAGAAACTCGTAACTATAGAAAACATATCATGCGTATTACTCAGACAGTAGATATATGTAGACGTAATAGCGCTTCGGAAACTATACAACATATCACAGGTGCATGCAAATTAATAGTTCAGACAGACTACAAACACGATCACGATCAGATAGCGAACATAATTCACCAAAAACTTGCAATAAAATACAATCTTATTTCCACACAACCAATACCTTATTACAAATATAGCCCAGAAACCGTTTTAGAAAACTCTACACATAAAATTTACTTCGACCGCGCAATATTGACTGACAAGACTACACACTTCAACCGACCAGATATTATCCTACAAGACAAAATTAACAAAACTGCGCAACTTATAGCTGTACCTAATACACATAATTTGCAAAATACTATATCAGAAAAGCTTTCTAAATATGTAGATCTGAAAATTGAAATAGCAAGAATGTGGCATCTCAATAGCGTCACGATAGTACCGGTAGTAATTTCTACTACTGGCGTTGTCCCCAAACAACTTCACCAGTCCATAAAAACATTAGATCTTCCTACTTACATTTATAAAAATCTCCAAGAGGCCGCTATATTAAATACTTGCAGAATAGTTAGAAAGTTTTTACAGACAGACAACCAAGGCAACCACTGCATTGACGCAACAAACCCCTCAGAGTAATAATTGTGATTGTACAGGTTAACACTTGGCTTCGGCCCGTGTTTCCCGTAAAAAAAACCGGCAAAGGCCGAGATAATTAAAAATATACAAACATAATAATAATAATAATAATAAATAAATTATTATTATTATTATAATGACAACTGTTAAGAAATCAAAAAGACTCAAAAATCTTGTATTAAATATTATAAAAAAAGTTTTCTGTTAGGAGTTTAGTGTTTAGTTAAAGTTTATTTTCGGATTGAGTTAGTGTAGAGAACTCTTCAAATGATAAAGGTACATGGTGGTCCTTGCGAACAACAAAGAACTAGAAGTTCCTCTAAACAAACAATTCGTCCCTCTAAAAGTATGTATCACATAAATCTTTGTCCCGGGAATCGAACCCCCGACCTCTTGGGTTGCAGTCGTATTAACTTCCACTGCGCCGCCGATACACACAATTTAATGAGAGCTTCAATGACGTTGCCACTAAACACCAAGTGTACAGTAGAAAAACTTCACACAACGCGCGCTTTAACAACGCACGACCCCATTTTAGAGAAAAAAATAACCGACTTCAAGGAAAAGTAGTCTCAAGGAGCTCTAATTTTGATACGAAACAACCGATTATCGATATACAATAGAACTGAAACCGCAGGCGAAACTGAGGCCAAAAGCTGCTTGATTTTAAAATGTAATTTTGTACTCTCGGTATTCAATTTCGTATTTTTTAAATTGGACGTATATCATACTCGTAGAAACTGTCAAAAAAACAATACAACACAACTGCACGCTCTTTTGGTAGATTACATTATGCAATTTTTTTAGGTAGGTATAGGTACATGATTATTAATAAGCTATTTGCTATTTATCACTTTTTATCATAACATATAATAATATCTTGGGACAACTCACACAACATCATCTGACTCCAAACTAAGCAGAGCTTGTACTATGGCAACCAGACAATTGATAAACATACTTATATATTTCTAAATACATACATATTATAGATAAATAACACCAAGACACAGAATAAACCATCGTGCTCGAACCCACGACCTCCGGCTTAGCAGTCAGGGTCACTAACCACTAGACCAAACAACAGGCCAGTGAAAACTAATAACCAGTTCTATTAAATTAGCTTTTTAATAAACTTTCTAGAAAACTGCATTAAAGTCAGTCCATGCTCCTAACTTTCTGACAAACAAAAGCTTCTGTTGACCACGGAAGAGAAAAATAAAAAGACCGGGCGAGTGCATGTCGGGCCACGCATAATGTAGGGTTACGAATTCAGTCACTCACCCATCCGAATAATACAGCTTAAGAAGTGGGTTTTCTGTTGTTTTTGTTTCATACTTACAAACTTAAGCCTGCTAGGTCTGAACCAGTATAATCGCACACTTAATAGGTGCAACAACACTTTAGACCTCTGTTTTTCAAATCTACCTTTAGATGTATCCGAGACCGTAGGCTTAACTAAAATAGACACACTCCACCCGCCTCTTCTCATCAACATATTAGACCTTCATATTAAACCTTTTATCGTGAACAACACGAGTAAATTTAATTTCCATAAATGTGACTACGAACAAATAAACACATTCTTATGTAATGTTAATTGGGATCAACTGTTTTTAAGCACTGAATCGGTGGATCACGCTGTTGACACATTTTATGAAAAATTAAAAGAATGCATTACCCTTTTCGTGCCCTTCATACGGTACAAAAATATTAAGTATCCCATTTGGTACAGTCGAGCCTTAATAAAAATCATTCAAGAAAAAAATAATATGCATAAAAAATGGAAAACGTTCAGAAATCCTCTAGATTACCATGAGTTTAAGCTCCTTAGAGATAGACAACACAGAGTACAGAGTCAGTGTTTTGATAACTTTACTCGTAGTGCTGAGTACTTTGTAAGGAAAAACCCCAATTACTTTTGGAGGTATGTTAGGTCTAAGAAAGGTAGTTACTCTTATCCACGGCATTTCACTTTAGGCATTAGCAGTTATAACAATGGGCAAGACATATGCACGGCATTTAATAATTTCTTTGATAGTGTGTTTAGTAGACATCTTTCCACTTCTCATTCTCATTCCGTTATGCAAGCTCACACCTCGTGTGACAGTATATCAAATATTAGTGTATCTACAGAGATGGTATCTAGGCTCCTGTCAAAACTGGACAGGACCAAAGGCGCTGGTTGCGACGGCATTCCTCCCGTGTTCTTGTCTTCGTGTGCTCGAAGTATCTCATATCCAATAGCTTTACTGTTTCAATTATCGCTGAAGCAGTGCGTTTTTCCGTCTTTCTGGAAAAAAGCTTACGTTATACCTATTCATAAGAAGGGCTCGAAATCTCAAATTGATAACTACCGCCCTATCTCCATTTTGAACTGTGTTGCCAAAGTCTTCGAAAAGATTATTTTGCAACACATTTATCCTATTATCAAACATGGTATACCAGATTCTCAGCACGGGTTTATGCAAAGACGCTCAACTGTATCAAATCTTGCCTGTTTTACAGATTACGTCTTAGGTCACATGGAAAATGGCGGCCAGGTCGACGTGGTCTACACTGATTTTGAAAAAGCATTCGATCGTGTGGACCACGTCACCTTACTGCAGAAGCTCTCCGCTCTAGGTATACATGGAGATTTACTCAGATGGGTAGAATCATACCTATCAAATCGCTCGCAGGCTGTTATACTAGGTGGTTTTAAGTCCGACTTTGTCACAATCCCCTCTGGCGTCCCGCAGGGCTCGCACCTCGGTCCCCTTTTTTACAACGCTTACATCTTTGACATCGAGGATCACATAAAGCACTCGAATCATATTCTCTACGCTGATGACAAAAAAATTTACATGTCTATTAGATCTATTTCGGACTGTATTTCGCTTCAAGAGGATCTTAACTCGCTATTTAACTACTATACTAATAATTTTATCACAGTTAGCATTAGTAAATGCCAGAGTATATCATTTACACGCAAAAGAAATCCTATTTCCTATCAATATAATTTCAACGGCGTTGTGATCAGGAGGGTCGAGGTTGTGCGGGATCTCGGTATTCTTTTGGACGCCGAGTTGTCCCTGCGGCAGCACGTGGATTCAATTGTCAGTAGATCATTTCGTAATCTTGGCTTCGTCATAAGGTCTTGCCAACCTTTTCAGAGCATATTAAGTTTGAAAATAGTCTATTTCGCCTATGTTCGCAGCCTGCTTGAATACGGCAGCCCAATCTGGTCGCCTTGCTTTGCTGTACACAGGAATAGCATTGAACGCATTCAAAGAAAATTCGTGGCACACCTTAATTTTAAATTCCATTGCGGTTCTTGTGACTACAAAGACAACTGCCGTTCATATAAATTACTGACACTCGAGGAAAGGCGTACTTTACTGGACATGGGACTACTATCTGACCTATTGAACGGACGTTTAGATTGTTCGGAGCTACTTGCTAATATTAACTTTTGCACTCCTAAAAAACGCACGAGAAATACTGCACTTCTTCAGAATCCATTTCATTCAACTACTTACGGTAAAAATGGTGTATTATCACGTTTGGTTGACACTTACAATAAACAATTTTGTGATTTAGACTTATTTATTGGTTCTAAGGACAAATTCAAAAAACATGTATTGAAGGTAATGCTTTACTCCTAGCTAGTTTGCCGTGTCTACGGTTCTTACACAATAATATTATTTCTCCATAAACGATTCATGTACCTATGTATAAGTATCTATAGAAGTATATGACTATGTATCTATGTATATGTATGGGCCCATATGTGGCCTTATATGTATATGTACCCATATCATATAATATTTCTGTTTACCGATAGTCGTTTGAATCTTGTAACATTTTTAATGTTGAGTCTAAATAATATACTTTTTGTCACAATATGTTTGAACACACTTAGACCGCTGTATATCCATCGTGGATAACTTATTTGGCTACATAAGTAAACTTTGTTAAGTAGTTAAGTTTAATTGTAAGAAGCTGTTGTTATTCCTAATAAATAAATAAAAAAAAAAAAAAAAAATAAACATTATGTTAATAATAATTTTCAATGGAATTTGTATTTTGACCCTAAAACTATATGTTGTTACCTAAATGTTTTTAAAATATCTATCTAATGATACCCCACACGTTGGGGTAGGTAAGAAAAAAATCACATCCCCACTTTACATAATATAGGGGAGGTACTGTGACAGGTAGGTCGAGGGTTCTATCACCTCGCATGAAACCTCGTTGATATTTGTGAAGCATTTGCTTTGACGTTCAAAAAGTCTAATTTTGAAATTGAATAATTGAGAAAAATATAGGTGAAAAAACAAAGGAAGAAGAAAACCGTCAGAGCCGATGGGCTTATAAGTCGATTCATGTGAATGTTCTATTAAATAATTAAATAGATGTGAATTCGAATGCATTTAGTTATAGGGGAATAGTAGTTTGATTTCTCTTCGTGGAATTTGGTCCCGGCGCTACGGGAACGACCTGCTGTTGTTACTGTACCCTCAAAAAAAAAAATGTTTTGATTTTCTTTCACTTTGTCGGCGTAAATAATGTGTAAAATTACAGCCTAAAACTAAAAGTCTCTGAGCTAAGCTGCGGACGGACGGACATGGTAAAACTATAAGGGTTCCGTTTTGCCATTTTGGCTAGGAACCCTAAATAAGATAAGACTTACGCAGTCCTCAGTGCTACAGATAGACCGACACATAAATACACAGACACACATTAAACTCATAATTCCCTCCCATTTTTATCGTGGGTTAAAGACCTGCATTTGAAAAGTTACAATCAAAGTTCTGCTTTCACTTACCGGTATCATGTTGATTTTCTATAGCTTGTACCAAATCATCAAGTGTAAACTTTATGACAGCCTCACTTAGCTGCAAGATGAGAACAGTTGCGAAAATTACAGCCAAGACCTTCATAATGACAGAGTTTTTTTTACTAGAACCTTTCTTTAAAAGACTTCACAGTTAACTGATCGTAACTGCTTACTTACTATGTAATATATAATGCTACGTATTTACATGTATCCCTATCAGGTTTAAGTATGTGTGTATCCCATTAAAAAGTCAAGTTTTTTTGAAAGTAAGCCTTGTAGCTGTGCATTAAAGTTGTTTATGCATATTATATGCCTATTATTTGATTAGACATTGTAGGCAAATACGTTTTGGAGTTGTTATTGTTATTGTGGTTGAGTTAAAAATACCTTCAGAATATATCATCAATTGTATAAACAAATAAGGAAAAAACCCGCCTGCGCAAAAATAACTTTTATCACAGCTATTTTCAAGTATTTATTTTTTACAGTTAATTTTTACTTTTAAATGTTTTAAAATGTGATTATAGTTGTTTTTAGGCACTATTCGCCTGAAACACAGGTTTTCCTAGTTCAGGCATAAGTATTAAGCTAGATATTTAAGTAAACATTTGTAATAATTGTAATATCTTGTTATCTTCTGTATATGGAATATATAAAAATTGAAATTGTTAGTGTCAATAAAATGAAATTTATTATAAAAAGGTCCATTAATTTGGCATGTCAGTTGATGCATAAGGTTATTCAAATTATATCTAATAGTGTTTTCTTCCTGTGATAATCCATTACCATTACATTGAAAAAAAAATGGTTGCTATTTGACTTTTTTAGTATTACAGTAATAATCATGTTATATACCTTTTTGAAATGCTTACGATGAGCTCTTTAATTTATTACCCATATTGTAGTATTCGAAAAACCTTTTTTTATACCTCTTCTCTCACAGCAGCCATGTTTGTTTTTTCAAACGTCACGGTCAAGTCAAATCTGACGGCGTCATAATTGTTTAAATCCGTCTTGTGGTTTGAAAGATATGAGGTAATAAAGAATATTACAAACATACATACAAGATACGCGCGAAAAACATTCCCTCACAGTCAACCAACACACACAAGCCTCCCTAGTAGTCGGGTAATAAGTAATATTTTAAACTGTGTGTGTTAAAACTAGCTGTTGATATTCGTATTACAGTATTTTACGTACAGTATTTTATTATCAATTGTATATAAACAAATATAGTATATTGTATTGTAAGGAATTAAATATATTTTTAGCTATAATTTGCTGTTGATGTTCGTATTAACGATTAGCAGCATCCCCACGTGCTAATAGCACTGTGGGGATGACGTGACCTGGATGAATATGGTCCGTACCTGCTTCCAAATTATTGCCTTCTTCTTTGCAAATATGTATCATAATATCACAATAATATTGTAGTTGTTTTACTTTTTTAAGTCAATAAAAATATGAATTTGAATTTAAAAACTAATTGTTTCCGTTTAAAGTAATTACTTTTAACGCTAACAATTAGTTTATTTAAATCCCGCCATTTTATACAAATGTGCGATAATTCTTTCTATATTTAGGAAGGAATATCGCGGATTTGTAAAAAACCGGCCAAGTACGAGTGGGACTCGCGCACTGAGGGTTCCGTACTAACTTAAAAGTATGTAAATAATTCGGAGAATACTCTCCGAATTACATACATACATAGTAGTGTCTATCTAGACACACGGCACTGTATCAACCAAGTGGCAAAAGGGCGACTCACCGACCGTGGTTACACGAAGCATTTCGGGCCACGGTAATGTGTGAGCCATGTTGCCAGTAGTTAAAAAAACTTAGTTGCCAAATTGCAGTCGCTTATTTACGACTCAAAAGAGAAGCTTGAAGCGGCGGTAGCCTCAGGTCTCGCAATCGTGAGGTCGCGGGTTCGAATCCTACCCATTATACTACCGACGTGAGCCCACTCCTAACACAAGCCTTTGAGCTTAGCTGGAGGGGTTAACAAGATTGCTAGTAATGTGGGACTCAATCCCACATTGCTAGTTATCTTTTTTATAAAAAAAAATCACCAATTATAAAAATGTCATGTATGATAGGAGCTATGTCTGATTTTTAGAATTTCAAAAGAATTTGATTTCCAGTTAGATTTCAATTCTGTTATTAGCGAAACTCTGCATATTTTCACATTTTTTTTTTTAATGGGATCTCTGTAACGAAACAATATTGAAAGATTTAACTTATATCAGACAGCTCACACAAGACCATTTGATCCCAAACTGAAGAGAGCCTCTATTATAGCAACCAGACAACTGATACTCGTAAACATATTTATTTATTTCTAAATACATATTTCAAATCAATCAAAAATTCTTTATACATTTAGGAAGCAAAATACAACACTTGTGAAAAGTCATGATTCTACACGTACATACATACTACATGCCACGCAAGCAATAGGTAAAGCCAGCAAAATGAACAAGTCAATAAAAACTCGCGGCCACTCTTGTCAAATTGTTGATGTTTACAATGTTTGTTTGTTCATTAACTGCATATATGTAGGTAAGCCAGCAATTATATTATAGGTACACTATATAAGAGGACTGGGGCAAAGGCAAAATAAAAAATGTCATGATAAAGCAGATGATGTGAACAATGGAGTTGTAGGCGATTGATGAGGGAAAACTTTTTTTAAAGAAAATAATCCGTTGGAGTGGATTTCCAAAGATTCAGTAAATAATAGAAAACTAATTTCTAGTAAATGGGTAAGTATCGTGAAGAAAGCTGATGGACGTTATAAAGTTAGATTGGTGGCGAGAGTTTTTGAAAAGAAATACGGTGTAGACTGACGAAACATATAGTCCTGTAGTTATTAGAACCAATATGTGCTTATTATTAAATTATGTAGGTTTAGATATAAATGTAGAGGTAGACAGATTGAAATTAAATCAGAGTTCTTATGTGCTTAGAACAATCGAAAGTTTTGGAATGAACGATGTCAAGGGCTGTAATTTACCCCAGATTCTTGCTGAGAGTCATGATGTTGAAGGGGAGCATGAGTTAGTTGATAATAATTGAGAAATGGTCGGCTCCATGTTGTACGTGGCAACAAAAAGTAGGTCGGAATGCAAATTTAAATTATTAAAATAACATCTAGACGGTTATAAAATATGTCAAAGAAACGAAAGATTTACGCCGACTCCACACATTGGCCCCAACAATGATCCCAGCGCCACTCGTCCAACATGTGGATCTGGAAAATAGCATTGGCGCCAACGTTGGGACGAGAGATATTCTAGATCCACAGGTTGGACGTGTGTCGTTGGGACCGACGTTGGGGCCAACGTGTGGAACCGGTGCTAGGGATAACTTATGTTAAAGGCAACAACGATTTAGTGGCATATTTGGTTGCAAACTTGTAAAAACACAACGGGTTTTGTTATTTTAAATGCTGTTACATCAGTCAGTGTTTCAGGAAACAGTCGATTGTCTGTCTCCTTCCAGTGCCGAAGCTAAATTTATTGCGGCTGAATGTTGTTGTGAAATTGTTAACATTCAAAATTTAATTAAAGAAATGACATTAGATGTTCCTAAAACAAAATTATTTATTGATAACCAGTCGGCAACTTGAACTGAAACCAGGTAGCTGTCATCTTCACTAAATGTTTGAGTTAACATTAATGATTGGACAGTGAATTAGTGTTGTGGTGCTGTTAAGTGTTTTAATTTTAAGGTGTTTAGGACTTTTATTTTAAAATAATAGAATATGGTTTTTATTGGGTTGTTAATTTGTTAACTCTATGTTGTTTTGTGTTATTGAGATTTGGGTCTAGTGATGGGCCAGTGTAGTATTAGGTAGTATAGGTGTTTATAGTGGTTATCGAGATAATACCCCGTGATTTTTCTTTTTTCTATTTTTTTACGTAAAAACCTTCTACAGAGTATTAGAATACTAAAGAAAAAAGAATGAATGAAAACGGTAAAGTCGTTCTTTAGGTATGCCGTGGCCAAGGGAAATAGGGGTTCATTATTAGGTTTCCGTAACCAAAAATGGCAAAAACGGAACCCTTATAGTTTCGTCATGTCTGTCTGTAACAGGCATTTTACTCAAAGACTATTCAATGAATATTGATGAATTTTGGTGGAAAGGTGTCTTGTAGTAGCCGGTACTTAGTTTGATAGCTAAATAATAAAAATAAATATTTGAGGGGGCCAACATGTGGCACATCATTCGACAGGTCTTTTAAAAACATTTTTAAGTTTTTAATAAATGGAAATAATTTAGGACATGATCGGATATATCGTCATTGAGTTATAGCCGAAAAACTGCGTTTCTAAACAAAAGGGTGTAAGTGCCATGAACATATGCTCTTCTGCTGATGCAATTATTCAAGGCTGCGGAACCCTACACTGAGCATGGTCCGACATGTTCTTGCCTGGTTTTTTAAATACACACATCAACAAAGTCTAGGGATATTCCGTACTTTCTTAATTATAAAGAAAACTATAAGTATTTTGTTAAGAAAACTAGGTAAGTAGGTATGGTAAGAACCCGAATTTTATAATCTATAATTAAAAATAAAATTACAAGTATTTAATATTATTTTTTAAATAAGTTATTAAATTTGCTAATTTTTGAAAATTACGTTGTTTTATTATTCATGTTAAAAACTAAGTTGTCAAAATCTTGCTGGGGTACGCGATCCCATGTGTTTAGTAATTGCTGAAAAAGATGATATTTTGAGCCGTCATGCTACCTCCTTTGATTATATGATGCCTAGATTCCTAATTCGGCATCTAAAATTGAAGCAAGGAACTGACAAAAAGTACGGTCAAATGGACGAACTTTTTGAGAGGTAAGAAGACTCCTATCTGATGTTCTAGCCATAGTTATTCTAGCGCGTCATTTTCAACGAGTATCAAACGTCAAAAATAGTAGCTTCATTGTTTTTATAGGCTTACTGAGGGATTGCTCCATCTAGACATAATATAATCAAAGGCTACCTCTTATCGAAATGAGATCCGTTGGCGCTCCCGTACGAATGCCCGCCCACACCATGATGGTGCCGCCTTGGTACGAATGGACCTCTTATGGGTGCCGCAGACGGCTTTCTCTGCATGGAAGCGGTCTGCGGGCATGAAGACCAGTCTGTTTTAATGCCCGCAAACCGCTTCGAGTTCCAGCTTTAGGGCGTGGCAATCGCGGATAGAGGCTTGTTTGGGCTCGCCAACATTTTTTATGGACCAACGAACAATGGTCGATGGTGCTATTCACTGACGAATCCCGCTTTGGATTCCACCCGGATTCAAGAAGAACACGTGTCTGGAAACTTCCAAACTATGTTCTTTCTTTGGGTTTGCATGAAGTCTCATGCAACCTTCTCCTGATTGTTTGGTCACTTAGTAACAGCTGGTGGTCTGACTGGAGCCTCTGCACTAGTGGCATCGCCGTGAAACACAACCTGGAAATCACGTTTTGGCTGGTGCTCCGGGCGTCAGGAACCACGCGTTGGACAGCACCGGTTTCTAACATGCCCACCGCTCTCAACATTTCTTCATAACTTAAATGACGACGTTGCGTGATGTTAACAACGTCCTCCAAACAGTTAAATTTAAATTTTAATAGATTAACCGAATTTTACCCCTTTTATATAGACTTATTTATTTATTTATTTATTTATTTTGTTTATTTGCATAAAACAGGTAAGTACAAGCTGGTAAACAAAACATAGGTAGCGCTGTATTATTACCCTTTAAGGGCGTGCAAATTTTTCATATACAATAATAATATTTATAGTTTAAGATTACATACATTAAATGAAAAAAATAAAAAAATAAAAAATAAAAATTAATTAATAATCGAATAATGATGTCCCAAATTAAATGTCAAACAATTTTAAATTATGTCAAAGGAGTAGGTAAAAATAAATGCAGATTAGTAAAGAAATTAAATTATGAATTTATAAAAAAGTTAAATATGTAGGATGTCAAAAGAAAAAGATTTCTAAATAAATGTCAATGATTTAAATAATTTATAATTTATCTGTCAAATAGTCTGAGACTTCATAATAACATTTTTCATGTAATAAATTTCTTAATTTTAATTTAAATATATTTACATTACATTCCTTTAAATTAATTGGTAATTTATTAAATATTTTTGGAGCCATTGCAAACACACTGTTGTGCATTAGGGTCGTATTTGTCCTACGCATGCATAATCGGGTTCTGTCTCTTTGTGTTCGACTGTTCGTGTCAGATGCCAGGACAAACAGGTTTGGATTCATTTTTACAAACACCGCCACTTCATATATGTATAAAGATGGCAGTGTAAGAATCCTATATTTTCTGAAATACGGTTTGCAGCTATCGGTCGTTCTAAGAGAGAACATTGCCCTTATGCAGCGTTTTTGTGCTTTAAATACACTGTCCTTAGCAACTGAGTTGCCCCAGAATATTACCCCATATCTAAGGACCGACGCTACTAATCCATGGTATGCAGTTAGTAGCGCATTGACGTCTATTATTTGTGAAAGTTCATGTAGAGCATAAACTGATTTACTAACCCTTTTGCACAATTGCTCCGAATGTAGTTTCCATGTTATTTTCTTATCTATTACAACACCTAAGAATTTAGTGGAATCTACTTCTTTTAAAGTTTGGCCATTTGCACATATATTTAGATTTTTTATTGTTTGAATACGTTGGCTGAAATGCATTACAATTGTTTTTCCCATATTAGCTTTTAAGTTATTTGCAGTCAGCCAATCGATAACAGAGCACAGAGCGTTATTGATGTCAGATTCATATGTTCTCTTATCTTTACATTTAATGGAGATCGTACTATCGTCCGCAAATAGGGCTATTGGATTCTTAGTCACATTAGGTAGGTCATTGATGTAGATTATAAATAACAACGGTCCTAACACACTACCTTGTGGTACGCCGAATTGTATTTTGCGTGATTCTGATTGATAAATCTCCTCGATTTTTGTTACACTGTTAATTCTAGTGACTTCAGTGTATTGCGTTCTGTTTTTAATATAGGATTCTAAAAGTTTCAACACATTGCCTCTTATACCGTATGCATTCAGTTTATCAAGCAAAATAGCGTGGTCTACATAATCAAATGCTTGGGTCATATCCAGATATATAGAGCAGACAGGTGTTCTATTGTCTACACTTTCCATAACAAACTCTAGGAAGTCGTAAATGGCCATATTTATTGACTTATTGCATCTAAAACCCTTTTGCTCTTTAACTAAAATGCAGTTTTTTTCTAAATAATCATTTAGTTCCTTATGTATATATTTCTCAAATACTTTTGAGAAAATAGGTACCAGGGCTATAGGTCTGTAATTATCTATATTTTCTTTACTTTCCTTTTTAAACATAGGTTTTATGATAACTGTTTTTAATTTATCTGGGTAAGTGCCGGATTCTATACATAAATTTAAGATATAGCTAATATGATGACAGATATTACCTGCAACATATTTTATAACCCTAGTACATATTTCGTCGTACCCTACACTGCTGGTATTCCTAAGGTTTTTTATAATATTAAATACACTAAGTGGGGAGCATGGCTTCATAAACATGGATTTTTGTCTAGAGGATACTGGGGTGGGTTTATTGGTAGCATTACTGGGAATTATTTTGTCAATAAAATTATTATTGAACACATTACATATCTTTTTTGGATCAGTAATTATTTCATTTTGGAATTTGATGCAAGTTATTAACTCTTTTGGAACATTATGTTTTGCACTGTTTATAATTTTCCATGCAGCTTTGGCTTAGCAAACAATGTTATAATTTTGCGACGCAAAATTGTGAGAGATAGATAGATATGTTAGGAGAACAGCTGCTATGCAGTTTTGTGTTCTTGGCCGTTACATTTCATATTAATGTGAGTATGTAATTGGCGATGGGGAAAATAGTTTGGGGAGTGTTAATTTAAAACTATTACCTTCGTGGTTGTAGGTATGTTAAAGCAAATGTATTTTGTTGAATTATGTAATGACATTTGATTTTATGGAAAATTGTTTTACTTGTGTTATGTCAGTCATTATGTAAAGTTGATTTTATATTTAATACAGTTATTTATTTGTAAATCATGTTTATCAGAATAAACTATAGTTGATCCGGATTTGATAGAATTTTATATATTATTCCAGTGGCAGCGTATTTTAACAATTTCAATATTGTTTCGTTACAGAGATAAAAGCAAAAGAATTAATTCAAAGCAACAAACTTTCAAAATGTCTTAGGTCATTTTATGAAAACATGGAGATAATTAGTTTTGGCAGCAGGACGGCAAATAGTTAATAGGCTCACCTATTAACTAACTGAATAACTTGACTCGGTATTTATTAGATAATCATTTATTACATTTTTACACGTTCATGGGTTTACAATTTAAGTTATCGTGCACAATAATTACTTATAATATCATTGGTTGTGGAACAAATATATTATTTGAAAGTTGTTAAGTACTTTGTTTAAATAAATTCACGTTCAGTCGTATTAGTTATACCCGAATTCGTCGACAAAAGACTAAAATTAATAGAAATAATATTTATACGATTAATACTAGTTACTGTAGTGACAAGTTATAAAACTAAAAGTAGCTGATATTTATATGATTCCTCTTACATACTAGTTATAACAACGACAAGAATTGGACGAGTTACAGACACCGTGATTGTAACCAAGATGTCTGCAAATACTGTTGCAAGTTGAGTTATTGCAATTCTTCAAATTTGTTGGGATGTACAGAGCTTCACTAGCTGTTACCTCATCGGTATCTGAAACAAAATATTTGAATGTTAAAATTAAGTGCACGTTGGCGATTCATTGGCCGAAAACATCGATGGATGAGATAATTTTTTATTATAAAAAAACAATTTTCGTTTTGTAAAAAAAGGTCGTTTATATATTTTGCCATTTCTCATCTTTGCATTTCTCCTTGCAAAATACATTGTAACAAAAATATTTACAACTAGCTGACCCGCGCAACTTCGTATGCGTCAATTTTCTCCGTTTTTGCAACATTTTTCATTGCTGCTTCGCTCCTATTGGTTGCAGCGTGATGTTATATAGCTTATAGCCTTTCCCGATAAATGGGCTACCCAACAGAAAAATATTTTTTCAATTCGGATCATATAGTATGTAGATAGTTCCTGAGATTACCGCGTTCAAACAAACAAACAAACTCTTCATCTTTGTAATATTAGTAAAGATTAGCACTACTATTTCAACTATACCTATTTTTGCAAATAAAAGTAGATAATTTCTGAAGTATTACGTTAGATTTATTACATTCTGAAGTTATACGAGTACCTACATAAAAAAATCTTGAGAATAATAATTAATTAAAATTTGTGATGCTAATGTAAAGTATTGCAATCGGTCAACTATAAAAAGCTTAAAAATACCGTACTCAATAGTTTTTAAACGAAAACACTAACTAGTATTAAAGTGCAAATATTCCATAGAATGGCTACGTAATGGCTGTCCAATATATTTTATTCGGATGCGACTACAGTATCGCCGCCTATTATCTCGCAACAACCAATTGTTGAGCTGTCATCAACCAATGACAACTGTTAAAAAATCAAAAAGACTCAAAAATCTTATATTAAATATTATAAAATAAGTTTTCTGTTAGTAGTTTAGTTTTAAGTTAAAGTATATTTTCGGATTGAGTTAGTGTAGAGAACTCTTCAAATGATAAAGGTACATGGTGGTCCTTGCGAACAACAAAGAACTAGAAGTCCCTCTAAACAAACAGTTCGTCCCTATAAAAGTATGTATCACATAAATCAGTTGCAGTCAGTCGGGTTGCAGTCGTATTAACTTCCACTGCGCCGCCAATACACACAATTTATTGAGAGCTTCAATGACGTTGCCACTAAACACCAAGAGTACCTACAGTAGAAAAACTTCACACAACGCGCGCTTTAACAACGCACGACTCCATTTTAAAGAAAAAAATAACCGACTTCAAGGAAAAAAAAGTAGTTTCAAGGAGCTCTAATTTTGATACGAAACAACCGATTATCGATATACAATAGATCTGAAACCATAGGCGAAACTGCGGCCAAAAGCTACTAGATTTTAAAATATAATTTTGTACTCTCGGTATTCAATTTCGTATTTTTAAAATTGAACGTACATCAGAGAAACTATCAAAAAAACGATACAACACAACTGCACGCTCTTTTGGTAGATTACATGATTATTAATAAACTATTTGCTATTTATCACTTTTTATCATATCATATAATAATAATAACATCTTGGGACAACTCACACAACATCATCTGACTCCAAACTAAGCAGAGCTTGTACTATGACAACCAGACAACTGATAAACATACTTATATATTTCTAAATACATACATATTATAGATAAATAACACCAAGACACAGAATAAACCATTGTGCTCGAACCCACGACCTCCGGCTTAGCAGTCAGGGTCACTAACCACTAGACCAAACAACAGGCCTGTAAAAAATAATAACCAGTTCTATTAAATTAGCTTTTTAATAAACTTTCTAGAAAACTGCATTAAAGTCAGTCCATGCTCCTAACTTTCTGACAAACAAAAGCTTCTGTTGACCACGGAAGAGAAAAATAAAAAAACCGGGCGAGTGCATGTCGGGCCACGCATAATGTAGGGTGCCGAATTCAGTCACTCACACATCCGAATAATACAGCTAGAAGTGGGTTTTCTGTTGTTTTTGTTTCATACTTACAACATTACGTTAATAATAATTTTCAATGGAATTTGTATTTTGACCCTAAATCTATAAATGATCTTCACAACCCCTAAATGTTTTTAAAATATCTAACTAATGATACCCCACACGCTGGGGTAGGTAAGAAAAAAATCACATCCCCACTTTACATAATATAGGGGAGGTACTGTGACAGGTAGGTCGAGGGTTCTATCACCTCGCATGAAACCTCGTTGATATTTGTGAAACATTTGCTTTGACGTTCAAAAAGTCTAATTTTGAAATTGAAATATTGAGAAAAATATAGGTGAAAAAACAAAGGAAGAAGAAAACCGTCAGAGCCGATGGGCTTATAAGTCGATTCATGTGAATGTTCTATTAAATAATTAAATAGTTAGATGTGAATTCGAATGCATTTAGTTATAGGGGAATAGTAGTGTGATTTCTCTTCGTGGAATTTGGTCCCGGCGCTACGCGAACGACCTGCTGTTGTTACTGTACCCTCAAAAAAAAATGTTTTGATTTTCTTTCACTTTGTCGGCGTAAATAATGTGTAAAATTACAGCCTAAAACTAAAAGTCTCCGAGGTAAGCTGCGGACGGATGGACATGGTAAAACTATAAGGGTTCCGTTTTGCCATTTTGGCTAGGAACCCTAAATAAGATAAGACTTACTCAGTCCTCAGTGCTACAGATAGACCGACACATAAATACACAGACACACATTAAACTCATAATTCCCTCCCATTTTCATCGTGGGTTAAAGACCTGCATTTGAAAAGTTACAATCAAAGTTCTGCTTTCACTTACCGGTATCATGTTGATTTTCTATAGCTTGTACCAAATCATCAAGTGTAAACTTTATGACAGCCTCACTTAGCTGCAAGATGAGAACAGTTGCGAAAATTACAGCCAAGACCTTCATAATGACAGAGTTTTTTTTACTAGAACCTTTCTTTAACAGACTTCACAGTTAACTGATCGTAACTGCTTACTTACTATGTAATATATAATGCTACGTATGTACATGTATCCCTATCAGGTTTAAGTATGTGTGTATCCCATTAAAAAGTCAAGTTTTTTTAAAGTAAGCCTTGTAGCTGTGCATTAAAGTTGTTTATGCATATTATATGCCTATTATTTGATTAGACATTGTAGGCAAATACGTTTTGGAGTTGTTATTGTTATTGTGGTTGAGTTAAAAATACCTTCAGAATATATCATCAATTGTATAAACAAATAAGGAAAAATCCCGCCTGCGCAAAGATAACTTTTATCACAGCTATTGTCAAGTATTTATTTTTTACAGTTAATTTTTACTTTTAAATGTTTTAAAATGTGATTATAGTGGTTTTTAGGCACTATTCGCCTGAAACACAGGTTTTCCTAGTTCAGGCATAAGTATTAAGCCAGATATTTAAGTAAACATTTGTAATAATTGTAATATCTTGTTATCTTCTGTATATGGAATAAATAAAAATTGAAATTGTTAGTGTCAATAAAATGAAATTTATTATAAAAAGGTCCATTAATTTGGCTTGTCAGTTGATGCATAAGGTTATTCAAATTATATCTAATAGTGTTTTCTTCCTGTGATAATCCATTACCATTACATTGAAAAAAAAATGGTTGCTATTTGACTTTTTTAGTATTACAGTCATAATCATGTTATATACCTTTTTGAAATGCTTACGATGAGCTCTTAATTTATTATCCATATTGCAGTATTCGAAAAACCTTTTTATATTTATATACCTCTTCTCTCACAGCAGCCATGTTTGTTTTTTCAAACGTCACGGTCAAGACAAATCTGACGGCGTCATAATTGTTTAAATCCGTCTTGTGGTTTGAAAGATATGAGGTAATAAAGAATTTTACATACATACAAGATACGCGCGAAAAACATTCCCTCACAGTCAACCAACACACACAAGCCTCCCTAGTAGTCGGGTAATAAGTAATATTTTAAACTGTGTGTGTTAAAACTAGCTGTTGATATTCGTATTACAGTATTTTACGTACAGTATTTTATTATCAATTGTATATAAACAAATATAGTATATTGTATTATGAGGAATTAAATATATTTTTAGCTAAAATTTGCTGTTGATGTTCGTATTAACGATTAGCAGCATCCCCACGTGCTAATTGCACTGTGGGGATGACGTGACCTGGATGAATATGGTCCGTACCTGCACCCAAATTATTGCCTTCTTTTTTGCAAATATGTATCATAATATCACAATAATATTGTAGTTGTTTTACTTTTTTAAGTCAATAAAAATATGAATTTGAATTTAAAAACTAATTGTTTCCGTTTAAAGTAATTACTTTTAACGCTTACAATTAGTTTATTTAAATCCCGCCATTTTATACAAATGTGCGATAATTCTTTCTATATTTAGGAAGGAATATCGCGGATTTGTACAAAACCGGCCAAGTACGAGTGGGACTCGCGCACTGAGGGTTCCGTACTAACTTAAAAGTATGTAAATTATTCGAAGAATACTCTCCGAATTACATACATACATAGTAGTGTCTATCTAGACACACGGCACTGTATCAACCAAGTGACAAAAGGGCGACTCACCGACCGTGGTTACACGAAGCATTTCGGGCCACGGTAATGTGTGAGCCATGTTGCCAGTAGTTAAAAAAACTTAGTTGCCAAATTGCAGTCGCTTATTTACGACTCAAAAGAGAAGCTTGAAGCGGCGGTAGCCTCAGGTCTCGCAATCGTGAGGTCGCGGGTTCGAATCCTACCCATTATACTACCGACGTGAGCCCACTCCTAACACAAGCCTTTGAGCTTAGCTGGAGGGGTTAACAAGATTGCTAGTAATGTGGGACTGATCCCACATTGCTAGTTATCTTTTTTATATAAAAAAAATCACCAATTATAAAAATGTCATGTATGATAGGAGCTATGTCTGATTTTTAGAATTTCAAAAGAATTTGATTTCCTGTTAGATTTCAATTCTGTTATTAGCGAAACTGCATATTTTCACATTTTTGTTTTTAATGGGATCTCTGTAACGAAACAATATTGAAAGATTTAACTTATATCAGATAGCTCACACAAGATCCCAAACTGAAGAGAGCCTCTACAGACAACTGATACTCGTAAACATATTTATTTATTTCTTGTGAAAAGTCATGATTTAACACGTACCTACTACATGCCACGCAAGCAATAGGTAAAGCCAGCAAAAGGAACAAGTCAATAAAAACTCGCGGCCACTCTTGTCAAATTGTTGATGTTTACAATGTTTGTTTGTTCATTAACTACATAAAGCCAGCAATTATATTATAGGTACACTATATAAGAGGACTGGGGCAAAGGCAAAATAAAAAATGTCATGATAAAGCAGATGATGTGAACAATGGAGT
The DNA here is from genome assembly GCA_945859575.2 of Herminia tarsipennalis. Taxonomy (NCBI): domain Eukaryota; kingdom Metazoa; phylum Arthropoda; class Insecta; order Lepidoptera; family Erebidae; genus Herminia; species Herminia tarsipennalis. The sequence continues at coordinate 33,093,374 of OX243830.2, forward strand.
TGTAGGCGATTGATGAGGGAAAACTATTTTTAAAGAAAATAATCCGTTGGAGTGGATTTCCAAAGATTCAGTAAATAATAGAAAACTAATTTCTAGTAAATGGGTAAGTATCGTGAAGAAAGCTGATGGACGTTATAAAGTTAGATTGGTGGCGAGAGTTTTGAAAAGAAATACGGTGTAGATGGACGAAACATATAGTCCTGTAGTTATTAGAACCAATATGTGCTTATTATTAAATTATGTAGGTTTAGATATAAATGTAGAGGTAGACAGATTGAAATTAAATCAGAGTTCTTATGTGCTTAGAACAATGGAACGTTTTGGAATGAACGATGTCAAGGGCTGTAATTTACCCCAGATTCTTGCTGAGAGTCATGATGTTGAAGGGGAGCATGAGTTAGTTGATAATAATTGAGAAATGGTCGGCTCCATGTTGTACGTGGCAACAAAAAGTAGGTCGGAATGCAAATTTAAATTATTAAAATAACATCTAGACGGTTATAAAATATGTCAAAGAAACGAAAGATTTACGCCGGCTCCACACATTGGCCCCAACAATGATCCCAGCGCCACTCGTCCAACGTGTGGATCTGGAAAATAGCATTGGCGCCAACGTTGGGACGAGAGGTGTTCTAGATCCACAGGTTGGCCATGTGTCGTTGGGACCGACGTTGGGGCCAACGTGTGAAACCGGTGTTAGGGATAACTTATGTTAAAGGCAACAACGATTTAGTGGCATATTTGGTTGCAAACTTTGTGTAAAAACACAACGGGTTTTGTTATTTTAAATGCTGTTACATCAGTCAGTGTTTCAGGAAACAGTCGATTGTCTGTCTCCTTCCAGTGCCGAAGCTGAATTTATTGCGGCTGAATGTTGTTGTGAAATTGTTAACATTCAAAATTTAATTAAAGAAATGACATTAGATGTTCCTAAAACAAAATTATTTATTGATAACCAGTCGGCAACTTGAACTGAAACCAGGTAGCTGTCATCTTCACTAAATGTTTGAGTTAACATTAATGATTGGACAGTGAATTAGTGTTGTGGTGTTGTTAAGTGTTTTATTTTAAGGTGTTTAGGACTTTTATTTTAAAATAATAGAATATGGTTTTTATTGGGTTGTTAATTTGTTAACTCTATGTTGTTTTGTGTTATTGAGATTTGGGTCTAGTGATGGGCCAGTGTAGTATTAGGTAGTTTAGGTGTTTATAGTGGTTATCGAGATAATACCCCGTGATTTTTCTTTTTTCTATTTTTTTACGTAAAAACCTTCTACAGAGTATTAAAATACTAAAGAAAAAAGAATGAATGAAAACGGTAAAGTCGTTCTTTAGGTATGCCGTGGCCAAGGGAAATAGGGGTTCATTATTAGGTTTCCGTAACCAAAAATGGCAAAAACGGAACCCTTATAGTTTCGTCATGTCTGTCTGTAACAGGCATTTTACTCAAAGACTATTCAATGAATATTGATGAATTTTGGTGGAAAGGTGTCTTGTAGTAGCCGGTACTTAGTTTGATAGCTAAATAATAAAAATAAATATTTGAGGGGGCCAACATGTGGCACATCATTCGACAGGTCTTTTAAAAACATTTTTAAGTTTTTAATAAATGGAAATAATTTAGGACATGATCGGATATATCGTCATTGAGTTATAGCCGAAAAACTGCGTTTCTCAACAAAAGGGTGTAAGTGCTATGAACATATGCTCTTCTGCTGATGCAATTATTCAAGGCTGCGGAACCCTACACTGAGCATGGTCCGACATGTTCTTGCCTGGTTTTTTAAATACACACATCAACAAAGTCTAGGGATATTCCGTACTTTCTTGATTATAAAGAAAACTATAAGTATTTTGTTAAGAAAACTAGGTAAGTAGGTATGGTAAGAACCCGAATTTTATAATCTATAATTAAAAATAAAATTACAAGTATTTAATATTATTTTTTAAATAAGTTATTAAATTTGCTAATTTTTGAAAATTACGTTGTTTTATTATTCATGTTAAAAACTAAGTTGTCAAAATCTTGCTGGGGTACGCGATCCCATGTGTTTAGTAATTGCTGAAAAAGATGATATTTTGAGCCGTCATACTACCTCCTTTGATTATATGATGCCTAGATTCCTAATTCGGCATCTAAAATTGAAGCAAGGAACTGACAAAAAGTACGGTCAAATGGACGAACTTTTTGAGAGGTAAGAAGACTCCTATCTGATGTTCTAGCCATAGTTATTCTAGCGCGTCATTTTCAACGAGTATCAAACGTCAAAAATAGTAGCTTCATTGTTTTTATAGGCTTACTGAGGGATTGCTCCATCTAGACATAATATAATCAAAGGCTACCTCTTATCCAAATGAGATCCGTTGGCGCTCCCGTACGAATGCCCGCCCACACCATGATGGTGCCGCCTTGGTACGAATGGACCTCTTATGGGTGCCGCAGACGGCTTTCTCTGCATGGAAGCGGTCTGCGGGCATGAAGACCAGTCTGTTTTAATGCCCGCAAACCGCTTCGAGTTCCAGCTTTAGGGCGTGGCAATCGCGGATAGAGGCTTGTTTGGGCTCGCCAACATTTTTTATGGACCAACGAACAATGGTCGATGGTGCTATTCACTGACGAATCCCGCTTTGGATTCCACCCGGATTCAAGAAGAACACGTGTCTGGAAACTTCCAAACTATGTTCTTTCTTTGGGTTGCATGAAGTCTCATGCAACCTTCTCCTGATTGTTTGGTCACTTAGTAACAGCTGGTGGTCTGACTGGAGCCTCTGCACTAGTGGCATCGCCGTGAAACACAACCTGGAAATCACGTTTTGGCTGGTGCTCCGGGCGTCAGGAACCACGCGTTGGACAGCACCGGTTTCTAACATGCCCACCGCTCTCAACATTTCTTCATAACTTAAATGACGACGTTGCGTGATGTTAACAACGTCCTCCAAACAGTTAAATTTAAATTTTAATAGATTAACCGAATTTTACCCCTTTTATATAGACTTAGCAAACAATGTTATAATTTTGCGACGCAAAATTGTGAGAGATAGATAGATATGTTAGGAGAACAGCTGCTATGCAGTTTTGTGTTCTTGGCCGTTACATTTCATATTAATGTGAGTATGTAATTGGCGATGGGGAAAATAGTTTGGGGAGTGTTAATATAAAACTATTACCTTCGTGGTTGTAGGTACGTTAAAGCAAATGTATTTTATGTAATGTAATGTTGAATTATGTAATGACATTTGATTTTATGGAAAATTGTTTTACTTGTGTTATGTCAGTCATTATGTAAAGTTGATTTTATATTCAATACAGTTATTTATTTGTAAATCATGTTTATCAGAATAAACTATAGTTGATCCGGATTTGATAGAATTTTATATATTATTCCAGTGGCAGCGTATTTTAACAATTTCAATATTGTTTCGTTACAGAGATAAAAGCAAAAGAATTAATTCAAAGCAACAAACTTTCAAAATGTCCTAAGTCATTTCATGAAAACATATAGATAATTAGTTTTGGCAGCAGGACGGCAAATAGTTAATAGGCTCACCTATTAACTAACTGAATAACTTGACTCGGTATTTATTAGATAATCATTTATTACATTTTTACACGTTCATGGGTTTACAATTTAAGTTATCGTGCACAATAATTACTTATAATATCATTGGTTGTGGAACAAATATATTATTTAAAAGTTGTTAAGTACTTTGTTTAAATAAATTCACGTTCAGTCGTATTAGTTATACCCGAATTCGTCGACAAAAGACTAAAATTAATAGAAATAATATTTATACGATTAATACTAGTTACTGCAGTGACAAGTTATAAAACTAAAAGTAGCTGATATTTATATGATTCCTCTTACATACTAGTTATAACAACGACAAGAATTGGACGAGTTACAGACACCGTGATTGTAACCAAGATGTCTGCAAATACTGTTGCAAGTTGAGTTATTGCAATTCTTCAAATTTGTTGGGATGTACAGAGCTTCACTAGCTGTTACCTCATCGGTATCTGAAACAAAATATTTGAATGTTAAAATTAAGTGCACGTTGGCGATTCATTGGCCGAAAACATCGATGGATGAGATAATTTATTATTATAAAAAAACAATATTCGTTTTGTAAAAAAAGGTCGTTTATATATTTAGCCATTTCTCATCTTTGCATTTCTCCTTGCAAAATACATTGTAACAAAAATATTTACAACTAGCTGACCCGCGCAACTTCGTATGCGTCAATTTTCTCCGTTTTTGCAACATTTTTCATTGCTGCTTCGCTCCTATTGGTTGCAGCATGATGTTATATAGCTTATAGCCTTTCCCGATAAATGGGCTACCCAACAGAAAAATATTTTTTCAATTCGGATCATATAGTATGTAGATAGTTCCTGAGATTACCGCGTTCAAACAAACAAACAAACTCTTCATCTTTGTAATATTAGTAAAGATTAGCACTACTATTTCAACTATACCTATTTTTGCAAATAAAAGTAGATACTTTCTGAAGTATAACGTTAGATTTATTACATTCTGAAGTTATACGAGTACCTACATAAGAAAATCTTGAGAATAATAATTAATTAAAATTTGTGATGCTAATGTAAAGTATTGCAATCGGTCAACTATAAAAAGCTTAAAAATACCGATACTCAATAGTTTTTAAACGAAAACACTTACTAGTATTAAAGTGCAAATATTCCATAGAACGGCTACGTAATGGCTGTCCAATATATTTTATTCGGATGCGACTACAGTATCGCCGCCTATTATCTCGCAACAACCAATTGTTGAGCTGTCATCAACCAATGACAACTGTTAAAAAATCAAAAAGACTCAAAAATCTTATATTAAATATTATAAAATAAGTTTTCTGTTAGTAGTTTAGTTTTAAGTTAAAGTTTATTTTCGGATTGAGTTAGTGTAGAGAACTCTTCAAATGATAAAGGTACATGGTGGTCCTTGCGAACAACAAAGAACTAGAAGTCCCTCTAAACAAACAGTTCGTCCCTATAAAAGTATGTATCACATAAATCAGTTGCAGTCAGTCGGGTTGCAGTCGTATTAACTTCCACTGCGCCGCCAATACACACAATTTAATGAGAGCTTCAATAACGTTGCCACTAAACACCAAGAGTACAGTAGAAAAACTTCACACAACGCGCGCTTTAACAACGCACGACTCTATTTTAAAGAAAAAAATAACCGACTTCAAGGAAAAAAAAGTAGTTTCAAGGAGCTCTCATTTTGATACGAAACAACCGATTATCGATATACAATAGAACTGAAACCATAGGCGAAACTGCGGCCAAAAGCTACTAGATTTTAAAATATAATTTTGTACTCTCGGTATTCAATTTCGTATTTTTAAAATTGAACGTACATCATAGAAACTATCAAAAAAACGATACAACACAACTGCACGCTCTTTTGGTAGATTACATGATTATTAATAAACTATTTGCTATTTATCACTTTTTATCATATCATATAATAATAATAACATCTTGGGACAACTCACACAACATCATCTGACTCCAAACTAAGCAGAGCTTGTACTATGACAACCAGACAACTGATAAAAATACTTATATATTTCTAAATACATACATATTATAGATAAATAACACCAAGACACAGAATAAACCATTGTGCTCGAACCCACGACCTCCGGCTTAGCAGTCAGGGTCACTAACCACTAGACCATCCAACAGGCCAGTCAAAACTAATAACTAGTTCTATTAAATTAGCTTTCTAATTAACTTTCTAGAAGACTGCGTCAAAGTCATGGACTGACTTTGATGCAGTTTTCTGACAAACAAAACCTTCTGTTGACCACGGAAGAAAAAAATAAAAAAAACCGGGCGAGTGCATGTCGGGCCACGCATAATGTAGGGTTCCGAATTCAGTCACTCACCCATCCGAATAATACAGCTAGAAGTGGGTTTTCTGTTGTTTTTGTTTCATACTTACAACATTACGTTAATAATAATTTTCAATGGAATTTGTATTTTGACCCTAAATCTATAAATGATCTTCACAACCCCTAAATGTTTTTAAAATATCTAACTAATGATACCCCACACGTTGGGGTAGGTAAGAAAAGAATCACATCCCCACTTTACATAATATAGGGGAGGTACTGTGACAGGTAGGTCGAGGGTTCTATTACCTCGCATGAAACCTCATTGATATTTGTGAAGTATTTGCTTTGACGTTCAAAAAGTCTAATTCTGAAATTGAAAAATTGTGAAAAATATAGGTGAAAAAACAAGTGAAGAAGTGAACCTTCAGAGCCGATGGGCTTATACTTATAAGCCCATCGGCTCTGAAAGTGGTTCACGATTCATGTGAATGTACTATTAAATAATGAAATAGATGTGAATTCGAATGCATTTAGTTGTAGGGGAATAGTAGTTTGATTTCTCTTCGAGGAATTTGGTCCCGGCGCTACGCGAACGAGCTGCTGTTGTTACAGTACCCTCAAAAAAAAATGTTTTGATTTTCTTTCACTTTGTCGGCGTAAATAATGTGTAAAATTACAGCCTAAAATTAAAAGTCTCCGGGCTATGGACATGGTAAAACTATAAGGGTTCCGTTTTGCCATTTTGGCTAGGAACCCTAAAAAAGATAAGACTTACTCAGTCCTCAGTGCTACAGATAGACCGACACTTAAATACACAGACACACATTAAACTCATAATTCCCTCCCATTTTCATCGTGGGATAAAGACCTGCATTTGAAAAGTTACAATCAAAGTTCTGCTTTCACTTACCGGTATCATGTTGATTTTCTATAGCTTGTACCAAGTCATCAAGTGTAAACTTTATGACAGCCTCACTTAGCTGCAAGATGAGAACAGTTGCGAAAATTACAGCCAAGACCTTCATAATGACAGAGTTTTTTTTACTAGAACCTTTCTTTAACAGACTTCACAGTTAACTGATCGTAACTGCTTACTTACTATGTAATATATAATGCTCCGTATTTACATGTATCCCTATCAGGTTTAAGTACGAGTATGTGTGTCTCCCATTAAACAGTCAAGTTTTTTTGAAAGTATGCCTTGTGGGCTGTGCATTAAAGTTGTTTATGCATATTATATGCCTATCATTTGATAAGGTACATTGTAGACAAATACGTTTTTGGAGTTGTTATTGTTATTGTGGTTGAGTTAAAAATACCTAGAGAATATATCATCAATTGTATAAACAAATAAGGAAAAAACCCGCCTGCGCAAAAAACATGCAAACAAGATCCTCTACATAAGTAATATCATGCAGTCAGAGGCACAATACTAAGTTCATCGAGATTCATTAATGCCGCCGACTGCATGATATTACTTAAGTAGAGGATCTTGTTTGCATGTTTTTTCCGCAGGCGGTTTTGCAGGCGGGCTTGCGGGTTTTTTAAATTTTATATCATTTTTTTTATTTAATACTTTTTAGTGGGTGCTTTTTAGGGTGTAACCGTTGTAATAAATAACGTTCATCACAGCTATTGTCAAGTATTGAAAATTGAAAAAAATATGGTTGTTATTTGACTTTTTTAGTATTACAGTCATAATCATGTTATATACCTTTTTGAAATGCTTACGATGAGCTCTTTAATTTATTACCCATATTGCGGTATTTGAAAAACCTTTTTTTATACCTCTTTTCTCACAGCAGCCATGTTTGTTTTTTTCAAACGTCACGGTCAAGACAAATCTGACGGTGTCATAATTGTTTAAATCCGTCTTGTGGTTTGAAAGATATGAGGTAATAAAGAATATTACATACATACATACAAGATACGCGCGAAAAACATTCCCTCACAGTCAACCAACACACACAAGCCTCCCTAGTAGTTGAGTAATAAGTAATTTTACTCAACTACTAGGGAGATTTTGGAATTTTAAACTGTGTGTGTTAAAACTAGCTGTTGATATTCGTATTACAGTATTTAACGTACAGTATTTTATTATCAATTGTATATAAGCAAATATAGTATAATGTATTATAAGCTTCATTCTGCGCTTAGGGCTGCGAATATGTTCTCTGCACCGTTGCCCCTGCGGCAGCGAAGTCGACCAACTGGGACACCATGGGCTTTCTTGCCAAAAGAGTGCCGGCCGCTTTTCTCGGCACGCCGCCCTAAATGATATAATCCGTCGGTCTCTTGCTTCTGCAAACATACCAGCTGTGCTGGAACCTACCGGCTTAGCCAGGGACGATGGCAAGAGACCTAATGGGATGTCACTGATTCCTTGGAGTATGGGAAGGGTGCTTGTGTGGGACGCCACGTGTGTAGACACACTTGCTCCTTCCCACCTCCACGGAACCAGCGTTCAAGCTGGGGCGGCAGCTAAAGTGGCCGAAAATTTGAAAATTGTTAAATACGGCAGCGAATATATATTTGTACCATTTGGCGTCGAGACCCTTGGCCCATGGGGACTCAGCGCAAACAATTATTTAAAAAAAATTCCAAAAAATTGATCGACTCCACTGGTGACCGTAGAGCTGGCAGCTTCCTCGCACAACGCATCAGCATTGCTATACAGCGAGGAAATGCTGCCAGCATCTGTGGAACCATGCCCAGGGGCCCCAATTTTTTAGATATATTTTAGTCTTATTTAGTGTTAGTTTTTAGTTTTAATTAATTACTTACATTGTTTTTAAACTTCATGTACCTACTTAAATAAACATATAATAATCTTTAACAGAATTGAAATCTAACTGGAAATCAAATTCTTTTAAAAGAATTTGATTTTCAGTTAGATTTCAATTCTGTTATTAGCGAAACTTTGGCATATTTTCACATTTTTGTTTTTAATGGGTTCTCTGTAACGAAACAATATTGAAAGATTTAACTTATATCAGACAGCTCACACAAGATCCCAAACTGAAGAGAGCCTCTACAGACAACTGATACTCGTAAACATATTTATTTATTTTTTGTGAAAAGTCATGATTAAACACGTACATACTACATGCCACGCAAGCAATAGGTAAAGCCAGCAAAAGGAACAAGTCAATAAAAACTCGCGGCCACTCTTGTCAAATTGTTGATATTTACAATGTTTGTTTGTTCATTAACTGCATATATGCAGGTAAGCCAGCAATTATATTATAGGTATACTATATTAGAGGACTGGTGCAAAGGCAAAATAAAGCAGATAATGTGAACAATGGAGTTGTAGGCGATTGATGAGGGAAAACTTTTTTTAAAGAAAATAATCCGTTGGAGTGGATTTCCAAAGATTCAGTAAATAATAGAAAACTAATTTCTAGTAAATGGGTATCGTGAAGAAAGCTGATGGACGTTATAAAGTTAGATTGGTGGCGAGAGTTTTTGAAAAGAAATACAGTGTAGACTATGACGAAACATATAGTCCTGTAGTTATTAGAACCAATATGTGCTTATTATTAAATTATGTAGGTTTAGATATAAATGTAGATGTAGACAGATTGAAATTAAATCAGAGTTCTTATGTGCTTAGTACAATAGAACGTTTTGGAATGAACGATGTCAAGGGCTGTAATTGATCCCAGATTCTTGCTGAGAGTCATGATGTTGAAGGAGAGCATGAGTTAGTTGATAATAATTGAGAAATGGTCGGCTCCATGTTGTATGTGGCAAAAAAAGTAGGTCGGAATGCAAATTTAAATTATTAAAATAACATCTAGACGGTTATAAAATATGTCAAAGAAACGAAAGTTTTACGCCGGCTCCACACATTGGCCCCAACAATGATCCCAGCGCCACTCGTCCAACGTGTGGATCTGGAAAATAGCATTGGCGCCAACGTTGGGACGAGAGATATTCTAGATCCACAGGTTGGACGTGTGTCGTTGGGACCGACGTTGGGGCCAACGTGTGGAACCGGTGTTAGGGATAACTTATGTTAAAGGCAACAACGATTTAGTGGCATATTCGGATGCAAACTTGTGTAAAAACACAACGGGTTTTGTTATGTTAAATGTTGTTACATCAGTCAGTGTTTCAGGAAACAGTCGATTGTCTGTCTCCTTCCAGTGCCGAAGCTGAATTTATTGCGGCTGAATGTTGTTGTGAAATTGTTAACATTCAAAATTTAATTAAAGAAATGACATTAGAGGTTCCTATAACAAAATTATTTATTGATAACCAGTCGGCAACTTGTTTTATCAAAAAAAGGCAGATGTTAAATATCACTACATTAAAGAGTTAGTAGAGAAAAACTTTATTGACATTAAGTTTTGCCAAACTGAAACCAGGTAGCTGACATCTTCACTAAATGTTTGAGTTAACATTAATGATTGGACAGTGAATTAGTGTTGTGGTGTTGTTAAGTGTTTTAATTTTAAGGTGTTTAGGACTTTTATTTTAAAATAATAGAATAAGGTTTTTATTGGGTTGTTATTTTATTAACTCTAAATGTTGTTTTGTGTTATTGAGATTTGGGTCTAGTGATGGGCCAGTGTAGTATTAGGTAGTATAGGTGTTTATAGTGGTTATCGAGATAATACCCCGTGATTTTTTTTTTTTCTATTTTTCTACGTAAAAACCTTCTACAGAGTATTAGAATACTAAAGAAAAAAGAATGAATAAAATCGGTAAAGTCGTTCTTTAGGTATGCCGTGGCCAAGGGAAATAGGGGTTCATTATTAGGTTTCCGTAACCAAAAATGGCAAAAACGGATGATTTGCTTTTTTCAGCAAACATCAACATGTGGCACATCATTCGACAGGTCTTTTAAAAACATTTTTAAGTTTTTAATAAATGTTAATAATTTAGGACATGATCGTATATGTCGTCATTGAGTTATAGCCTAAAAACTGCGTTTCTCAACAAAAGGGTGTAAGTGCTATGAACATATGCTCTTTTGCTGATGCAATTATTCAAGGGTGCGGAAATTTGCAAATTTAATAACTTATTTAAAAAATAATATTAAATACTTAGGTATAATTTTATTTTTAATTATAGATTATAAAATTCGGGTTCTTACCATACCTACTTACCTAGTTTTCTTAACAATATACTTATAGTTTTCTTTATAATCAAGAAAGTACGGAATATCCCAAGACTTTGTTGATGTGTGTATTTAAAAAACCAGGCAAGAACCTGTCGGACCATGCTCAGTACGTACTGACACACTGTACTAGACAATGTTATAATTTTGTGACGCAAAATTGTGTATTAACGTTCGCGCCGCGGATGTGTGTTTCATTGATTTTAAATGATATTTAAAATTTCGAAATTAGAACAAAGGAGTTTTAATTCCACAATCAAACTTTTACTACATTAAGCAAAAAGTTTTAATAATATGAGGTCATGATTAACCCTAGATTGGCTTAGATTTCTAGATAGATCGATATGTTAGGAGAACAGCTGCTATGCAGTTTTGTGTTCTTGGTCGTTGCATTTTATATTAATGTGAGTATGTAATTGGTGATGGGGAGTGTTAATATAAAACTATTACCTTCGTGGTTGTAGGTATTTTAAAGTAAAATGTATTTTGAATTATGTAATGACATTTGATTTTATGGAAAATTGTTTTACTTGTGTTATGTCAGTCATTATGTAAAGTTGACTTTATATTTAATACAGTTATTTAATTGTAAAACATGTTTATCAGAATAAACTATAGTTGATCCGAATTTTATACCTATATTTTTCCAGTGGCGGCGTATTTTAACAATTTCAATATTGTTTCGTTACAGAGATAAAAGAAAAAGAGTTAATTCAAAGCAACAAACTTTCAAAATGTCCTAAGTCATTTCATGAAAACATATAGATAATTAGTTTTGGCAGCAGGACGGCAAATAGTTAATAGGCTTACATATTAACTATCTGAATAACTTGACTCGGTATTTATTAGATAATCATTTATTACATTTTTACACGTTCATGGGTTTACAATTTCAAGTTGTTGTGCACAATAATTACTTATAATATCATTGGTTGTGGAACAAATATATTATTTGAAAGTTGTTAAGTACATTGTTTAAATGAAAACTTGTGGGTACATAGTTTTTTTTTTAAAGGACAAAATAAATTCACGTTCAGTGGTATTAGTTATACCCGAATTCATCGACAAAAGACTAAAATTAATAGAAATAATATTTAAACGATTAATACTAGTTACTGCAGTGACAAGTAATAAAACTAAAAGTAGCTGATATTTATATGATTCCTCTTACATACTAGTTATAACAACGACAAGAATTGGTCGAGTTACAGACACCGTGGTTGTAACCAATGTATCTGCAAATACTGTTGCAAGTCGAGTTAACGCAATTCTTCAAATTTGTTGGGATGTACAGAGCTTCACTAGCTGTTACCTCATTGGTTTCTGAAACAAAATATTTGAATGTTAAAATTAAGTGCACGTTGGCGGTTCATTGGCCGAAAACATCGATGGATGCGATAATTTATTATTATAAAAAATCAATTTTCGTTTTGTTAAAAAAGGTCGTTTATATATCTAGTCATTTCTCATCTTTGCATTTCTCCTTGCAAAATACATTGTAACAAAAATATTTACAACTAGCTGACCCGCGCAACTTCGTATGCGTCAATTTTCCCCGTTTTTGCAACATTTTTCATTGCTGCTCCGCTCCTATTGGTCGTAGCGTGATGTTATATAGCTTATAGCCTTTCCTGATAAATGGGCTATCCAACAGAAAAATATTTTTTCAATTCGGATATTATAGTATGTAGATAGTTCCTGAGATTACCGCGTTCAAGCAAACAAACAAACAAACTCTTCATCTTTGTAATATTAGTATAGATTAGCACTACTACATATTTCAACTATACCTAGTTTTGTTTTTCAAATAAAAGTAGATACTTTTTGAAGTTATACGAGTACCTACATAAGAAAATCTTGAGAATAATAATTAATTAAAATTTGTGATGCTAATGTAAAGTATTGCAATCGGTCAACTAAAAAAAGCTTAAAAATACCGATACTCAATAGTTTTTAAACGAAAACACTTACTCGTATTTAAGTGCAAATATTCCATAGAACGGCTACGTAATGGCTGTCTAATATGTTTTATTCGGATGCGAATACAGTATCGCCACCTATTATCTCGCAACAACCAATTATTGAACTGTCATCAACCAATGAACCAGTTGTCATTATAATAATAATAATAATAAGCCTCCTAAAACCCAACCACACGTCCTGATCGACCAACTGATTACGTGGGTGGCGGACACACGAAATTGAAGTTACTGGCGTGGCCAACGTGGCACTGGTACTTGGGAGGGCTTGCATTCGAGTGATCGGACTAGTAGGGTATTTGAGTGCAAACTCTCGTAGGTAGGTAGGTAGGTAGGTGGGGATAACCCAAGCTAAGGTAGCATACGCCGAGAGCTGCATGACTAGGGGGGAGCTTAGAATATATGCGAACTGGTGAATGTTGCACAGGAAACGGATCCCGTCGGTGAACCTGTGCCCACCACCAGCTCTTTAGGAATACGCAGGAAATGGACTCAAGAAATGAATGAATTCATCCTACGAGCGTATCTGTATTTAACTAATTTGGAAACCGACACTAATGCTTATCTTCAACCACTTCACACACAGTTTTTAGAAAAATACCCTTCAGTACAAGTCACTAGACAAAGAATAGGAGATCAACGTAGAGCAATCGTTAGGAAGCAGTTACTATCACAAGACGTAATTAATAGGATATATGATGACGTTAGAGCTGAATTACAAACTATTCACAACCAAATAGATCAGCACAATTTACCAAACCAACGCATGAGATGGACTACTGAGTATAACGAGGCAATCATTCGAGCATATTATACAATCACTCAATTAAAAACTAATAAAACATTATACAGAAAATACTTACATGAACAGTTTATAACATTATTTCCTAATTTAGAACATATTACTGAACAAAGAATAGCAGACCAAAGAAGAGCAATCATAAAAAAGAAATACATAAGCGAAGTTAGGTTAACAGAAATAAGGAATAAAGTGTTTCAAGAATTGCAGTTAAGACCCACAGTTCCCGAATCAAATACTGACAATAGAGAATGTATTTCCATCCTAGAATTAGAAAACCAAATCCCCGATACTTTAGTCAATACATGCTCAGAAACCCCTACACACATCAATACACCTTACTTAAATGATAAAATTTTGACAAACTGTGAGAGAATCTCCGATGTAGAAGAAACATTTATACTAGCTCTTCAATATTTCACTGAAATTCATCCCACAAAAAGACAAATCATACCAAGACAAAAATCATCTAAAAATTTTTTAAACATAGTCAACTATATAAACAATATTATTTTACCTAAACATGTCAACTTAGATACAGGCTATAACACACTACAGACAAGCTTATACAATGCTGCATGGACAGCAGCTAAAATTAACGGAGCGAAAATTAATCTTTCAACTACAGATACGGTTCACCCACACCGGGACAATAATAAACCCATATGGCAAAATAGACTAGAACGTAAGGTTACAGCACTGAGAGCAAAGATAGGTAGACTTACGCAGTACATAAATGGAAATAGAAACAGAAATGTTGCTAGGGAGGTACATAAAATACTTGAACAATATAAAATACACACAATACATGAAGAACCTGACTCACAACTCACACAATTCTTGGACACTCTAAAACAAAAACTTACAGTTACAAAAAGTAGATTGAGTAGGTACACAAAATGCACACTTCGAAAGACACAAAATAACCAGTTTAGCAACAACGAAAAACAATTTTATAGAACATTAATAAAGGCAAGTACAAGTCAAACAATACCAGATAATCCTAGAAATCAGCCCGAAATAGATAAATTAGAAAGATTCTGGTCAGATATATGGCAAAACCCTGTCTGCCACAATAGGGATGCGGAGTGGATTCAGATAGAAAAGTCAAGGAACGCAGAAATTGGACAGATGAAATTTGACTATGTGAGCATAGATGTTTTTCAAGAAGTGATTAAAAAATTACATAACTGGAAAGCACCAGGTGCTAATGGATTATTGGTACAAAAAATTCACATACATACATCCATATCTTCATAATCACATAAATAACTTCATAGTACACCCAACTTCTATGCCCAATTATATGACAGAAGGAATTACATATATGCTCCCAAAAGATTACAATGACAAACCAATCCAGCTAAATATGGACCAATAACTTGCTTACAGACAATATATAAAATAATTACCTCATGCATCACCCATATAGTTTATAGACATCTTGAAGATAATCAAATTTGAACAGAACAACAGAAAGGGTGCAGAAAATACAGTCAGGGTTGTAAGGAACAATTAGCGATAGACGCAGTTAAACATGGTCAAGTTCAACGAAAAAAAAAAGACTTGTGTACTATGTATTTAGATTACAAAAAAGCATACGACTCAGTCCCTCACACATGGCTCATGGAATCACTAGAATTATACAAAATTAATCCCGTGATATGTACGTTTTTAACTAACATTATGACAAGATGGACGACGCGACTACGACTGACATCACCTACAGGAATCATTGAGACACAGTCAATTAACATTCAGAGAGGAATATTTCAAGGCGACGCACTTAGCCCTCTGTGGTTTTGTCTTGCATTAAACCCACTTTCAAAACGATTACATTCTAGTGAACCAGGTTATATATTAGAATGTGACATGATGAGAGACAGACAGGCGAACAGACAGTATAAAATTAATCACCTCCTCTACATGGATGACATAAAATTATATGCTTCCACACCAGACGACTTAACCATATTAGCAAAGATCACAGAACAGTTCTCTCATGACATAAAAATGGAATTTGGTCTAGACAAATGCAATATTAACTCTGTATTGTCCGGAAAAACATATAGACACTCACATGAAACTCACTCTGGAGACACTATACATTCACTCGATGAAACCGACCCTTACAAGTATTTAGGCTACATTCAATCAAAACTTATTCATCACAAAGAAATTAAGACAAAGTTAACACGACAGTTTAAGCAAAGACTAAATTCTATATTCAATACCCAATTACATGCTAGGCATATTACAAAAGCAATTAATGCGTATGCTATCCCGATTCTTACTTACTCTTTTGGAATAATTAGCTGGACAAAAACTGAGCTTAAAAACTTACAACGCATCATTAACACTACATTAACTAAACATAGAAAACACCACCCTAGAGCATGCATACAGAGACTCACATTACCAAGGAAAGAAGGAGGTAGGGGTATAATAGACATTACCAATTTGCATAACAAACAAATAACCAACCTTAGATCATACTTCAACGCAAGGAGCTCCATATCTACCCTACATAAAGCAATAGTTTTCAGTGACCAAAAATTAACGCCTTTAAATTTATCCGATAGCAATATACAAAACAATGAAAGACAGACTGACATACGTACAAAAATAGACACATGGACGCAGAAGTCACTACACGGAAGACATCGGCGAGACCTAAATGAGCCAACAGTCGACAAGACGGCGTCGAACGAGTGGCTCAATGGTGGTAACCTTTTCCCGGAGACTGAAGGGTTCATGCAGGCTATACAAGACCATGGAATGCGGTCGCATCCTTCTGCGAGGACATCATCTCGCAGAAGGAGGCGGCGGAGCGCGTCAGGGAAGAGAGCTTCCTGGCGGATCCGCTCCGTCGCCGGCGAACCGGGCGGCGTCGGCGCGCATATCTGCGCCTGATGCCGCCTTAGGTGGGGCTGCGGGCGGGCGTACGGGGTAATCTGCCTCGCCCGCGGCCTTCCGTGGAGGCGCGGCGCCCTGTGTGTATCCAGGGGCCGCGTAGGTGTGAAATGCCCGGAACGCAACAACATCGCGTCCGGGTATTGCCACTGGGCGGGCTGCCGACGGCATAACATATTCCGGCGGCCCGTTCGCGAAGGTGGCGGGAGATACACGGCGGGTTTTTTAGTGGGTGCAAACCCCACACTACCTCCACCGTCTTCCTCGGATGGTGGAGGTGTTCGTCAGGAATTTTTCCAGCAAAAAAAAAAAAAAAAAAGGCTATACAAGACCAAGTAAGAGAAACTCGTTACTAGAGATAACATATGCAAAGCAATAGTTCAGACAGACTACAAACACAGACACGATCAGATAGCGAACATAATTCATCAAAAACTTGCAATAAAATACAACAACTTATAGATATCGCTGTACCTAATACACATAATTTGCAAAATACTATATCAGAAAAGCTTTCTAAATATGTAGATCTGAAAATTGAAATAGCAAGAATGTGGCATCTCAATAGCGTCACGATAGTACCGGTAGTAATTTCTACTACTGGCGTTGTCCCCAAACAACTTCACCAGTCCATAAAAACATTAGATCTTCCTACTTAAATTTATAAAAATCTCCAATAGGCCGCTATATTAAATACTTGCAGAATAGTTAGAAAGTTTTTACAGACAGACAACCAAGGCAACCACTGCATTGACGCAACAAACCCCTCAGAGTAATAATTGTGATTGTACAGGTTAACACTTGGCTTCGGCCCGTGTTTCCCGTAAAAAAACCGGCAAAGGCCGAGATATTAAAAAATATACAAACATAATAATAATAAATAAATTATTATTATTATTATAATGACAACTGTTAAAAAATCAAAAAGACTCAAAAATGTTATATTAAATATTATAAAAAAAGTTTTCTGTTAGTAGTTTAGTTTTTAGTTAAAGTTTATTTTCGGATTGAGTTAGTGTAGAGAACTCTTCAAATGATAAAGGTACATGGTGGTCCTTGCGAACAACAAAGAACTAGAAGTCCCTCTAAACAAACAATTCGTCCCTCTAAAAGTATGTATCACATAAATCTTTGTCCCGGGAATCGAACCCCCGACCTCTTGGGTTGCAGTCGTATTAACTTCCACTGCGCCGCCGATACACACAATTTAATGAGAGCTTCAATGACGTTGCCACTAAACACCAAGAGTACAGTAGAAAAACTTCACACAACGCGCGCTTTAACAACGCACGACCCCATTTTAGAGAAAAAAATAACCGACTTCAAGGAAAAGTAGTCTCAAGGAGCTCTAATTTTGATACGAAACAACCGATTATCGATATACAATAGAACTGAAACCGCAGGCGAAACTGAGGCCAAAAGCTGCTTGATTTTAAAATGTAATTTGGTACTCTCGGTATTCAATTTCGTATTTTTTAAATTGGACGTATATCATAGAAACTGTCAAAAAAACAATACAACACAACTGCACGCTCTTTTGGTAGATTACATTATGCAATTTTTTTAGGTAGGTATAGGTACATGATTATTAATAAGCTATTTGCTATTTATCACTTTTTATCATAACATATAATAATATCTTGGGACAACTCACACAACATCATCTGACTCCAAACTAAGCCGAGCTTGTACTATGGCAACCAGACAATTGATAAACATACTTATATATTTCTAAATACATACATATTATAGATAAATAACACCCAGACACAGAATAAACCATCGTGCTCGAACCCACGACCTCCGGCTTAGCAGTCAGGGTCACTAATCACTAGACCAACAAACAGGCCAGTGAAAACTAATAACCAGTTCTATTAAATTAGCTTTCTAATAAACTTTCTAGAAAACTGCATCAAAGTCAGTCCATGCTCCTAACTTTTTGACAAACAAAAGCTTCTGTTGACCTCGGAAGAGAAAAATAAAAAAACCGGGCGAGTGCATGTCGGGCCACGCATAATGTAGGGTTCCGAATTCAGTCACTCACCCATCCGAATAATACAGCTTAAGAAGTGGGTTTTCTGTTGTTTTTGTTTCATACTTACAACATTATGTTAATAATAATTTTCAATGGAATTTGTATTTTCACCCTAAAACTATATGTTGTTACCTAAATGTTTTTAAAATATCTATCTAATGATACCCCACACGTTGGGGTAGGTAAGAAAAAATCACATCCCCACTTTACATAATATAGGGGAGGTACTGTGAAAGGTAGGTCGAGGGTTCTATCACCTCGCATGAAACCTCGTTGATAATTGTGAAGTATTTGCTTCGACGTTCAAAAAGTCTAATTTTGAAATTGAAAAATTGAGAAAAATATAGGTGAAAAAACAAAGGAAGAAGAAAACCGTCAGAGCCGATGGGCTTATAAGTCGATTCATGTGAATGTTCTATTAAATAATTAAATAGATGTGAATTCGAATGCATTTAGTTATAGGGGAATAGTAGTTTGATTTCTCTTCGTGGAATTTGGTCCCGGCGCTACGCGAACGACCTGCTGTTGTTACAGTACCAAAAAAAATGTTTTGATTTTCTTTCACTTTGTCGGCGTAAATAATGTGTAAAATTACAGCCTAAAACTAAAAGTCTTTGAGCTAAGCTGCGGGCGGACGGACAGCGTAAAACTATAAGGGTTCCGTTTTGCCATTTTGGCTAGGAACCCTAAATAAGATAAGACTTACTCAGTACTCAGTGCTACAGATAGACCGACACATAAATACACAGACACACATTAAACTCATAATTCCCTCCCATTTTCATCGTGGGTTAAAAAGTGACAATCAAAGTTCTGCTTTCACTTACCGGTATCATGTTGATTTTCTATAGCTTGTACCAAATCATCAAGTGTAAACTTTATGACAGCCTCACTTAGCTGCAAGATGAGAACAGTTGCGAAAATTACAGCCAAGACCTTCATAATGACAGAGTTTTTTTTACTAGAACCTTTCTTTAACAGACTTCACAGTTAACTGATCGTAACTGCTTACTTACAATGTAATATATAATGCTACGTATTTACATGTATCCCTATCAGGTTTAAGTATGTGTGTATCCCATTAAAAAGTCAAGTTTTTTTGAAAGTATGCCTTGTAGCTGTGCATTAAAGTTGTTTATGCATATTATATGCCTATTATTTGATTAGACATTGTAAGCAAATACGTTTTGGAGTTGTTATTGTTATTGTAGTTGAGTTAAAAATACCTTCAGAATATATCATCAATTGTATTAACAAATAAGGAAAAAACCCGCCTGCGCAAAAATAACTTTTATCACAGCTATTGTCAAGTATTGATAATTGAAAAAAAAAAATGGTTGCTATCTGACTTTTTTAGTATTACAGTCATAATCATGTTATATACCTTTTTGAAATGCTTAGGATGAGCTCTTTAATTTATTACCCATATTGCAGTATTCGAAAAACCTTTTTTTATACCTCTTCTCTCACAGCAGCCATGTTTGTTTTTTCAAACGTCACGGTCAAGACAAATCTGACGGCGTCATAATTGTTTAAATCCGTCTTGTGGTTTGAAAGATATGAGGTAATAAAGAATATTACATACAAACATACAAGATACGCGCAAAAAACATTCCCTCACAGTCAACCAACACACACAAGCCTCCCTAGTAGTCGGGTAATAAGTAATATTTTAAACTGTGTGTGTTAAAACTAGCTGTTGATATTGGTATTACAGTATTTTACGTACAGTATTTTATTATCAGCCAGCCAGTCCAGTCAAACCTGGATAACCGATTTGCTGCCATGGAAACCACAACAGACGTAAACCAGAAGCTCGTAAATGTGGTTCGGATACTCAGGAAAGAAGGTACGAGATTTTGTGAAATGCAGCGTAAGGACAAGAAGTCAAAGCTTTCGGAAAAGACTTTAGGGCTAATGAAGGAATGACGTGAAAACCCACCCGTCACTTCGTCGGAAAAGCGCGCTCTAAACCAAGAGATCAACAGGCTTATACGACACGACCTTCGGTGCTCCAACACTCTTTTGATTAAAAGAGCGATCGAGCAGAACCGGGGGTCAAAAGTGTTAGTACAATCTCTTGGAAGAAGCCACCTGACGAAGTTGACCACAGCAAGTGGAGAAGTCGTTTCTTCGAAGCCGGCAGTCCTCTCCGAAGTGGAAGGCTTCTATGGCCGGTTATACGCTTCGCATGCATCTCGACCTGATCCTGAAAATGAGGGTCCTAGAGCCACTCTAACACGCCACTACACCGAAGACCTGCCAGAAGTCAACATTGACGAAATCGTGCTGGCTCTTAAACAGCTGAAAAATGGAAAAGCCCCTGGAGAGGATGGCGTTACAACAGAGCTGTTAAAAGCTGGAGGTAAACCCGTACTGAGGGAGCTCCAAAAGCTTTTTAATGCTGTCCTGTTTGAAGGGAGAACTCCGGAGGCGTGGAGTAGAAGTGTAGTCGTTTTGTTCTTCAAAAAAGGAGATAAGACCCGGCTGAAGAACTACCGACCTATTTCTCTTCTAAGCCACGTCTATAAGCTGTTTTCAAGAGTCATCACGAACCGCCTTGCGCGAAGGCTTGACGAATTCCAACCACCGGAACAGGCTGGATTTCGGAGCGGATATGGCACTATAGACCACATCCACACAGTGCGGCAGATTATACAAAAGACCCAGGAGTATAATCAGCCCCTGTGTCTAGCATTCGTGGACTATGAGAAGGCCTTTGACTCCATTGAAATCTGGTCCGTTCTGGAGTCTCTGCAGCGATGCCAAGTAGATTGGCGATATATCCAAGTGATGAGATGTCTTTACGAAGCCGCCACCATGTCCGTCCAAGTCGGAAACAGCTAAAAAAATCTATACCATTGCATCGAGGAGTGAGGCAAGGGGACGTTATTTCCCCGAAACTGTTCACAAATGCAATGGAGGATATGTTCAAGACGCTGCACTGGAAAGGGCGGGGTATCAACGTCAATGGTGAATACATTTCTCACTTGCGATTTGCAGATGACATTGTCATCATGGCGGAAACGCTGCAGGACCTGCAACGGATGCTGAATGACCTGGCTGACTCTGTACGCATCAGCCTACGGATGAACTTGGATAAAACCACGGTCATGTTCAATGAACATGTACTACCGGAACCGATAGCGGTGCACGACGCCGTTCTCGAAGTTGTTCAAAAATATGTGTACCTCGGGCAGTCATTGCAGTTAGGTAGAAACAACTTCGAGGACGAGGTGAACAGGAGAATTCGGTTGGGTTGGGCAGCGTTTGGTAAGCTACGTCAAGTCTTCTCATCGTCGATACCACAATGTCTAAAGACTAAAGTCTTTAATCAGTGCGTCCTACCCGTCATGACATACGGAGCCGAAACGTGGACACTGACGGTACGGCTGGTCCACAAGTTCAAAGTCGCTCAGCGGGCTATGGAACGGGCTATGCTCGGAGTTTCTCTTAGCGACAAAATCAGAAATGAGGTGATCCGGCAGAGAACAAAAGTTATCGACATAGCCCACCGGATTAGCAAGTTGAAGTGGCAGTGGGCTGGCCATATTAGCCGAAGAACCGACAACCGTTGGGGTAAACGAGTTTTTGAGTGGAGACCGCGGCTTGGCAAACGTAGTGTAGGACGCCCTCAAGCCAGGTGGAGTGATGATATACGCAAAACGGCTGGCAGGAGCTGGATGCGAGAAGCCGAAGATAGAACAAAGTGGCGTGCAATTGGAGAGGCCTATGTCCAGCAGTGGACTGCGATAGGCTGATGATGAGTATTTTATTATCAATTGTATAGAAACAGATATAGTATATTGTATTATAAGGAATTAAATATATTTTTAGCTAAAATTTGCTGTTGATGTTCGTATTAACGATTAGCAGCATCCCCACGTGCTAATAGCACTGTGGGGATGACGTGACCTGGATGAATATGGTCCGTACCTGCTACCAAATTATTGCCTTCTTCTTTGCAAATATGGTAATAAATTATATTATGTTGAATCATGACTCATCACAATAATATTGTAGTTGTTTTACTTTTTTAAGTCAATAAAAATATGAATTTGAATTTAAAAACTAATTGTTTCCGTTTAAAGTAATTACTTTTAACGCTTACAATTAGTTTATTTAAATCCCGCCATTTTATACAAATGTGCGATAATTTTTTCTATATTTAGGAAGGAATATCGCGGATTTGTAAAAAACCGGCCAAGTACGAGTGGGACTCGCGCACTGAGGGTTCCGTACTAACTTAAAAGTATGTAAATACACATACTTTTAAGTTAGTACGTATTTTAAGTTATACACAATACATCCATAGTAGTGTCTATCTAGACAAACGGCACTGTATCAACCAAGTGGCAAAAGGGCGACTCACCGACCGTGGTTACACGAAGCATTTCGGGCCACGGTAATGTGTGAGCCATGTTGCCAGTAGTTAAAAAAAACTTAGTTGCCAAATTGCAGTCGCTTATTTGCGACTCAAAAGAGAAGCTTGAAGCGGCGGTAGCCTAATGGCTAAGGCATGGGTCTCGCAATTGTGAGGTCGCGGGTTCGAATCCTACCCATTATACTACCGACGTGAACCCGCTAACACAAGCCTTTGAGCTTAGCTGGAGGGGTTAACAAGATTGCTGGTAATGTGGGACTCAATCCCACATTGCTAGTTATCTTTTTTATACAAAAAAAAATCACCAATTATAAAATTGTCATGTATGATAGGAGCTATGTCTGATTTTTAGAATTTCAAAAGAATTTGATTTCCAGTTAGATTTCAATTCTGTTATTAGCGAAACTCTGGCATATTTTCACATTTTTGTTTTTAATGGGATCTCTGTAACGAAACAATATTGAAAGATTTAACTTATATCAGACAGCTCACACAAGATCCCAAACTGAAGAGAGCCTCTACAGACAACTGATACTCGTAAACATATTTATTTATTTCTTGTGAAAAGTCATGATTTAACACGTACGTACTACATGCCACGCAAGCAATAGGTAAAGCCAGCAAAAGGAACAAGTCAATAAAAACTCGCGGCCACTCTTGTCAAATTGTCGATGTTTACAATGTTTGTTTGTTCATAAACTGCATATATGTAGGTAAGCCAGCAATTATATTATAGGTACACTATATAAGAGGACTGGTGCAAAGGCAAAATAAAAAATGTCATGATAAAGCAGATGATGTGAACAATGGAGTTGTAGGCGATTGATGAGGGAAAACTTTTTTTAAAGAAAATAATCCGTTGGAGCATGAGTTAGTTGATAATAATTGAGAAATGGTCGGCTCCATGTTGTACGTGGCAACAAAAAGTAGGTCGGAATGCAAATTTAAATTATTAAAATAACATCTAGACGGTTATAAAATATGTCAAAGAAACGAAAGATTTACGCCGGCTCCACACATTGGCCCCAACAATGATCCCAGCGCCACTCGTCCAACGTGTGGATCTGGAAAATAGCATTGGCGCCAACGTTGGGACGAGAGATATTCTAGATCCACAGGTTGGACGTGTGTCGTTGGGACCGACGTTGGGGCCAACGTGTGGAACCGGTGCTAGGGATAACTTATGTTAAAGGCAACAACGATTTAGTGGCATATTTGGTTGCAAACTTGTAAAAACACAACGGGTTTTGTTATTTTAAATGCTGTTACATCAGTCAGTGTTTCAGGAAACAGTCGATTGTCTGTCTCCTTCCAGTGCCGAAGCTGAATTTATTGCGGCTGAATGTTGTTGTGAAATTGTTAACATTCAAAATTTAATTAAAGAAATGACATTAGATGTTCCTAAAACAAAATTATTTATTGATAACCAGTCGGCAACTTGAACTGAATACAGGTAGCTGTCATCTTCACTAAATGTTTGAGTTAACATTAATGATTGGACAGTAAATTAGTGTTGTGGTGTTGTTAAGTGTTTTAATTTTAAGGTGTTTAGGACTTTTATTTAAAAATAATAGAATATGGTTTTTATTGGGTTGTTAATTTGTTAACTCTATGTTGTTTTGTGTTATTGAGATTCGGGTCTAGTGATGGGCCAGTGTAGTATTAGGTAGTATAGGTGTTTATAGTGGTTATCGAGATAATACCCCGTGATTTTTCTTTTTTCTATTTTTTTACGTAAAAACCTTCTACAGAGTATTAGAATACTAAAGAAAAAAGAATGAATGAAAACGGTAAAGTCGTTCTTTAGGTATGTCGTGGCCAAGGGAAATAGGGGTTCATTATTAGGTTTCCGTAACCAAAAATGGCAAAAACGGAACCCTTATAGTTTCGTCATGTCTGTCTGTCACAGGCATTTTACTCAAAGACTATTCAATGAATATTGATGAATTTTGTTGTAAAGGTGTCTTGTAGTAGCCGCTACTTAGTTTGATAGCTAAATAATAAAAATAAATATTTGAGGGGGCCAACATGTGGCACATCATTCGACAGGTCTTTTAAAAACATTTTTAAGTTTTCAATAAATGGAAATAATTAAGGACATGATCGGGTATATCGTCATTGAGTTATAGCCGAAAAACTGCGTTTCTCAACAAAAGGGTGTAAGTGCCATGAACATATGCTCTTCTGCTGATGCAATTATTCAAGGCTGCGGAACCCTACACTAAGCATGGTCCGACATGTTCTTGCCTGGTTTTTTAAATACACACATCAACAAAGTCTAGGGATATTCCGTACTTTCTTGATTATAAAGAAAACTATAAGTATTTTATTAAGAAAACTAGGTAAGTAGGTATGGTAAGAACCCGAATTTTATAATCTATAATTAAAAATAAAATTACAAGTATTTAATATTATTTTTTAAATAAGTTATTAAATTTGCTAATTTTTGAAAATTACGTTGTTTTATTATTCATGTTAAAAACTAAGTTGTCAAAATCTTGCTGGGGTACGCGATCCCATGTGTTTAGTAATTGCTGAAAAAGATGATATTTTGAGCCGTCATGCTACCTCCTTTGATTATATGATGCCTAGATTCCTAATTCGGCATCTAAAATTGAAGCAAGGAACTGACAAAAAGTACGGTCAAATGGACGAACTTTTTGAGAGGTAAGAAGACTCCTATCTGATGTTCTAGCCATAGTAATTCTAGCGCGTCATTTTCAACGAGTATCAAACGTCAAAAATAGTAGCTTCATTGTTTTTATAGGCTTACTGAGGGATTGCTCCATCTAGACATAATATAATCAAAGGCTACCTCTTATCCAAATGAGATCCGTTGGCGCTCCCGTACGAATGCCCGCCCACACCATGATGGTGCCGCCTTGGTACGAATGAACCTCTTATGGGTGCCGCAGACGGCTTTCTCTGCATGGAAGCGGTCTGCGGGCATGAAGACCAGTCTGTTTTAATGCCCGCAAACCGCTTCGAGTTCCAGCTTTAGGGCGTGGCAATCGCGGATAGAGGCTCGTTTGGGCTCGCCAACATTTTTTATGGACCAACGAACAATGGTCGATGGTGCTATTCACTGACGAATCCCGCTTTGGATTCCACCCGGATTCAAGAAGAACACGTGTCTGGAAACTTCCTAATCTTTCTTTGGGGTTGCATGAAGTCTCATGCAACCTTCTCCTGATTGTTCGGTCACTTAGTAACAGCTGTTGGTCTGACTGGAGCCTCTGCACTAGTGGCATCGCCGTAAAACATAACCTGGAAATCACGTTTTGGCTAGTGCTCCGGGTGTCAGGAACCACGCGTTGGACAGCACCGGCTTCTAACATGCCCACCGCTCTCAACATTTCTTCATAACTTAAATGACGACGTTGCGTGATGTTAACAACGTCCTCCAAACAGTTAAATTTAAATTTTAATAGATTAACCGAATTTTACCCCTTTTATATAGACTCTTCTTCCCGTGGGTGTCGTCAAGGCGACTAAGGGATGTCACATCGGAGGACGGGCAGCAGCGTCCTCTGCGTACTTAAAGCCCTACTGCGATCGCCAACCAGCTCGCCAAGTGTGGCGATTATGGCAATTACCCCCAGGATCTACATACTAGTAGGTTCTACTGGGGAGACCCGTGCCCAGCAGTGGGCCATCATATGGGTTGATATGTATATAGACTTAGCAAACAATGTTATAATTTTGCGACGCAAAATTGTGAGAGATAGATAGATATGTTAGGAGAACAGCTGCTATGCAGTTTTGTGTTCTTGGCCGTTACATTTTATATTAATGTGAGTATGTAATTGGCGATGGAGAAAATAGTTTGGGGAGTGTTAATATAAAACTATTACCTTCGTGGTTGTAGGTATGTTAAAGCAAATGTATTTTGAATTATGTAATGACATTTGATTTTATGAAAAATTGTTTTACTTGTGTTATGTCAGTCATTATGTAAAGTTGATTTTATATTTAATACAGTTATTTATTTGTAAATCATGTTTATCAGAATAAACTATAGTTGATCCGGATTTGATAGAATTTTATATATTATTCCAGTGGCAGCGTATTTTAACAATTTCAATATTGTTTCGTTACAGAGATAAGAGCAAAAGAATTAATTCAAAGCAACAAACTTTCAAAATGTCTTAGGTCATTTTATGAAAACATGGAGATAATTAGTTTTGGCAGCAGGACGGCAAATAGTTAATAGGCTCACCTATTAACTAACTGAATAACTTGACTCGGTATTTATTAGATAATCATTTATTACATTTTTACACGTTCATGGGTTTACAATTTAAGTTATCGTGCACAATAATTACTTATAATATCATTGGTTGTGGAACAAATATATTATTTGAAAGTTGTTAAGTACTTTGTTTAAATAAATTCACGTTCAGTCGTATTAGTTATACCCGAATTCGTCGACAAAAGACTAAAATTAATAGAAATAATATTTATACGATTAATACTAGTTACTGCAGTGACAAGTTATAAAACTAAAAGTAGCTGATATTTATATGATTCCTCTTACATACTAGTTATAACAACGACAAGAATTGGACGAGTTACAGACACCGTGATTGTAACCAAGGTGTCTGCAAATACTGTTGCAAGTTGAGTTATTGCAATTCTTCAAATTTGTTGGGATGTACAGAGCTTCACTAGCTGTTACCTCATCGGTATCTGAAACAAAATATTTGAATGTTAAAATTAAGTGCACGTTGGCGATTCATTGGCCGAAAACATCGATGGATGAGATAATTTATTATTATAAAAAAACAATTTTCGTTTTGTAAAAAAAGGTCGTTTATATATTTAGCCATTTCTCATCTTTGCATTTCTCCTTGCAAAATACATTGTAACAAAAATATTTACAACTAGCTGACCCGCGCAACTTCGTATGCGTCAATTTTCTCCGTTTTTGCAACATTTTTCATTGCTGCTTCGCTCCTATTGGTTGCAGCGTGATGTTATATAGCTTATAGCCTTTCCCGATAAATGGGCTACCCAACAGAAAAATATTTTTTCAATTCGGATCATATAGTATGTAGATAGTTCCTGAGATGACCGCGTTCAAACAAACAAACAAACTCTTCATCTTTGTAATATTAGTATAGATTAGCACTACTATTTCAACTATACCTATTTTTGCAAATAAAAGTAGATAATTTCTGAAGTATTACGTTAGATTTATTACATTCTGAAGTTATACGAGTACCTATATAAGAAAATCTTGAGAATAATAATTAATTAAAATTTGTGATGCTAATGTAAAGTATTGCAATCGGTCAACTATAAAAAGCTTAAAAATACCGATACTCAATAGTTTTTAAACGAAAACACTAACTAGTATTAAAGTGCAAATATTCCATAGAACGACTACGTAATGACTGTCCAATATATTTTATTCGGATGCGACTACAGTATCGCCGCCTATTATCTCGCAACAACCAATTGTTGAGCTGTCATCAACCAATGACAACTGTTAAAAAATCAAAAAGACTCAAAAATCTTATATTAAATATTATAAAATAAGTTTTCTGTTAGTAGTTTAGTTTTAAGTTAAAGTTTATTTTCGGATTGAGTTAGTGTAGAGAACTCTTCAAATGATAAAGGTACATGGTGGTCCTTGCGAACAACAAAGAACTAGAAGTCCCTCTAAACAAACAGTTCGTCCCTATAAAAGTATGTATCACATAAATCAGTTGCAGTCAGTCGGGTTGCAGTCGTATTAACTTCCACTGCGCCGCCAATACACACAATTTAATGAGAGCTTCAATGACGTTGCCACTAAACACCAAGAGTACAGTAGAAAAACTTCACACAACGCGCGCTTTAACAACGCACGACTCCATTTTAAAGAAAAAAATAACCGACTTCAAGGAAAAAAAAGTAGTTTCAAGGAGCTCTAATTTTGATACGAAACAACCGATTATCGATATACAATAGATCTGAAACCGTAGGCGAAACTGCGGCCAAAAGCTACTAGATTTTAAAATATAATTTTATACTCTCGGTATTCAATTTCGTATTTTTAAAATTGAACGTACATCATAGAAACTATCAAAAAAACGATACAACACAACTGCACGCTCTTTTGGTAGATTACATGATTATTAATAAACTATTTGCTATTTATCACTTTTTATCATATCATATAATAATAATAACATCTTGGGACAACTCACACAACATCATCTGACTCCAAACTAAGCAGAGCTTGTACTATGACAACCAGACAACTGATAAACATACTTATATATTTCTAAATACATACACATTATAGATAAATAACACCAAGACACAGAATAAACCATTGTGCTCGAACCCACGACCTCCGGCTTAGCAGTCAGGGTCACTAACCACTAGACCATCCAACAGGCCAGTCAAAACTAATAACTAGTTCTATTAAATTAGCTTTCTAATTAACTTTCTAGAAGACTGCGTCAAAGTCATGGACTGACTTTGATGCAGTTTTCTGACAAACAAAACCTTCTGTTGACCACGGAAGAAAAAAATAAAAAAAACCGGGCGAGTGCATGTCGGGCCACGCATAATGTAGGGTTCCGAATTCAGTCACTCACCCATCCGAATAATACAGCTAGAAGTGGGTTTTCTGTTGTTTTTGTTTCATACTTACAACATTACGTTAATAATAATTTTCAATGGAATTTGTATTTTGACCCTAAATCTATAAATGATCTTCACAACCCCTAAATGTTTTTAAAATATCTAACTAATGATACCCCACACGTTGGGGTAGGTAAGAAAAGAATCACATCCCCACTTTACATAATATAGGGGAGGTACTGTGACAGGTAGGTCGAGGGTTCTATTACCTCGCATGAAACCTCATTGATATTTGTGAAGTATTTGCTTTGACGTTCAAAAAGTCTAATTCTGAAATTGAAAAATTGTGAAAAATATAGGTGAAAAAACAAGTGAAGAAGTGAACCTTCAGAGCCGATGGGCTTATACTTATAAGCCCATCGGCTCTGAAAGTGGTTCACGATTCATGTGAATGTACTATTAAATAATGAAATAGATGTGAATTCGAATGCATTTAGTTGTAGGGGAATAGTAGTTTGATTTCTCTTCGAGGAATTTGGTCCCGGCGCTACGCGAACGAGCTGCTGTTGTTACAGTACCCCCAAAAAAAAATGTTTTGATTTTCTTTCACTTTGTCGGCGTAAATAATGTGTAAAATTACAGCCTAAAATTAAAAGTCTCCGGGCTATGGACATGGTAAAACTATAAGGGTTCCGTTTTGCCATTTTGGCTAGGAACCCTAAAAAAGATAAGACTTACTCAGTCCTCAGTGCTACAGATAGACCGACACTTAAATACACAGACACACATTAAACTCATAATTCCCTCCCATTTTCATCGTGGGATAAAGACCTGCATTTGAAAAGTTACAATCAAAGTTCTGCTTTCACTTACCGGTATCATGTTGATTTTCTATAGCTTGTACCAATTCATCAAGTGTAAACTTTATGACAGCCTCACTTAGCTGCAAGATGAGAACAGTTGCGAAAATTACAGCCAAGACCTTCATAATGACAGAGTTTTGTTTACTAGAACCTTTCTTTAACAGACTTCACAGTTAACTGATCGTAACTGCTTACTTACTATGTAATATATAATGCTCCGTATTTACATGTATCCCTATCAGGTTTAAGTATGTGTGTCTCCCATTAAACAGTCAAGTTTTTTTGAAAGTATGCCTTGTGGGCTGTGAATAAAAGTTGTTTATGCATATTATATGCCTATCATTTGATAAGGTACATTGTAGACAAATACGTTTTTGGAGTTGTTATTGTTATTGTGGTTGAGTTAAAAATACCTAGAGAATATATCATCAATTGTATAAACAAATAAGGAAAAAACCCGCCTGCGCAAAAAACATGCAAACAAGATCCTCTACATAAGTAATATCATGCAGTCAGAGGCACAATACTAAGTTCATCGAGATTCATTAATGCCGCCGACTGCATGATGTTACACATGTAGAGGATCTTGTTTGCATGTTTTTTCCGCAGGCGGTTTTGCAGGCGGGCTTGCGGGTTTTTTAAATTTTATATCATTTTTTTTATTTAATACTTTTTAGTGGGTGCTTTTTAGGGTGTAACCGTTGTAATAAATAACGTTCATCACAGCTATTGTCAAGTATTGAAAATTGAAAAAAATATGGTTGTTATTTGACTTTTTTAGTATTACAGTCATAATCATGTTATATACCTTTTTGAAATGCTTACGATGAGCTCTTTAATTTATTACCCATATTGCGGTATTTGAAAAACCTTTTTTTATACCTCTTTTCTCACAGCAGCCATGTTTGTTTTTTTCAAACGTCACGGTCAAGACAAATCTGACGGCGTCATAATTGTTTAAATCCGTCTTGTGGTTTGAAAGATATGAGGTAATAAAGAATATTACATACATACATACAAGATACGCGCGAAAAACATTCCCTCACAGTCAACCAACACACACAAGCCTCCCTAGTAGTTGAGTAATAAGTAATTTTACTCAACTACTAGGGAGATTTTGGAATTTTAAACTGTGTGTGTTAAAACTAGCTGTTGATATTCGTATTACAGTATTTAACGTACAGTATTTTATTATCAATTGTATATAAGCAAATATAGTATAATGTATTATAAGCTTCATTCTGCGCTTAGGGCTGCGAATATGTTCTCTGCACCGTTGCCCCTGCGGCAGCGAAGTCGACCAACTGGGACACCATGGGCTTTCTTGCCAAAAGAGTGCCGGCCGCTTTTCTCGGCACGCCGCCCTAAATGATATAATCCGTCGGTCTCTTGCTTCTGCAAACATACCAGCTGTGCTGGAACCTACCGGCTTAGCCAGGGACGATGGCAAGAGACCTAATGGGATGTTACTGATTCCTTGGAGTATGGGAAGGGTGCTTGTGTGGGACGCCACGTGTGTAGACACACTTGCTCCTTCCCACCTCCACGGAACCAGCGTTCAAGCTGGGGCGGCAGCTAAAGTGGCCGAAAATTTGAAAATTGTTAAATACGGCAGCGAATATATATTTGTACCATTTGGCGTCGAGACCCTTGGCCCATGGGGACTCAGCGCAAACAATTATTTAAAAAAAATTCCAAAAAATTGATCGACTCCACTGGTGACCGTAGAGCTGGCAGCTTCCTCGCACAACGCATCAGCATTGCTATACAGCGAGGAAATGCTGCCAGCATCTGTGGAACCATGCCCAGGGGCCCCAATTTTTTAGATATATTTTAGTCTTATTTAGTGTTAGTTTTTAGTTTTAATTAATTACTTACATTGTTTTTAAACTTCATGTACCTACTTAAATAAACATATAATAATCTTTAACAGAATTGAAATCTAACTGGAAATCAAATTCTTTTAAAAGAATTTGATTTTCAGTTAGATTTCAATTCTGTTATTAGCGAAACTTTGGCATATTTTCACATTTTTGTTTTTAATGGGTTCTCTGTAACGAAACAATATTGAAAGATTTAACTTATATCAGACAGCTCACACAAGATCCCAAACTGAAGAGAGCCTCTACAGACAACTGATACTCGTAAACATATTTATTTATTTTTTGTGAAAAGTCATGATTTAACACGTACGTACTACATGCCACGCAAGCAATAGGTAAAGCCAGCAAAAGGAACAAGTCAATAAAAACTCGCGGCCACTCTTGTCAAATTGTTGATATTTACAATGTTTGTTTGTTCATTAACTGCATATATGCAGGTAAGCCAGCAATTATATTATAGGTATACTATATTAGAGGACTGGTGCAAAGGCAAAATAAAGCAGATAATGTGAACAATGGAGTTGTAGGCGATTGATGAGGGAAAACTTTTTTTAAAGAAAATAATCCGTTGGAGTGGATTTCCAAAGATTCAGTAAATAATAGAAAACTAATTTCTAGTAAATGGGTATCGTGAAGAAAGCTGATGGACGTTATAAAGTTAGATTGGTGGCGAGAGTTTTTGAAAAGAAATACGGTGTAGACTATGACGAAACATATAGTCCTGTAGTTATTAGAACCAATATGTGCTTATTATTAAATTATGTAGGTTTAGATATAAATGTAGATGTAGACAGATTGAAATTAAATCAGAGTTCTTATGTGCTTAGTACAATAGAACGTTTTGGAATGAACGATGTCAAGGGCTGTAATTGATCCCAGATTCTTGCTGAGAGTCATGATGTTGAAGGAGAGCATGAGTTAGTTGATAATAATTGAGAAATGGTCGGCTCCATGTTGTATGTGGCAAAAAAAGTAGGTCGGAATGCAAATTTAAATTATTAAAATAACATCTAGACGGTTATAAAGTATGTCAAAGAAACGAAAGTTTTACGCCGGCTCCGCACATTGGCCCAAACAATGATCCCAGCGCCACTCGTCCAACGTGTGGATCTGGAAAATAGCATTGGCGCCAACGTTGGGACGAGAGATATTCTAGATCCACAGGTTGGACGTGTGTCGTTGGGACCGACGTTGGGGCCAACGTGTGGAACCGGTGTTAGGGATAACTTATGTTAAAGGCAACAACGATTTAGTGGCATATTCGGATGCAAACTTGTGTAAAAACACAACGGGTTTTGTTATGTTAAATGTTGTTACATCAGTCAGTGTTTCAGGAAACAGTCGATTGTCTGTCTCCTTCCAGTGCCGAAGCTGAATTTATTGCGGCTGAATGTTGTTGTGAAATTGTTAACATTCAAAATTTAATTAAAGAAATGACATTAGAGGTTCCTATAACAAAATTATTTATTGATAACCAGTCGGCAACTTGTTTTATCAAAAAAAGGCAGATGTTAAATATCACTACATTAAAGAGTTAGTAGAGAAAAACTTTATTGACATTAAGTTTTGCCAAACTGAAACCAGGTAGCTGACATCTTCACTAAATGTTTGAGTTAACATTAATGATTGGACAGTGAATTAGTGTTGTGGTGTTGTTAAGTGTTTTAATTTTAAGGTGTTTAGGACTTTTATTTTAAAATAATAGAATAAGGTTTTTATTGGGTTGTTATTTTATTAACTCTA
Organism: Herminia tarsipennalis; assembly: GCA_945859575.2. NCBI lineage: Eukaryota > Metazoa > Arthropoda > Insecta > Lepidoptera > Erebidae > Herminia > Herminia tarsipennalis. The sequence goes on from OX243830.2 coordinate 33,127,545, forward strand.
AATGTTGTTTTGTGTTATTGAGATTTGGGTCTAGTGATGGGCCAGTGTAGTATTAGGTAGTATAGGTGTCTATAGTGGTTATTGAGATAATACCCCGTGATTTTTCTTTTTGCTATTTTTTACGTAAGAACCTTCTACAGAGTATTAGAAAACTAAAGAAAAAAGAATGAATGAAATCGGTAAAGTCGTTCTTTAGGTATGCCGTGACCAAGGGAAATAGGGGTTCATTATTAGGTTTCCGTAACCAAAAATGGCAAAAACGGAACCCTTATAGTTTTGTCATGTCTGTCTGTCACAGGCATTTTACTCAAAGACTATTCAATGAATATTGATGAATTTTGCTGGAAAGGTGTCTTGTAGTAGCCGCTAATTAGTTTGATAGCTAAATAATAAAAATAAATATTTGAGGGGGCCAACATGTGGCACATCATTCGACAGGTCTTTTAAAAACATGTTTAAGTTTTTAAAAATGGCAATAATTTAGGACATGATCGGATATATCGTCATTGAGTTATAGCCGAAAAACTGCGTTTCTCAACAAAAGGGTGTAAGTGCCATGAACATATGCTCTTCTGCTGATGCAATTATTCAAGGCTGCGAAACCCTACACTGAGCATGGTCCGACATGTTCTTGCCTGGCTTTTTAAATACACACATCAACAAAGTCTAGGGATATTCCGTACTTTCTTGATTATAAAGAAAACTATAAGTATTTTATTAAGAAAACTAGGTAAGTAGGTATGGTAAGAACCCGAATTTTATAATCTATATTTAAAAATAAAATTACAAGTATTTAATATTATTTTTTAAATAAGTTATTAAATTTGCTAATTTTTGAAAATTACGTTGTTTTATTATTCATGTTAAAAACTAAGTTGTCAAAATCTTGCTGGGGTACGCGATCCCATGTGTTTAGTAATTGCTGAAAAGGATGATATTTTGAGCCGTCATGCTACCTCCTTTGATTATATGATGCCTAGATTCCTAATTCGGCATCTAAAATTGAAGCAAAGAACTGTCAAAAAGTACGGTCAAATGGACGAACTTTTTGAGAGGTAAGAAGACTCCTATCTGATGTTCTAGCCATAGTTATTCTAGCGCGTCATTTTCAACGAGTATCAAACGTCAATAAAAACTTTTTTACAAAAAAATATCACCGACTTCTAAAATAAATACAAGGCAACTAAAAAGCAATAAAAAATGTACCTAGAATAACAAAAACAAATTAAACATTTTGAAGTTGGTGCCGAATAAAACATAAAGACTACTATTTCCTGGCACCAACTTCAAAATGTTTAATTTGTTTTTGTTATTCTAGGTACATTATTTATTGCTTTTTAGTTGCCTTGTATTTATTTTAGAAGTCGGTGATATTTTTTTGTAAAAAAGTTTTTATTTCTCACTTTTTAGTGGGTTGGTTTGTAATTCACTTAAGTTACAATAGGCTTAAGTCAACTGCTGAAATCCTTTTACACAATATTGCTTACCCCGATGCAGGGCCGTTAATTGTTGAGGAGTTCACTATCAGCTCTATTACATTGTGGAGTAGTAGTATAACGAGAATAAAGTGCTACTCAATACCATATTAAAGTAACTGAATCGCAAACTGTGAAATATTGAATAGGTCTGCTCGTCATTTGTGGTCTTCTGCTGATGCAATTATTCAAGGCTGCGAAACCCTACACTGAGCATGGTCCGACATGTTCTTGCCTGGCTTTTTAAATACACACATCAACAAAGTCTAGGGATATTCCGTACTTTCTTGATTATAAAGAAAACTATAAGTATTTTATTAAGAAAACTAGGTAAGTAGGTATGGTAAGAACCCGAATTTTATAATCTATATTTAAAAATAAAATTACAAGTATTTAATATTATTTTTTAAATAAGTTATTAAATTTGCTAATTTTTGAAAATTACGTTGTTTTATTATTCATGTTAAAAACTAAGTTGTCAAAATCTTGCTGGGGTACGCGATCCCATGTGTTTAGTAATTGCTGAAAAGGATGATATTTTGAGCCGTCATGCTACCTCCTTTGATTATATGATGCCTAGATTCCTAATTCGGCATCTAAAATTGAAGCAAAGAACTGTCAAAAAGTACGGTCAAATGGACGAACTTTTTGAGAGGTAAGAAGACTCCTATCTGATGTTCTAGCCATAGTTATTCTAGCGCGTCATTTTCAACGAGTATCAAACGTCAATAAAAACTTTTTTACAAAAAAATATCACCGACTTCTAAAATAAATACAAGGCAACTAAAAAGCAATAAAAAATGTACCTAGAATAACAAAAACAAATTAAACATTTTGAAGTTGGTGCCGAATAAAACATAAAGACTACTATTTCCTGGCACCAACTTCAAAATGTTTAATTTGTTTTTGTTATTCTAGGTACATTATTTATTGCTTTTTAGTTGCCTTGTATTTATTTTAGAAGTCGGTGATATTTTTTTGTAAAAAAGTTTTTATTTCTCACTTTTTAGTGGGTTGGTTTGTAATTCACTTAAGTTACAATAGGCTTAAGTCAACTGCTGAAATCCTTTTACACAATATTGCTTACCCCGATGCAGGGCCGTTAATTGTTGAGGAGTTCACTATCAGCTCTATTACATTGTGGAGTAGTAGTATAACGAGAATAAAGTGCTACTCAATACCATATTAAAGTAACTGAATCGCAAACTGTGAAATATTGAATAGGTCTGCTCGTCATTTGTGGTCTTCATCATCAGTTCCACTTCACCAATTGGTGTTTTTTAAGAGTAAATGCACGAATCACTATGAAATATACCTAAATCACTGTAGGTGTGCTTTTAATATTTTAAGAGTTCCCTCGATTTCTCCAGGATCCCATTATCAGATCGTGATCTGATGGCAATGGGACCAACTTGGAAGTATACCCTTTCAATCACAAAATCAATTTTTCAAATCGGTCCAGCCGTCTTTGCGTAATCGGTGAACAAACATACAAAAAAAAAAAAAAAAAAGCACACACAGACGAATTGAGAACCTCCTCCTTTTTGAAGTCGGTTGAAAATAGTAGCTTCATTTTTTTATAGGCTTACTGAGGGAATGCTCCTCTGCTCCTAGACATAATATAATCAAAGGCTACCTCTTATCCAAATGAGATCCGTTCGCGCTCCCGTACGAATGCCCGCCCACACCATGATGGTGCCGCCTTGGTACGAATGGACCTCTTATGGGTGCCGCAGACGGCTTTCTCTGCCTGGAAGCGGTCTGCGGGCATGAAGACCAATCGGTCTGCGGGCATGAAGACCAGTCTGTTTTCATGCCCGCAAACCGCTTCCAGTTCTAGCTTTAGGGCGTGGCAATCGCGGATAGAGGCTTGTTTGGGCTCGCCAACATTTGTTATGGACCAACGAACAATGGTCGATGGTGCTATTCACTGACGAATCCCGCTTTGGATTCCACCCGGATTCAAGAAGAACACGTGTCTGGAAACTTCCAAACTATGTTCTTTCTTTGGGGTTGCATGAAGTCTCATACAACCTTCTCCTGATTGTTTGGTCACTTACTAACAGCTGGTGGTCTGACTGGAGCCTCTGCACTAGTGGCATCGCCGTGAAACACAACCTGGAAATCACGCTTTGGCTGGTGCTCAGGGCGTCAGAAACCACGCGTTGGACAGCACCGTCTTCTAACATGCCCACCGCTCTCAACATTTCTTCATAACTTAAATGACGACGTTGCGTGATGTTAACAACGTCCTCCAAACAGTTAAATTTAAATTTTAATAGATTAACATAATTTTACCCCTATTATATAGACTTAGCAAACAATGTTATAATTTTGCGACGCAAAATTGTGAGAGATAGATAGATATATTAGGAGAACAGCTGCTATGCAGTTTTGTGTTCTTGGCCGTTACATTTTATATTAATGTGAGTATGTAATTGGTGATGGGGAGTGTTAATATAAAACTATTACCTTCGTGGTTGTAGGTATGTTAAAGCAAATGTATTTTCAACCGACTTCAAAAAGGAGGAGGTTCTCAATTCGTCTGTATGTTTTTTTTTTTTTTGTAGGTTCTCAATAATTCCTTTTTTTTTTTTTTTTTTTTTTGTATGTTTGTTCACCGATTACGCAAAGACGGCTGGACCGATTTGAAAAATTGATTTTGTGATTGAAAGGGTATACTTCCAAGTTGGTCCCATTGCCATCAGATCACGATCTGATAATGGGATCCTGGAGAAATCGAGGGAACTCTTAAAATATTAAAAGCACACCTACAGTGATTTAGGTATATTTCATAGTGATTCGTGCATTTACTCTTAAAAAACACCAATTGGTGAAGTGGAACTGATGATGAAGACCAAAAATTACGAGCAGACCTATTCAATATTTCACAGTTTGCGATTCAATTAAGTACTTTAATATGCACTTTAATCTCGATATACTACTATTATACAATGTAATAAAGCTGATCGTGAACTCCTCAACAATTAACGGCCCTGCATCGGGGCAAGCAATATTTCGTAAAAGGATTTGAGCAGATGACATAAGCCTATTGTAACTTAAGTGAATTATAAACCAACCCACTAAAAAGTGAGAAATAAAAACTTTTTAACAAAAAATATTACCGACTTCAAAAATAAATACAAGGCAACTAAAAAGCAAAAAATAATATACCTAGAATAACAAAAACAAATTAAACATTTTGAAGTTGGTGCCGAATAAAACATAAAGACTACTATTTCATGGCACCAACTGATAAATCCGTTGGCATCATCGTTATACGTGGGATCAAGACATCCTCTTCTTTGTATTTTCCCTTTATGATTGTAGCCTCAATGACGTTATTCATCACTTTTTTCACGGCCAGTTTTATTTCATTGCACAGTCGAGGTTGATTAATGTTACGCAGCATGATGACAAAAGATCCTATTTTTAACTGCAAATTGTAAGGTGGTAATCCAGGCAATTCCAATGAATTTAAAAACTTCGTGGGATAGTTGAGTAAGTCATCCCGGTTCATAACGGTGTCGACTGATTTGAAGGAAGCATTGAGTCCTCGACATCTATATTTTTTGCCGCCGATATTGCTCGTTCACCCAGTCTTAATTATGGTTATTGAACTATTGCACTATATCTGGGAAAACACGCTGAATAAGCTCTTCTTTTGAGTCCGTGATTTGACAGAAATCTGTGGGTAATGTGATGAATCTGGTCGAGGTGTCCACTGCGACTTTATTATTTCCAATATCTAACAACTGCTTCACAAACACATTTGCAGTTTCATCTTGTTGCTAAAAAAAACTCGCATGTTAGTTGTAAATTGGAGTGTCTTTACGTACCGCCACAAATTCGATGATTTTAGGCATGCGTTTAGTTCATCAGCAATAGTTGATCGGGGAATAACTGGAACCAAAAATATTTTGGTCGTCACGAAGATCTTTCAACGTTCTGTCTAGTGCCTTCAGTAACCTCTTACCAAACAATTAATCAAACAATACAATCAAATTCCGAAGCTATTTTTGGCGATGATGCAAATTGGTGTTTCGTTGATTTTCATGTTTAATGGTGATTTTAAGGCAGAATGTGCAGTTCACCCGCCTTTTAGCAGAGTCGTAGCTATTTCAGATGAAGCCAACGCTAGAGCTACATCATTTCGCGATCTGATCCTCACCAAAAGCAATGAAATTGAGAACGATTTTCCGGTTTTTCTGGGAGCATCAAGGAAATAAATTCCACCAGAGCCACTGTTCACAGCTTCTATCAAAGTGTTGTACTCAATTCTTTGTTGCTGATTTAATTGTGGAACATTTGTACGAACTGTTGAACGGCCAAATGGTTCAATGTCGTACTGTTTTTCTCTTTGCAACTCGTGGTTTAATGCATCTTGCATATGACAATTGGGTGTTGTCATTCCCAAACACGACAATACTTTATTTGCCATCAATAAACACATATCATCTATCATGATCAATGTCTTATTGTAAATTTCTGCAGTCATTTTTAGTGTATGATTCTAAGTTTGACAGCGCACACGATGCAAAACATCCTCAGACATGTCATCTCTATACATAACCCACAAATCTTTTGGATTCGAGGGGTAGCATGTCGATATGATAATCGCAAACAATGAACATACGAATTTGATGTGGCGATGAAAATATTACGGAATCCTTGAGCGTATCATCCCAGTGCGAATCGTTCTCAAGTAAATGTAATAGTTGACATGCCTCATGATAAGTCGCACACAGCTGTCCCTTAACTCTTCTCAGTTAGTAGTAGTAGTCTCGTTCTCGAGTTTTAGCGAGGCTAACGAACAGCAATGATTTTTATATATATAGAAGATAGATAGAAGATGTAGTTATTTATTTGTAAATTATGTTTATCAGAATAAACTATAATTGATCTGGATTTGATAGAATTTTATATATTATTTCAGTGGCGGCGTATTTTAACAATTTCAATATTGTTTCGTTACAGAGATAAAAGAAAAAGAGTTAATTCAAAGCAACAAACTTTCAAAATGTCCTAAGTCATTTCATGAAAACATATAGATAATTAGTTTTGGCAGCAGGACGGCAAATAGTTAATAGGCTTACCTATTAACTATCTGAATAACTTGACTCGGTATTTATTAGATAATCATTTATTACATTTTTACACGTTCATGGGTTTACAATTTCAAGTTATTGAGCACAATGATGTTTACTTATAATATCATTGGTTGTGGAACAAATATATTATTTGAAAGTTGTTAAGTACATTGTTTAAATGAAAACTTGTGGGTACATAGTTTTTTTTTAAAGACAATAAATTCACGTTCAGTCGTATTAGTTATACTCGAGTTCGTCGACAAAAGACTAAAATTAATAGAAATAATATTTATATGATAATTACTAGTTACTGCAGTGACAAGTAATAAAACTAAAAGTAGCTAATATTTATATGATTCCTCTTACATACTAGTTATAACAATGACAAGAATTGGACGAGTTACAGACACCGTGATTGTAACCAAGGTGTCTGCAAATAGTGTTGCAAGTTGAGTTATTGCAATTCTTCAAATTTGTTGGGATGTACAGAGCTTCACTAGCTGTTACCTCATCGGTATCTGAAACAAAATATTTGAATGTTAAAATTAAGTGCACGTTGGCGATTCATTGGCCGAAAACATCGATGGATGAGATAATTTATTATTATAAAAAAACAATTATACTATGTTCGTTTTGTAAAAAAAGGTCGTTTATATATCTAGCCATTTCTCATCTTTGCATTTCTCCTTGCCAAATACATTGTAACAAAAATATTTACAACTAGCTGACCCGCGCTACTTCGTATGCGTCAATTTCCCCCGTTTTTGCAACATATTGCTGCTCCGCTCCTATTGATCGTAGCGTGATGTTATATAGCTTATAGCCTTTCCCGATAAATGGGCTACCCAAAAGAAAAATATTTTTTCAATTCGGATCAGTAGTTCCTAGATAACCGCGTTCAAACAAACAAACAAACGAACTCTTCAGCTGTGTAATATTAGTATAGATTAGCATTACTATTTCAACTATACCTATTTTTGCAAATAAAAGTAAATACTTATTACATTCTGAAGTGTTACAATGTGTTACGAGTACCTATATAAGAAAATCTTGAGAATAATAATTCATTAAAATTTGTGATACTAATGTAAAGTATTGTAATGGGGCAACTATAAAAAGCTTAAAAACACCGATACTCAACAGGATGAACGAAGACACTAACTAGTATGAAAGTGCAAATATTCTGTAGAACGACTACGTAATGGCTGTCCAATATATTTTATTCGGATGCGACTACAGTATCGCCGCCTATTATCTCGCAACAACCAATTGTTGAGCTGTCGTCAACCAATGACAGCTGTTTGTTGACATTATTTCTAAACTCAAAACGAACAGAGTATAGTTAGGTATCCCACTAGGGTGCAAGGCCAGTGTCGCGGGAGACTTACTAACATGCTAATAACGGGCACAAAGACACACCCACACTCTAAACCAGTACATAGTTCCCAACCAGTGGTCTGCAGTAATTAAAAAATCAAAAAGACTCAATCACATTGATTAAATTTGTTTTAATTATTATAAAAAAGTTTAGTTTTAGTTAAAGTTTATTTTCGGATTGAGTTAGTGTAGAGAACTCTTCAAATGATAAAGGTACATGGTGGTCCTTGCGAACAACAAAGAACTAGAAGTCCCTCTAAACAAACAGTTCGTCGTTCGTCCCTCTAAATGTATGTATCACATAAATCTTTGTCCCGGGAATCGAACCCCCGACCGCTTGGGTTGCAGTCGTATTAACTTCCACTGCGCGGCCGATACACACAATTTAATGAGAGGTTCAATGATGTTGCCACAAAACACTAAGAGTACAGTAAAAAAACTTCACACAACGCGCGCTTTAACAACGCACGACTCCATTATAGAGAAAAAAATAACCGACTTCAAGGAAAAGTAGTTTCAAGGAGCTCTAATTTTGATACGAAACAACCGATTATCGATATATAATAGATCTGTAACCGTAGGCGAAACTGAGGCCAAAAGCTACTTGATTTTAAAATGTAATTTTGTACTCTCGGTATTCAATTTCGTATTTTTAAAATTGGAGGTATATCATAAAAACTGTCAAAAAAACAATACAATGGCGCCATGCGAACGAGCTGCTGTTGTTACAGTACCCTCAAAAAAAATGTTTTGATTTTCTTTCACTTTGTCGGCGTAAATAATGTGTGTATACATGTAAAATTACAGCCTCCTAGCACTAAAAGTCTCTAAGCTAAGCTGCGGACGGACGGACATGGTAAAACAATAAGGGTTCCGTTTTGCCATTTTGGCTAGGAACCCTAAAAAAGATAAGACTTACTCAGCCCTCAGTGCTACAGATAGACCGACACATAAATACACAGACATACATTAAACTCATAATTCCCTCCCATTTTCGTCGTGGGATAAAGACCTGCATTTGAAAAGTTACAATCAAAGTTCTGCTTTCACTTACCGGTATCATGTTGATTTTCTATAGCTTGTACCAAGTCATCAAGTGTTAACTTTATGACAGCCTCACTTAGCTGCAAGATGAGAACGGTTGCGAAAATTACAGCCAAGACCTTCATAATGACAGAGTTTTTTTTACTAGAACCTTTCTTTAACAGACTTCACAGTCATCTGATCGTAACTGCTTACTTACTTTGTAATATATAATGCTCCGTGTTTACATGTATCCCTATCAGGTTTAAGTATGTGTGTATCCCATTAAACACTCCAGTTTTGTTGAAAGTAAGCCTTGTGGGCTGTGTATTAAAGTTGTTTATGCATATTATATGCTGATTATTTGATTAGTTACATTGTAGGCAAATACGTTTTTGGAGTTGTTATTGTTATTGTGGTTGAGTTAAAAATACCTAGAGAATATATCATCAATTGTATAAACAAATAAGGAAAAAACCCGCCTGCACAAAAAACATGCAAACAAGATCCTCCACATAAGTAATATCATGCAGTCGAAGGCACAATACTAAGTTCATCGAGATTCATTAATGCCTCCGACTGCATGATGTTACACATGTAGAGGATCTTGTTTGCATGTTTTTTGCGCAGGCGGTTTTGCAGGCGGGCTTGCGGGTTTTTTTATTTTTTTTTTATTTAATACTTTTTAGTGGTTGTAGGGTGTAACCGTTGTAATAAATAACGTTCATCACAGCTATTGTCAAGTATTGAAAATTGAAAAAAAAATGGTTGCTATTTGACTTATTTAGTATTACAGTCATAATCATGTTATATACCTTTTTGAAATGCTTACGATGAGCTCTTTAATTTATTCCCATATTGCGGTATTCGAAAAACATTTTTTTATACCTCTTGTTTTTGACATCTCACAGCCGCCATGTTTGTTTTTTTCAATCGTCATGGTCAAGGCAAATCTAACGGCGTCATAATTGCTTAAATCCGTCTTGTGGTTTGAAAGATATGAGGTAATAATTACGTAAGGTAATAAGTAACACACAATAAATATTGATGTAATTTGGTGCAAAGGTGTTTTGTAGATGCCGCTACTTAGTTTGATAGTTAAATAATAATAATAAATATTTTAATTAGGGGGGGGGGGGGGCACTCCATACATGTAACAGAAGCTGATTTTTTTTAGCAGTCACCAACGTGTGGCACATCATTTGACAGGTCTTTTTAACATATTTTACGGTATTTAATAAACTTTTATGATTAAGTTAATATTTTTAAAGTTAATTAAAGTTACACAAGTATACTGTACTAACGGACGCCCCGTCTCCATGGGAATACAGGGATAAAACATAGCCTATGTCACCCGAGGTTAGTGTAGCATCACAACGATGAAATATTTTTTTTAAATCTGTCCAGTAGTTTCAGAGCCTATTCAATACAAACAAACAATCAAATCTTTCCTCTTTATAATATTAGTATAGAAGTATAGATAATAAATTTGTTCCTCTTAAAAAGTTCAAAAAAAAAGTTAACGACAGCAAATGCCTATCTTTTAAGGTTGACCCACTATTACCTTTTTTATAGTAATCAAATTTGTTCTGAAATTAAAAGTGTTCTAATAAACATGGTATTAACCCTTAGCCAAATTTTGAACAAAACTGTTTTCACTTTATTTGATTTCAAAGATTATCTTAGGAGATATCACAGTTTAAAATAATACGCAAGAAACAAGATGCCGATCCAGAACTTTCTTTAGGGGGGACAACTATTGGCTCAACTGGCCAAGTGTGAGTTGTTCGCATGACAGGAGAGGGAGGCATTATATCCAACAGCGGTACATCAACCACCACCGCCGAGGGGAGGGGACGAATATGCCTGGCAAAAACATCAGTCCAGTGTCAAAATTTTCATCAATCGAATCTGCTGGGAGGCGAGTCAAGTACCATAAGCTTTTACGGAATGATGTGCAAGGTGAGTGTGGGGGGGGGGGGGGGGTTATGTGGGCACCGTATCAAGTCCGGCCGGTAGCTCCGCAAGACATGCCGCGCGGCACGCTCCCTATGGAACGGTTGTATTCAGCAAACTGCATATTTAATGTTTTTACCCGACTGTAAAAAAGGGTTATGTTTTTCGCGCGTATCTTGTATTTAAGTATGTATGTAATATTCTTTATTACCCCATATCTCACAAACCACTGAACGGATTTTTATAAGTAAGATGTCCTTAGATTCGTCTTGATTGCCCAAGTGTATTTAGATAGGAGATCACTTGGGCTTGAAAAAAACAAACATGGCGGCTGTGAAATATCGAAATAAAGGCGTGTGAAAAAAAAAGTTGGTTCGAATACTGCAATATGGGTATCAAATTAAAGGGCTCATCTTAAGCATTTCAAAAAGGTATAACATGATTATGACTGTAATACTATAAAAGTTAGTTGTTACATCCTACAACTACTCAAAAGTATTAAATAAAAAAAATTAACAAAGACCTGCCTGCACAGAAAACCGGCGGGTTTTTTTTTGTGTTTTTTTGCGATATAGTATAATAATACTTTTTAAATAAATATTAATTTAAAAATGTATATGTATTAATATGTTTCTTTATAATATAAACCACACCAGACAAATACCTGTATAATATTATTATATATGCCTACATTTTATTTTTAAAAGGCCACAGTATTTTATCGTATCCACTCACTATTCCTCTATTATTCTTGTTTCACTGTAACCGATCATAGTGTGGTGTACCCTAAAATAGCCCATGTTATACTTTTAACCTAAGACATTAAAATCTTTGTTTTTAACGTTAATAATAAAATAATTTCCCATTACAGACACAAGCATTGTTTCCCCTGGTTTCTTCCGCGTGGTTTTAAATTAACTTTGTAGGTGGGTACCAAATTTTACAAATTTTGTTCAATTGTTCTCAAGCTGCTCGTGGATAAAACAAACATAGTTTCAGCTCCTTTAAAATTGTATTGTGCCTCTCATGTGACGCGGACGAAGTTGCGAGAATCAGCTATCTGTGTATATAAGAGGCATAAGAGGAAACTGTGATTGACTGATATATCAACACACCGCTTACACTTCTGAATGGATTGGGTTGAAATTTGGTAATAATGTAGGTATCCACTACAAAGCTTAAAGCAAATCTTTGAAGGGGTGAAATGGCAGTCCAAAATTAACGCGGGCGACCCTGTGGGCGGAAGCTAGTACTAATATAAAATCATGAAGTAGCTGTCTGTACATTGAAGATATTTAAAAAAAAACGAACCTAGATCGACCAAGTAAGGTTTTGGAACGAAGTTCCTTATCGCGCGTTGCGAAAGGGTGCTAGACGGAAAAAAATAAGGCCAAAAGTTGTAACGACATTAAGACCAAAAGTTTTAACGACACTTTTTGCTATAGTTGTAAGCCATGCGGCGTGCGCGTGTTTTTCTGTCTGTCTGTCTGTCTCTCTCTCTCTCTCTCTCTCTCTCTCTCTCTCTCTCTCTCTCTCATGGAAAGAAAGCCAGTTATTTTCGTTTCGTCTTTCTTTCGATGATTCTTTCTGTTGAGTGTATACAGGTTTTTTGTACATAATAAATAATTTATAAAAAATAAAATTTTTATTACAATTCCTTCACTAATTAATCGAAAGAAACTTCGTTCCCTTGACACCTCCCAAGTTTTTATTTAATTTAGGTTTGTGAGTTCAAATCTATTCTTTGTTTTTTTCGTGTCTGTTTGTTTGTTTGTTCGGGATTGACGCAGAAACTACATTTTTTTACTCATTTATTCAGGAACAATATTACATTATATTTGAATATATTACCTACAACTTATTATTTTTTTCTTTTTTAAAGACGACTCCCGCAGTAGGGTACAAGCCCTGTGTCACGGGGGACTTTACAAACATACAAGTCACGGACACAAAGTACACCCAGACCCGGAACAATAACTTGTGGATCGCACAAAGTGCTGTCCCGTGTGGGAATCGAACCCATGACCATTTGCGTAGCAGTCGGACACACACCCACCGCGCCATAGAGGCAGTCAATATATAAATGTATTGTAATAATATACCTAATAATACAATACATTTTCGAAAGAGTTGGTAGTAGAGAGATAGGTCTATTGTTTTTTGGTTCAGTTTTGCAACCCTTTTTGTACACAAGCACTATTCTAGTCACTTTCAGTTGATCCGGAAAGACAGACTTCTCAATACATCTATTGAAAAAACCTGACAATAGTATGGCCAAATATATCAGCGTGCTTTTTTAATACGCTGATTGGTATTCCGTCGTAACCACAGCACAGCTTCTTTTTCATAGACTTAAGAATAAATTTCATGTTTCGAGGAGTACGAGGAAATTCCATTGGATTAAAAACTTTTTCTAAGTTTTGCTGCAGAATTTCGATAACTTGTTCTCTGTCACTTTTCACATTAGGATTTATGTAACTAAATTGTATTGCTAGATGTTTACAAATTTCTCTAGGGTTCTCTGTTATTTTTCAATTTACTTTTAGTTTTATTTGCTCAGTTTTAGTTCGTTACTTATGTTATTTCATTTTTTGCTGTTTACTATGTTTCATATCGCTTTGTTTAGATTGCTTGAATTACTTATGTGTGTCATTATGGCCCGTTTTTGAGCCTAAACAATCACACGCCGATAGATTTTCAAATAGTTACTCTTTTAAATCAAAATGCTATAGTCAAGTTTGTTACCGCTATGCGCGCATATAAATCGTTTCATCTTACTAGACACTCGCATTCCTTTGGTAATCTATTTTAACTGTCCTTGTTATTTATTCATTTGTAAAGTAAATAAAAGACCTCCATGTCCATCTGTCAAGCCATTGTGATTGACTGCTCAACCCATGATACAAAGTTCTGGTATGTTGGTAATGAAAATGCACGATTCACTATTGTTCCGAACAAAAGGTACTTCTTCAATAAGATACCTGAAGTTTGTTGTGCAGTGCTATACTTCAACAAGCCAATAAACTCATTCCATCTTTTACTATCTACAATATATCGACGTTAAAATCACCGCATATTATGCACTTCTTATTAAATAAATAGTCTTGCAACTTCTCCATCTTTTCCATAAATTGTTCAAAATTGTTATCATTGGGATTACGACAACAGCAACATATGTATAATCTAGTAGTAATATCTTTAATGCCACACATTTCAAAATACTCAACTTTATATATCTTATTTATAAAATCTACTTTATCGGCTTTATTAGCCTTTAGTAGTCCAAGAATTAAGCTACCGCCTCTTTTTCTTCCCCTCCATATCAAGAAAATGTACGGACTCATTATTCAAAAAATGCTCTGTAATACATAGGTAGTCTAGTTTTTTATCGAGAGACATATAATTTTTTAGACATATCAGTTCTAATTTTTTATTACTAATTCCACATATGTTCTAAAGGTACAACTTTAAAGAGCAAACTAGCACATTTGATTTCTTAACGTGTTGTAGCATACAATCTAGGGAAGTTGATTCATCCAAAGTACTTTTATCATTTGAGCCCGACATTATTACAATAAAATCCGAGTCCGTAAAATCCTTAGTTCGTTTCACACGACCGTATTAGTCGTTGTTATTTTTTGCGTACTTATCTCTAAATTCTCAAGTAGGTCATTTTGTCCGTCTGTTATTGATTGCGCACTGTTATTCATGCCGTTATCATGGTATTCATTGTGTCATGTCTCGGCAGTCATGTTTTTCTTTGCTGTATTATTAGGCGTAAACAAGTTCCTGTCCTTAGTAAAATTTGGGAGATTATGATTTGCTTGATTACCAGTTTCCCCACTTCATCAGTAGATTTCAGTGAACCTGTAGTTTTATTCACAGAATGGAGACGTCGTTTATATTGAGGTGAGTAGAATTTAATTGAAGTTTTAATAATAATAATAATTTTTATTTACAAGTAACATGACTCAATGTGTTAGTAACAATATTTCTTATTCCTATGTTAATGTTCCTATTCTAAGCCCTTAACCTAATAAAAAGTAATTATTATTTATATGTGAAGCACTGCCACTTGCACTACACCTAGGTGGATGTCTGGCAGCAGTGATTCACATACAAACAGTCGAGTCTGGTCGCAATGCACCTCAAAACACTGTTGGAGCTGGCCCGCACCCGGCGCACCAGGGAAGCGCATCTTTTTCTCATAGTCGTGAAAAAACAATCGACACGAGCTTCGGCAAACATCCCTGACGCGCTGCAGAATCGGGGCTACCCCATCAGCATCCTAAACGCGTTATTATATTGAACGCGAAGGACACCGTACGATTTTTGCGAATAATCTGCCCACAGACTGCACGTGTAGAAAGAAGTGCAGTATGCACGAAATAAGGTTATTTTTACATTTTGTGAGCAGCGTGCAAATCTGCGAGCTGTCATATTCGCTCTAACCGACAGTGCCCTCCGCTCTCTCTCAATGTCTTCATTGTCCTTCATGTCAGCGGCTAAGATACTTAAATTTATATACTCTAGTGAGGGTTGTTCCATTTAACCTAACTGGAGGTATGGGTTTAAGTTGTTTATTTGGACTATTTTATATTCCATATTCCAATTGATTTGAAAAGTTTAATTTTATTTTCACAGGTTTGAAGTTTGCTCTTCAATGCGTAATTTTTCACGTTCAAATTATCTATTTCTGAATTAACTATCGAACACCGTTTTTAGTTTTTTAAATTCTTCTTTTATTGTGGCTCTATCTTCCGAATAATTAGGCAAGCTTTTTAACTTAAATACAAAATGGTAAAAACTAAAACTAGCGAACTATTTACAACTAACTTATCTAAACCAATGCACTATACAAAAAAACTTAAATAAAAAAGATATAAAAGATTATCCTTGTAGACTAATTTTGAGGGGTGTCTGTAACACTGCCAAAGATAGCGAAAAATTTTAGGGGTTTCTAATTTTGCCTGTGCCAACAAAGTATCCCTATTGACTGAATTAAAGGCATTCTTCACGTCAACCTTTAGAATGACCTCTGCTTTACCCGATCCAAGGTATGTAGAAAGGGCATGTACGGCAGCCTCACAGCCCCCTCTGGAACCAAAGCCAAGTTGCAGGGGCTGAAATTTCGAGGATGGTTCTTCTCTGTAAAATGTACAACACATTTTAGCTGCCATACGCCGGTACGTACACCCTACGGCAATTGGACGAATGCCACCGTCACTTTTGCGCAGAGCGCATAGATTAGCTCCGTACAATACATCAATAATGGCATCGTCCACATCGCCGGAGAGCATAAGATTTATTAACTCTGTCAGCTCTTTCAAAAAGGCATCGCCGGCTTCCCCGGCGCCTGAACAAAGAAGGTCTTTAAGATGTTGCTACCCTGATACAATCTGCATCAGAGTCAGGGGGATCAGGGAAGGAAAGATCATTCCTTGGCGAAGGATGCTTGCTCTGCAGACCCGCGAGCGTTTCTATAGAACAAGGCGCCACCACATCGCTGCTGAAAAGCAGCTTAGAGGCTCCCCGAATGTCGCCTTCCTTTAGTTTGGATTCTACGTAATGGAATTTGGAATTTTTGTGCAATTTTATTAAATCAGGCTCGAAAATTTGAATTGGTCTATTGCAATTTTCTTTAATTTGTGATGTTAGAGATTTTTTGTTGCTCCGGTTATTGCTTACATGTAAAATTCTGTAAGGGAAAGTGAGCCGCTGTTCCCAAGCTCTTTGAGAGTTCTCCCGGAGGACCAGACCTATACAGCGGGCCAAATTTTGAGCCACTGAAGGTCTCGCACCACGGGAACTCTCTTTAAAACCGGGACTAATATTTTGGTATTTAGACAAAGTTGGCCAAAAAGGAATATTGGGGCATGTTGGTTCAATAAAAGGCGGTAGTGGGCCCGGAAGTACATCTTGGGATTTGTGTATTTTACCAAAATGTACTTTCAAGCCCCGTTCGCCTTTAAAGAACCGGGCCTGGGGACATTTAGGGCAGCGCACTAAGGACGTGGTTGGTTGACTTGCATCCACATCACTGCCGCTATGGTTATGGAACATAAAAAATAAACTTACTTTCAATATGTACACAAAATTTAAAAGAAAACATATCTAAAAGCACTCAAACAAAATACGTTTTAAAATTGTCAGTTTTGACGCGGCTCGTCCAGGCTGCGCAGCCGTGTCGTGGGTGGTGGGTTCCACGCATGCCTCACCATAGATTTGCGTCGAGTCAGTAGCCGGGCAGCGTCGGGAGCACCTCCATGGGAACACCATATGGTTTGATACAGTTTTTTATGGAACTGGTCAAAGAGAATTTAACCCTGCATGCGGTAAATTTAACCTGGTGGTGACGGCTTAAAATGGTAGTAGTAGACAGAAATAATTTTGTTCACCGGACGGTGAACAAAATTATTTCTGTCTGTCACTCTCAAATTGATCTGAATTTGGTATTTCTTATATATGATTACTGGCTGGGTAAGCAGTAAAAGGCAAATTTAATTAAAATTATTAGTATTTTTCGTTTTAAATTCATTAGAAATTTTGAAATCAAATTCAGTACGTTCTGACACACGTCATTATTTTTTGTTGTTGTTTTGCACTTCTGATTTCTTACAATATTTGACTCAATGTGAAAGATGTCACAAAAAGTATTTTATTAAAGTGGAAATTCGATCCGGCGCCACCATACACCGCAGTCCTCACAGTTTACATTCAGCTACAGTGACACTGAGAATTTTGTTAAAAATCTATGCTACTATGTACCGTGACACGATGTCCAGATAATTGGAAAAGCTACTGTTTCTTTAAGTATAGAGTTTCCTACGATGTTGCTAATGAGATGATGATGATTGCATATCACATTATAAGAACATTACGAGATGAGAATAATTAGAGAATTTTTACCATAGAGAGTTAATACCATAACTTGAGATGGGAATAATTTAACAATGTTTGTGTTATTTATTACATTACCGACGGTTTTTTCTTTATTTAATAATAATACCAAATTTTATAACGAAAAATATTTTTATAAAAACATATACATAAAATTAGGCAGCGGATACATAATGACATCTAATAATAATATCTTAGGCCAACATACACGGTCATCTGATCCCAAACTAGGCAGAGCCTGTACTATGGCAACCAGACAACTGATAAACCTATATTACTGATAAAACTATTTTAATAACTACAAATGTTTATAGTTCATAAAAAAAATATCTAATATAGGGATAACAACAGGGTGCCTTTACTAGGGTAAACTTGTGCGTTAAGGGCACTTGTAGTAAACTTTTAGAACATATGTTATAATTTTTTACAATATTAATCAAAAAAAAAAAATGATTTATAGTTATTAACAATGTTTACATCATAGTATGACGCTTTTAGGTGTCCTCATTATTTACATATCTAGATTCAGCAATCTTTTTCGCCGGACATTCTGAGTCACCTGTTTTGTGATCGCTTGGTTTTTTGAAGCGTACGCAAGTTGCACATTTTGGCGAGTCATTTTTTTAGGCCACTCATTTACCTGGTGACCTATTTCACCGCACTGTCCGCACGTGTATGTTGCTTCGCGACAATTTCGAGTGCTGGGTGTCCATATTGTTGGCATTTAAAGCATCTAGTCACAGAACGGCCGAAGAGTCCTTTGCGATACAGGGCTTGTAACCTTATGCGGGAGTCGTCTTTAAAAAAAACAAATATCTAATTCTTATCTACCGTCATTTTACAATATGTTTAATGGTTCACTTATGTTTATTTTGGTGTCACCCTTATCAACTTCTACGATATCTACGATGATTTGTAAGTAAGTTAGACACAATAACTGTTTACAGTTAGCGATAACACTTCTAAAACGAATTCTAAATACCTACTTATTAGGTATCTTGACACAGGAGATTAAATATCGTTAGAAAATTTAAAAACAAGCCAGCCTTATTGATCGTTTAGAACAAAATACGAATGTTCAATGCCCCAGGAAACGTCCTGGGGCATTGAACATCCGTATTTCTTTTATCAGTATAACGATACTGATAACGGTGCCGGTTTAAGAATAGTACCACCCCATCTCTACCCGTGGGTGGCGTCAAGGCGACTAAGGGATTTCACCCCGGAGGACGGGCAGCAGCGTCCTCTGCGTACTTAAAGCCTTACTGCGATCGCCAACGCGCTCGCCAAGCGTGGCGATTATGGCAATTACCCCCAGGATCTACATACTAGTAGGTTCTATTGGGGAGACCCGTGCCCAGCAGTGGGCCATCATATGGGTTGATATGTATGCAGGTACTTCTGTATTTTAGCTGTGAGCTCTGTTGTTCGATTCCTTATTTATGTACTAATGAGCCATTAGTTTAGCCACTAGGTAGTTTAGCCAGAGAATGCCAGGGGTTTGCAATAAGCTATTGTTCGCATTAGTATTTTTTTTTGATAGTTGCATAAGAATATTATTATTCACTAGCTGTGCCCGCGACTTCGTTCGCGTGAAAGTCGGGTTTAAATTAAGGTAGTTTATGTTACGAAATAACTTCTGTGTAAATATGTTGGAAACAGTCCTGTCGGGTGAGCCGCGATATGATTCAGCAGCGGAGAATCATCATATAGTCATCGATTGATAGCTTCAACACCCTAAAGCTTTGTGAAAATAAATAAGTACCAAATCCAGACTCTTTAAGTAATCGTTTACTGTGTTTTTCTGTCATTAATGTGTGTTATTTGTGTCTCTTTTCTTTTTGTCTATTGTTATTTTTATTATTTTACTGTTTTATTTATTACTTTTTTTATCTTCTGCATGACTTTTCCTGTTAAATTATAATAATGTCTATACATGTGTATTCTGTGTACTAAATAAAAACGTTCTATTCTTTTATTTTATATAGTTAATTTGGTGTGCGGCTTAAGAAGTTGGTTTTCTGTTGTTTTTGTTTCATTCTTTCAACGTTATACCTACTTAATACCTAATAATTTTCAATAGAATTTGTACTAAAATTTTGGTACTTCCCATTTGATCAGATGTTTATCGTAAACTTGTAAAGCCTAAGTACTTAACTGTGATATTTTCCTTATAATTTTAGTATTTATACTACTACCGTGAATATTTTCACATACCCAACATCAACCATTTAGTTGGCAGGGGAACACTTGACTCTTACAAAAATGTTCACTATAAAGACTAATATTATACAAAGGAATCCTTAAATCTAAAAATAGTCTTCACAAACCCTAAACGCTTTTTAAAAGACCTATCTAATGATTTTTGCACCCGTGACGGAACTATCTCAATATGCGGATGCCAAGTTAAGAACTCGTCAATTATAACTCCCAAGTATTTAGTGGACTTTACGTATTTAATGGCTTGACCGTTACAATCTTGGGCCAAGTGGTTTGCACACGTGCGTTTTCGAATGTTGAGACTAGGTCCTGGTTTAGATCTTATACTAGGAGAAAAACAAATGTAGTTTGTTTAAGGAACACTAAGGGTAAGCAGATTGGCTTTGAGCCATCTATCTATAGCCACTAATCCTTGCTCACCATTATTTTGGACGGCTTCAGAGTTCGTTATTGTATACTAGAAACAATGAGGGGCCGAAAACAGACCCCTGCGGGACTTCGAAGGCTATGTTTTCCTCCTCACTGTGCAAGTTACCTATTTTAACTTGCTGTCTTCTTCCACTGAGTTAGCTATCAAAGAGGGAGAGAGAGCATTTATTCAGCTATATTTATAGGAAAGGTGAGCCCTGAGGGAAACACAGGTCTATTTATGTATGAAATACTCTAAGCACGACTTTCCTTTCTGATTAATTACCGTACAGAATTTTCCGCTGCCAATATGAAAGGTTTATTTTCCAAACGCAAAATATAATCAGTATCTGTTCAATAAATATGTTTGACTTATGAGCTAGTACATCGATCGACAGCGCTCCCGAGTGTAGACTTCAAAACAAATTAATGTTTCAAACGATATGTTTACGAAGTATCGGCGAAATTTTAATTACATTGGAATAATGATGGCGTGAACTGAGAAGGGTGTGAATCGCCACAGATCACGTAGATCGATGGATCAGGGAGGTTGTCGCTTACAAATAATGTCAGGAGACTGGAAGTTTTGTGTTTTAAGTATTGTTCTAATTGGTAAGATTTTAATTCATAAATATTGCAAAAATTTTGAGTGGATTATGATAAGACAAGGTACAGGCACTCAGTACAATGTGTACATAACAACCTCTGAATTTGAACCCACCTTATTGTTACTCGTTGTAAATTTGACACTAATATAAGAGATTAATCTGATAAGAGCTAACCGAAAAGTTGTATTCAGAGTTCATCAAAGAGTTCTTTGTCGGAGAAATTTTCACCGTTTTTGCAACATTTTTCATTGCCTCTCCGCTCCTATTGGTTGTAGCGTGATGTTATATAGCCTATAGCCTTCCTCGATAAATGGACTATCCAACAGTATTTTTCAATTCGGACCCGTAGTTCCTGAGATTATCGCGTTCAAACAAACAAACTCTTCAGCTTTATAATATTAGTTCAGATAGTCATCAACCGCATTTATAATATCTTAGGACAACTAACACAACGCTATCTGATCCCAAACTAAGCAGTGGAAACCAGATAACTGATAAACATACTTATATATTTCTAAATTCATACATATTATAGATAAATAACACCCAGACACAGAATAAACCATCGTGCTCATCACACAAAGTTTTATCCTGGGTGGGGATCGAACCCACGACCTTTTGCGTAGCAGTTGGATACACTCCCACCGCGTCACAGAGGCAGTCAAATACAAATATTATAAAACTGAAGAATTTGTTTGTTTGTTTAAACATGATGATCTCAGGAACTACTGGTTCGAATTGAAATATGTAATATTTGTATAGCATAAAGCCTTAGGCTTTAGGCTGTATACCATCACGCTATCACCGAAAAGAGCGGGGCATCAATGAAAAATGTTGCAAAACAAGAAAAATTTACGCAGGCGAAATTGCACGGGTTAGCTAGTATCAAATAAAAGGGCTTATTGCAAGGATGTTAATTGTATTTTTTTTATAATTTTAACTAGCTGACCCTCGCAACTTCGTCTGCGTCAAATTAACCCGTTTTTGCAAAATCGGGGTAAATAAAAAATTGGGGTTGATCGTAGAAGGGTGAAAATTCAGGGTTGTATGTATTTTTGAATCCGGTATCATAAAAAAATAAAAATTTACCTAAAAATTAAAAAAAAGAAATAGGTGTGGGACTACCCTTAACATTTAGGGGGATGAAAAATAGATGTTGTCCGATTCTCAGACCTACCCAATATGCACACAAACATGACAATCGTTGAGCCGTTTCGGAGGAGTTAAATTACAAACACCGTGACACGAGAACTTTATATATTAGAAAGTAATCACACTAATATTATAAAGGCGAAAGTTTGTGAGTATGTGAGTGTGTATGTTTGTTACTTCTTCACGTCTAAACGGGTAGAGCGATTTTAATAAAATTTGGTATGGAGTTAGCTGACACCCTGGATTAACACATAGGCTAATAAACCGCGGGTAACACCGCGGGGCACAGCTAGTTAGTTTATAAGTTTTTTAGGAATAACCATGAAAACAGACCACCTTCCCCCATCCCCTTATCTCTGAAGCTACTGAGTCTAATATTTATATCTAATACCCATAGATTACAGGAAAATCTATAAGAAGTCTGAATTTTAAACATGAGGGCTATTTTAGGGGCAAAACATGAAATTGAAAAAACTTTTAAAAAGGGTATAGTTTAATATGAAAACAAATGTTGAAATGGTCTCAAATATTATTTTTTTAACGTTATTTACGAGAGTTCCCTAATCTCCCTCCCCTTTTACTCAATCAAATTACTATTACATTATTGTATTTAAAATTACTGTAAAGATACTTACATAATTCTAAATACAATAAAGATGAATTACACCCAGATACAGAATAAACACTCGTGACCATCACACAAATATTTAAGCTGGACATGATTCGAACGGCCTCTAGCTTAGCTAATCACTAGACCAACAGGCCAGTCGAGTTACCCTGTTATCTTCACACTATAGACTTTCTTTCAAAATTACGCTCAGTAATTTCAAAGAATGAGAGGTTAGGGGGATTTTCATGAACTCTCTAAAAACTAATAGTCTACAACAAATACTACTCTCCCTGAGTTTGGGATCAGATGGTCTTGTGTGAGTTGTCTTCTGCCATTGTGTATATTTCTGTTGGAATATAAAACTATTTTGTACTATACCTTCGTGGTTGGCTGGACGCAGACGCATATATTTTACAAACAAGTTGTAAGTTGATCCGGATTTTATAATATTTTATTTAGTTTCCAGTGGCGGCGTACTTTAACAATTTCAATATTGTTTCATTACAAAGATCCCGTTAAAACATAAATGCGAAAGTAGGAATGATAAGTTAGTCAAAACGTTTCGTTAATAACTGAAGTGAGATCTAACAGGAAATATTTTTATGTGAAATCCTTAAAATCATACATGGCTCCAATCAAAGATAATATATGGCTTCTATCATACATGACATAGGTAAACCCAATCATATAGGTACCAGGCTACTCAGAAAGTTTTGCCAAAAAAAGTTGTTATGTATAAGGCACTGGCCACTTGTAATTATTTTGAAAAATTTGTATTTAAAAGTAAACATACCATTGTTCGAATTTCGAATTTCCCTCCACCTTCTTTCGAGAGCCAAATTAAATTATCATGTCTCATTTAAAAATGGATTTGCATCGAGAACATTCTGATGAGTCATTTGATCGACTTCAAATGGCTTTATGGAAAAGCAACCATCAAAGAGCAACCATCTACCGTTGACATAGCGAGTTCAAGCGCGGTCGCCTTACTTTGGGAGATGAAGAAAGGCATGGTAGTCCTACGACGGCTATCACGGAAGAAAATGTGCTGGCAATAAAAAAAATAATTCTGGAAAATAGGCGAATTACATACAAAGAGATTCAGCATACACTGCAGATTGGTTCGGGACTTGCATTTACAAGATTCTACACGAGCACCTTCGCGTGACGAGGATAGTTTCGCGCTGGGTGCCGCACAATCTCACCGAAGCTCAAAAGCAGGTCGATCGAGAAACGTAGGGAAAACATTAATCGCTAGTTTCTTCACTTAAAAGCAAATATTGACTGCAAAGCGTGAAAATCTTACGTGAAAATCTGAATCTTACCAGTTCTCCGGACTGGGAAACATGTGGGAGAGTAGAAGATGCACATCATGTTTTAGTGGAGTGTGCTCGATACGAATCGGATAGACAACTATTGATGTCTGAATTTGTGTTCGTTGTGTCTTTGTGTCCGCGACTTGTATGTTTGTAAAGTCCCCGCGACACAGGGCTTGTACCCTACAGCGGGAGTCGTTTTTATTAAAAAAAAAAAAAAAAAAAAAAAAAAAATTAGCAAATTGGATGTTGTCAAAAGATGCAAGAAAATTATTTAGGGCTATTAATAGTAATCTTTAATTTTATTTCTTGGGTACTTAGTTATTAGTAGTTCGAACCATAAGTGTGAAAGTTACTATGGGTTTGATTTGTATGTATATATTGTATAAAAAGCCCTCAAAAAATAAATTAAAAAAAAAAGCGTGAAAAAGAAAAAACCCGTGCGGCCCTGTCTCTTTGACAGGTATTGTCTGCAAATAATAATAATAATAATATAATAACCATTTATTTCAGGCTACTAAGGCCTAGTAGCGTTGTCTTATTCTAGAAAGTGGTTGTGAGGTTATGGTGCAGTCCAGGTCTATACTGATATGATATGATAGTACAGTTTTCCACAGATAATAGAACAGACATTTCGAGTAACAATGGAATTGGTAAGTTAATAAAATGCTGAAAAGTTATACACATGTTAAAATACCAAAAAAAAAAAATAATGTAGCAGCGAAAGGTGAAAAATATCAAATATGTATTAATTATTACGGTGGTTTGATAAAAGTTGATTATGAAAACGACATCCTTTTTATTAAAGAAATTTTACCATAATTCCTTTTAGATTTATTTAAGTGAAATAGAGAGATTTCTTACGTGCAAGTAGCCCTAGACATCTAACGCATATAAAAAAACCCGCCTGCACAAAAATGATGGAAACAAGATACCTTACATAATTATGTAATTTCATGCAGTCGGAAGCATTAATGAATCTCGATGAACTTAGTAAAATGCCTCCGACTGCATGTTTTTTTTTTTAATTTCATACTATTGAGTAGATAAAGGATGTAACAACTAACTTTTATCACAGCTATTGTCAAGTATTGAAAATTGAAAAAAGAATGGTTGCCGACTAACTTTTTTAGTACGAGTATTACAGTCATAATCATGTTATACCTTTTGGAAATGC